>CM063284.1:10439642-11096428 GCA_032173965.1 Sitta carolinensis | reverse complement strand
TTTAAATTTGCTTTGATTGGTTTAAATTTATAAATTATGCCAAGAGCTAAATAAAAGCTCTTGTAAAAGCTACAATGACAATTTCTGGAAGACTTAAAAAACCAAAAACATTAAGGATTCCCTCAGTCTGGGGAATACAGGATAGGCATATTAAATATTAAGCATATAAATAGGATATTTTAGATAAATTAATATTTTTAATCCCTTTCTATTTTATCTCATTCTCCCGTAGTATTTTTCTGATCAATATGTAATCTTGGTGTCCTTGAAATATTTAGAACACAAACACCAGTTATTCAGATTTTCAATATAATTAACATGTGAAGTTGCCATCACTGAGATGTTACTACCTTAAGCATGTCAGGATTGGTGTCATTTAGCTCAAGTGTAATTTTTTATTACTTTTTCACTTTGTGGAAAAGCTAGGAATTATTTAACTGACAAACCTTAGTTCTCCACTTTTCACATACAGATAAGGTCCCATTTCTGTAGCCATGGAAAAGTGGTCAAAGTAATTCATGCAATTAAAAATAAAGGCACAACTGGTTCTGGAACATGCAGTTTGCAAAAAATTGGCTCCAGGTTACAGGGCCATAGTGGTACAGGCAAGCTGTGCCATGTATTGCTCAGTGCAATGTCTCTAATTAAAATAAACACTCAAGGGTACAAGGTCAAGCACAGTAAAGCTTTCTGAACCTTCTCAGTCACAAGGGTTAAGGTGAATCAGCTCTGAGCAATAAGCTCCACTGTCTCCTGCTAAATTCAAATGGTTAAGGAGGGTCCTGATCCTCTGAAATTGTTGGAAGTGTCCCATTCACACCAACATGCCCAAGGTTTTATTTGTGCATTATGAGTCGGTCTTGGGGTCTGTATGCTGTTCTCAGGAATGAGAAATTCTCTGCCTTCTCACAGTGTTTTAACTCATTTGGAGCAAGGCCAGTACATGCATCAGCCTGTGTGGTTCTGTCTTCCTGCAGAAAAGCTCTGAGATGTTCATATTTTAAAGGACAGGCTCTACAGCATGGAGGGGATGCATTCTCTTGTGATCAAAAGTTACTTTCATGGACAAAGATATCGTTATTGACTTTTGTTATATGTAATTCCTCAAATTGCTCTGAATAACGGTTGTTATTTTGAGAGAATTTGTTGTCTGACACAAATGTATTTACTATGCTGTTTTTCAGGTCCATACCAAACTTCAAGGTAACAGCTTATGACCAAGGAATGTCTCAGCATGATAAAAGAATCCCTCAGCCTTCAGGTCACCACAGTTTTCTTGTACCTTTTGTCATCACATATGCTTTGCTATTTCCTCCCACACCTTCCACATTCTTTTTCTGAGCTCCAGCCTGGATCTGGACAGCCTATTACAGCCAAAGAATAGACTGAAACCTCGATAATACACAGAAGTATTTTTACAGGTGTTACTTCTTATTCAGTTGATGGCACTAATAGCTTCCTCTGCCCATGTACCTAAAAAATGTAAAGCAAAATGCTTCTTTTCCTAGAGAGCACATGATCATAACAAGCCAATTCTTGCTAATTTATATTTTTGCAAAGGTATCTCTTCTGGATGACCCTTTGGCTGCTGAATATTACAGTTAAGTTGGTACATGCTGTTAAAAATATTGCTCTATTTTGCCTTTAGCTATCAAGCAGCAAAATATTTCTCATCATGAAAACGAAATGATAAAGATAAGGCAGTTAATAATTGCAAGATATGCTACTCTATCTCCTGTTATTAAGATGAGTAACATGAGAGGATTTGGAATACATATCCTTAATTATTTTTGTCTGTCTAATGAGGAAATAGAGAACCAATGTAAAAAATATCACAAACCCACAAAGTCAGTCTTTATTTTATGGAATTAATTTTTTAATTCAGGGTTTTTTCTTTGAACTAAATATCTTTCATTCTAATTAATTTTTGAGTAATTTTATCAATTATTTAGAAACATTAACATATGCCAGTGCAAGTTTTGGGAAAGTTAATGTTATCATATCTGGATTTTTCTAAGGTTCCCCTTATAAAGGGCTTTTTCTAGATATAAAACTTCATGTACATGTCCCTTCAATGTGACATCAGCACTGCTCTCTTCCCCTGCCACAGCTTCTGTTCCCATGATACCTTGAGATAAGGGTGTAGAAAGGACACATAGCAGAGGAAAAATAAAGTCCTTCAGAAAATGGATGCTTGATTTAAGAATAAGATAATTGCACCCACTTGTATAGCACAAGTAACCCTGTGGTCTAGGTAGAATGAGGTGATGTATCAAATATTTAAGGACAAAACTAAGGGCCTTTCTTCGTTTCCCCATTTCATTTCAAACAATCACACAATGAATTTCTATACAAAAAAAAATCCCTTTTGTTGAATATGAAATAAAAGTTTTGTCTACTGAATGTGTCTGTTGCAGACACTTTAGACACTAACTTCTCTTTTTAATGAGTTCAATAGCAAAAATAGTCTATAAACTGTCTGTAAATGTATTTAACACAAAGATAAAGAATTTTTCACAGGTATTGCTTGAAGGGAAAGCTCTGTCTTCTAATTTGATCTGTGCTGTGTTTAACCAAAACTGCATTCATATTTGATGAAAGAGCCTTTTTGGCACTCTAAATCACCTATGTTAGAAAAAATCAAGAAAACCTGATGGCTGCAGTAGTTCTGTTGCAGTGTTCTTCAGACGGGGTAAACCATTTTGTGAACAGCAGAGCTCCTGGCAACTGGAGGCTTTCTTCTGGCAGAGCCCTGTCCACCTGCAGTGCTGGAGCTGGCTGCCCCATCTCAGGGCTCTTGTGCTCTCAGTCGTTCTTGATGCTGGCAGGAAATCCCAGACCAAGCAGAGATCCCCACTTCAGCTGCAGAAAGAACAAAACTAAGCAGGCTTCAGATGGCTATTGGACCATTGCTTTTTAATGAAATCTTCCCTAACTCTTTAAACATTAGCAGACTAATCAAAATGCTCAATTTCTGGGCTAAGTGACATGTACTCCTCCTGCCCAACACATGTTTTCAAATTGTATTTATGGTACCACTACTACCCCAAATCCAGAAAATATTTTTATGCAACAATGTTTCCAATGAGACGGAATATTTTTGTGCTTTCATTTTATTTAGAAAAAAATGAAAAAACAGTGAATCAAGACTTGTAAGAGAACTTGATACTCCATAGCATAAATAAATCATGGAGTTGTAGCATCATAGAATGGCTCGGGTTGGAAGGGACCTTAGAGGTCATCTAGTAATAATAAATAAAAATTATCTGTGAGCCTTTACTTTCTCTTTGAGCTAAAAGCACTTTGTCAAATTTTGCTTTAAAAATATTGTTGCTTTTACTAAATCACTGAACTTGTATAAAATGGATGATGTCCCATCAGTTTCCCTGACAAAAAGCATTACTGGGTCCTGATCAGACAGTTCCAGTGATTCTGTGGTATCTGTTGTCTCCATTGTCACGAGTAACTTGGAAAGAGTTATCTATTGTCCTACTCTGATTTCATATTCTGAGGACATCCCAATTTTAAACATCATAAAGCTTTAAGCAACAGAAACAGCAGAGATTTTTTTTTTTTTTTTTTTTTAACATGAAAACCTTAAATTAATTAGGAAAAAAAATCCTTGCCCTTACAGAAAAACAGATCCATTCCCTGGAGGTTTTACCAAATAGTAATAGGACATTGCAACTTTATGTACCATAAATACATTTCAGCATGCATAACACTCCTTGCTATCTATTATTTCCTAGCAGAGACATCAACAGCAGGAGTCATTGCTTAATTATGTTACCAAGTTTTAGTAGCTAATTTCTTTAGCTTACAACATGGATTGTATAGCAATATGTTTCTTTTATCGTTAATGAGAAAAAAAACCTGCAATAGTGGCCAAACTTTTTTAGTAAGCACCTTTTCATTTACTTTAAACTGGTTTATCATCCAGGATTAAAGTGTAATTCAATTTATAAGGGTCTTTGCTATACAGGGAGTAGTAACTAGTTAGCCAATAAATTCAGAGTATTAAAAAGTACTGCTGGAAGTGACTTGAAAAGGCCATTTGTCTACCACCTTGCCATGAGGTAGGATCTATTATTGTCAAATTCAAAACCCACTAAATTAAGGAGATTAAAAATTAAAGATTTTTTTTTTCTAATATGTAACTTCAGGCTCCATTTTTTACAAAGTATGACCTTTGCCACATGTATTTTAGGGTGCTTATAATTTTTTTTCAGCCCTGTTTCTCAGATTTTGCAACTGTTTGTAACAGGAAAAGGAATCAACCCCTCATCAAGTCTCCATTGATCAGGAATCATGTGGACTTTTAGAATTGCTTGAGATTGTTTTATTGTCCAGTGTAAAGCAGAAACAGAAGAAAGGATTACAGAGATAAAGATCTTCACAAAGGCAGTCACATGTTCTTTCTTCCAGATGCTTCTATGATAGAATACCTTGCGTTGTAAGGGACCCACAAGGATCATCAAGTCTGTATTGAGTAGTTGGCTGAAGGTAATTACCCACAAAATGATTAACTACTTACCTCTCTTTTTCTTTGCTCTTCACAGTCCAGCCACAACCCAGACTAAGTTATTACTTTATTTTCCAGAACTGTGTGGGGTTTGTTTTTTGTTTGGGTTTTCAGAGTTAGAGAAACTATTTCAATATCCTGAAAGTTTTGGAATAATTCTCTTTTTTTTTCCTCATGGCGAAGATCTGTATTGTAAGTAACCTAGCAAAATATCACTATTTTAAAAAAAATTTGGAAAATTGATCTGGAAGGAAGCTGGGAAAGTTAATTAATTCTCCCTGCTGAAGAAGGATCTGCTGTTCCTGTGTGATTTCTGACAGATATTCTGACTTTATTTTAGCAAGTACCCATGTCAGAAAGTTCACAGCCTCCTGAGCAAACCTCTCCCGTGTACAGGTTTGAGAGTTTGTTCTCATGTTTAACCTAAATCCTCTTCTGAAGTTTAAGTCAGTTTAAATACAGTGAGATGATACATTTTCCATTGGTGTGGAATTAGTGAGTGTTGGAAATCCCTCAGGCTTGTGGCATGAGAGAGTTAAGGAGAGTATATAAAGAGGTTTTTTGTTCATTAATGAAGAATTAAACTTCTGTTAATGAAGCTGATAATTTATATGTAGTTTTACTCTCCTTCCCTTAAAGCATGCAAAAATATGTGTGGTGTTTTTGTGGATGAGCAGGTAAATTAGTTTTCTGATGAACATTCTAAAGCTGTTACCTATGGTCCTTGCAAAGAAGAAAAATTGATTCATTGTAATTAGCAGAATTGTGGTTTTATAACTAATTATTTGTAATATCAGTGGATGTATTTCTGCTGACATATCCATATCACTGTCTTTTTATTGGGCATGTGCAAACTTCCACTTTCTGCAGTAGGCCACTGCTCTTTGTGTCTTCCTGGAATGTGCACTCCTTTATAAGCAGGGAGAGAGGGAGGTTGCTAAAAAAAATAGTGGAAGAGCTGTTGGATAACCTACCTGGTCATGCAAGTGGTGGATCAGTGTCTGTTAGTAACAGCCATCAGATCTGCATCTGTGTCTTGGACAGAGAACAGTCCTGTGTGGTTCCTCCTATTTTTCAGTGAGAGGAGGGAGCAAGGAGGATGGTTGCTGGATCCTTGGATCTGAATCACCCACTAAATATGGCTGTTGGACATCTTACCCCATCCTTGCTGTTCAAGTGAAGTGACTGGAGCTTAAAGGTGAATCTAAGCAGCTTCTATTTTTTCTCTGGAAGGAGGAAACATCTTTATTACCATGAGGGAGCAACTTAAGGAAGGAGGAATTTAAAGTAATTGGTCTCCGATAGGAGGTTTTGGAGCCCAAAATTTCAGATCCACTCAGCAAAACTTCACATTTAGCAAAAAAAAAAATTACATTTTTGTACAAAAATGTAATTGAATCTCAAGCAAAAGAGAGCAGAAAATGTGGGAGATGATTGACAATGATCTGCTTCCCAAGAAGCCCAGGCCTGAATGTTATGGCTTTCTGACCCATAGCTTGACCACAGTCCAGGGAGCAAGTCTAATTGAGGAAGATTCCCAGCAGCGCCAAGGAGATTCTTTAAGGAACTGCAATAAAAGCTCATACTTTAAATTTTCACTTGTTTACCAAGCTAGGTAGTCCCACTTAGTGTCAAGCCACCAAGGAACCATCAAAAATAAACGAAATGTAGAACACAAACACTCTTTAGTACCACCTAAATGAGAAGCAGGGAATTATCTTCTCCCCTCACACCAGGCTGTCCTTAATTCTTTTTTGTCTGTTCTTTTATTGTGGGAGCATTTGCTCTCCATTAGGAAAGGATCTGACAGACTCTCAGATGTCTTCAGCAACGCTGGCTCTGGTCTTTTAGAAATGAGATTTCCTGGCCATTGATGACTCATAAAACAGGATGCTGTGGGGTTAATGGTAAAATAATTTAATATATTAAGAGACACATGCAAGAGAAGCAATTAGTGTCAGTTTCTCAAAATTTCTTCTACCTATCTCAGTGTTCCACTTAACACAAAGTATGTCTGTCTGCTCAGTAGCAGGGTGTAAGTTATTTACCAGTGAAAAAATAAGAATATCATGTGGCACAGACTACAATAAACATAATTTATTCCAGTAATTCTGTAGAGCCCTTCTAAAGGACAAGCCAAGGTTAGGTGATATAAATAAAACTTTGGCTTTCAATTCATTATCCTACACTTCCATGCTTTATTAATTGGGATAAACTGTAGGCTCATCTAAATCATAACCCTAAGAGTGACCACAACAAGATGGGTGAGGTGAGCACTGCAGTTTATTGGCAGAGCCCAAAGAAAACACAAATGCTACTTCAGGCAACACCCAGGGGAGGGCATGAGGAACTCTTCTTAAGCCCTGCAGTTTGTCTGCAAAAATGTCTGCATGGCAAAGGAATTTCTGCTGGCAACTTAGGGTGGAATTTCTTTATTGTCCTATTATTATGTCCCAGTGATTATGCATTCTTTTGGGTATCACCAGATCAGAATAGATGAGTGCTTTCCAATCCAGTTCAGGGCAATGAAATTATCCCAGTTTTCATCTCTGGACAGTTCAAGGTGAAATGTCTGAGTTTGCAGCCTGGGAACATGATGTGCTCCACAGACCATTAATGGCATCAAGTAAGCTTCATAAATTATTCCAGTTAGATTCACCAGGGGTGATCAAGCTGTAGTTTCACTGATGACCTTGCCAGACTAGGCCAGAAATTGGTGTCCAGAATAAGCCAGGCAGCTTGCTGTCCACCCTCCTCAACAAGCTTCTTTACAGTAGGATTGAGATATGTCTATTTTTTAGGGCCTGAAGTGCCTCCATGTGCTTTTAGAATTTTAAAGTTCCAGAGCATTTCCATGAAAGGTTAACTATTCTCTTCCCAAATATTAGGTGTGTTTCTATTAATTCAATTAACAATAAGTGTCAGTTGCCTTGAAAACTAATTTCAGATCCAGAAGAAAAGGAAATCCACATTTTGAAACATCCTGCACTACACTTTAATTATGAATATGTTTCATATGTTTTCTTTGTATAAACTTTGGATGATTTTATTTTAAACTTGGATGTTTTTATTTTAAATATTTTACATATAATTTCAGTATCTGTTATATATTGCTGATGATTTATTTTAAATAGGAGAATTTGGCAATTATGTTCTGTCTAATTGTCTTGCTGTGACATGATTTTGGGTTTTTTCAAATCTTTATTTACTATCTGTTATATTTGCATATATGTATTTTGTGGTAAATGCTAATTGGAATTGTCAGAGTTCTCTTTCAATTTAATTAGCACACAGAAAAGAGCAGAGATCTCTTTTAATAAAAATAACATTTATTAGAGACTTCCCAGAACATCATTGTTGTTGGAGTTTTATAGGTAACTATGAACATTTTGTCTGTCAAAATACAAAACAGGTCGACGTATGAAAATTCCTGCAAAATTACAACACTGGGGTAGGGTTGCCTTTTGGCTCCTTGATTTATTCCATTTTTACCCATTCCACACAAAGCATTAGAACACCCACTTCTCAGAATTTTCTTCTCTGATTGCTTCATGTGTCTATCTTTTTTGCTGTATGAATTTTGGGGACAAAAAGCCTAATTTGGGAAATGTGGCCCCTGTTCCTCTATACTCACAGAGAAAGAGATCCAGTCCCCTCATTGCTGACAGCAGAGGATGTAGGAGGATGTAGCTCCTGGGCAGAATTCTGCTTCTGTCGAGTCTATCTGTCAGTGGAGTTTGCTCCCATCAAAAAGGCAGATTTAAAGAAAGCAGCTGGTGCTGGAATCTTCTGGCATGTGTATGAGTCAAGAATGGGTAAGTGAGTTTCCAGCAATGACAGGTGGGGTAGGCTGTGAAACACAGCTACAGACAGATCTTTGAGATGGCCCTTTCAATCAGGGACCTGCAGACTGCAGACTCCCTAAACGTTCCCCTTCATTTTAGGCAGGCCATTTGTATTCTGCCAAATTCCCTCACACATGGCATCCAGATAGAAATTCATGGGAATGGACAAGAGAAAAGCTTTATTTGAGTTACCATGGAGAGGCCACAAAACCTCATTTCCCAGGTAGTACTTACCTATTGGAAATTCAGATGCACAATAAAATATCCAAAACCACAGCTGAACTATCAGAAGTTGAACTATCTGCAAAATCTGCACAGGTGGTTAATATGAAAAAAAAAAAAAAAAAAAAAAAAAAAATTAATGCTTTAAAAATTCTCGGAATCTTTTTCACAGATTTTTAACTAATCCTTGACAAAAGGACACATAATCTACATTGACACCAAATAGAATAAAATCCTTACATATGTGCAAATCAGGGCATTTATGAATGGACACAATCATAGGTAAGGTACATGAAAATTGTCTAGGGCTTAAACCACAATAAGAACTCAGTACATTTTTAAGAGTAAAAATGTCTTTGGAGAGACTTTAACAGACAGAAATATACAAAGTTACAGGTGCAGCTTTTATTTTGCTTTCATTTTTTAAGACTTTATTTCCATATTTAAAGCTTTCATAGAAATTTCTGGAACACATTAAAATTGCTATCTAAATGATTTTCTTTTCACAGTGAGAACAAATAAATCAAATATGGAAATAACATTTCTATGTTAAAGAAACCACGTGTAAAACCACTTTTTTAACTTGTTTGAAATAAAGGATGACTCTTTTAGTATATTTTAAAGCAAAGAGTTTTTCAGCAAAGATCGTCCCTCCTTTTAATAAAGAAAAAAAGAGAAGAAAAAAAAAGGAGTGATAACATCAGCTTAAACTGTGCATCTCTATGCATTTGACAAAATTGTTTGGATTGTTGAGTACTATCAAAGCCCACAGTCAAAACTCCTAGAGCAATGGGTTATAATGTTATTCAGAGATGTCCTTCAGTCTGACACGAGAGGCAAATTCACAGTTCATCTTTCCTCCCTTACTCCATTTGCAATGTACTAATCTCCTTTAATAGTGCTTTCAGATAAGCTTATGGAAGCTGATATAATTTCACTCATTCTACCATATGAATTGTAATAAAAATAATACGTCTTTAGAAAGACCTGGAAATTGTACACTCCAGTATCTTACTAACATGAGTATATACCACAAAATATTCCAAGTCATGCTATGAAATTTCTAGAAAACTAACCTGTGCTTTGTGCTAAATAGAGTCCTGTGTGGAACAACTGTGTTAGATGGGTTGCATAACTGTCCTTGTTTTTGCCTAAAGCTAATGAATTCCTGACTTAAGTGGAAGTTAATTTTAAAGTAATTGAATTTAAACCCATTCAAATAACACTTTGGAGTTTTACTGGAGCTTATTCCTCAGTGTCAGTGCTGAGGTGGTTGCTGAGCTTTGTGCTTAGGAATGTTTCCAGGAGCAATCCATGGGCTACTCAGACCCTGTGGTATGGCTTCCCTTTCCTCACTGTTTGTAACTTAGTGGTGCAGTGGAGTATATAAGTGCGAGAAATGAAACAGTGCAAAAGACTGTTTGAGTTTTAACATCTCTTTTAACAGGTGTCTTAAGTTATTTGTAAAAAGCACTTTTATTAAAAAGTTCACACTGCACAGTGGTTTCTCGGTGTGTTATAATAATGGAGGGAAATTCTCTTCAAAAGAAATGTATCCAGAGGGACATTGATTTACAGCTCTTTCATTTGCTGCTCTGGTAGAGGAGGGCAGAGTGAATGGTCGTTACTGGTGTGACAGAGCTGGAAAAAAAAATTAAACCTTGGGCTAAAGTTGGGTTAGCAAGCTCTAGGGCCTTATTTCATTTCAGCAAAATCACTTGGGTTTTCTGCACTGTGGCTCTATGGCAGTTAGGATAAGCCTTTAGGCTGTAAGTGGAGCTTGAGCTCACTGTAAGGTGCAGTCCTCCTTGTGCATCCATAACACTTTGTGGGCTGCACAAATCACTTACAAACCCTTCTGGTGTAGTGGCTGTCAAGATCAGATGGCCTTTTACATAGCCAAGTGAAACAGACTTTGCAGCCTTGGAAAAAAGCTGAAGAAAATCTGTAAGGCAGCATGGAAACTCTGAACATGCACTCTGCTGGCAGGAGAACTCAGGGGCTGATGAGTTTGCAGAGGGTTTTTTCCCCTTTTCTACCTCAGTATAAACATTTCAGACAATGTCTGACTAAGCATGGCTCCCACAATCTGGTGGTTATCAGTGATGCTGTCTCTCTGTTCATCAGGTTCAGAAATTATTCCTGTTTCTGTATTCACGACTTCACTTTTCCCTGAGGAGAAAAAAATGCTAGTGATAAAACAAATGTAATTGGAAAGGGTGCACCTGGATTGAGGGAGTTGGTCTGAAAAGGGTCAGGACTCTGATCCACATGAGGAAGAGAGGAGCTCTAGAATTGGGAACAGAAGTAATTTGATGGGCTAATGTGATGATGACTAGGGCACTGGGATTGGGATCAGTCAGAATGGATAAACATTTGCTCTGTGTGAGAGGTAGTCAGTTGATTTTTCAACATCCTCAATGCAGCATATTAGGGAAAAAAGTAGTTGTCAACACATATTTATCATTGAATAATCCTGGTGGGAAGGAACATCAAAGTGTCTAGTCCAATCTCCTGCTCAAAACAGAGCCTTCTTTGACATAAAAAAAAAAAAAAAAGGAAAAAAATGCAAACATTAGACAAAAGAAAAGGTCTAAAACTGAATTGTACGCAATTCTGTCATTAAAATCATAAACTTTTTGGAATTTGCTGCAAGTACCAAAATTTTTTCCTCTATATTATCTCCCTGTGTCATTTCCTCTAGCTTTGTTGGAAATCATCTGAAATGCACTGTGGTGACTCCTCTCATTGAGGAAAAAAATCTATTGTATAGATTTACTATTGTATAGCTCCACTAACAGCTATCTAAAAGGGTTTTCCTGTGTACCACACCTCACATTTCCAAGTTCAGCATAGCAGTGGGAATCTTATTTGCAATTTGTCTCCTGTGCTGTAAGTGCTGTGGCCATGCTGTGCTGCAAGAAGTGATATAAGGAATAAGTCTTCTGCACTACTCAGACCAAGAAACCATCTCACAAGTGTGACTAGAAATTGAATAACATGACATGGATGAAAGCTTTAGTGAGGGTGTGGAACTTCCATGAGTTTCCTGATACTGTTGGAGCTCTAGTTCTAAGAACAGGGCTTCCTCTTTCAAAGGAGTCATGCACAGCTGGACTTCACCAGAAAACAGAGATACTGTCCAGAGACTTAGTGCATCCCAGCATAGAGAAATTGCTGCTTCCACCCAGAGCTTCCACCACCATGGCCTCACTTCTAAGTGCAATGCTCCCTCATCCTCTTCCTCTCAGGCTGTTTTTTCCAACCACAGAGGAAGTTTCATTTGTTTCCAGATCGTTTATCCTCTCAATGCTTCTGTAGGCACTCTCAGCAGCCTTCTTACTTCTGGCAGCTGTCAGCCAGCTCCCAAGACAGAGCTCAGCTCTGTTCCTCATGTAAAAGGAAGCTGTTTGCATAAAAATTTTCACTTACAGCTTTCACTTCTTGAAGCCAAGAATTATGCAAGATCCTGAATATACTTGCAGTCTGAAAAACATTAGCAGTCTCCCTTTCTCCTAAACCATTCAGAAATCCAGAAATTCAGTAAGCAGCAGGAGGGTAGGACCTTGTTTCAAATGACTAGAGAATGATCAACAAGCTGTGGTTGGTGTGTTAGTGATGATAGGGCTTTCTGGATTATGACACTCAAAACACCTGTAATCTCATTTTTGGCAACTGTCATTTACACATGGATCAATAGAGCTTTCACTATTCAATTTCATTATTCTTTTGGAACTTTTGAAACAGAAAAGGAAAGAATCATATTCTGGCACCTGTCATTTGTGCAAGTGCTGATGTACAAGTCTCCATAAAGTAGATGAAAAAACATAAAAATCCTTCACTAGATGACCTGTAACTACTTCCAAATTATTTCAGTCAGTGACTTGATTTTTGTATTGCATCAGTTTCCATTTCTCAGAAATGACTGTTTAATTTTTTAAGTTTTATTTTTATTGTCTTTCTATCAGATCTCTATTTGAGAGTAAAGAAAAAGGATTTAATGGCATAAATCGAAATTCTTTTTATCTTTATTTTCCATTTTCTTTTGCCCATTTCTGGGCAAGACTCTATCTAACCAGATGCTCTTGGTTTGTTGAGCTGTTCTGCTAAAAGCTCTGAAACTGTAGCTTACAGAAGGTAGATCCAGGCTCCTTTTGTTATTAAGCTGAGTCCCCTTAATGTTTCATCCTGACTCTAGTTACAACTGAAGGAAAATTACAGGTAAATATAATGAAATCATGCAAACGTTTAAGTATTAACAATCCCAAACTTCTCTAGCCCCTTCTGTGCTGGCTTGTGGTGTTGAAGGAGGCTGGAGTTAAGCTGTACCTTGGCACTGCTGTAGGAGTCCAGTGGAAGATGTATTTCAGGCTGATCACTCTGATTATGGTTTGTGGGCTGTGTTTTTTGTTTCCTGTTTATCTCTAACCATAAGCTTCTTTTTCTATAGATGAATGAACTGCCATTTTGTCCCTTTCACCTTTAAAACTTTGGTGGCTTTGACTTTAAATTTCTACTTTAAAAGGAAGATTTCCCAGGAGAAAAAGAAAAGGATCACAGTCTCTCAGTATCAGCCAAAAAAAAGTGATATCTGTAACTAGGGTATAAGCATTCTCTGACAATTCAGGCTAATGAAGTTTTCTCTGTGAATTGCCACAGAGGCTTTTATGACAGAAAAGAGACCAGAAGTTCCATCACTGCAGTCCCTGAGTATAAAAATGTGTTTTCTTTAACAGTCTAAATTCAGACCTTATTTAAGTGATAAAACCAAGTCAGTGATCACAAGATCTGAACACATCTTCCTAGCTTACTCACAAGTAAGTGAAAATCTTCCCAAAAGCCTTAAGATTTAGTGAATAAAAGATAAGTCACGTAGCTCTTCTCTCAGCACACACTTTGGTATTGAGACATAAGAACTGTCTACAAAGAGGAGTTTGAACAAGACTTTGCATCATGTATTGCCAAGCTTTGCATAGTATCAATGCCCAAAAGCTATCACAAGCTAGGCTAGGAAAAACACAATCTTTTCAGCAATTTGAATTCAGATATTTGCTGTTGAGGATTTGATCTTAAGGTCTCAGTTTCATTATGAGGAAAAAACTCCTCATAGAAGTGAGAATCAGGGATTCTTCAGTTTCATTAATTTGTTCTTTAAATTAAATAAAATTATCACTCTAATAATTTTAGATTTTAAATGTAGATGGGGTGCAGGGGGGAGGAAGGCAAAATGAGCAAGACAGCACAATATGGAAATGGGAAAAGACAACTCTGCCCTTCTTTGTTTTTAATTCTGAGCTCAGTTAAGCAAGTGTAAGTTGGCAGTTCCCTAAAAGTCTCTGAAGATAGGCCAGTTTTACAGTAGTCTGAGAGAACTAGGTACTGCTTTGCCTAAAGAAGCATATCAGCTGCAATAAGACTTCAGGACTTGTTAGAACTGTGGAAAACTGAATATCATTAGCTTCCCCTCATTTATTTTACTGTTAGGCTTGAAGTTTGTGTTGAAGTGGCACACATGAAAATAAAACCAGGATGTTTCTTCTCAGTTCTCTATTTCTCCATGACATTATTAATGAAAAAATTAAGAGATAGATTACCATGGAAAAATGTAGGATGTCACCTGCATTTTTCTAAGGAAAAGAAAAATGTCCTTTTACCCATTTATTTCTGTGAATATATTTATTGTGAGGTGAAAGGTACAGCTGTCTTATGAAGAAAGAGAATGGAAATGGCATTATGAGGCACTTTTTACATGGCTTTTAAATAGCAATTATCCTAACATTTCTAATGGGTTAATGGAACACACCATCTTCCCATTTCTTTGGACCATAGGCTAGATGTCATCTTTGACCTTTATTTCCTTTCATGAATGTTTTCTCACTGAGATTTCCACAGACTTATTACCAGTACTTGGCTGATCTATATAGGACCTTTAGAAAACAGTGGTTTACATTTTTCCAGTCTCTGCCAGTTTGTGTTTTCCCCATTATTTTTGTGTGTATCTCACACATTTCTTGACCTTGCCTATGAACTGCTGTGAATTGAGACTGGAACTTTGCTTATAGGACCAAGTTGGAATGTTGTCCAGAAGGAGCTCTGGGTACCTTGGAGACAGATATATTCAATCACCAGGAGCAAATCCTCTTCTCTTAGCAATAAGAAAAGCAAACAGCAGTTGTAGAGACTGCTGCAATGAACATATCAAGAGGAATTTGGAATGCCTGGTCTAACAAAAGTAGATTGGGTTTTCCTCTGTCTTACATCTTACTCTGTTGTACATATTTAGCAATAGAGATGGTATTCTTCCTTCACTGAATACCACGGTAGAGAAACATAAATAATACAGTATTTTCCATCATATTAGTGGGAGGGTCTGACACAAAAATGACAGATCCCACCTGTGTGACATCACCTCAAAATCCTGGTGAAGCAGCTGCTGCACCTAATGGTCCTTGTGGAAAATTCAGGGAGAAAACAGCAATTATTGAAGACAGAAATAGTAATTTTTTATGTCAGTAAAGTGAATGCGATTGGTGGAACAAGTTTCTATTTTTTTCAGACTTTTGTATAATTATCATGCTAAATTTATTCTATATTCATACAACAATATATAATCCACATTTTTAACAAAGTTTAAGGTTAGATATTTTTAATCTTTATCTACAACTATTCCCCATTCTTAAAATTGCATTTAAGCAGTAAGCCTGTAGCTTTTATGGAATACAATTTCTATTAAACAGATAAGGATATTAATTTTAATTGTGCAAAAATACTGTACCACCATTTTGATTCTCTCCACAAAACACAAGTTTATGATTTGCCCTAGAGAGCTCAAACAACCTTCTCCCCATCTAAACCAAATCTCAAAATGCCTTCAGACTAATATTGCTTTTGTAGAAGACCATTTCCTGCAATAAATCACAGCACCTTTCATGAACCTCCTTTGCCATTTACTAAGCACTAAACAGCAGTGGTGTAAAGCAGGTAAGTGGCAGTTTCTGAGGCCAGTACAAATAATTAAAATCAAGATAATAAACTATCTTTGCATCCTTTGATTATGTACATTATAATTACAAGAATAACCATAAGTTAAGTGATAGGGCTAGTATAAAAATTAAGGTTAATATAAAAAATAAATGCAAAGGTAAAAGAAGAAAATCTTGGTTAACTGTGCTGCAAACATGTCATCAGTGACTATCAAGTTGTGTCCTTTTATTTCCTTTAAGAAGATGTCTCTAAAGGACTTTGGTCACCTTCTGTCTCATTTTGTCTTTTATATTTCCACAGATAGAGCTTTTGCAAAGACTAAAAGGCTGACTGACATTTCTGAAAAGTATGTAATTAGCTGCACATTAGTGAGCTTTCAGATATCAGCTGGAGCAGCTCTGCTTTTTATAAGCATAAAAGAGAAGCCAGCCACTGTCATGAGTATCAACTTTCTTTGTTATGGCTATGGGCACTACAAAATTATATTTAACTGCAGGTCTGTCACATATTTGTCATGACAGGTGGTAAGAGTTAATCTGCAAGCTTTAAATACACACCTATGGAGAAAATGTTCAGGTCAGAAGAACTTAACATGCAAAGTTCTTACTTTTTTATGTATTTAAATTAGGTACAGAAGAGAATTTAGCTGTGATTACACCTCTCCCACAATGGAATATCGGAATGTCAGGGAGTCTCCAAGAGTAGAGACACCAAATGAGAGTGTTATTAGGAAAAGGTTCTCCACTGAGAGCGTGGTTGGTAACTCAAACCTGCTCCCCAAGGAAGTGGGGATACCAAGCCTGCCAGAGTTTAAGGAATATTTGGTCAATGTACTTAGTCATCTCTTTTATTTTCAGGTAGTCCTGTAGCAAGCAGGGAGTTGGACATGAGGATCCCTATAGGTCCTTTCCAACCCAAGTTATTCTTTGAATCTATTATTCTATGATAATAAAAAGATATGTTTCCAAAGGTTATTATGTGTCGGTTGTAAATTGCCAATGGTAGTTGTAGTTATAATCAATTTTTTATTTTACTTTTTAATTTGTGACACAGTAGAAGCATATGATTTCCATTTTACTTAAATGGACATAAAATCAGTAGAACTTTTCAGAGGAACTGCTTGAATTATTTATTTTCCCCAAGAATAAAGTCAAATCAGAACTAGGAATTTTAGTGGTGCTTTCAGGTAATAGAAGCACATTGTCTCAAAAGAGTTGTACAAAATGGCCCTGTGTAAGTTCTACTTTACATTTTCATGAAAAATCAAATATTAGACCATTTTTTCAAGGAATTTTTCTTGCATGATGAATTTTTTTGGAGCAAACTGACCAATTTATGGGTCAGAATTAGAGTAATTTGATAGACTGGTGATATTTGGAAGTTCAACAGTATTTTGGGATATAGAATGTGAAGTGAAATAATGGGTCATAAACCTTTGAAAGCTCAAAGGTGAGACAGAAATATTTTATAATTGAGAAAATTCTGTCATTTTTCCTACATTACCTGTGGGGTGTTTTTACTAAGCAAGAATCTTCCAAATTTTCCATAAAACTAGCAATGGACAGCACATTTAATAAGAGAGCCATAGGATCCATTGAAGAAGGTCTTTTCTTGGTAAAATGAGTGGCATATGCCCCCATGAGGCTTAAACCCTAGTATTACCATTCTAAACATTTTCTATTTGTGCCCATAAAGAAGGATTGCACAACGGTTCACAATGGCCAACAATATTATGAATACAGGCTTTGGAAAACACTTGTTTAACAGGTCCATAAATGGAACACATAGAAAAAATATTTTTCCCTTTGTCAGTTTTTTGTGTGTCACATCCCCAAACCATTCACAGAATACACCTGGGAGTATCATATAAGCCATCCACCTCCCCCCTAACAGGAACCTCAGCTTTCCATAAACAATTTCTGTCATTTCTCTGACCTGTTTGCAGATGTCCCCAGTGAGAGACCTTGCACAATTATGCACACAATGAATTCCAGCACCCATCTGTCCTTGCAGCTAGATATTATTTCCCAATGTCTAACCTAAATCCAATATCTCATCTACTTTACTTATGCACTTGAGCTCTCTCATTTGCTATTTCTCAGAATACTGCAATCTCCAAGCATTTTGGGTGGCCTGCAACATATGCAATAAATCTTGTCACTGGGACACTGAGTGAAGGATTACTGTTCTTTATGTGTTGAAATGAAAATGCAAAGCTTGACATTTATGTCTGTTTCTGCTGTTATCTGCTGTTTCTGCATGGCTTCTAGCACTGTTTCCCAGTCATGGTTATCAGTCTAAAATGTGACTGTGACAGCAGTAAGGGTCCTTATGCCTCCGTGCAGTCACCTCACTTGGAAGACCAGAACTTCTGTTATTTCTGGAATAGAGAATTCTGTTTATAAGAAAGCATAGCAGGTATGTCATACAGAAACCTCCAGTATTTCTTACACTGGTTTCAATGTTTGTATAATTTCTGCCAGTATGTCCACTATTAAGTTTTGTTTGAGGCTTGCTTCTGAAGGTATGTGAAGTTGCAAATGTCCCGTTATCTGTTACTAGCAGAAGAAATCCACATTTTATGGTGATTCGTAGATACAATCTTAATATATGTAATAGTAATTATATCTAGAAAATCATGTTCCTAAACAAGTTTTTTGTGCTTTCTATAATTAAAATTTGCAGTATTTCTCTTATTTTGCTTATTTCTACACAAGAAACACTGTAGTTAGGCAATTTTCCATTTGAAAATGTTAAAAAATTATTTTAATACAAAACTTTGCATTGTGTATCCATAGGAATTCCAGTTGCCACAAAGCTGTTACTGTTATGTCTAGCAGCACCTACTCTTAGACACCACGGAGTGATCAGCTGCTTAGGAAGATGCTTAGGAAGATGCCTCTCTGAATCCATTGATCTGCCCACAGAGGACAGTTTAACAGAGCCAAAAATAACATTCCAATTAAATTTTATTTGTTCATTAAAGTGGTGTCATTTTAATGAAATTTTACAATTCAAAGATATTTGAAACTTTCAAAACCAAAATTTTTGCTTTTTTGCAGTCCTTAAATATGAAATGGTGGCTTGTTATCATGTTCAAGCTCATCAATGAATTTTCTAGCAGAGTCAAAGCCCTTTGCAGTCCTAAGCATTGTCACAAGGAAGAAATTCTGTGCAATGCAAATTAAAACAAAACAGAAAATGTCTTGAGATACTCTTTATGCTTCAAGAGCATAGCATTCCAGCCGACATACTCATGATATTAAAACACTCATGCCTCAAGAAGTGCCCTGACTCTCATCAAGTATCTCATTACCACAATTAAGCAGACTTTGCCTTACAGTAGTTAGAGTAATTCAGGGAGTTAACTTCATTTACTAGTCTATTTTAGCAAATTTGTGTTTTATGTACATGGAAAATAACTTTCAGCTGGTAAATCTGTACTCATAGCTGCTAAGTAGCCTATAAACAAACACACATTCTAAGATGAGACTCTAATAACTGAATCTAATTTGTCTTAAGTCCCTCAAGTCCTGCAGTACATGTCAGATGCCCAGTGGGTGATTCACAGCTTGCTGACTAAAATTAAAAAGAACCCCTGGGTTACTAGAGCTAATAAATAACAAGGCATATTCTGCCATTAACAGCTCCTGAAGTGCTGTAAGGTAAGAAGGACAAAAATCAACTTTTTCATTCTTTAGTACTAATGCACAGGTTTAATGATTTAACACTGACACCTCCCACACAAGAAGACACCTTTCATTCCTGAAGACCCCCATGGCTGACTGATGTGATTTACCATAGAGCTGTCACTAACCAGCCCTGGGCTGAGTGGCATCATTGTTTTGAGAATACAAATTATTTCAGTGCAAAAATTGAATTTTTTTTTCCAGGTGAATATATAGGGGTAGGGAGGGGAGGGGGACAGAATTTGCTAAAAAGTACATAGAAATATTGTAAGGTAAAGCCTCAATGTTTTCAAAAAGTATATTTGATAACAATATTAGAAAAGAGAAAATGAATACCCCAGAGAACTCCAGGTATAGTGAAGTATGAGTTGAAATCAGAAAAGGACCAACAGCAGCATTAGACATCCACATTCTTCAGCCTTTATACACATTTCTTATTATAGAAATGTCTTGGTTTAAGGCAAATTTGGGAAGGAACCTCTGAATAGGTCCCTCCAGAAAACCAATCCAATGGCCCCTTCCCCCAACTGGTTCAGGAAAGGAAAAGAGGAAAAACAAAACAAAAAAAAATTCCTTAGAGGAAAGTGGAAAAAATGTGTTTATTTAACAGGCCAAGCACAACAAATGAACACCAAGGAACAAAACCTCCTGTTTCTCTGCAGAGATGACAAATCCAGCCAGTCTGTGCCGTGGGTGC
The DNA here is from genome assembly GCA_032173965.1 of Sitta carolinensis. Taxonomy (NCBI): domain Eukaryota; kingdom Metazoa; phylum Chordata; class Aves; order Passeriformes; family Sittidae; genus Sitta; species Sitta carolinensis. The sequence continues at coordinate 11,076,469 of CM063284.1, read as the reverse complement.
AGCTCGGCTCGCTCAGTCTGTGTCAGTCCCTGGCACTGGGAAATGCCAGACCCAAGCCAGGCCCAGTGGGCCACAGGGATGAGCTCTTGGTGCTCTGCTAGGGGTTAGTCCAGAGTAGGTTTGAACAGTTCCAAGGAAAAAAAAGGAAAAGAAACTCACAGTCCGGAAAACTTCTCTGTTTCAGCTAGCCACGAACTAACAGAAAGCAAAGGAGAGCTCTCTCCCGCCGTCCGCACTGCAGCCAACACTCCCTGTGTGTCCTCCAAAACTGCAAACTCTTATCTTGATGTTTTGAAAACACCCGCCTCAGACATTCCACTGCTTCTTCTTCACTCTTAGATCCAGTCTTAAAGGTGCAGAACTCATTTTTGATTTAAACAGACGAATGGGGATACAATTCAGCAGTAACCCAGGACAAGAAAGTAAATGAACACTTTGTAAAAGGCATACAAGAAATTTGTTATTTAATACATTCTGAATGATAAGGAAGAAATAATTTCTACGAATCTTTCTAATGTTAACAAATATGCAAAAATAAATTGTTAGACTGAAAATATGCATTTTTTAATTTTTGCAAATATGTAAACAAACTTGATTACCCTTTATTCCTTTATTGCATAGAAGATAGTCACCCAAATTCTTTTAAGAAATATTGTATCTTCTCATTAATGCTTCTTATGAATGTTTGGGTTTGTCTTTTTATATGAAAATACAAATGAAAATTGTTCTACTAGATATATCAAGATATTTATAGGATTAGATTGTAGATTGTGGTCTTGCAACTTGTTTCTTTCAACTGCTATAATTTTTTATCATCTTAAAGAAACACTCCAAGTATTTATGCATTTTGCTAATCTTTTCTTTTACTGAGACTCAGAATCGTAGATGTTACTGCATCTCACATCCAGCAATCAGAATTCCCAAGTTTTATTGTAATAAAAATTACTATGCATCACAAGAAATTTTCCTAGTTATAGGAAATGAGTGTTATACAGTAGATGTGCTCCTGAAAGAATCCAAGAGACAACTGTAGCAGTCTACAAATTCTCTTTGCATTAGATAACAAAGCAAAAGCCCAGATGTTTTCCACCTGAGAGTTCAATTTTCTACCAGCACACACCTAAGGACAGGAGTTTCATCCTCAACGTTTTAGACTATAAACTGTAATTAGGATCCCTTTAGGCTTTAAAATAATACAACAATTAAATGAGAACTCTTTCATGTTGAGACAACTTTGATGATGAAAGTTAATAGCAAAGAGTTCATTTCTTCCCATGGAGGACAGAATTATTCTCCAAGATCTCATCAGCATCCACTCCACTTGTCATAGGAATGGAAGCTCTATTATTGCTGTTGCAGTAATCATATTGTTTACAGGCTGTTTATAGATGAGGCAGCCTTGTGGGTTGCTGGGATTGAGAGACATGGTCCATGCTATGCAAACAAAGCCAGTTTATTACAATAATCACCAGTATTTATAGTTCTCTAAGTTCTGTACAAAATTTTCCACTTGGACCTTTTACCCCTGTTCCCTTAGTAACACAATCTTTTTGGTTACCAAGTCCCTGCCACATTCTTTTGGGCCAGGAATGTCCTTGTTACACCTTCTCTCATCAGAGTGGTCAGGGTGACCACACAGGATGGCTTCACTTCTGTTCTTGCCTTGAGTTTCTCTCTTGGGGCTCTAAGATAACACACAACACAGACTCTTCTCGTGACTTTTTCCAAAGGCTGTGTAAAGACAAATTTTATTAAAAATGTCTCTCCTTATACTCCCCACTTTCCACAGACCACTATGATTGGTGAAAGACAAACCTCTTCACCCACATCAATCCAGAGGGACATAAAGAGAGATCTTTCTCTCAGAAACGTAGATTCTTTTACAGAAACAATTCTGTTGTTTATGCTCTTTCGCTGAGAAAAGAATTTCAGCAAGCCAAAACATCAGAAAACCAGAAATTCAGAAAATCAGAAACTTTGGGCCTGAAACCAGACTACACTCTCACCCATGCCTTCCACTGTACCTGGCCAGCAGGTCAGCAGTGCTACCCAGCTCAGCTTCTGTAGCTGTCTCATCTTCCACAGTAGATGCGGTACCTACTTCAACCAGCAGTAGAAAGCACTAACTAAATATACCTGCCAGGATTGGAGGTGTGATTGAACCACGTGAACCCACTGGCTCACCTGAATTTGATAAAGTGAGAGCTGCAGCATGGAGAATCCAGATGGGCCAGGAGGACAATGTGCAACTTTGAAATGCCAATCAGTTCGTTTCCCTCACAGCTTGTTCTCCACAGTGCTTCCTACATCTCCCTCTCTGTTCATCCACCCATGAGCTTCCTTGCTTCACTAGAGGCACTGCTAACTACATCCTTCAACTTCACTCTTCAGAATGCAGGAGCCTCTCTGCCATGATTCCTTACTATTTTACGGTCCCAAACTTGTTAAGCTAAGTAGTCCTATCACAGCACAGATTCAATCCTGATTTCCAAGCACGGTCTTGCCACACTCACTGCTCCTCAGCTGCCTCTGTGCCTCTTTGCTTATTTCAAGAGCCAGCAAAAGAGCAGGTTCAGAACTCCTGGGCTGATTAACATAGATACTACAAATACCCCAAGCTTATGTACAGATTGCCATGGACAGTCCCCACCTGAGGTCAAAGATGACCCTTTGGAGGTGTCAGCCACTGAAGCAATTTCTTGTCAACTGGAAAGGCAATCTCAGTATCTTGCCTCCCCAAAAGCTGCAAATGTCACCAACCAAGAGAAATCAGCCTGCTGCACTGCTTATTTCCACCATTACCCCTTACAAAACTTACAAGACTAGAGCTTGTGCTATGTCAAATCAATGTTTTTCTTGTGAACACAGAACAAATGCTCTAAATCATTAGCAATTTTAAAAATAAGCTTAATTCCATTAATTATATCAGTTCTTGTATCTTGCATTACTGGCAGTATAGCAAGACAATTCACTAGATCAGAATGCTGAGAGAGGAAATGATTTTATCTCACAGTGCTACTGACAAGGGACTTAGAACAGCAACAAATATTTTGACAGTATCCTGCTTCCCAACAAAGCTTAAAAGAGTACCATTTAACTAAGGGATACTTTCCTGAGATACACTAGAGTTATATTCAACTTTCGGGGCTTAATCCATCAGTGCAAATTCTGAGACAATTTCTCAGGTGCTGTGGACAAAATCTTTCTCTAAATAATGTTCAAGTAAATATGAAATAGTTCGCTGTTGTCACCGTTGGAAGTGTAGCAGTAGTATAAGATCAGGATGATTTTTCTTTTCCATGGAGTAAACATTAGAAAAAGCTATAGCAACTGTGGAATTAGGTATTTCTAAATGCTTGGTGAGTATATGTGTGAAATACTTTTCACTATGGTATCATGAAGAGACATTATTAAAGGCTGGGAATTTCCTAATTCCCATTAAGATTTCGGGGAATTACCTAATTTTTGTTTAAAAATACAGACCTTGGTGGGAGGTTGCTGATCTGTGGTATGTCACAGGTCTCAGCTCTTCTGCTGACCATGGATAAAGAGAAGGCTGTAAAGAAGTCTGGGTGTGGAAGGTGGGAGTAACACTGAGGGGAAATGCACCTTTCATGTTCCAAAAGATGGAATGAGCAGACAGGGAGGGCTTTGCTGCACCCAGCAAAGGCCCATGCAAGTATACAGAAAACAATCCCTTGACTCCTGCACACAACCCTACTGCAGCCAGACAGACCTTGAAAAGCAGCTGGATTTTTCATCTACACTAATTCCAACTCTGCAAAGGTCTCTTCTGTCTGACTGCAGCACTGAGCAATTTCTTCTGCTGCTGCTTTCATGCAGGGTTGCCCGGATACTCATCGAGGAGCTGCCTGATTAAAGTGTGGCTGCAGTTTGGTCATTTGAAGACTCTGATCCGTCCTCTAAACACAGATATCCTTAGCAAAGAAAAAGTGATCTGTCAAAAGCCTGCTTTATCCAAGTTAGACATAATTATCCCCAAGGAGGCTCATTACAGATTTTTCTCTTATAAACATCCTAAACATGTCCAATGAAGTTCAGTCATGTCACTGTGCAAAGCAGAACATTTTTGGGCACAATGTGGTCCCATACTGTGCCTCACTCTTGTATAATGTACAAGGTGATGGCTGCCTCCAGCAGCAGGTAAAATCTATTCCCAGTGTGAGAATGCTCTGGGTAATCAGCACGTTCTGAGCCTGTTTTCTCAGGGCTATCACAAGTTTTGCATTTGGTAGAATGCTTAGAAAGAAGCCACAATAAATACACCAAATTCTAGCCAGATAGAAGAGCCATTGGATTTGTGTCTTTCCACATGAAGAGTTCAGAAACTTTTAACTTTCCTTCTTGGTCAGTTTTTGTTGGCTGCTTTACTTTTTCTACTGTAACAACACGCTAAGCAGTAAATATGGCCAGAATTGGAATGAAAAAATTATTAATATGTGAGGAATTTAAAACCGGAATGAAATTATCATCACATAAATTAAATAAATAATTTTCCCATACAAATAAGACAAAACATTATAACCATGGAATTTAAAATTTGCCGGGAAAGTTTTCCACAACATAAGAAATTTTCCTCCATGATGAGGGAGGAGGGTAGAAGATGGGGAAGGGAGGTACTTAGAAAAGGAAATCCAAGACAATGTATGACGGCCAGACATTTTTCCCAAAGAAATGATTGCAGTCTATTTCTCAATTTTATGTTTAATGGAAATTTTTATCTCATATCTAGTAATTTTTTTCTGAACCAAGTTTGGCAGAATTAAATAATTTATTGAGAAAATATTTGGTCTCCGGAACCTGAAATAGAAACAGACTTAATAAGTGTTTCATGTCAATCCACTTACAGTTTGATGTGAAGAACTAAAATTTTTGTAATCTGGCTGGTTATCTAGATAGTATATGTTTGGGGTTTATTTTCTTTGGATTGATGAGAATATTAAATCAATTTCCCGCAATAGTTAAAATTCTATGAAGTCTTTAAAGGAACTTTTTTATTATAATTATTTATTTGATTTACTTTTTTTAATTATCCATGACTTTTTGAAAGATTTTTAATTTTGTTCCAGCACTCACTTCTGAACTGTGGCAAGACAAATAAAAATCCCTTCCCATCTTGGTAAATTTTAAGGTATTTTCCATACTCCTATATAATTCCAAAATTTAGAATGGCTGCAAACCAGCTCTTCCAAGGCTACTAGCATTCTAATACTATTCAGAAGTACCTAAACTATGTGCATTGTTTTGACACATCACTGAAGAAAGATTTAAGGACAAGGAAAAGATTTTGTTCAAGGTTTAAATTTCATTTTCAGGAACAAGGCAGTGTAATTATTATTTTCATCAAAAAACAGTATCAGATTCAGTTTCTCACTTGTTCATTTCCAGTACTGTAACTTTTGCTTCTTTATTGCTATGATCTCTCCTTCCGAATAAAATTAATTATGTGACGTATGAAGTTGTGCTGAAGGCTTAGTCTTGCTTCCACCTCATTTGGAAAAAGACACATTTTGCAGATTTCCTGTTACAATCCCCTTCATCCCAATCTAGGCAGCTGCAGTTCTTCACCACAGGTAGAGCAACACCTAAAGAGAGTGAGCAATGCCTTAACAAGTCAAGGCAGCAGAACAACAGAGGTCAGCTACTTGCTGGTTTTTGTCTGCCTTCAAATAACGTGTAACAGTCTCTCTTTTTTTAATGCTAGATACAAGGGTATATTTACTATGATTACTGATGAAGTCAAGTGGAAATCTGGATGTTGAAAGTCAGGCATTTAAATAAGTTGGTTCCATCTGGTATAGGTATGTATACATCTTTATGTACTGAACAAACTTAGCATGCTGTACTGACAGCAAGACACTGGGAGGAGAATGCACACTTTGTTGCCTTTTAGGAGACATGGCATAGCTTTTTTTTTTTTTTTTTGGTTTCAATTAGTTGTACTATTGAGATTAATCTGAGATCATGCTAGGCAAGAAGATGAAAAAGACCTCAAACAAAAAAGAAAGAGAAAACCAAATTCATGATAATATATCACAATGTGACAAAACCTCCTATGAATATGGAACAGCATTTCACATTTTTAGACCTTTAGGAGTCTAGGAGATTTTGACACAGGTGCTCTGATTTCACAACCCAGGGTACAAAAAAAGAGGTGGCATGCGGGGGAAAAGAATAACATAATGAAATGAAAGAACAATCTCATTCTTACAGCTCTGAGTGATTGGTCTTAGTCAATCTTTGGAAAACTAAATATAGAAAGGTTCGAAGAGGATTAAATCTGCAGTAGCTGAGGGTATCTAAAGTGGTTATGAAATGAACACAAAATTTAATTAATTCAATAGATGAAGAACTGCTTAATGGCATAATTACTTGAATTTATTGCAGATATTTCATAATATGTGTGAAATGAAGACTTTAACCCTGAAAATACTGAGATTCATGATTCATTCCTTGCTACTGAACAGATGGTTCACTAAATTATTAACAATTGTTATAGTCTATTATTATTATATTCTATTATCATTATTCTGTAACTTTTAAATATATACACCATGATTTACGTCTCTCAAACCAAATCTCTTAATTTCTAAAAAAATAAAGGGTAAAAACTATTTACTTTCTAAAAATACATGTAATTCCTGGGTGATGCTGCGTGGGAGGCTATTATTTCAACTCTAAACAATCCTTCTACAATTATACAGGAATGGGAATAATGATATGATCATGACATCTTTTGCTGTGAAGTAGCAAAATTAATTACCATAGACAACTAAAAAAATTAATACTTTCCAAGTTCAACAAAAAAAATTTTAAAAATGGCACAACTGTGTTTCCATGAGCTATGTTTTACTGTAAATACAGAAACATACATGCAGCTTTAAATTTATTGCTCCATACAGTTTCTGGTTGCTTTTAAATACTGAACATAGTCAAAACATCATTGGGTCACAGAATCTTTAAGGCATAGTATGCTACTTTTTCTTCCTCTTAAATGGGTCAGGAAAATGTCAGAATTACTACTGCTACTTCATTTCTGTTCATATCCTTGTTTCAGTATTATCTGCAGATCCCTCGTTCAGATCAGGTTGTCTCATTGTTGTTGAGATTCTCGAAATACTCAAAGATATTTTTCTTCTTCCTGGAGATCTATCATAATCAATAAATTAATCATGCTGTCAGAAGGAAGTTTGTTGTTGAAAAGCATGTTGTGAACTTAATGAAAGTTTGTTTTAGAGTTTGTCCTGGGTTTTTGCACACTTAAAATACTACCAGTTTATGATGCAGTTTCTTCCTCTCGAATTAGACGCAGAGACTAAACTGTGAGCTTTGAAGATCTGGATCATGGGATGATTTGGTACATGCAAAGAAACGCAGATTTCTGAAGGACCAAGGAACGAAAATAAATTAAAGGACACCTGATGTGATAAATCGGATTTTATTCTGCCTATTTCATCTGTATTAATCAATAAACCTATTACTTGCTTTTAAAAAGCTTTGGGGCAGATAAAAGAGATATTTACCAAGTTGCACTTTCAAATGCACCAAGATGCCTAGCAACTTTAAAAATTGATTTAAATTCTTGGGTTACATTTGAAGAAACGTGTATGTTCCATGGATTGAGTGAGAAGGCACATTACCATGTAGAGGTGCCTAAACTTAGTAGTAAACTACATGTAGCCTCAAAAATAAAAGTTTTTGGGTAATGCCAAAGATGTTTTTGTCTTCCTTTATTTAGACAACTTGTCCATATGATAATGGGTGTAGCTCTGCTTCCAGATGTAAATCCAGGAGCTTCTGGGATTTTGGGAAATGTGAGTGTCTCTATATACTTTACTGGTTACAAACCTAAAAGTTGGTGAATAGCAATCTACGTAATTTTTTTTTGTTGGTGATGTCAGCCTTAGGTCAAACTATTAAGATAATTAATCACCATGGATTTGTACATTGAAGTGTGTTTTGACCTTGCCATTCCATCTTATGGCAGATGTTCAGAAATCTCCAAGCAGATGGACAATGGATTTTTATCATTGAAAGTGGAAAGCCCAGATCACAATGTCATAGAATAGAACTACTCAGATGCCTGTGAGTTTAAGCCATAAATAAGATAATAATGATAAAAATGCATTTTAATGTGTCATGAATTGAGCTACCAATATAATAGTGTGGATTTCCTCTGATAATCATGAACTTTAAATCAGGCCTTGCTAACTTCCTATCTGAGAAACTAATTTTTAAAAAGACAACCAAAAGGACCTGAATGATCTCAACCTACAAATGTGGTTTGACACAGAAATACATACACTGTGTGGATCAAATTTCTTGGGCACTTAAATGTTCCTTTCTCCCTTCTTACAGGGGAGCCATAATTCAGGAGAATATGCTCAAAGGACAATTCAGTTTCATATGATTCCTGCTCACACAGGTCCAGGAAGAAAGAGCAGCAAGGGAAATCCTTTACTCTTTGGTGGTGACATTCACAGACATCAAAAATGCAGCAGCTGTAAGAAAAATTCCTCCCAGAAAATTCCTCTGCATCAGGGAAGTGGTGGGGTATCTCTTTCCTGTTTGGCACAGAGCTCTAGTGCAGCAGGAGCTATGTCCGAGGCAATAGCATTGCTTCTAAACACTAAAGAAGGAAGATAGGTTTCAGCACAAAACATATGACATTCAAACTTAAAATATTCAATATTTTCAGGAGGGGAAAAAATGTCTCAGTCATCTACTCCACAGTTTTTCATAGCAAGAGCTGATAAATACCTCCTATAAATAGTATAATTACCAAGTAAGTCAAGGATGTTTAAAAAAATGTCATAACTTCTTGAATAAAAGACTTCATATATTCAATTTTCAAAACCAGTTCTCAATCCATTATCATCAAGATTAATCAACTAATATGAGGATATGAGGAAATACTGAAGAGTCATAATTGCACAATGTTAATCAAAGACAGGAAGAGTAATGAGAAAATAAAATAAAGGAAGAAGAATTTTGTCAGATTTTTTGCCAGCCATTTGTGCATACCAATTTTCATTTGCCTATGTGACCTGGCTAAGCATATGAGGAAAGCTTTCAAATTATAAGTCAACAATAACAATGTTAAAGAACTATCAATTACTTGGAAAAAATCTCAAAAAATTCCTTTTGAATGCCTTTTCCACAAAAAAAAATGGACAAACATGCTCTCTCAACTCAGGTTACAGTAAGTCTCTGATTTTCACCATGATATTTCAGATCAATGAATATCATGAATATCTTTTTGTTTCTGCAAGAGGAAATCAGGTTTTGTACTTAGGAATATTTGTATTTGGCAAAGATTCAATTTTTTTTAAGCATTTGTAAGCATTTTAATTTTTTTTTCTTATACATTTTGAAATATCGCTGTTATCCCACGTGGATTCTGAGTTAAAAGATGAACTTTGGAGGCACCTACCAAAGCAGAGTATGGTAGAAAATATGTTAGATGTTGTCTTTGAAGCCTTGATCCAGAAAAGCTAGGGTCAACGATGGCAGACTATCTTGCTGAATAAATAAGCCAAATGTGACAGCAATTACTCAGCATTTCTTAAAAGAATCCAAATATTAAAAATGTACAAGTCTCAAATATATTAATCTTCTGAAAAAAAATGAATATATGTCATAACAAGAGGAATTCCACTGCTTCCAACTGTTCATACATTTTGTTCGTCTAATCCCAGTACCATTTTTCATATTTTTTAATATATATTTCACCATGGTTTCTTTGCAGGGAGCATTCTCATGTCATCTTCTTTTATGAAGTATTCTGTTTCACTGATACCTACTCTTCCATTTCAGATCAATTGAGAGTATGAGTAACTTAAAATATTGACAATAAACAAGGATATTAGGATGTACTATCAAAATTTTTTTATAGCTGGTTTCAGTAATTTTCCCCAGAAGAATGTAAATAATCTACCTGACCATGAAATTTCACCTGACTGACATTTTCAAGTTCAGAGGAAAATAAATGTTCCTCTATTTAACAGCAAAATATGAAGTCTAAGGTGTATTTTCTAGTACATCCCTTTCTTGTAATATAACTAGAATGTTAGAATAACTAGAATGTAGAGTTACTAGAATGTTTGGTCTAAATGTCAGACCAAATGAGATTCCCAGCTCAACTAATTGTGAGTATACTTTGAGCTTGTAAATATGTTCTATGAGAAATATCTTGACTGGGCATCTCTGAGCCTTGAAGTTTATTAAATTACCTTAGTTATAGATAAATTCTGGTGTTTTACAAGACCTAGTCACCTAGACGATCAGATCAGAGGCGTAGTAAGGATGTTTCACAGCTTCTTATCAGAGTACTAGCCCACGTTTTCCTCTGAAGGAAACCATCAGCAGTGATGACGAGGTGTGATTGAAACTTATTCTGTCAGGGAGTTAAGGCAAGGCCACAGCAAAAACCTCAATATTTGAGAGGATTGAGAATACCTATTGCCTGTTCTTGGATGGAATTTTTTGCATGCTTAAAGGCAGGTCTTCCAATATTTTGTTGATCTGGCAACTGCAGACAATAATTTTCTGGAATTATCTTCCAAGTTTCTACAACCAGTAGTGAAATATTCTTTCTGACACTGGTTTTGCTAGGGAAGGTTTCCTTTTTTGTTTGCCACAGTTCTCTGCTGAACATATTGTGAAAATAATGCCTTGTTTCTAAATATTCCTACTTTATTCAATTCATTACAGACATTCCAAAATAAAACTCTGGAACTGAAATGTACTGTTTCATGGTTTCCATTTCCAACTTTCTGAGCAGTTCTGCAGCATATTCTTTTGTATGTTCAAAACTAGGCTATCAAAATATAATGCCAATTTCAGCCACAATCATTATTTATATTAGTAGTGAAGGAGGGAAAACGTAGTGGCAAATTAATCTTTGTGCAGCAAAGAACTCCTTAAAAAGGTTTCCAGCATGCATAGTAATGAACTATTGCTATCTCTCTGCAACAGACATCTTTAAATAACTATGTCCAAAGTTGTTTAAAATCCTTTTCCTAGAATTTCAGTTTCTGTAATGCAAGGAAGACTGATTCCTCACTTATAATGCTGATCAACACAAGCCTCCTTTTTTATCTTCTGCTTAATATAGGGAAATCATGAATCAGCTATGACTTTTACATGCCTTCCCTCTGACCTTCCCACAGATAATCATAATAACACTGGGCTGTCGAGAATCATCAGTTTTCATAAAGGCAGCAGGCTTCAGATTAATCTCATATTATTAATTCTGCAAGTTAAAAAGACAAGCAGAAAGACAAGATGGCTCTCAGTGCTATTACTTCCCTAAAAATATTTCCTGTGGATAATAAACAAACAAATTTCCAATCTGGTGAAGCTGTAAATTTGCAGCCTTCATGAAAATTAATTTAAATGGATGTGACTGTGAGGTTGGGATTGTAAAGATTAGGGAGACTCCTGTAGTTATAATTGCCTGTTCAGTTCATCTGCTGCTCTGTCACTCAAGAGTGGCACAGCTGCATTAACAACTCTAATCATAATCTAATTCTCAGATCAAATTCCCATCTTCAATATATCCTTTAATAAAGCTTCCATACCCCATCTTTTAGCCTTAATTATTGCTTCCTGTCTCCCCTGACAACCAAATTAAAAGGTACACGCAGCACTTCTGCAATAAAAAAATAGCACAGATACAACAACTGTACTGCAAATTCACACTAACCTTGTGAAGGTTGGATGGCTTGTGATAACTAGATTTTTTACTGATAGTGCAAGCACTAGAAGATAAGAAATACAATTTTATAATCATGTATTGATTTTTCTTTTTTTTCCTGCTAATATGGAAAATTACCTGGGCCAGTTTTTAGATTGGTAAAGCAAGAAAAGAAAATTCTATAGGAAAACTGTCTATATCCCAACATGTAAACTGTTTTACTTCTTAAACCTGGAGCTCCTGACATGTCAGCTGTTGACAGTAGACCCTGTACTAGTTAAAGCTAAATCCCTTTCACATACTGAGACGCCAAGTCAGCAAGATACTTAATCACACAATCCTTTTGGCATATTGTCAATGCCAAGACAATAAAACTGTTAACGTATTTAAAAATAGTAAATATAAAAGTACTTTTTGATCGGGAACCTCTGAGTGATTCAGTGCCTCATCCATGCAGGATTCTGTCTGTTGTACTCTGCAAATGAAGATTTCAATAAGAGAGTTAAACTGTCATTTATGCAAATGTTACAAGATGGCACATCCACATTTCTGAGCTAGAAATGTATTTCCCTGCAACTTCGATAGTGGAGTCATGCAATCATGGGTTAATTGGGAAAGTGATTAAAAATTTAACATGGCTGGACATCTATGGGCAACAAAAGAAGAGCCAATTGTCAGCAACAGTAATGAAGAAAAAGATAAATCAATTATCAAAACATTTCAGCTAAGGTAGGCAGATTTTAAATAAAGAGCACCCTATGGTGGTGAGATGGTTTAAAAATGTAGCTCTGGATTTCAAGGGCAGCAAGCAAAGTCTTCAGGAAATGGTTTCATAGATAAGAGAGACCTGCATGAATGCCAAACTTTAAACATGGTGGGTTTTAATTATTCTGATACTGGTATTGATTTGGATAAGTACTGTTTCAGGGCTAAAAAGACAAATGTGTTTGAGAAAGTTGCAAAGGATTTATTTTTCAAGCAATATGCTGACCAGTTTCAGTGTCTTGGGGCTATCTTAGGAGTGAATGGATCTTGACTAAACCAGGACACTGAGGGCAATTTAGTGTAGGCAATGATTCTGAAACAGAAAGTTCAGAAGAATGAAAAGGGTTTATCACTTAAATGCATACAGACTAAAGAACTCTGACCCAGAAAGGAATGTGTTTAGTCATTCTCTCTTAGGATAGCCAAAAGTTAGAAATGAAAAGTGTTGCATAATATTTTAGGTCAGTTCTGAAAACTGAGTTTTTCCTGCACCTAGATTTCTGATGTCACACACCAAGCTTGAAAAAATTATGTGAGACACTCCAATATTTAAAATTCCTTTTGTACTGGATCAAACATTTTTGCTGGTCATGAAGACTCATGAGTTTTGCAACTGGTGAAACTTTTGACTTCTCATTTATCAACAAAAAAAAACCCCTCTTTTTCATTTGTCTGTATTTTTTGAGACTTGAAGGATGATGCTACTGAAGTACACAGTCCATTTAAAGAAGAAAATACATAAGAGAGATGTAGATAGATTATTTTAAACATCAAACTGAAGTCAATAATTTCTTTTGTATTTGGTGGTTTGATGACCACCAAGGTCTCTCCAGACGTGAAGCTGTCATGCTGTCCCAGGGGCAGTGTTTGTCAAAGAGCTTTCACAAACCTTTCTAAAGTCCTAAGCCCTCTCTTTCCATAACATATATTTGTTGGCCGTAAATACCAGACAGTTTCTTCCATCCTTTTGAAGTATTTATCTTTACAAGGTCTTGTGGATGCAGGACTCTGTTCCTATTCCCACCTTCTGTTTTGAAAACAGAAGCAAACAGAAAAGGAAATATTATTCATCTTCACTTGTCAAGTAGAAGCATAGTTTTAGAGGAGTCTATAAACCCTCTTAATGGTCAATGAGGAGAGAGCAGTTGCCTTCAGAGGGCAATTCCATTTATCACACAATAGCACTGGAGGTGTATCATTGGAGAGAGCTCTAGAGCCCTCAGCATCAGAGCCAGTGACAAAATGTCCCAGAGTGAAGTAACTGCATCCTGAGCAGCCCACTGTGATCCCACTAGTAAGTGCTACACTAGTGTCATCCCAGGAGTAAGAGCTCCTCTGTCCCTGTTCACTGCTTAGAAATCTAAATAAAGGTGGGAGGGGGACAGGGGAACATGGGCTTTTCTAAACACCTTATAATTTTTCCTGTAAAAGCAAATCTCAACCATTTTGTCCCTTATAGGGTTCAGTTGGGACTCTGTGTATTCATATAAACAAAGAATTAGCTTAAAACCAATGTCAGAATAGCATGGGCACTTTCTCAGGTCTCAGTATCAGGTTTGTCCTCTGTCCAATCAGGGCTTGAATTTAAAGAAAATTCCCAATCTGAGAGATTGATATCCTTATGACAAAATATTGGCTATTCTGACATGAAAGGCTAAACATAATTTTTCTTTTTTCAGATAAGTTCTTTGGCTGAAAGAAATATTTGGAGCTGAAACTTTATTTGAAATCAGCTTTACATTTTGCTGAAACAACATCTTTTAAAGAAAAATATAAGTGTCTGAATAACTGCTTAAAAGCTCTGCTCTATAAATTTGATATTATAGCTACACTTATAACTACAGGAACTATTGGATGCTTAAAAAGTTTTGGGCAAAGCAGTAGAGTTCAGTACCCAGATTGTAAAAGGCTTATCTGTGCCACCCACATTTCTTGTGTTAGCAAAATCAGAGTACAAATTCTGTGAGAAAATTCTTTTATCAAGGTTTCTGACACTCATTGTTCTGCTGTTTTTCTTTCTTGCTCTTTTTTCTTGGGATTTTTACTTAGGAATGGTACCAGAGCAAATTTATTCATAAATGTATAAAGGTTTGGCTCTAGGAGAAGCAAAAGTTGTGGATTTTTTTTTTCTTGTCAGCTCCCGAAACTCACCAACTTCCTACCTTGTGAAAGTATGAAAGTCTATACTATTTTTGTACCTATTAGGACAGATGGACATCCTTCCTGGCTTCAGTTCCTTCCTGGCTTCAATTCCTTCCTGATCTTTCTCAGCATCCAGTCAAAATTGCATAAGACATTTTCCTGTTACTCATGGCAGGTGAAGTCACTCCAGGTAGCACAATTTTTGGACAACTATACAAATGTAGACAGTGAGGTAAGCACTACATAAGATTTCAAATGCAAATAATCAATGAATTTACATATTATCAGTCACTCCCAAGGGTTATTGACCTAAGAAAAGGGGAAAGCATGTATTTATAATGACCAACCCTCACTACCTATGTGTCTACCCATAAGGGCATACGAAGAATGAAAAAAGTGGTTTTTACTGTCTATTATTTAAGAAGACTTTGGGATTAATAACTAAAATATACCTGTAGAGAGTTTTGGCACTTCTGAACATATCCATATGAATAACTTCGTAGCCTAGAGCATCTTACTGATAGGGACTGACACCTTAAGTCTTAGCTTTCATATTTCTCAGATTCTGTTCTGCCTAGGTGTGTAGCTCTGAGCTTCATATTAAGTGTTAGCAAGTTCTCTTAGGCACGTAAACAAAACAATCCTTTTCCAGCTTGAAACTGAGGAGAACCGTTGCAAGCTTCAGGCCCAAAAAGCATAAACAACAAGGAATTGAAGAGAGCAAACAAGGAGGGTGAGACTTCATGACCTGAAGCTGTGGTTGGACAATTGACCCCAATATGTAAATGGACCAAAACTTATAAAAGTGAGAAAACTTGTGACCAGGATCCATCTTGGATCCATCCTGGGTGTAGCCCTGGACAGGCTCTTGTGCTGCCCAAGATGTGTCCTCTAAAGGCTTTTCAATAAATGCCTACTTTATGCTTTTATCTCTGTCTAGTCTCTGTTTCAGGTCAGCCTCTCAAGGCATCAGTACTATCAGAATGTATACCTTGCATCCAGACACGGCCTGGGGCAATACAAGAGCCCTTCAGTCTCCATTCAGTACAGTCTGCACTCTGTCCCTGATCCAGTGTTCCCCTCTGTGTCTGCAAGACTTCACATTCTAGAAGCTGCATACGTATTGCTGAGCCTGTAATTCCTTGCATTACTTTGAATTTAACATTTCCTTATTAGCAATGATCGCCCTGAGTATCCTATTAATATTAAACTTCAGAAAGGAACAAGTGTTAACGAAGATTAAGAAACTTGTTAAGAGGTTTAACAAAATAAGTTAGTTATACCACTTCTGCTTTTATTATTTATTTTCTCTGCTTCCATTTACTAACATCTACACACTTCTTTCTTATTGCCCTACTTTTTTGCATTTTCATGTTACTTATAAAATGAAGCAGAGTTCAGAGTCACAGATTAGAGATAGGTTTGGTTTCTTCCTGCTGTCTTCTGGTTGCACATTTGCCCTTTTTCAGGGACAAGTAGGACAAGTGTTCCTACACAAACTTACATTTTAGCTGCCTTACAGTTTAGCTAATCTCCTGAGAGGCTATAGACATCAACCCTGTGTTCTTCAGATTGAACAGATCTGTGTAAAATTCAAAGTCATGTAAAGCATTACCCAATTATCAGAGGAGTAATTTGTGTTTCAGAGTCAGAGAGAACCTCCTTTTCTAAGTTGATTATGTGTGTCTAAGGATGTGGGTTCTTGATAAGCTCCTTCTGGGAATTGTCATCCACCTGGCCAAGCTGGGACCCTGGTAGCAGGAGCTGGAGCCCAGGGAAGGTTGTGTCCAGTGACTGGTCACTGCAGGGCCGTGGCAAGCACCTCTCAGTGCAACATCTGGCAGCCTGCCTGAGGGGTGGAACCAGGGACTGACCCCAGGCCCACGTATTTCAGTAATGCAAGTGACTTCAACCACTCAATGGACAGACCCAAATGGTGAATTTGACAATGCCTTTAGAAAATAGTCATTTAAAAAAAACCCAAAACATTCATGGTGTGAGAGCAAGGATTCATGATCTATAAGATTTGAAACATCTCAGAAGGCAAATTTTAAATGGCAGAAGTAACAGCAAGTAACCCCTCACTAAGTTTCAAAATTCTCATATAGTACATTTTTCTTTGCTTATTTTATTTTAAAAATATTTCATGCTTCCTTTGCTTTGTTTGTGATTTACAAGGCTTTTTTTGTGATGGTTTTTGTGGAGGAGGTTCTTCATTTTGCTTTGTTTTCAGATCCTTGATTATTCCTCTAGTCTCTTCTTGATCTGTCCTACCTTTCATGGTCTTTCTGCAAGGAACTGTCCCCATTGGTGCATCCACAGCTAATTGCATATTTTTTTAATTCAATTAGAGTTAATTTTTGACTGTGAAGAACGCTTTCTTTTAGCATGCACTGCATCCAAAGGAAAATAAACTACTTGTCTTCAGGTGTAATTATTATAGAACATAAGTTTTCCACTGTGACAAGCTTTATTTACAGTTCCCTGATACATTGAATGTCCTGATGATTGATCAATAAAAGGATGTTGTCCTACACCTAATTATTTCTGTTTTGATAACAATAACTCTCTGCACCTGAAAAAGCACTGTTTGCATTCATGTTCTTACAGGTATATTCAAGAGCTGCCTGATACTTCCATAGGCCTATGGTAAAATATGATACTCTTTCTTTTTGAACTTAAAACCTTGTCCTCTTTATTCTGTCATTTTCAATAAACCACCGACAGTCTGCCTTGTTTGCCAGTGAATAAAATTGTGTGGTTCAATTACAGGAGCTGGTGCTCTGAAGGTTAAATCTCTTCACTGCATCTCTTGTACTCTGTGTAAGGAAAGACTTTGATTAACCAAGTCTTTCACATTAACAGTGATACTCTATGTTGAGTATAACATCTTGGAGTGAAAATGAGCATTTGAATTGCCCTATTTAATATTTTTAGCATTATAATGTTAAGGTTTCATAATTTTTTCAAAGCCATTCATAGCCACAATTATTACTTTAGAGAATAATCTCATGGCTACAGCCTTGATTCCCTGAGTTTACAAATGAGTGTTATGCTTAAAATGTTTTTCATGCTGAGGTGTGAAAGGTGGCATTTTCTTATAATACTATTTACTATTCTCACTGCTAGTTTCTGAATGTGAATGAATATTATCCCTTCGCATAATTCTTTCCAGAGCTCTTTTTTCCCCTATATTTTATATCAGAAAATTTGGCAAAGGAAGTTCACTCAGGAATTAATAGGTCTACAATTATCAGCCCTATTGTAGCAGTCTAATTCTTTTTAAATTATTCAAAACAGTCTTTGACACCATTTTTGCTTCATAATACCTCAGTGTAAGACAAACAAAACTATTGTAGATGCATGTTTATGCCTTAATGGGGTCAGATTCCATGACTATGTCATGACATGTATATTTCTGGAGCATTGCTCAAATGAGGAGAAGCATTTGAAAGTAATTAGGTTTGTAATTTTGGGCAGTATACAAATGTAATCATTGGGAATGTCTGTATTCCATTTTTCACCTTCCATATATTCAGATTTTTACTTTCACATGGATGACCTCAAGTAGCAATTCTACAGAACTCTCCTTTTGTCATCCTTGGCTTTTTATTTAACTTCTTTTCATCTGTAACAGCTGTTTCCTGTGTGATTATTAGTGATGGAAATAAACTTCTCTTTCACTGATTTGAGCTTTGTCCCAGCACGTAGGAGGTTAATAATGCAATCTGACTCAGTTTCTGCAAGCTGCTTTTAAAAACAGTGGCCTGCCTCACATATTTGTCAGTTCTGCCTAAAGTTTCTTTTAAATGTCTATTTTTTTCCCCATAATTTGTCAGGCTACTTCTTTCTTTTGTCTTCTCTGCATTTTCAAGATTAAAGTACCTATTGTATTTCTATTTTTTCTACTTTATTGTGTTTCATATAATAGGTATGAAAGGAGGGTTTTTTTCCCTAATTAATATATTGCTTACATTTTTCTTGTTCAACTCTTGTTAGATTTTTAGCTGTCATTAATGTGGGTCATGGAGAGACCTCCTAAGAAAAAAAGAACAGTACAATTTAATAAAAGCTCTTGCTGATATTTAGATACTCCTTAACTTCAGGAGAGAAAGACTTAACAGCAAAAAAAACCAAAAATGGTCAATTACGTTTGTTTCTTGATTTCTTTGAAAGCAGAGCTGTCTTAGTTTCTAAGGGTAATGAAATGGGGGTGATGAGACTTAGTGTCTCTGACAGCTATTGAACTTTTAGAGCAAAAAGTGCCTTCAGGTCACCAGAGCTGAGGATGTCTCTCTTGGAAAAATCCATAAGTCTTTCAGCCACCTGCAACAAAAGCAGGTCTAATTTGATGAACCAGGATGAATTTGCTTTTCCATGTCGCTCAGAGATGAGAACCATTCCCACAGCTGCTATCTTCCTGCCCTTTTTTCCCCATAACTCCTGGTTGGTCAAAAAAAAGTATTTGCAGGACTTCACATCATGAATTTGTGTAAAAGATTTTCCAAACATGGAGGAAATGGCCTTGTTGCAGGTTTGGCTCCTTTTCTTTCCATTACAAAGGAAAGGGGCCTTTAGTTTTGCTGTTGAACAGCCTGAGACAGGAGTGCAGGATGCAGACTTGGAATTTCATAATTACATTCCTAGCATAAATCAGCTAAAGAAAACTGTGTTACTGCCTTACAGAAAGTGCAGTGTAGGGCAAGACAAATGAAACTGAGTCTGAACAATAGATTCATTGCAGCAGATTTACTATAAAACATGTGGAAAGTTTATGGAATTTGGCTTAGTTTCCCCCTAGGGGAAAAAAAAAAAAAAAAAAAAAAAAACACCAAAGAGAAAAGAAATTTGAGATTAATAGAAAATAATTTTGGATCTATCAGAAGGATTGATAAAACTACTAACATTATTTCTTTATGAATACTTGTAAGAGATCCAAATAAAAACTGGGAGACACAATCTACTCATTTCAAAATTTTTCATAAATAGTGTAAATACTTCCATGGCATATGAAATAAAATGACCCGATAGAAAGATCATCAAAGTTCATAATACTCTTCTTTCCCTGACTTCTGTGTAGTTTGCAATCAACTCCTTAGCTGCCAGGAAGGCAATATCTTTGAAGAGTAGCAGTAAATTATAAAGACACTTCTCACCTTATTCCAAGTATGCCATGTATTTACATTTCTCATTTTAAGATCATATTGCAATCTTTCCTGTACCACTAGGGTAAGAACATAAAAAATGGATCAGAAATGGATGGAGAGCTCCTTGGATTTTGCATATATTTGGGACAATTTCAGAATGACCTCAGCTCTGAATTAGCACATGATCTGGAAGATATCTGAAGGCATAAAACTGCAGGATACTAAATTCTTAGGGAAATTATAGAGTGGATTCTAGATTTTTACATCATTTAGTGCTTCATCTTATAATTAACTGACTGCAGAGAAGTTTAAATCAATAAAAATGTCTATAGCAAGAGGAAGAACATTACAACAGTACCATTCAAAACGAGTTCATGCTGATATTCAGATACCCATTGACTTCACAAAAAAAAAAAGATACTTAATAGTAAAAAAACAAATTTAAATCTCATTTTTCTAAAAATTAAAGGGCACTCTGAAGGTTGCTGACCTCCAAACACAACCTTTCTTCCCATTATTTAAATATTCTAAATTCAGAATTTTTTTCAAAATAGATTTTCCTTAATTTTTGTCTCTTATGAATTTTTTTTTATCTTCCAAGGAAGAATGGATGAGCTGGTGGTGGTCCATGACATTCTACAAATTCACATACAAGTAACACAGAAAAAGTATATTAAATTCCACTCTCAACTTTCTAAGGTATATACTACAAAGAAAACTGAGAAAAAATTATTTGGGGTAAAGGAAAATACTTCAGCAGTATCCTTCTTATCCTTCTCTCAAAGCAGGTTCTTTGATAGTGGACACAGCTGTATCCAAGTTTGAAGCACTACCTACTACAAAGTATTATTTCATTGGTCAGTGCAAGACTTAGTTTCCCTTCACAACATAAACCATGTTTGTTGCCACGTGCAAAAACTGAACTTACAGAAGTGTGTTTTTATTTGTTAGCCTTGCAATTATTTCCAAAATCTACAGCCATAGTCCTCACCTGTGGTTTGATGAGATCCAGAGCTTTTCTTGCCTTTTGAGGAAGAATAGCTTGAAGGGGAATTAAAGGCTGATAGCATCAAACACTGCCAGAATCCAGCACCACTGGTTTCAAGAGGAAAATGTTGCTGACAAGTAATGAAAGTACTTAGCAGCTGATGTCTTGGAGGAAAATGGGGCTCCTGAGGGTTGGCTGAGCTGTCTGACCCGTTAGGCAAACTTTTTCTGAGCAGAGCCATGTACCTTGGCTGCAGGACTGATGTCCTGATGTCTGTGGCTGTGTTCAGGGGAGGGTGATGAACTGGAAAGGAATCAAAGCCCCCCACCCTGCCCCCCTGCAAGCCAAGCCACTGTCCTCGAGATCACAGTCAAGACTTCTGTCAGCTTCAGAAATCACCCAACAGCTCTTTATTTCTCTAGTATTATAAATTTTCGAGAGTGTTTTTGTTTGGTTGGTTTTTTTTCTTGGGCAGCAGGGGTTTGGTACTTTTGCTGGTGTTGTTTTTTGTTTTCTGTAAACAGATTTTTTTTTTTTTTTTTTTTTTTTTTTTTATTTTGTAGACTGGAAGATATTTCTTCTCCTTCTGGAGAAAACTAGACATAAACAGCTTTAAGGCAATGTTGCTGATACTCATGGATATCCTGCAGCTCCTAGTGCTTATAATGTCACTTGTGCAAACATACCACCCATATGAGTACATTTTCAGTAGTGTAAATCAATTTAGAAACTCACTGTGCATTTATGTAAAGCCCAGTTCATATAGAAGGAGCTGTAAACACTTGTTTCTGTTTCATCACAGCACAATGTCTTTGTTCCCTGGGATGCTCATTTTCCTTAGGCCTTCCACATAACACTGAACAAGTGAAAATCCTGTCAGTATGTGGTTGCCTTGCCCTTTCCTGGAACTGTCAGATTTGTACGTCAGTAACAGTCAACAAGGTCTTATTGTTTCCAAGAAAAAGAAAACTCAGATCTCTCTCACACTGCAAGATATGACCCACTGCTTTAATTAGCATTTTTTGCAGACTAGAATCTGAAATTGTAGCAAATACTCAAGAGGTACACTTTCTCCATTTCATTGCAAATACAAATAAAAATCAGTTTTTATGCTATTTGAAAATTAATTAAGCAATTTTGCTTGTACAGTGTTGCAGAAATTTGTTAACTAATGTGACCACTTTAACTTGCTTTCCAATTGGAAGCAAAAAAACCTAGCTTTCTGAAATCTATAAACTTAAATGGAATTAAAAAGCATAGTTTTTGTACATCCTGTCAAGATATACCCAAACCACAAAAATATTAATAATTCAGGGAATTCTAAACAACTTGCAAAATCCTCTGGTTTTTTTGCATTAACAAAGTTAGATTTAACATAACCATGAGAGCAGGGGTGATATCAGTAGGACACACCATGTTATTGTCTGTCTGCTCTGCTGAAGACATCAAATATAACCCATTTATTACGTAATAACAATATATACACAAATACCAATACACAAATAACACAAATTTGAGAAGTTTTCATCCTGTTTGCTTGTGGCCTTCTGTTAAAATGCTCAGCTGAAATTATCCAGTTGCTGTCCTTACACAGCCCCCGAGTCCTTGCTCAGGTGCAGCTTCTCTGTGGTTTCCTCCAATGCTGCACCAGGCTGGGGAGAGCTGTCACTAGTTTGTCACTCTGTCTCAGCAGAGATGGTGGAGAGGCTATTCTGTATTTTTTGTGTTTGTTTAATTAAAGCTTAAACAGTCAACCTTGTAACAGTGCCTTTATTCAAGGTTCCAATGCTGCCTATTGAAAAATACATCTTTAGAAAAGAAACTATTTCTGCCCCCCCCCCAAAAAAAAAAAAAAAAAAAAAAAAAAAAAAAAAAAAAAAGAAGAAAAGTGTAATGATTGTGGTCTTGTCATGATATAGCCTTTAGTGGGTGAGGAAACTAATTGCACCACCCTGACCATGGTTTTTTTTGCAGGCAGGTGAGGGATATTTCCAATATCCATCAGTTTCTGTCTTCAATATTGTCTTTATTCATGTTGTGACATGTAAAATATGTTTTTTTGTTCTAGGGTGGGATATGGTATTGTGACATGTTTATATATATTGACAATCCAAAGAAAAGGATAAATTCTTGCCTAGCAGACACTGTGTCCCACTGAGGTAACATCAGTTAAATATGCAAAATTATTTATATATTTTAATGATGGCTTTAGTATTTTGTCACACTAGCATTTTCTGAAAAAATGTGGTTTTAGACCTCAAAAGGAGGATGCTGTTCTTATTATCACTAAATATTTCTATAAATGCAATTATTCAGAGCAGTAGTTGTAACCTGTAACTGTTGACTTTGCCCGTCCCCTTGTATTTTTTACATTTTGCATCACTCTTTATAAGAAAC
The DNA here is from genome assembly GCA_032173965.1 of Sitta carolinensis. NCBI lineage: Eukaryota > Metazoa > Chordata > Aves > Passeriformes > Sittidae > Sitta > Sitta carolinensis. The sequence continues at coordinate 11,053,311 of CM063284.1, read as the reverse complement.
CCCTGTTGAGATTGTTCCCATCTTTCACATTTTTAGTAACTGGTTCTAAAGTACTCTTTTCCTTATGGTGACTGATACTTTCTAAACACTAACCACAAAATTTAAAATGTTTTTCACCATTAGAGACAGCTTCAGAAAAACAGTCTGTAGTTTAATTCTTTTTGATTTTGTAAAATGTTGTCTGGAATTGACAAAAAACTATTTCATAAAGGCCAAAATGTTTTGTGATGAAAAACCTCCAAAATTCAAAATCAAGACATACATACCTGCTTTTAATGTATATGACAAGGTAATTACAGCAAGACTATGTGCCCATAATTCCTAACAGATCTCCCAACAAGGATGGAAATCAGCTACATCTTAGCAAGTACTTAGCAGCAAAATGATGCAGTAAAGTTTTCCCTCTGCTGTTGGATTTTTGGACAAATGGAATTTTGGCTTAACATATCACAAAAGTATTTTCGAGAACAAATAAAAAGCTAATATTGCAAATGTTTGAATTTATTTGAATAACCAAGAATAATTTTTAAAAACTTGTTTTGCTACTGATTGTAGGAGAGTTTGAGTCACTGATATTTCCTTGTAAAATAGCTAATATTTTGTGATTTTTTTATGCATTTTACTTTGAAAAAAAATTGATTTTTTTTTCAGTAAACAATGATTATGACTGTCAAATAAAATTACACATGCTACCTATCTCACTGGCCTGGGGAATCCAAAATACATTTTAGAGGTATTTATTTGCAAACTTTTACTATCTAGTTTCTGCAATGGCTGAGCCAGGTCTTTGCTGTAAACCAACACAACTCCAGCGAAGCTGTGTGTCTTTCTGTCAACTGGTGACCCACTCTATGTTTATTTTAATCTATTTTAAGCCAGCTCTTGGAGAAAAACTATAAATATTGCAAACTGAGCAAGCAGTACCACATTCTGCATAAACATACACACACAGAGGAACTTCATGCATTAAACTTTAATTCCTCCAAAAATCACTCTCTTATCAGGCTTTCTGGATGTTTCCACCACCAAATTAGCAGAGTGGCTATGGCTGGAAGCCACTCTTCCACAAAGTGTCACCTGTGTCACTGCCCGTGCAGCAGAGCATACTGAACACTGCTCCAGTAAGCTGGAGGATGAACTGGAAATGCCATTTCAGATAAGCATCCCAGAGTTCCAGATGCAGGCTTAGCCTGGGAGCAGGGGACTATTCCAGTATAAGCCTGGAGCAGGCATAGGTGACTGTGGGTAAAGGTGAGTGTCAGGGAGCTTGGAGATGTGGTCCCTGAGGGAAAGAAGCTCACCCCAGCTGACCACAGCCCTGTCCCATGTGAGCATGTGAGGAAAGCAGGCATAGGAGCACCCCTGGAGCATTGTTTAGAATTGCATTGTCCTGTTTCTCCTTCTTCACCAACACAGTCATAGCCCAGCATCTTGACAGGGTGCTAATTTTTACACCTAGGAAACAGTCACACAGAGAACATGGACAGCCCTGTAAAAAGCTTCATTGGTCAGATCTGATGACAGGAGCCGGGTGTGTTGGCTACGGTTTATGAACAAAGCCCGAACCGGATGGAGCTGATGAGGGATGAGTCTCGAGCTTTTTATTTATCAGCAGTCTCATTCCATGATGGAGACCATGGGAAGATGACAAGAGCTCATATCCCCAACAGTGGCTAAAGAGTTCTGTGTTACAATGAATTTTACAATACTTACTTTTTAAAAAGTTTTAGCTAATAGCAGGAAGCACAAGCTCACAGACAGTTCCTTTAGCCAATTACTACAAGTACATGTCCACATGCTTAGAACAATGCTTGCTTATTCCAACAAAATATTTCCTTATAAGCATTCTAGAACTATACACAGTGCTTCATTATTAAGCATTAAATTTTCTAATATCTTGTTAGATATATTTTTCTGCTATCTTAAGGTTTGTATGAGCTAGGCTGAAGACACTAGCTATTGTCGATGTCCTTGCTTTCTAATGTAACTCTTCTATTTCTGACTTTGCATCTGCAGCATAATTCTAAGTTGTCTGTTTAATTCTGTCTCTGAGACCTGCTTTTACAGCTTTCCTCAAAAGCCCATTACTTTTAATAACTCCCATATCAGGGAGTTATTTCAGGTCAGGCTGGTTTTTAGGTTCCAGCTAGAGGAGGTCCTGGCAAAGCCAGTGGTCTCGGTCGCCAAATAAGTGGATATTCTGCCACTGCTCTATGCAGAAACATCCGTGAGGACAGAGGCCTGGATAACTTTCTTACTACTTGGATAATGAGTGTTTGATGAAGCATCATTAAAGCAGCAAAGTCTGAGACTTTCAACTGACAACAGACTATTTATAAATGAATGGCATAAGAGGCTCAAAGAAAGATAAAACACACTGTCAGAAGCAGAATGCATAGGGGGTAACTGTTCTGTTCTACTTAGACACTGAAATATTTTGTCTGATTTTGGGAAGAACATTTTTTTATTAACAGAAACCATAGAATTTTTTTTTTTAAAATCCAGGTTCTGGGAGAAAAATATTAAGAAAATATTATTTTAATTGCTAGAAATAGAGAATGAAGGAAGAGAAGGGAGATTTAAAATGCTTTTAAGAGAGGCTGAAATTATAATCACTTGTTATGCGCAATATATGTCTAGAAACTTTAGTGGATTCTGTTGATTTCCACCCATAATAATGATTAGAGTGCAAACACCAAGTAAGAGGTATCTTTAACATGCTATTTTCATATTAAATTTCATAACATCTAGGATTTTTAGATATAAGGCTTGGTCTTTCATAGAGTTTGAGTCTAGATTTGCATAATTTACAGAGATTACGAATTAAAATTATTTTAAAATTTTCGCTTTATTTTAAATCTGAATAAATCTTTTCTCTTTCTTCTCAATCTTCTTCTTCATCCTGTTTTGTATTTGGGAATTTTTTGGGGGAGCTGGGGGGAGGAGGGACTGTGGGATTATATTTAGCCAAATCAACTATGTTTAGAATTTATCAATTTTCCTGGAAGAACAAGGTTTCTTCGTTAACTGTGTAAATAAAAATACCAGAATAACCAATTTTATAAAATATTAGAAATAATTTAATATTGATTGCCCAATCTTTTATATCAAAATTAAGGAAACCTTAGTTTAAACTGTGGAGGATCAATAATATCTGTTATGCAATTTACAATTTATAACAATTATATCAATTATAGCAATTTATAACATCTGTCCCTACAATGCCTGAAGTTTACCTCACTAATTTACTGATAAAATCAGCCAAACCAGGCTGTTTTGTCCAGTTTCTAACATATGTGATCTTGCTAAACCTAACCTGAATATTTAAGTTGCTTTTAATTGTGAGGACTTATTTGTGCTGCTATATGCCTCATTTCTAAATATGTCACTTGAACACAAGTACATAAAACAGAAGTTTCACCAGGCTATCTGATCTTAAAATAAGATGCAGCTCTCTGTATGTAGTATCTAGTGCCATTTGACATGAGCTCAGGTTCTGACACTCATTAAGTTCTGCTGCACATGCTATTGTACTTAACTACAGAAGAATTGCAGCTGGAATTGCTGTTGGGGTGGAAGAGCAGGAAGACCCTGAACTCCCAATAGGCTTGTAGCAGACCTATAGCAGAGGGAATAAGTTGAGGGTTTAGTTGCCAAATCTTACAAGCCCTGTAAAAAATTGAAATTTTCTGCACTGACCATTCTATAGGACACAGCTTTGGAGAAGGCATCACTAATACAAAAATATTACAAGATTTTACTGTTTTCTAGGCCTTTATTTTAGCAAACAATTTAAGGAAGTGTAAACAAACCAAGTTTTCAGCAACTCATTGTGAAGAATTTCTAAATCATTCACTACATCTCCTGACAAGGCTCTCCAAGCCCTTTCACCCTGAAGCAAACACACAAGAATGTAGCCTAGATTTTCTGTTTGGAAAACAATTGGAAGACAGTAGCAATCAATTGCACAGTCTTAACTTCAGGCATTGCTACCAGTCCCCCTAATTAACAAGAGGCATCACTCCTGACCTGCTGTCACATGAAAATTCAGAAAACAGTACAAAATCCCCAATAAACTGTTTCTATCCTTGGAATAAGCAGAGAAGGGGAGCAGAGCTGAGCTGTGGGTAAATGTGGGAAGAATCGTTAATTCTGTATTGAGAGTTAAAGATCATTTTATTTACTGCAAGGTGTGTAACATCTTTACTCTCCTTCTGTTGACTGGTGTTTTAACCACAAAATATGCCACTGCCTTCCCTCTACCATGCTGCAAGGCTCAGGAATGCTGTCACATGAGAGTCTCTTGCTTGCAGTTTCCCTTTCTGGCGGTTGTTAAAAGAAATTTATAGATCACGCATCGTTGGCCAAAATAGATTTTAATAATAGGTGATGTGTTTCTTTCCTATTACATGTATTTTCATGCTGAAAACCATTGTTTATTACTGAAAACAGGTTTTTTACTCTATAAATAGTTGAGTTCTGAATTATAATCTCACAACCTACATTTTTTTCCAGAATCAGAAAAATTATTAAAATTATAATAATTTACATTGCCATAACTTACAGCAAAATCATATGTGGTCTACACTTAGCTGTCCAAAATAATTTACATTAAGAACAAAAATTTCTGGTAAATTATCTTATTAGAGCACCTGGATGTCCTGAGTACAGCCAGGACCAGCAGCACAGACCCACATATTGTAGGAGGTGATTTTCAAATAACAGAGCTTACATTATTCATTAACAGGACAAGCAAAGTTCAGTAAAATTATGTCTCTCCACTAAGGTCATACTGAAATCCCTAGGCAACAGATTTTGATTTTACTTATAGAGAAACCTAACCAGAATTACATGATGTTGTTTGGTTGCAAACAAATCTGTTATTGCTTGCTCTTGCTGTCTTCCTTAAAACGGCAACTGAAAAGATAAGAAAACTCAATAACAATAAGAGGAAAATAAATGAAACTTCCATGTATTACAATGACAACACATGTTCTCATTTCTCATCTGTCCATTCTGCGCTATGTTCTTCTCTTTGGAGAAAATTGCATTAAAATGAAAGAACTGCTGGTTCCAATAATGGTATCTTGATATATTGCAGTAAAAAAATACTGTTACTCTTCTACTTAGCAGCAGCAGCCATCAGAATATTATAGGTGATCATCTTGTTGGCCAAATATAATCTTAACATGATATTCTTAGTCTGTCACAGAGGGAAGAAAAACATGCAGTTCACTGATCTGCCAGCAGTTCCTTTTCATGTACCTATATCCTGTTCCCCAGAGCATATCTGTCTCCAGAGTTCTTGCGTTGTAATATTCTTGGATTGTAAATATTTTTTCCTTCCTTACCCAAGATATCATTTGTCATTGAATTAAGAAAACACACAGTCTCCCTCAAAATATTAAGCTTTTGAGCATCAAGTACAAAAAAATTGCAACATAAAACAGAATATTTACGCCTAGAAATGCTTCTATTATGGTATTTTGCCTATTAAGCAATCTTGGACTTTGATGGGAGAATCTCCGATGGTGGCAAGTAGAGCACCCAAAGATTATGTGCCTGTCTGCACATCTCAAATCTATCAAAGCATTTTTTAAAAGAGGTACCTGGTCTCAAGAGACAGGTCATCTTTAGAAAGAGTGAGCCCTCCCACATTATTACACAGCATGGGGCACAGGAAAGAGGACAGGAGTTAATCAGCCTAGCAAAACCTAGGAAACTTGCCTAGCAGGCAAGTGAAACTGTACCTCTAAAGTGAATGATCAGGTAGTACACACGATCCATATTACCAGGAATGTTCTTGGATTTCCAGGTAAAAAAAGATTTAAACAACTATAAAATCAAAGGAATAAATAACAGATTGTCAGATTAGGAATTGCAGCCCTAATTGTATGGCAAATTTAAAAATACAGTGACCATATAGTTACACTGAGTCAGTGAGGAGAATACTTGGGGCAAACTGATTTATTTAGAAGTGAATAGCTATGCTGATTACTGTGGATCATAGAAAAAGGCAACCTTTTCTAGGTTGGAAAAGACCTCTAATACCCAAAATGTTAACCCAGCACTGCCAAACCCACCACTAAACCACGTTCTTAAGAGCCACATCTACAGGCCTTTTAAATACCTCCAGGGATGGTGACTCAACCACTTCCCTGGGCAGCCTGTGCATGACTGCCCTTTTGGCAAAAATATTTTTCCTAATATACAATTGAAACATCTCTGGCACAACTTGAGACCGTTTCCTCAAGGCTTGTTACTTGTGAACAGGAAGTATCTCAGACACGTTTTGTCCCAAGATCCATTTTCACCTTTGCCATTTATCCTGTGATTAGACACCCTGAGCAAAAGGATATTCTGCACCTCCCTGCAAAGGGCCCACACTCACTGTGGCATCTCCAAGGTGAAGAACACATCATCTATAGAAATGACTAGAAAATGTAACATTTTCACTGTTGGCTATTTGTAAATCATTATTTTCTGAAGCTCTTAACTCATCCAAACACAGAATTCTTAAGCAAAACAGAGATTTCCTCTGGGTTTTTGTATCCATCTATACCCAGGAAAATCACTGAGCACTTCTGTCACCCAATCTCTGAAGTGACTACTATTTCTGCTAAAACTAATAAAAGTTTTTTCAGACAAAACCTGAACACCTGGCACTGAATGTTGTGGAAAAAAAAGTTAAAGTGTAATAATTATAAGCACCTAAAACAGGGCCTAATAATGGTAATTTTGGGCCTTCTTATCTGACATGTTCAATATATAATAACTCTAGGTGGAACAAAAACAAATCTTACGTGATTTTAAGAAGAAAAGGAGTTAGGAAATAAATAGAAAAAAATAAGAACATTTTGAAATTTAAATTAAGATGTGTTTTAATGACAGTTCCTATCCTTTATCAACTTTTTCCCCTAGTCTTGAAGTAGATGTTATTATTCACTGCTAAACTAACAAAAAAAAAAAAATAAGGAAAAGAAACAACCTCAAGGCTATTATTCTTACTCAATATAACAAACAATGCAAAATTCCACAAATAAATGAAAATGTTTGAATTCTGGACACAAAAGAACTCAGAAGAAAATACCTTGAAAGCTGCATTTTAATTTGTCCCTTCCTTGTCTAGGGAGAACCTTTCAAGGTTGTTTGCAATTAGAAAAGCTCTGAACTCTTTTGTTGAGGGAGAGAAAAAAAAATGAAAATAATTACCTCAGCAGTACTTTGAAAAGATGGTGTAATGCACCTGAGCTGAAGAATGACTTATCTTGAACCATCACTCCAGATCCACATCTTTGGATCGAGTTACTATTTAAGAGACAAAGAATTAATCGACTTGCCATCATAGCATGAGAAAAGACTGGTTCTGCTCTTCAGATGCTTCTAATCTGATCCTGAAAAAGGTATTTAGGGGAGCATCTAAATGTCTCAACGCCTTTGAGGGCAAAAGGACCAGATATTGAAAGGTGCATGGATTACTAGTGAAGCAGAAAGTTGCTTTCCAGGAGTTAAGGATGAAAAGCTGTCCTGAAAAGCAGAAACGTCACAAGGTTCCTCTCAACATTGTTTGATATCAACACATAATTATAAAATTTCATACTAATAGCAAAAGGGAATAAAACACCCAAATTGCAGAAGGATTTGGGAAACAAATATATTGCTACTCCTTTTTTAAATGTGTCTCTTACAATGTTAATTAATACATACAATTAGAAAAATCCAATTAAAAATTACATTTAAAGTTAGGCATGTACTTAATTATCAGTTATTATATTGGCCCTGGCTAAAGCAATGATTTGAGTCCCGGATGACAACCTGCCTCCAGCCCTGCTGTGTTTCATGGAGCAGCAGACAAAGTTCTGCTCCTCAAGAGCCTGAGAACCCACAGAGCCAGAGCCACACGCTTGGGGCCAACAGGAGCCTGGAGACAGCTCAGCTCAGCCTGGGCTGGGCCAGCCCTGCACACCCATCCCAGGGAAGGCAAAGTTCAAGGGTGCCAGCAAAGGAGTGGGTTAAGAGGAGCCTTCTGCCTTAAGAGTAAAGATGTATATCACAGCCTGAAAATGCTGGAGAGGTACAATATAATCCCTTGAGCTTTGTTCTTTCCTCTCCTTTCAGAGGTGTTCTTACAGGGTTGGTGTATTTTTTAGGAGTAAAAGACGGCAAGCCTGATTCTCATAGTGCTATTTGTCACTGCAGATCCTCTGCAGAAATCTAGAGAAACCCTGAGAAGCCCTAGGGATGACTGTTCTCAGACACAGCAAACCCCAAAATGCTGTACATAAGTCCATATTATGCAGAAATATCAAATGTATTTTTATCAAATGTTCCAATTTTTGTTACTGTCACCATGTGTGGTGGGTCAAATGTAGCTGCACATGAGGTGCCCATCAAAGCCACCTGTACCCTCCTCAGCTGGACAGGGAAGAGACAAAAGCTCATGTGTGGAGAAAGAGACCACTTACTAGTTACCATCATAGGTAAAACAGACTTGACTTGGGAAAAATTAAGTCATTACCAATCAAATCAAAATAGGGTAAAGAGAAACAAACCCAAAACTTTAAAGACCTTCAACTTATTCCTTCCTTCCTTGCTGGCTTAACTTCACTCCTGGATTCTGTCTCTCCTGCCCACCAGCAGCACTAGGGGACAGGGAGTGGGATCCCTCCCATGACAGAGTTCTCCATGAACTTCTCCAACATGAGTCCTTCCCACAGGCTGCAGTTCTTCATTAACTGCTCCAGTGTGGGTCCTTTCCTTGGAGTGTAATCCTTCAGGAACAGCCTGCTCCAGTGTGGGTCCCTTCCAGGGCCACCAGTTCTACCAGCAAACCTGCTCCATCGTGTGCTCCCCGAAGCCACAGTGACGCTGTGCTGGAGTGTGCCCGCTGGCTCCCCCAGCACCACGCCAGGAGTGGCTGCTCCCTGACCAGGACTGCTCTGGGAGTGGCAGTGCAGGGCTGCACTCTGCAGCACTCCCGAGGTTCAGGGTAAAGAACATCTCTCGTATGGTTCCCAATGAAGTTTATTCCATGAAAACATCAGGGACAAAAGATCTCAAATAGCTCCGTGCCCAGTGTTTTAAACGGCAGAGGTACGAGGGGCAGGTACAACTCATCAGGCAAGAGAGTCAGAAGAGGGGAGGGGTACAAGGTGGGGTCTCACTTTACATTTACCAGTGAGGGGACACATGGGAGGAGAACAGGTCACATGAACCAATGGGGCATGGAGGATTAGGGGATTTCCAAAGAGGAGGTACATTCAAGGATTGGTCCAAGGTAGGATTGACAGGGAAGGTTCAGGAACAAGGGGTAGAGAACAAGGGGCTGGAACAAGGGGCTGATAGGTGGATTGACATCGGGGGTAGGAGGAATAAAGAACATTCTACAAGGGTAGGAGGGTACAATCTTGGACTAAACCATTAGCATAGGAGACAACAGAATGAACCTTTAAAGAAATTACAATATAAACCCATATTAAAGAAATACACACTACCACACCACAGGTCTTCCTGGGAGTCTGTTCCAGTGCAGCCTTCCCATGGGGTCTCAGCCTCCTTGGGCAATCTTCTGCTGCTACATGGGATCCTTCAGTAGCTGCAGGTGGATCTTTATACAAAAATTTGTGAAAAACCACATGTATGTGTCAATTTGTGTGCTAGAGAAATCATTGTGCAATATACTTTGTTTAAACCTTCTTAAAACAATTCCTGGCAAAACATAAAATGTCACCCTTTTCTGTCTTTCAATTGAAACATAAATTAATATTGATATATTTTTACATAGACATTATCAAGATGTTCTGCAGAGAGAGAGACTGTGATATATTAGGCTCAGAGCTAAGAAAGTAGTTAAAAATCAAGACCAAAGAAGATGCATCGGGACAACATTCCCTTGTCTGCAGTGTGCACTTGTAGTCTTTTCAGGACTGCTCTGCTCTTTCTCTCTGGTATATGCATTCAGATAAAGCATCCAACAACATCCTACAACAATGACTTTAAGAGATTTTCAGTCTCTCATGTGGGGTCTGGTGACTCCTGCTAGACTAACATGAGAAAAACCCCAACATTTAAACAATCAGTTGCACTGTGATACTTACGTCATCAAATTAAATAAATCACTTTTCTTTGAGAGAGGTAATACAAATAAATAGTTTACAAAGAAATGCTTTGAATCGACTCACAAGAGTTTAGGTGTACATTTAAATCCCTGCTTCCAAGTTCTATATCCTTCCCAGGCTTCTAAAAGACCATTTATTGAATCCAATAGCTACGGAAACATAAGTATCTTCTAAATAATGCAAAATACCAAACACATGGTGAATAATTCTCTTCATAAGAATCAAGATTGATTTTACCTTTGATTATCTGTGCCACATAGAAATACTTTTTCCAATTAAGGTTAAAAAGTTAATGTTACAGAGTCAACAACTTGACAAAATAGCGCATTAATCAGGAAGTATAAAACTCATTGGAATTCCACATATTGTGCTTAAGGAGCTATTTCTGGAATGCCAGACAAGTGGCGAGATACAGAGACATGTTCTGGAGCACTGATCAGCCAGGCTTTTTTAAAGCATATCATGTGGATAGTAGCAATAGCATATTGTTAACTTACTTTAGTTAAGGTACTAAAATATTCAGTCTGTCACCTCTTACTTTGTTCAGGAACAATTAGGAGCCTAAACAGTTCAAACGATTTTCAGAAAAAGATTATATTCTATAAAATATTTTCTTTAATGTCAGCTGAATGTATCTATTGTAACAATACTACCACAACCAGCTCTTAACTATAGCAATGTGCTTCCTCTCCTGGCACCCAGTGCTGCAGGGACCCTGCTGCGCTACCTGCTGGGACCACTGTCACCACTTAGTCCTGCTGGGACTATTATTACCAGGTAGGTAACAATACCAAAATTAATAAAGCTACTTGAACCCAGCTGTGACTGGAACTGGATTAGCTTGGGTGCTTAGCTTGGCCAAAAGAAGTACAGATGTTTGGAGCATCTTTCCTTTCCTGAAAGGCTTAGGAAGACGAAGCAAGTAGGCAAATAAAAGGATGGGAGTAAGGGATGGCATCTGTTCTTGGTAGTTTTGTGCTTGGTTTATGAATTCCCAAAAGGAACTGTTGGTACTCAATTTCTCTGAAAATCAGACCACAGACAGCTGAAAGTACTTGTAAATGTTTATAACTGGAATGGTCCCAGAGTTGTGGTTCTTATGTTCCAGACTGGAGGCAAGTTACAGTTTTCTAGACAGCAGAACTGGAAAACAGATAAACTATTGCAAAAGTGACCTGCCAAAAAGATTCACTTCATTTGAGATTCAGTTGTTGGCTCCCATCAAAGTGATGGACATTTTCAAAGGACTATGAAAACTTCAGGGTTTTATGTTTTCTCATTCCCACACTTCAAACTTAAAATAAGATGTTAGAGTAGTGTTTGAATAACATGTTGTCAAGTCTATAGAATTATGATCTCATAATGATGAGTGAGACATGAGTATATATACAGACAGATAAAGTTCGCTGTAATGAGGAGGGCTATCAAATATAAATATTAAGAAAGAACAGTTTCATAACAATGAAACAATCACTTGATAATTTTATTAATAGACTAGGAATACAATCTGCTCTTGGCTTTGCACTGATCACAGTGAAGCAAATTAAAGAAGTAATAGAGAGAATAAAATAAAGATAAAACTTGTTTTTCAGGTAAAGCAATAACTTGGAACACTATTCAAGAATATGGTTGTCATTACTTTTCTAAATTTTTAACCTTGCAAAAAGGATATGTATTCTCTCGCTGTATAACCAGAAATAAGATAAAATTAAAAGAAAAATTAGGGTTATTAATTTCATTTTGGAACCCTTTTTTCTTTATCCCAAAGTGTAGCTACACATGTACAATTCATAATTTGGCCTCTGTCAGAAAAATATTCAAAATTAATAAACACAAACATCTCATGAAACCTGCAGTAGTAATACCCTTTCTAAAAGTGTCTCAAAGAATGACAGAGGAGATCACAGTTCCATTTGTGACAGTGAGGCAGTATTTGAAGTGCTACCTACACCCTATAACTCATTTTTCATATTTCAGCACATATGGCATTCCTGTATCAGCTCCTCTAAATATTGAACTAAACACTGGTCACTACTGCCTCAGCAGTCCTTTTAAAATCAGTGAGATGTTATGGGTTTAACTAAAATAATTTGATTAGCAAACAAAGATGAAAATAATCTTTTTTGCATTGTATTAATTGGGACCCTTCCAGATACAATTTTAACTTAAAAAAAAAAAAAAAAATAAAAAAAAATCCACAACATAGCATGTGATGGAGAGGTTCACAATTTTGAAGAAATTGTTTGTGAGGAATTGAGAGCAGCATACATGTCAGTATGATCATGGACAACCTCTATGTTCCAAAGAATAGTCATGAGAAATAATGTTATCATCCATTCCCCACTGAAAAAGTGAGCACATGAAGGTCCATCCCTTGCCCCCACACACCATGCCTCAGACCTAACACATCTGGAGGATGAGCTTTAGCAATGAAAGACAATCCTAGCACCACTGTAGTTTCTTGTGCACATTGCTAAAGTCGCAATGCTAATTTCTCTGTTGAATCTAACTGTACATGGAATGGAAATAAAGAGTTCCATTTCTAAACAGACACGAACCATCATTAAAAAAAAAAAAAAAAAAAAAACAAGGTAGGTTTCTATGAACTTCAACATTAATATCAAGCCTTTATAAGTTAGATTTCTCTGTATTTACATAAGATGGGGAATAAAGGGCAAGCATATGATCTCAGTAAAGATGCTTCTTAAATATTATTATTTCATTCCTTATCTATGTAAATTACATGTTTTTATATGTTCCTTGAATTAATTCTGCATACAGTGTTTCTCTCTCAAAATGTAAAATGGGGAAAAGTAGAGAGAAAGAAGACAAGAACAGTCAGAGGCATGAGATGACATATCTGGTGAAGCAAACTGGGATTCTTCAATCTAGGTAAGCTTTATAAGAGAAGTGTCATGGCTGGAGCAAATAAGAATAGTATTGCCTCTCACAATTCAATATAAAGGATATGTTAAGTGGAACTAGAATGTGGTAGGAAGAGACTAAACTAAAGAGAGTTTAGCTGAGATATAAAGTTGTTCACAGAGAATGAGCATTAAAAAGTGATGGAAAAATACACAATGCTGTCTGCTGCAGATTATTAAAAAGAAAGGCTCTACCATGAAGTTCCTGAGTCACAGTTGTTGTGTACTTGAAGACCACCTGGAAAAAAAAGAGGTTTGCCATCCACTTAAGAACTTCCAAATCATCTAGCAAAATACTGGGCTAAAATATCTTTGGCTGAATGTCATTCAGTAACATCTGATGAGATATGTAAGAGTTTTTTCTAAATATGTTGGTTAAATGGCTCGATATACTTGATGTAAACAATACATGCACAATGAAATGAGACATTTGAGTCAAAAATACTTACTGACTTATTAATATTTATGATGTTATTTCATGTTACAGTATTCTGATATTTAGCTTGGGATTTCAAATTAACCCATACATTCACTATTTAATGTAATTGTTCTTTAATTTATTAGTGAGAAGTGCTTTCGTTTTTCCAATGTGTTTAATACTTATTTGCCCTTATGATTCCCCAATCCTCCTCTAAAGAAAAAACATTTAGCTAGCTGCCTCAAATGAATAGCTGTTTCTGTTGCAGAAAACTTTGGTATGATTTTTTCTTTTTGAAATCTTCTTAATATTTTTCATTGCAAAGCAGGTTCTAATCTGTGCATTAATAACCAAAATCAGATTAGCTAACTCAATGCTAGTCCTGGATAAGTTTTGTGAAAGTTGGAGATGTCAAAACAAGTAAAATGAAACAAATATAGATTTATACTGTACCCCTTCTATGTACTGACATTAACAATCATGCTGTGGTTAGCCTGTTTTCAGGAAGCCAGACACAATTCTTTCTTCTGTTAAATGTTTAAAAATGAGTTGATGTAGGACACACATAATCTCTGCAGAGTGAACTGGCACTCCAAGCCACTGTGAATTCTAGTACTCAGCTATGTCTGGGGTCCTCTTCTCTGTGCTGAAGTGTCAGTGCAGACAGATCCAGAACAACTTCTCTGTGTTTCATAATAACTGAATATTATCCTGGTCTATTGGAGGGTGTCCTTGTCCATGGCAGGCAGGTTAGAACAAGATGGTCTTTAAGGTCCTTTCCAAACCATTCTCTGATTCTGTGTTAGATCCAGAACCAAAACACAAGCAGCCCTGGCTTCCAGGTACCATTAGATCACAGTTCTGAAGAGATCAAACTGTGCGTGTTAACACATTTCAGCTCAGCTGCTTCAACTGGAATGCTCAGATTTTTCATTAAAAAAAACAACCAGACAAACAAATCCTGGAGTTTCTCCATGTACTCATTTAGACTTGCAAATAGTGAAGAAAATATAAAAGCTGAAGATTCTCCACTTAGCCACAACAGCTGCAAGAAGGACAAACTCTGCAGGAAGAAGGAAAAAAAAAAAAAAAAAGCTTAAAACAATAGTTGAAGCAATTATGTCTTCCAATAACCTTCTCAACCACTGTCACACCTGCTTTCCATTTATCCTTATTAACAAGTCTAATATAAAAGATTAAAAACTAGAGACTTGCAGAATCCAAATGCTCATCACCAGCTGTTTTGTGCAGATGTCAAAAATTTGGACTTTCAGGTGGGTTGTCTGAACCAGAAACAACTAGCAAAATCTTGGGTCAGGTTTTTAATCACCTCATATAAAAGTGAAAAGAAGACCTGCTTATTTGGAACAAAAATGTCATTTTAAAAACCTGCAGAATGACCACTATAGACAAAGGGAAAAAAGAGGCACTAAAAAAGATAGGGCCCATCAGGAGAGTATATATCTTCAAGATAGATTAGAACTTTCTCTTTCAAAGGTTTGCACTCCTATCCCATTCCAAGTAAATCCATTATGTTGTGGTCCATGTTGTGCATTTTCAAAATTAGCAATCAGGTGTTAAATCTGGTATTTGACAGCTATAGCAATGACAAGCATTGTCTTCACAGCTGTGGTATCTGGCATCCATTGTTGCCATAAGAACTGCTGGCAATTGAAAGAACAATTTGCATTATTTTGCAATTGCATAGAAATTACTATTGTGCAGTCACTGTAGCCATCAGTCAACCCTTTGGGCAGAGTATCCAATATCTTTTGTATCAATGGAGACAGCAGTCCATTTATCTTGTAAACTGGCAGTTTGCATCAACTTGCTACTTAGAGGATTAGGTAAATGTGTGAACATAATCTCTGCAGCTTCATGAGTTATGAGCTCTTCAGACTATTACAGTTAATGATGGAGCGAGACTGGAACATCCACTGTGACCTTTCTGTCCAACCTTGGAAGAGCACAGTCTCCTGATTAATGCTTTTGGTATAAGGTTCAAAGCTGAATTTTCACATGGAACTGAGAATTTCCAGATCTCTACCCTGAGAGATCCTGAAAATCATATCCACACTGGGTTGTAATGCCAAGACAAACTTTTCTTATTTAGAGAGTTCTAGTTAATTCTGGGACAGATTAGGAACTGGCAGAGATTGGGAACTCCCTTGAATACTTTTTGCTTTCTAATTAATTTTTTCATTATTGGTTTCCTGTGCATCAAAAAAGAGTCCCAGTATCACCTCCCTTCTTTCAAAGAGCTCTCACAATATTTTTATGCACATTTGCTGACCTAGACTTTAGTTCTATGCATAAACCAAAATATTTTACTTCCAAAACTAAATTATATTTTTAATAGAAAGAGAAGTACTGAAAATACTTTTGTTCCATTGTTCCTAGAAAGATAAATATTGGTTTTTGAATATGACTTTATAAAATCTACAGGGGCAGAGATCTTTTTCAGCCTTTGTTTTTACTAAAGTGGAAAACTAAAGAGCAAATTTCTAATGATTTGTTCATCAGAAAGTGTTCCAATAGAGCTATAATTAAAAACTAAGTATTAAAAAAAAAAAAAAAATTGCAAATCAATTGTTTGCTTAACTTCACGTTTAAATATATCCTAATAAGCAATGTATTTCCACAGTGAATCTCCCATAAATCACTTTCTGGAATTATTTATATTTTTGGAATACACAGCCCCAATACATAAATACTATGTTTAGATTGATTTATTTTAGTATTTATACACAGTCTGTTCTTCAAGCTTCTGGGCTTTTAATTAATCTGGATTTGGGGCATAAATTCTTTATGCTTTGATTAATACCAAGCAGGTTTTATTTAATTAAAGAGACAGACTGGTGAGAGACATTTTAATCAAAAATTTCATACACATACAGTACATCTGTATTTTTTAATACAAGCTCAGGCACATTAAAACAAGATTTATTCTTTCTCAGCTGTTTTCCTTTTTGAATTATGGCATATTTCTGGTTCATGTGAGGAGTTACCTTCATGCACTCATTCCATCCCCTGCCTCCTCTCTCCTCAGAACATCAGAGTGAGGAAATAATATGAGGTGACAGGAACAACAGGAAAAAAAAGACAGAAGTAAACTAATCACATGCTGAAAACAAACTTGTTAGATATCCCTGAATTTCATAAAGGTAAAAAAGAATGTTATTAAAGCCACTTTTTGAGGAGCAAAGTAATTCCATAGAAATGCAGTACACTACTTATGAATGGAAAACTAGAAGATTTCACAAAATAATATCATATGGTCATATCATCATTATCTTTTCAGCCACAGCTAAGAGGTTAATTTTAAAATTGTATGCATTGATTTTTCTATGGAAAACAACTATCCCAGACTAATAAACACTTGGCTCAAGTTTTGCATCTGCTTAACTTGTGTGTATATATGGTCATTAGTGTAACATCATCTTAACAACTTTTGATTTTTCATTTATTTACTGCTCAATTTTACCCATGTTAAGCTTTTAACCTCTGTAATATGACAA
Organism: Sitta carolinensis; assembly: GCA_032173965.1. Classification (NCBI taxonomy): domain Eukaryota; kingdom Metazoa; phylum Chordata; class Aves; order Passeriformes; family Sittidae; genus Sitta; species Sitta carolinensis. The sequence goes on along the minus strand of CM063284.1, from coordinate 11,036,333 downwards.
AACAGTATTTTTAAATATAGAAAGTATGGTTTTCACAATTCATAGCCCAGTTATAGTCCTTTCATTTTTCAGAGAGCTGGACTCCCAATTAAGAATTAACAGGACTGTAGTTAGAGAAGACTACGATATTTTTTGAAGGATCAGGTCAGTTCAAATGAATAATAAGTAAGATCTGTCTTTTCTTCTGGAAGAATGAAAAGAACCTGGATGCAGCATTTGAAGACATGGTTTAATGGCAAACATGATTGTGGTGGTGCTAGGTGGATGTTGGACTCGATGACCTTAGAGGTCTTTTTCCACCTTAACGATGCTGTGATTACATGACTGTGATTCTGTGATTCTATCTGCAGTGCCATTGGTTAGCACTGAACTCACAAGAAAGAGAGCAGTGACTGCAAAAATGTTTATGTCTTCATTATAGATGCAAACATTCAATCAGAGGTGACAAGGAAATGATCCAGGATGAAGCCCTCTTGAGAGGTTCCAGGAAACCTTGAGGAGAGCTGAAGGCAATGTGCAATGCAGGACGGCATTGAGAGGTAATCACAGGGAATAGTTGTCTCTCCCTGCTCTTTTTACTTTGCTTGCTTACTGCATGCATGCTGCTATGTTCAACACCTCACATTTTAATAAAACCTGAGTTTAGCAGTTTGTCATCTTTCAAAGTGTACATTTTAAAGATGGGAAGAGCAAGTTTTTTCAAAGTAAAAGATGCTGTTATAATTATTAGAAGTGCTGAACTGACAATTTTCCCCAGAGAAAAGGTTTAAATTTTTCAAACTCAGCCAAGAACAAAAGCTAAGAGTTTGTGATAGTTTGTTTGCACACCAATTTCTACTTTAGTTAATGCCCAACTTATTTTTGAGCTTTTTTGAAACTTTTTTCCCCCTAAACTCACTAATTTGGGAGCAGAAAATATGATAGATGAGGATCCATTAAATCTAGACATAATGTCTATGCCTAAATTATTTCATTCTATATCCCTTTATAAACAAGAAAACGAAAGAAAAAAGTTGTGAGAGGGCTATCTTGGTACTTATCTGTAAAGACTATTAACACTAGGTGAGACATATGTCCAGTTTCCTGAGTCTAGTACAAAAGCTGATGGATCCCATCCCACGACTACAAGAGGAAGAACAGAAACACGTTCAAAAAACAGTTTGTGTTGTTTCCTTGCCAGGAAGTTATAAAAGGAACAGTTATAAATGACTTGGACATAGGAGCAGGTAACTATAGGTATATATAACTGACCACAAGAAACAGGGTGCATTATGGGCAGCAGCTCACATTGTTACAATATTGAACAGGACCATATTTCTGTAAATAAATATCAGGACCTTAAAAAATCAATCCATACCAAAATATCTAGGTTTTGAAATTCTGTACCTATTTGCACCAGCAGTTGCTTGTCTCCCAAATGAACCTTCTGGAAACAGAGGGAAAATCTCTTGTTGGTGTCAGTACATGAACTTTAAAAGCCTTGGAGTTAATTTTTTAAAAAAATAACAAAGGCCACAAGTTTTTGTTTTCTTGATTTTATTTGTTTGTTCTGAAAAGGAGATACCTTCACACCACATGATTAAAAGAAGTAAAATATGACCAGAGGTATCCAGCCTGCTTCCTGGGCAATCTTGGAGGTTGTCAGTGCACTCCTAAGTGCTCGACAGACAGTGACTGAGAAAAGCAGTTCACAAAACATGATATTGAAAACAGAAGGAAAAGGAAGGTCACAGATAGAAAAAAAAAGGAAAATAATCCTCTGACCTGGATTCCCAAAGTAACAAATAACACCACCTACAAACTAAAATTCCTCTTTTTAATAACAATAAACCATCATTAGTTAAATTAAAAATAAATGCAGGATTAACATGTTGCACATTATAACATCATTCAAACACAGTTCACAAAAGGTCTGCAGATAAAATAGATTAGACCAGTGGTTAAAAAAAGAAGAATTAGAAATTTATTTCATTTTTCATTGAATTTGAGTGCAGGTGTATGAAGTTTTGTCTGCCTTCACAAAGACCAGTCACGACAATTTCCAGTTAAATGTCCCTAAAATATATTTATGCCAAGACATTTCTGTGTTCAAGTTGTGTAGTGATTGTTTTAGAGAAAACAGCCACAGAGCTGCTTTGAATCCCTTTCTCTGACATGCTCTCAAACACTGATTTATCGTGTTTCCTCAGCCACCTCAAGGGTTTCTTTTCACCTTTTGCATCAGCTTATATATAAACAGCACTCCTAAATGTTATGATGCTACAGAATAGTCACCAGTGAGATGAGCCACCAGAGCCTCTCAGAATTACAAACAGAGGCTGATTGTCACTGCTGTTCTGTGCTGGCTGTTACTGCTGCTGTGTCTGCTCATGGCTCCCCATGTGCAAGTCTTGGTTTATGGCTACAGCCACCTCCTGCAACATCTGTACCAAAAATTTGGTTGTAGGAAATGGCTTCATGAACATGGCTACCTACAAGACAAAGTTCAACACCAGACAAGATATGAATTTTGTTTTATATGACATCTAATACATAATTTTCCTCTCATTATCATTCAGAAGAGCTCTGGGCTAGACCTACATCCTCTGCTTTCAGTAGAGGCTAAAAGTAGAGTGGCTGAACATCTCTCAGGAAGAAAATGACCTTTGAAGATGTGAATTATGCACAAAGATTGTTGTGGCTGCATCTGCAGTTTGGGCTTAACATAGAATTAGCAATATTATATTGTCTTCTTAGGGAAGTTCCTTATCACACATTGTCATAAATCATATGATGTGCTTTACGAATTTTCAGAAAGATATGATTCTAGATTTTGAAAAAATTCCAAAGGAAGATGGTTGGCAAAGGCATCCGAATGTATACTTTTCAACATAACTTCATTCAAGCTTTTTTAAGTCATATGTTTTGCACAAATATATTTAGACAAACTGTATAAATAATTGAAGGAGAAACTATTCTTTACAGAGAGGGTGGTAAGGCACTGGTACAGGTTGTCCAGAGAAATGCTGGCTGCCCCATCCCTGGAGGTGTTCAAGGCCAGGCTGGATGGCCTAGTGGGATGTGTCCCTGTCCATGGTAGAGGGATTTCAACAATCCCCTTTAAGGTCCCTTAGAACCCAAACAATTCTATGGTTGTGTGATTCTATTCTGATGGTTCATGATAAGCTGAAAAGCACAACTAAAGAGTAGGTAAATGATTAGTGTATCCCAAATGTCCTGAGAATCTGCCAAAAGGAAAAACTTTTACAAGTGCCATGTTGCCATGTTTCTCAATTTTCCTCATAATTTTCCATGTTGGAAAAAATCCTCTGCGAATGATTAAAAACTGATTTAATAAAAATTTCAGTGGAGATTGATTTGTTCTATAAGCACAACTCATGTCATATACTGTGATTCATTTGAGGAGGACTAGTTGCCAAGTATATAATAAACAACAAACAGTTGTGTTCTGGTACTTTGCTGAGTACTAGAAAATGAATTTATTTGGCTTTTAAAATAATGTGCTAAACATTCTGGAAAGTGCAAATATTACAAAGATCATGAGAAGCTTTCCAGAAAGTTGTCCCTATTTCCACTGAACTTAATGGGATTCTCCGTGAAATTAGACCCAAACTTTGTATAAGCTTCATTTACTCAAAAGTTTTTTAGAATTTTTTTTATTATACTCACTTTAAACCACACTCCTCTTCATTGTGACTGTCATTACTAGAAATGCAAGTGATGCTATTGAGGTACTTGATGTTCAGGTTAGGTTGAGCAATGAAGATACTGTTACTTTTACTTTTAGATTCACGCCAACACCACGATCCACAGTTTCCCCAAAGTGTACAGCTCTCAGGCATTGTGCTTCTTCACAACTTACATCTCTGTGATTTCAAAGACTTAGAAGATCATCATATGAGTATGAGTAAGAAAATGGAATGTTTTTGTTTAGTTGATAAAAAATTGAATTTTTTATCAATCAGTAGGGAACAGTGTGTTTTCCTCAGGTTAATGTTTATCAACAGGAACATGTTTTGAATATTTTTTTAAATATAAAACAGCAATGTAACTTCTGAGAACATCACCACACAACAATTCTGTCTTTATGTATATATTGTTTTTTCACCTTTGTTAGCAGATTAACACTGGAAGTTATTGATTGTATTCACAGAGAAGAGTGTTGCAATGTTCCAAACAGCAGTCAGACTTCCTGTCTAGAATGAAATTTTGAATTTCATTAATTACTTTATTACCACAAATTGTTGGAAGAAACATGTGTTCTTGGATGTTAATTAATAGCTCATTATTATTATACAAATTAACTTGGCAGCACTATGTGCCGTATATTTGTGAAATAATGAATTACATTAAAGGGAAGCCAAGATGGCAAACACTGAAGTGCATGCATTTATTATCTGCTTCTCATAAAAGCATAAACCTTTCCTAGGGCGTTACACAGAAATCCTAATGAGATGCATACTAGAGTTAAAAATGGGCAAAAAAGAAGAGTAGTGAAAAGGATAAAGAGCAATGCACATAGAGCTTGAAGTTCTGAGCATCACACTGAGAAGCAAGAGCTCCCATAGGTTTTCTTTAAATGGGTTGTCATAAAAGATGGGAAAGCTGACAAACTAATGCACAGTGGTGTGAGTTTTGTGTCTGATCTCTGAAATTCACAGTAGCAAAAGTCTCATCTCTACAACTGTGAGCTTCCCTTGCCTTGCCTTGCCTTGCCTTCCCTTGCCTTGCCTTCCCTGTACTTCCCTGAACTTCCCTGAACTTCCCTTCCCTGAACGTCCCTGAACTTCCCTTCCCCTCTCCTTTCTCTGTTAATATAAAGGAAATCAGGCTGAATTCAGGTATATCAAAAGAAATAGGAGTTATTCACTTGGAGAAGAATAATAAATGTGTTCATGAAGTAAATACACTCTACAGCAGCTCCTGATTTTTCTTTCTAGTTGAACTCGAAGTCAAAGGGATCTAGTAACTTAGACCTCTCATTCACATCTTTCCACCAGTCTTTTTTTTTTTTTTTGTATTAAAGTATTAAAATCTAAAACCTACAGAGTTCAGGCTCCCCAGTTAAAATGTACAAAATTACATACATTTGACCTCTACTTCAAACATACTTATAGTCTTTTCTGTACTCATTCCCAGCTGTTTGCCTTGTCCCTGATTTCATTATTTATTCAAATCTAAATGAAAGGTTTGTTTGGGGGCCCTTCTTAGATTTCTGTTTTATTCTATTTCATCCTTCTAGTAATCTCCCTGGCTCAAATATATCGCTCTAATTTTTGTAATTCATCATTTTTATAATATGGCATTTCTCATGTAATTTCCCTAAACTTTTATATATCCCGAATATTGTATTCTCTGCAGTTCTGTTCTTTGTCATAGCTGCAGATTCTCTACTTACTCCTAATAGCAAGAGATTCTCTACTACCACATAAAGATTAATATCAAATTACTCTGTCCTGAAAGATATTTCTTATAAGTGTTTTCACCTTCTGTGCAGACAACTCCAATTAGGTTCATTTAAAGTTTCTTCAAAATTTAATTCCAGAAGGTATTCTGACCCAATGGCTTCCCTAATGGTTTCCCTGACCTTCTCATATTCTACCGTTTGTAAACCTGTAGTTGTTAGTTTTGTGTTTTTCTCTTGTTTAGCTTTTTATTTTATTGTTGTTAAATCTCCATTTTCTTCTGCTCCAGGGTTGCTTTTTATTTAAGCTCTTATCTCTCTAATACTTCTGAGAAAAAATTTTAAAACTTTTTGATTGGCAGAGAAATCTAGAAGCTTTTATATCTGTATCAGTAATGATATTGCACACTGTCCCTGTAAAATGTTCAAGTATTTCATAATAATACAATTTCTAGGACTGTTATTTCTCTAAATATGCCATGTTCACAAGCAAACCCAATAGACTCACAGTCTATTGCAAATTCCTAACATTGTCTCAAGAACTCCTTGTACTCTTGTTAGGAACCAAGTAATCTCTGTTTTAGCTGCAAGGCAATGTCTTGCTTATTAAGAAAAAATAATGTTACTTAAAATGCTACAAAAATCTGTGCACACTCATATAGTTATGAAATTTTATTCTAAGTATTAAAAAGGGATATTGCCTTCAGTTTGGTCAGATGCCTGAGAACACTTTGGGTGCAACTGTGCATCCAGAAATAATATTTTAATGTAAAGTTTGCATTTTCAGTAAACAATTCAGCTTATGCTTCAGAGCAGTCTGAAGTAAGGAAAAGAAATGCCACAGCTTTCCCAAATTATATTTTACAGACTAACCATCTTAGAAAGTTTTCTGAAAACCAGCTATATAGATAGATACACCAGTGACATCTCACTTCGAAAACGAAAAATGTTAGATTTTGTCTAGTTGTATGTTACATTCTTTCTTGTTTATTGGGTAACAAACTGAATTGTCAGTGTATCAAATCACCAGGGCAATAATAAAATGTCTTTTTTTTTCATTATTTCAACACCAAACAGTATTCTTCAAAATTTCTTTCTCTCACATTTAGATAGCACAGGGAGTTATGATAAAATGTACCTTAGAGAGATGAAAGGTACAAAAAGTCAACCTGAATACAGCCTAGGGAAAGTAAAGGCTGTGAAATTATCTGATAACTCTAAAGTCTGGAACTAAAGCAATCCTGATATTATCAATAAGGGGGGTTGATAACAGTTTCACCTGTCAAAAGTGGAGACACTTTCTTTGATGTCACCTTAACATGGACCTTTCATTTAAGTTTCTATTTGCCTGAGATAAATCTGCCTAGGCAATTTCTCTCACTTTTTTACTTTGCATTTTTAATTTTATGTCATTCTAGTTAAATTAACCCAGATGACTGAATCATTATTTTTATGAAGTTCAAAGAATAGTTTAACAGAAATAATGGTCTGTGGAGTAGAGATAACCTACAAGTGATATGCTGAATTTTAAAATTTGAAAAAAATCCTAACGAAATAATAAAAAACCCCACAAAACACAAACAAAAACAAACAAACAAACAAACAAAAAAAAAAAAACCCAAAAACAAAACAAACCAGTGAAGCCAGTTCTCTTTGAGTTAGACTTGTACAATGGGGAAAATACACTGGAATCACTTATCCATCACTTATCCATCTCGAGGGGAGTAAAATAAGACAAAAAGCTCCTTGTGGGTCGAGAGGAAGACTGGGAGGTCACTTGTGAATTACTATCATGGACAAAACAAAACAGGCCTAAGTTGGGAAAATTAATTAAATTTATTATTAATTAAACAGAGTAGGTTAATAAAAATAAGAACACATCTAATACCACTCTCTATCATTCCACCTCTTGTAGTTTCATCCCAGCCAGCATCTCCACCCCACACAGCCACTCACTCGTTAGTCTCACTTCCCTGAGTGGGACTGGGGAAAGAGTTGGAAGACTAAGAGGGAGAAAATTCATGGGTTCAGATAAAGACAGTTTAATAGGTAAAGTAAAAGTCATGCACACAAACAAGGTAAAAAAGGAATTCATTCACTGCTTCTGTATTCCAGCAGCTGTCCCCAGGAAAGCAGGGCTCCATCATGTGTAACTGATGATGGAAGATAATGGCATCAGCTGAGCATCCCTCCCTCTCCCAGGTTCATGCACTGAGTAGGACACACATGGTGTGGGATATCCTTTGGGTCTGCTGGGGTCAGCTGTCCCCACTGTCACCTCTCAGCCTCTGGGGCAGCCCCAGCCTCCTCACCAGTGGGGCAGTGTGGGAGGCAGGAAATACCTTGCTGCTCAGCTGTAGATAAAACACCGGTCTGTTATCAATGCTCTTTTGGTCACAAAGCCAAAACGCAACACCATAAGCGCTTCTATGAAGAAAACAGTCTCCATCCCAAACACAACCCACCCATCTCTCTTCTCAGGCTCAGCTTCACTCCCAATTCTTCTCTCTCCTCCCCCAAGGGAAGCACAGACGCATGGGGAACGGGGATTGCAGCCTGTTCAACATGCATTGTCTCTGATGTTCCTCCCTCTTCATGCTGTTTCCCTGCTTCGGTGTGGGGTGTCACCCACAGGAGATGGCCCTTCATGAACTGCTCCTGTGTGGGCCTTCCCACACCACATATGCCACCAAAATACATTAAAATGCTTAGGCAGTATATTTCCAAAACTCTTGGTGGCATCAAAAGATGCAGCAAGTACTTTGAGACAGTTTTGTTTGTCTACAACCTCTTTCTGTAACTGCAATCCAAACTGCTGGATTATGATAAATTTAGTGCTTAAAAATTCAGTCCAGTATAATATCTTTTTTTTTTTCATGTGCAATAGAAAAAATTCAAATAAATAGTTTATATTTTAAAGCCACAAGCAAGGAATATGTGCTTAAAAGTATCTTTGAAAACTCAGCTGATGTCAGGATTCCACCTTCAGACACAAACGATGGAGCCAGTGACTCAGTTGATGAAGTTCCAGTCCTGCTTTTGATGTCTCCTTGTTTCCCTGGAATGAAGAGGCATAGATTCACATTCTATTAGTATTTTAGTTTACATTTAAAAATTTGAGGAGACAGATAAAAACAATAAGAGCATAGTAAACATCAGAATCCCTTATTGAGCACCTGCTTAAAACTGGTAAGGTAGCCAATATTAACTATAGCTTAAAAATAATTCCCTGGAATTTGTCAACAGAAATTTCCTGATCATTTTCAGCTTGCAACAACATTATATAATTTCTTTGTACAATTCTCTATTTTAACAATTTTTGTACCAGAAGAAAATATTATTAATTTTATGAACAGTTTCTAGCACTCAATATAAAGTATCACCTGAACAGAGAGTCTCAAGGAGGGTTTAAATGAAAAACAAATTTTCTAAGGGATTTCTGGATTAATGCAACTCTTTCCTGTAAGAGAACTGACTTGCCATGCAATTGCTGTGCCTTGATTTTTTTTCTTATTTTTTCATTTCCAGGTGTTTTCAGTGAAGGGATACCAGCAGTTCCTGTTTTAAGAGTCATTTAAGTATAGTCAGTGATTACAGTCTCAGTATGAATAAATATTTATAATGTATTTAATTTCTTACAAAGGAAAAGTGAAAAACATCAGTGGGACCAGGAGCTCATTCACAGTTTTGGGGGGCATAACCATTAGTACTTAGGCCTTTAGGCAGAATGGACTGCTAAAACATTTTGTAGGCAAGAGTTGGGTTTTGTTTCAGGAAAATGACAGATATGCTCCTACGGAGCCTGGTTAAATTAAGCCAGGTTCAAATTATACAGGTAAAACCAAAGCATGTCTTAGGCTGATTCTAATTATTTACAAAATTCTAGATGCTACGCTTATTTTATAAAGGAACTTTCTACAGGGGTTTAATACCTTTGATATTATCACCCTAACATATAAGTACTTTCATTTTCTGTATTCCTATATCTGATGGCATTTGAGAGTCTACAGACACAAATAAAACCTTCACCTTCAAACAGCATCTTACAGTCACTAAATTCCCTTTTCCGAAGAGCCATTGGTAAAATCTTCCATTATCTTTCAAGTTCTGCTCATGACTGGACATTTGAAAGTCCCAGTATAATCATATAACCATGTCTGTTAGGACTGAGCTGCATTAGTCAGCCCTATGGGGCTCTCTGCAAAATTGCCTTTCAGGATGTTTTGAACATCTTAGTGCACGTTGAAATTTCCTATAAGTGAAAACACAGGAGGCTACTGAAGACCCATCAACTGCATAATCCTGCAGTAAGTGCTGCAGAATTTCCCACTTTACCATGGCACTTCCAAATCCCCTTTCAGAACTGTTTTTCAATGCTGATTTTTGAGAGCCTATATGTGTGCATATTTCAACATTTTGAGGAAAAAATTCCATGTTTTGCTTTCTGAGGAATAAGTTTTACTTTTCACTGAAGGTAGAACATGGCTTTATGTTCAGGAATGTTGCTATAGCATTTAGTGGGAAATTTAGTTCAGTTTTCTTATTCTGCTGAGGTCTGGCTTTCCAACTGATGATAGTTTACCTACTCACTCCCTAAGGAGCGACTTACCTTTTCAGAACATTTGGGTTTCTTTTAACCCTCTGCTCCTCAAAACCTTAAGGGTTTTGGTTTTTTTAAATTTAACAGAGAAACTGCTTGCATAATAAAAAACACTGTTAAAAAAAACAAAACCAGAACAATCAAACAGACAACAAAAAAACAAACCCAAACAAAACATAGACAAGATGATGATATTCTCTAAATCTTCAGAGACACAAATCCCTTCATTAACAACATTTGTACATACAAAAGGGGATATGAGATATAGAGAAGAATACAGTTTATGAAGGTAATAGAGTACAGCATATATGAAGTGTGTTTCTGGAAATTTAATTAAGTGAAAGGAAACCCCAGGTTGATGGGTAGGAGGTGGCATGTAAATCACTTTATGTGTGAAACTGCTAAGATAATTAAGATGTCTTATTTCAGGTCCAAAAATGTAAAATGTTAAATCCTCATGACTCACACTAAAATTAAGAATCTGATTTTACTATCTGCTGAAATTCTTTAGTTGTTGCAATTTGTATAACTTCTGAATAGAATAAGATTGGTATAATTAGGGTGACACATCATCTTCATTTTAAGGCACCATCCTTTGTTTCATAAGTAAAGGCATGCTGATCCTCTGAATCCACTAAGAATTTAAGCATAGTTATCATTAATCAAAGCTTGTTTAAAACCTGTAACTCTGCCTGAAGAAATCTAGTATTTTAATAAAAAATCACAAAGCTCGAATTGCAACTTGCAAGCTAAAATTTACATGTGACACTTGCCTGTGCAAGTACATTGTCTCAACCTGGGAAATGCCATGTGAGGGAAAACACAGAAAAAGTCATTGATGAAAGAGTAAATGTATCAGAGAATCATAGAAAGGACCCACAAGGATCATTGAGTGCAACCCCTGGCCCTGCATAGGACAACCCAAAAAAATTACATCAAATGCCCAAGACCATTGTCCAAATGCCTCTTGAACTCTGTTAGGCACAGTGACCACTGCCCTGGGCAGCCTGTTCCTGTGCCCAGCCACCCACTGGGGAAGAGTCCTTTTCCTAACACCCAGCCTAACCCTCCCCTGGCACAGCCTCAGGCCATTCCCTGGGGTGCTGTCACTGTCACCCCAGAGCAGGGATCAGTGCCTGCCCTCCTCTGCCCCTGGCAGGGAGCTGTACCTGCAGGGAGGGCTCCCCTCAGCCTCCTCTGCTCCACGCTGAGCAGACCCAGCCACCTCAGCTGCTCCTCAAACAGCTTCTCATCAAGGCCCTTCACCATCTTTGTTGCTCTCCTTTGGATGTTGTCTCGTAGTTTAATGTCTTTTTTACACTGTGGAGTCTGAAACTGCATGCAGTAATCAAGGTGAAGCTGCCCCAGCCCAGACCAAAGCAGGACAATCCCCTCCCTTGCCCGGCTGGCCATGCTGGGCCTGATGTCCCCAGGACACCCAGGTCCCTGTCCACAACGTTGCTCACCAGCATCTCATACACATAACAATTTCTGCTGCAAAGTATAATATTTTCCAGTTATAAGAAGTAGAAAAGCACTCATATTTAATGACTAATACTTTCTTATATTTGTCTTTAAATAAAATATATTTCCAACCAAGAGAGATGCTCACTCTATGTCTAATGCAAATATGAAATGTTTTATATTTACCATATGCTACTGTGTTTCAACAGAAATGCAGTCCTTCTGTTTCACTCTCTCCTTTCATCCATATATTTTGGAACAGATTTTCACTTGCTATAGAACAAGCAGATAGTGCAACCAATCTTTGACGGTAATATTGCACTGTACATGACTCAGCCATTATCTGAAATGGCAGCAAAAGTAACTAACTTGTTAATTTTAAGAATCACTGGAAAATTCAAAACAACATCTGCTTGGTCTGCCTTACCCTGACAGAATATACTGATCCATTCCTATTGTCTATTTTCCCTAAGAATCTTTAATGAATATGAATCTTCATTGTATCAAACTCTGTCACCTTAGATTTTAAAAGATATTCTGTTGCCTTGACAGAATAGTTACACAGTCCAGAGATTTTTATGTGCCATTTCTAACATATTTCTCTTATTATAATAGAATTCAACCAACCAGTGTAGGTGCTATATACTAGACATAATTTTATAGAATAAGTTATTGGCACTACTTCTAGCTATAGGGGAATGTAACTTTTCTCCACTTAATCTGTTATTTCCTGAAAATTATCAAAATAATTACTTGTAACTGCTCTCTTGTTGCAAGAATTTGTTTTCAGCAGTGTAAAGCAGATATCAGACTGAAGCAGAAGAATGATGCAGCCACTCTGTGTTCATTGAAGTGATTGGATAAGGCAAAGAGTAAAACCCTTACATAACAGTTTATTATGTGCTCAAAGGCAAATAGGTGCAATTCATCCCAATAAAGTGGGAAGAGGCTTATTAGCATCACTGTGTTTTAGTTACATTTGCAACTGAAAGTGGTAATTTTCACAACTCTTATGTAACTGAGATTATTTGCTGTTGGCAAGGTTTAATAGTAGCCCCCCTGTATTCTTTCACTTGTTATACTGATACTTTAATTATTTCTGATACACTTAAGACTTTTTGCTTAAATTCTGAAATAATAAGTTGAATTACTGAAATTAAGAAATTTTACTGTCTTTTGTAGCTATGGATTTACTGTATTACTAGGTGTATACTTAAGTATTATTTAAATAGGCACCAATAAAATAAATGGTTTGTTTTATAGCACCTTACCAAGCACATCTCTCTGTGTTTAATATAGCTTCACAAGTACCAGACAGCTCATACATTCTTAAGGCAAACAAGGGTCATTTGAACATGTTCCTATTGTTAAATCCACACTAAAATGAGCTGAGAGGGTGGAAAAGCATTTCCATGAAACAAGCAGTCACACACATTTTACCCACCTTGTCAGCATGTCCCTTAAAGGTGCTCAGTGGTGGAAATACCAGCGCATTTGGTATCTTCATCATATACATTCACATGGAAAATATAGATCATATTTCCATTTACCACTTTTATTCAATGATTTTTCCAGAATTAATTCATAGGCTTCTCATTCAGGTTTGATCTTCAACAGAAATATATATGTTTCCCACAAGAGCATAGCTGGAAAGATTTTAGCAAGGTTCTTTGATTATGTTTTGCCAAAAATGCCTTGAAATGCAATGGAACACTACGCTATGGGACACCTCTCATCTACACTCTCCACAATATTTTTCTACAAATAGTGACATCATTCTTATGAAATCTCCAGCTGCTGACTGATATATGTGCATTTAGCCCAAAAAGCAAATTAATAATTTCTGTTCTACAATTATACAATTTCTGTAATAATGTAGACAGTAACTTACACTTAGTGTCATGCATTAGATGACTGGGAAAGTAAAAATTTGTTATTGCTATGCTATCCTTTAAGGGAAAGAATGGTTTTCAGCTGTGTTCAGTAACATAAACAAAAGTTAACACAAAATCTTCCCCTAGACATCCAGGCAGTGTAAACAACTTGCCAGCAAGCATCCACCCTGTTTTTTACTCAGCACCTCAGGGCACCTGGAGGTGGAAGAGGTCTGTTGGGTCTGTTCAGTACCAGTCATCACCAAAGCACATATATGTGCTTTGGGAGAAGTGGGGTACAGTTAGAGTCTCCATTACCTAATGTTCCCTTGAATTTTAGAGAGAGCATTACCAGCCTTACTATCACTGGCTGGTTTCAGTTTTTTGTTCTGTGGATTTTCCAGGTGGCAAGTGTAAGTGTCGAAGTATTACTCTTCTCCCTTCCCCCACTGCCCTGACTCCTTTATTTCCTTGTTTATCACAAGGGATGTAATGATTTGTCATGCTGAAGGGAAGAAATAAAGCAACATTGTTGAGGCAAGCAGGCTAAATTTTTTTGATGAAAGCTGTAGCAAACAATGTCTAGCCTTGCTATCTCTCATACAACATTCTCAACATTCTTTATCAAGTGTTTTATCTGCTCTGTGGGAAGACACGCTATATCACAGCACAGTTGCTTCTATCAAAGCTACTAGAGCTCAAAATACCTTCTTTTTCCCATGAACACTTTCTGCCACCCACCAGATTTGCCAGTGTTCCCAGCACAGATTTATCTCAGCAGAGTTGCCTTGCTCTCTCATAAAGGGACAATAGTTCTCGCTGAGTTCTGACATTCTAATGGCTGCCAGTTGGGCCTTTTTTCTCCATTTCACAGGAAATTTTCACACCTCTGAGCGTGCCATTTTTCAGTTGAATTTGACTTATAGTTCACAGATGGAGAGAAACTCCTGATAAAAACTCTCTTTAGAAGACAGTGCAAGAAAACACATTTCTGCATTGTGACAGGTTAATATTCTACACATTGATTTGTTCATGGCTCTCAGGGTGTCTCAAGACTTCAGTAAATTTGAGTCAACTTCTCTGAGAGTAGTATAAAGGAATATATTATCACCAGACAAAAAGGGAAATGAAAAGTTATTTTAAGAGGCTCCCACCTGCACAAAAAGTAGCAACTAAACATATTACTGCGTTAGTAACCCAAATCCCAAGGACTGGTTGTTCACAGCCATAACAAAGAATGGGACGTTATGCCTATCTAATTTTTTTCAAAAGAATTAATAAGCAAAGTATATTTTCATATTTATCACTCTTTACACAAATTGATGTATTTAATAGAAAAACTCTGAGAAATTCTGTCTTTGTTTCTCACTCCTTATCCTTACAGCATCAACAGGATCAACTGAAAAACTGAAGCCAGTCAAAACTAAAGGCTCACTCCACAAGATAAAAATATGACAATAAAAGTATATACAAAATTCAGAGACGTTTCTTCAGTCCTGAGTGGCAGTATAATACATATAATCAAATAATGTACAAAATACACTTCTGGGAACATCGTCAGTACTCTTAATTTCATTGTTTGGACTGTATACACCATTACTTATGCAAATTCTTCTTTTTCTTCTTTTTTTTTCTCTTTCTTTTTTTTTTCTTTTTTCCTTCTCCTTCTCGCCTAACAGCCAGCATCCCTCTTGTACCCTGCCTGTCTCCAGTTCAAAACTCCTGTTTCCTTGACCATGTCAGTCACTTCTGCTCTTCACTGATGATTACAGCCAAGTAACTCCAGAGCACTCTCATTCCCTCAGTGTGTGTTCTCACTGATTAGCTGAGCAAGAAAATAAAATCTTCATCATATAGCTGCAATTCTTGTTAATTCATGTCAGTCTCACAGGTCTGGCTGTCATCACTCCTCTCATACCTGCTAAAGTGCATGATACAAGTTACATCAGCAGAGCCCATTTCTGAAATTGTGCAGATGTTTTCTTTGCCATCAATATCTAAAGAAAAGGGCTGGGAAGGTCTTTCAATTATGAAGCTGGGTTTTGGCAATTTTGAGTCTGAGTTTTGGCTTGGAAGCAATCTCTCAAAATCATTTGGACAACTAATAATCCCCAAATTTTTGGATTAGGTACAGTGATGAGGACTCTGTGATTACAAAGTTTTATGCAAGAGGCAGAGTGTGGGTGTTTATCTTTGGTTGCAGTATTTTGGGCTTTTTTGTTGTTGTTTTCCTCTGCTTTTAATGTTTATGCTTTTAATTGTTTTTAATGGTGAAATTTCCCTTCTCACTAAGAGAAGCCAAGAAACCAAGAAAAGCAATGGAAAATGTCGTATTTGAATGACTGTGCATGTGCACACTCTTCACACACTAATGCATACACAGTAAGAGAAATAACCTGGCTATTTTGCTGGGGATAAGTATAAAGTAATTTACCATAACTAAATTTTTACATACACGAGATAAAAAATACACTTTCTCAAAACACTGCTATTTTTATTAGTTCAGTAATAGGTGTCTAGTCATGTGGAAACTATCTACTAGTGAACACTTTCAAAAATTAATTCCAGTTATGCTTTGTTATCTAGATATCTTTCTGCTGCTTCTTTAAATGTATTTTTCCTATTCCATTTAGACAATTCCTATTCAGTACTATGATGTTGTTTGAATGGGCAACGAGTCATTATGATGCTTAAGTGTAATTAATTTTTTTGATATCTTATTTTACACTAGCCTGTCTAACTTTACTGACTCTGTGCTTGTCTGTGGGAGGTTGCTGCAAAGTAGCTGGAAACACTTTAGTCATTTCTGTAGTAGGTAAAACTCTTCAAGTTACTTTCTGTGGAAGACTGAAGTGTGAGGTGTTAGAGAGCTCTGAATTTGGAAATTCTACTCCTATTGGAAATTTTATTCTATGATACTGGGGGAGCTGGCAGAAGTGCTTACTGAGCCCCATTCTATCACTCAGCAGCAGTCTTGGATAGCTAGGTGACTAGAAGTGGAAAAATGTGATCCACATTGGCAAGAGGGGCCAAAAGTAGATTTCCAGGGACATACAGGCCTGTCAGTCTGACCTTGGAGCAGGGAAGATCATGGAGCTGATCTTCCTGAGTGCCACCACGTGCCTTGTACAGGACAATAAGGGAATCAAGCATAGAAAGAATGGCCTTAGGAAAGGGAGATCCTGCTTGGGACCAGCCTCACCTGCTCCTGTGACAGGGTGACCCACTTTGTGGGTGAGGGAAGGGCTGTGCATGTGTCTGCCTGGACCTTAGTAAAGCTTTTGATGCCATTTCCTAAAACATTCTCCTGCAGAAACTGGCTGCTGACATCTTGGCTGGGTGTATTTCTCCTGGATAGAAAACAGCCTGGGTGGTCAAGCCCAGAGAATGATGGTGAAAGGAATTAAATCCACTTGGTGGTTGGTCAGAAGTGTGTTCCCAGGGGCCAATATTTGGGACAATCCTGTTTAATATCTTTATGAACATATCTTTTGAAAAGACATGTAAATGTGGCACTCAAGGACTTGGTTTAGTGGTGGACTGTGCAGTGTTGTGTTAGTGGTGGGACTAAATAACCTTGAAGGTCTTTTCCAATTTATTTCTGTGATTCTCTGATTGTCTTTTATGCATTGCATTTACAGGGTTCTTTGTTGCAGATGGTCAGCTCAGGAATTAAACAATAGTTTAGCCTAGTCTATAGAATTGGAAGGTATTTCAAGAGAAAATCCATTTCATTGCCTTACTCTGATCTTTCCATGACCATTTCTGATGGACATTTGTTTATTCTGTTCTGGAAAATGCTCTACTAAGACCTATTAACATTTTTTTTTCATTGTCTCATTAGCCTAACAGTTAGAAAGATCAGCTTTAGGCTTGTCTTCTTTACCAAAATGATGTTTTACTTTTCTTCTTAACAGGCATAGAGACCACAAAACATAAGTTTGAATTGTATGAATGCAGATGCTTTCAAAGACAGTCATGCCATCCCCTAAAAAGTACCACAAGAACCCTATCAAAGCAGCTCACTGTATATAGCCTTGTAGTTTGTCCAGCTGTGAAATAATAACAATAACAAAGTTTAAAGAATGCTAACTTAATATAACTTAATTGTTTGTCATCATGTGCAAGTATCTTCTGGATTTTCCATCTTCCTGGGAATCCTGAGGTCATGTTGCGTGTTTGGGAAACAAAAATATCGATTTGATGAGCAATCGAGCATTGTTTGCTATGTCGAGCAAAGATAAGGAGAAACAAAGTCCTAGTTTATGCCTAAGGGAAACCAAAGAGAAGTATTGCTTTTGCATCAGTTAGCCAGAATACCTTGAGATTTGTTGGTGACACTGAATATGTCAGGAGTCTCTGTCCCTCCCATCCCAGTGCTGCTGAAAGTTATATCCCCTCCATCCTGCAGCAGGCAGAACCCAGGAGCAGGGAGGGGCTGAGGCTTTCCTGTGAGCAGTGTGATGCTGAAGGCTGCTGGCTGGTAGCATTTCTGCCATCTCGTACTCACAGATACTCACTGGCTCTAAGTATGTTTCTTTTAATCACTCACTCATCAAGATGTTTCCCTAATCAAATCAAAGATCAGAAATTGTGCTATATCAGAAATATAGTTGAAATTCACTGCTCTTAGTTTTCATTCTAATTTGTAGATTGCTATCCAAAACTATCACATAATATTTAAAATAAAGTCAGAAGAGGGCCTATCAACACAAATCAGTAAGTTGGAAAAGCTCATTTTTAATTTGACTCACTACGTCATGAAAGCAAATGAAATGAAGCATTTGATTTCTGTATTTCAGATCAACAGTGGAATTTTCATCAGTAAAATAAAAGTTTTATTATCATCAATTAATACCTTGGTACATCACCACACTAAAAATATCACAAAAATATTTGTTTTTTAAAAAATTTGTAGTGACAAAATTGTAGGCTTAGTGCAGTAAGCTTCTGCTTGGCTTGCATCGTTTTCCAAGTTCCTAAAACTCTTTTAGATTCACAGATATGGATACCTGAATTCGAAGTCTACCTAACTAAAATAGAGGAAAAAATATTAATGACAGTGTTTGATTACGTTTTGAAATTTTGGGAAATTTGCAATCCATACCCATAATTGAATCTTATTAAATAATGAAACTACTTTTAAAAGATTAAGCTCTTATAGCATACATTTAACATTTAATCAGCTTCAGTGTATTGCTACAGCAGCATCAAACCTGTCATGACAGATTTTGAAGTTTCATTTCACTAAGTGATGGTTGCAATTACTTATTCAGTCTAAGTATTTTAGTACCCTTTGGCTGTGAAAGTCTTTTTTGATTAAAGGGCATTTCATTGCTTTTTATCCTTTTTATCGAATTTAAGGATATTCTAAAGTATTCTAAAGTATTTCAAAGTTAGCTTAGTGAACTGAGTACAGTGCCTCTACTTAGCTAGGGTGTGTGAGAATTTCCATCATGTGAGATGTTTTCCCCCTAAACCTAGCAGCTCTTTTCCATTCATTTCCATTCCATTCCTATTTCATATGTCTTTATACACATGGGATCTTCCTGAAGATCTTTAGACATATTAGTTTGATAATTTGAAAATTAGCTTCCTCTTTTAATAAAGTAACATGTAATATGTAAAGGGAAAGAAAAGGCTAGGGCTTTCACCCAGAGTACTGCTACAGGACAAATGTTTTTCTAAAAATCCAGCCATTGAAAATGTGCCAGGTCTGGCATGCCTTGGTTCTGGTATGACAAGGCCCAGTGAACACCCCTGTGACACACAGCATCCTTCAGAATTTACCACTCACTACACTGCTCTTCTCAAAGTCTTGCTGTCAAAGAATCAGAAAGTTTGAGGTTGGGAGGGACTGCTGGAAATTGTCTAGTCTGGGCTCCAGCAGAGGCACACACCTGCAGTCCATTGCTCAGAACCATGTTCGGACAGCTTTTGAATATCTCTGAGGGTGGAGACTCCACAGCCTCTCTTGGCACCCTCTGCCAGTGCTCGGTCACCCTCACAGGGAAAAAGTGTCTTCTGCTGCTCAGAGGAAACCTTCTTTGTTTCAGTTTGTGCCCATTGCCTCTGGGCACCACTGAACAGAGCCTGGCTCCACCCTCTCTGCACTCTCCCTGCAGGTGTTTACATACATTAATGTCACCCCAAGCCTTCTCTTCCCCAGGCTAAAGAATTCCAGCTCTCACAGCCTTTCCTCGTGGGAGTACACTGTACTCCAGTACACTGATCATCTCAGTGGCAGTCTCTTTGCTGGACTCTCCAGCACATCCTGGTCTCTCTCTTGTACTGGGCAGCCCAGAACTGAGCACAGCAGCCCAGGTGTGGCCTCACCAGGGCTGAGAAGGGGGATAGGATCACCCTCACCTGATGGCAATGCTCCTTCTAATGCAGGCCAATACATCTCTAGCCTTCTCTGTGGCAAGCATGTTAGAAAGGCTGTTTCCCTGGCGTTTCAAGTTTCAAAATTAAGAGAAGACTATAATGTAAGGTATTATTGTTCCAGTGATTGCACTGATTTATATGATATGATGTGATAGTGTTAAATATATGAATTTAATATTATCTAAGATTCAGCCACAATCCCTCATCCTCTCCTGCCCTCCAACTGTTTTTTATGTGAGTGAATTATTGTGGAAAGTAGTGAGCCTTAATAAAATTCTGGTTTTCAAAAATCCTTTAGAATAAATTCAGACGATGTCTGGGAAATTTTTTTTCTAGTGTTTTCCCAATAGTTCTGCAGGGTTGTTATGCAGCTTCCAGGAAACCCACAGCCTCTGTTAATATTTTTAAAATTGCTATAGTTTGGCTGGTCTTTGACAATCACAAAGTTAGACTCCGTACCTCAATACTGGAAATGTTAAAGTATTCATCTTTTACTTTTCAGGCTCCAGCCTAGCAAAGCAATCAGTTTCAATAAGAACTACCTATTCAGTGAAGCATTACAGAAAAGCCTAACATGTTCAAGTCCAACCATGTTCAACAAAACACAGCAGCATATGTTAAACTGTCAAGAGGACACCAGCACATGCCAGGAAAATGCCTCACTGACTATAGATGAGCTGTTGAGATTGGATGACAGCTGTCCAGTACAAAAAATTTAAAGACCACATGTTAGTGAGCTCCTGTGAGGTGATGAGCACATCTATGTTTTGGTGGGAGAGTGGCAGTTCATGTCCATGAAGCATATTTCTTTCAGAAAGAAAGGTGAGCTTGACAGCCTTGTCTGCCTGCCACAGTTTCCCAGCCTGGATACTTTATAGCTCACGGGTGTGGGATGGTTTTCTGCACTGCAATAAGAAATGTACAAGCCATTACTCAGGAACAAAGTACTGATTTGAGCTGATGCTTATTTATATTTTTACAGTCCTTTTATGCTGAAAAATAAGGCTTTGTGCTGCTGGACTTTTGCACTTTAACTGTCCAATAACAGCTGTTTTGTGTGTGTTGTAATTTTCATCCCCAAGAAACATGAATTCCTATAATTTCATCATTACACCATTGATACATAATACCTTCTGGTAACCCATGGTAACAGTACTCCTCGTTTTAAATAGCAGGTGTTGAGGACATGGCAAATGGCTGTCTATTCAGTTTAGACCACCTAATGGAGCTTTTAAGGCTAGTCAACATTTTCATTTAAATTATACCAGGATATTGTACATGCACCTCACACAGTGAGCTTTGCTGGAAAGCTGCAGGGTTTCAATAAACCTTACATTACACAATCTGTCTCTGCAGACAATTTTAATATCAAGGGTCTAGGCTTTTTTTACGTTTGCCCCATTTAGCTTGGGGTTTTTACATACATTAAACACGTCAGACTGCATGAGCCAAAGTCATTTCTCCTTCAGCTCAGTCTCAGTCAATCAATTTATTCCAGGAATGAGCTGGTTCACTGTGGTCATTGAGCCAGCAGTTTGAGTTTTTCTATAGAAAAGTATAAGATATATACTTTTGAAAAGATCTTGAAAAGATTTTTAGTTATGAAAGGGGAGTCAGTGAGACTAATTAAGCAACCCACTTAGTGTAAAAATTTCAGAAATTCATTATGTTGTACTGGGAGCTTGCCACAACTAGAATCACTAAGGTCAAGATAAGTCACAAAAATTTCACTATAAGGGAGTGTACTTCCTACATTTTTTAATCAAAATTAGTTCCTACTGTCTTTGGTCATTCATTCTGTCAAAATTAATTTTAGATTCTAGGCCATCATCAAAATAAGTGCATTTTCCTCAACACATTGTAAAGAATACAGAAGTCTTCCTTATGTTACTCCGTGCTCCAGAGAGGAGAGAATGAGGAGGAGGGAAGTGTTCAACCACAGAAGGAAGGCTGAAACTGGTTATCTTCAGCTAGAATGATCTTTTAGCTGCTCCTATTTTTTTTTTTTTTTTTCAGTGCTTCAGTCCTTGGAATTCTGTTCCTGGAAAAAAACAATGCTATGCAGCAAATTTGCACAGAACTCAGGTAGTATGGGACAACTAGAGAAGTATAAGTAATTCCTAAAAGTATTGGTTACCTTTTCCAAATCCTACTCTAAAAATATTGTAACTTTATATGTCTATATGTTTATATTTTTTATTGAAAAATTATTTGGCAGTTTATGTTGCTATTATGTATAATATGTATATTATGTTATATGTTGATATTAATTCCTTTCCAGTGGCTGCAGCTGCAGGTTCAGCATAACTTCAGTATGGGCTTCCAGAGGCATTAGGGTGAGATATAAGGAACTGCTCCATTCCAAGAGGCATTTCAGGCTCACCGCAAACAACAAACCTGAGGAAGCTTCATGATTTGTTAAATATACAATATCAACTGAAAAATTTGATAGTCTTTTGTCCTTAAAAAAAACTTACATATTGAGTCAACACTGCTTCATTCTGATTTTGGGTTGTTGGTTTTTTCTGTGT
This sequence comes from Sitta carolinensis, assembly GCA_032173965.1. Classification (NCBI taxonomy): domain Eukaryota; kingdom Metazoa; phylum Chordata; class Aves; order Passeriformes; family Sittidae; genus Sitta; species Sitta carolinensis. The sequence continues at coordinate 11,014,073 of CM063284.1, read as the reverse complement.
GTAGTTTTGTTTTTTGTTTTTTTTTTTGTTATTATTTGATTGTTAATCTTTGTTTTAAAAAGGCAATAATCAGTTGTCTAATTAGGGGTTTTTTTAGATCAGATTTTTCCAATGGCTAACTTCATTAGATAAAGTCTGAACCTAAGTAATTATTTGATATCTAGCTTTTGCTCTAATTATACAAAACCCTGCTGAAATAAAATGTAAAAATGTTAGAATTTATGTAGCATAAATCAATGACTTCTGTCTCTGCCACTCTCCATTACATAATCTTACCTAGAGAGCAATGATATTAAACACTGACACAACTTTGAGGAGTAATACAAAAAACTCATTGATTTCCTGCTATTCTTAATAAGCTTTAGAGAATTCAAAGCACCATGATTTTTCTAAAAGAGCAGCCTAAGAATGTATTGTGTCACCAAGTCACAGGTTAACAGGTAGAGATGGTACAAGACTTGTGCATTGCACAGTGTCACAGCAAGCAGAAGAATACACATTTACCTCCTCCCTAGTTGATATTAAAAGGATGTTTCAGAGGCAGATGGAAAAGAAAAGTAACTTTTCTTTGCGTTTTTTCTTTGGTGGAGATGCAGAAAGAATGTGTGAAGGAAGTCTCTTTGAACACTTCTAGAAAGAGTTTCTCAATAACAAGGTGCTGCATATCAGTGGTGCACTGTTACGTTACTTTTTTGAAAAATATGGGAATATCACGTGCTGTTTCTTTCCTCTATATTAGGACTTCTTTCTTGTCACTATCCATGAATAAAGACATGCCAACCCCAAGATGTTTTATCATCTGCCTGGTTTTCTTTAGTAGTTCAGCAGATGGAACCGTTTAGCTCTGTGATGCTCATATACACAAATATATGCATTTTATAGATACTTTGAAAGGTCTCTTGGTTATTTATAAGTTACTCATATATATGTGGAAAGAGAGAGACAGAAAGGGTTTGCAATGTTTCACACTTTTTTCACTGGTAATTTAGATAACAGGTCTGGGCTTTGGCATATTTCATAATACTACAGAATAAGAAATTATTATAAATAATATTGGCTTGCTTGGCCTGCAGTAGCTGTGTTTTCTTGTATTCTCAATTTGTGGCAGGGCTGAATTATTTTATTTGGTTTGGTCTTAGAATTACAATTTAAGTCACGGTGCTTTATCTGGCATGTGCTGTGGACAATGCACAGATGTGCTGCATGGTGCACCAGCAATGCTGTAGCACAGCTGATACAAGCACACATCTTTCATGTGAGCCATTTTGTCATCCACATCCTGGACTGACTTTTTCTTTTGCCCAATTATAGGGTCAACATTTTAAAGGATAGCTCTCCCTAACCACCCACCAAACAGAGCAGTCTCCATTCACGGTAGTTTAGTCAACAATTGAAGCACAGCCAGAGCTGGTATGTGGACAGAGGACATCTTCTACCATTCTGTTCAGTTCACCTGCTCTGCTAAAGAACATTGAATTTCAAGATGTAAGGAAATAGTTTTAAAAGCAGTTACCTTATTTTGCTCACTATTTCCATTGAAAGGATTTTTTTTTTTTTTTAACTTCCAGCTTAAATCCTTTGAAACCAGTCCATTCAAGTATTATCAGTACTGTTGAAAAATAATTCTATCAATTTTTCCTTGCAGGAGTTTAATTCCTTCATGTGGAATTCAATCCCTCTATGCAGCTGTAGACAGCACATCCTCTCCATATCATGAGGATAAACAAGGAACAGTTCTTTATTTCCTCCCAAGAAGATGTGATTTCCTGGCTGGTGCCCCATCAGCCCACGTGCCCTGAGAGCCAGCACTGTGCCAGCTGCCTCCTGGGGAGCTCCAGGAAATCTCCATCCTGTTTCTGCCTTGGACACCCTGCTCTGCCCACTGACCTCACCAGTGCTCCTTGGGCTTTGCCCTTCATCTGAAGGTGCATTTCTGGGAGCAGTGGTGCAGCCTGGAGTAAAATACTCTATAAACTGCTACCAAAGGTAGCACAAAGGTAGGACAAAGTAATCCTTCACAGGATAATTCTAAAATACATTAATTTGTGATAAAATCTTCATATCACAGCGCAGATATGTGCAGTTGTCAAAAACTGAACAGTGCTTTAAAATCTTAGTCTGATTCAGATACAAATTATGGTATTCCTATTTTGGTTTAGGGCTATTAAAATGTTATTAAAAGTTCAGGACAATTTTGATCAAATTTGTGCTTGCTTCATTAACATTTGTTCCACTGCTGAGGGAAAGAAAGGAGAGCTTTTGAATTACTGTTTAAGTAGGCTTTTATTGAATTTTCTACCTCATAATGTGCTGATTTTGGGGGGAGATTTTAACCGCACTATCTATTATGACAAAGACAAGAATCATTTGCAGTCTTATCCTCCATCTATAACAGAATTCTGCTTTCTTACACATTTATGATTTAACTGATGTGGTAAAGGAATTTTAATCCATAAAACAGGCAATATGCATGACTCACTACGAATGCTAACCTCCTTTCCAGGAAGAGAAGATAGGTTTTGCACTTATAAGAAATATATAATTCTGTTAAAAATGAGCTATATCCACTCTAATAGCTTTTTTTTTTTTTGCTGATCACACTGCAGATGTTCTTAATTTTGTTTCATCTTCCTTACAACTGTTAACATGTATGAGAATCTGATGACATGTATTTTCAAAATTCTTTTTCTACCTGAAATAAGTGTGAATGCTTTTACACAGAAATAATGCGTTTTCAAGACCTCAATTTGTTCTTAAAAATCAATTCTAATTTAACCTGTTTGTATTCTCATTTGGCTAAACCTATTTTACACCATCTTGATATGAAAACATGCCTTCAGGCCATATAAAATAAATGAGAATTTAAGGCCATGCATAAGTGCTTTGCTGAATCAAGACTCAGTTACTAGACCATTACTGCAATATCATTATATTGTATTACAGGCTTTAACAAACCCATTATAGCAGTTTCCAGACTTCTGTTCTTAAGTTCCAGCATTACAAGGTCCTGTCTTTAAAAAATGATAATAAATAAGCTTGTGTTTATGTCATGTTAGATTGTATGAATTAATAATTTAATAATCAGATTATTTAAACAAATGAAGAATAAGAAATAAGAACACTCTTCCTTTTAGCAAATGATCTCAGATGCCAGTACCTTCTGAAACTTTAAAAGAATGTGAAAGGATGAATGGAGGCTGCTAGTGTTTCCACAGAAAACTGAAATCTTGGTCAAGCTCAATAATGGAGGAGTCATGGAGAGACACTGAGGAACCGTTTAGTGCTTCTGTTATGCCATAAAGGAATGAATTTGCTTTTATAATTTTAAAAAGTTTTGCATGATTGACTTACATAAGAATTCTTCCTCTTATCTGGAAGGATGTTTTCTGAAAATGGCAGAACTGGAGAAAGTTGTATGAATCTATCGAAAGGATTTTGATAATTAATTCTAGGCATTGTGAAAAAGGCAATGATACTATAAATTCATAAATGAAAAACATTTCTCCTGTTCTTCTACTGTTTCCTGAGGATGACCATAGGAAAAAAAAAAAAAAAAAAAAAGGAAAATTTAGATAAAAACAGAAATGAAAGCATTTCTGTGAAATATTTTCTCTTGCAATGAGTGGTAAGATATTTCTAGTATATTATTCAAAATATTTCATTTGTCTTTAATCTTTAAAAAATGTAAGTCTGGAAACTGATTCAAACTGATATTTTCTAAAATATATACTTTGGAATAGGTTTATTTTTGGCCTTTAGTATTATGTTATGCAATGTAAATTATGATGAATACATGTAAGCACAACACAACCATTTTGCAAATTTGCTCTCAAAATGTGAGCATCTTCTATGTCTGCACTGTAATTGTACAAGTATTGCAAGACATACATCATAAGTCAAGCTTAGTACAGGAAGGCATGAGAAAGGAAGCTACTTTTTTTTGAAATAAAGGACATAAAACCACAACCAACCAACCACAACAAAACTGTACCAAAAACAAGAATGAAAAACCACCACCACTGACACGCTGAGTGTCTTTCTCCCCTTCTCCAGCATGTGCTCCAGTGCCATCTGGGAAAAGAATGTGAGAATAAGAGAGCATAAGACATTCTTCTTTTTGCCCAGAACCATTGAATTTTCTCAAGCATTGCTGTCCATTATCCATGTTGGCCCTTCAGGTTGTGCATGACTGAAAATGTTCTTTGTCATAACAAATGAAATGAGGAGATATTCATGTTATCCATGAAAATGGGAGCTAGAACATTGTCTTGAAGTAAATTATATAAGGTGATAGAGACTGGGCACATCCTAAAACATCCCCAACAGATTTCCTTTAGCTAACATCTTTTTGATCAAAGATAGAGCCATTTCAAAATAATGTACTCTGATAGAGAGTCTATCTCTTAGAACTAGAAAAGGCGTTTGATCATCTTTGCTTTGTCTTGTTTTAAAACACAAAAATTTCAGTTTAGGTTTCTATTTATGCTGTAAGTACAGGGAAAGGAACATATCTGTTTTTATATTGCCACATCCATAAAAGCTGAAAATATGCATTCTTTGATTAAGGGATAACATTCTGTACATATCAAAATCTCTGGGACTTTGGGAATTGGATTTCAATGGGGAAGAATCTAGTCCCTAATAAACCAAAAGCAAGACACATCTTTGTCAAGAATGTTTTATTTAGTGTTTGCAGAACTGTCATTATACAGGCAGGAGAGTAGTGTGCTGTTTTCATTCCTTGCATCCATTTGCATATCTTGTTCTTGGGGGACTCTAGGAGTTAGAGCAACGGCTCAAAGGCAAAACAACAAAAGACCTAACTGGAAGTAAGCATTGCATAGGGAAGTATTTTTTCATGAGAATAGTATTGAAACACTCAGCCCCAAAATATTTGCTGAAGGAAATGTAAAATAAGAAAAGTAATAGCTAAGCAAGTAAAGACACTTGGAAAGCAGAGAAAGAACTGACCTATGGCATGGAGAAAGTTATAAAGCAAATGAGAGATCTTCAGCTACTGAAAATCGATGTGAGCCCAAAGTCAGAAAACTCATGCAGTAATTAAGGAAGTGCAATTCTTTTTCCAGCATATTACCTAAATTCTAGGAGCATTCTAGGAACGTTTTCAAAATTCACTGCTTAAAAAAATGATGCCAGACAGCCTGCACTATTTGATACCTGCCACAAAACGGGAGAGTGCAGCAGCAGCCTGAGGGAAAAATGGCAGAGAGGAGAACCCTTTAAGGTATCAAGTAGTGATGAGCTGGGGAAAAAATTACTGTGGAGAGGGATAGTCTGAAAAAAATCTCCCAATCCTAGTATCTTCATGTCCATAGAGCCCACACTGCCTCACAGTCCCAGGGCTGGTTTCTGTTCTTGTATCTTTCTTCCAGGTATGAGTAGGGACCTGATTTTTTGTGAGAGACAATGTAGTGGATTTCATTTGATCCACTCATGTTTGTAGCGCTCCTTTATTTCACATTGACTTTAGTTCAGAAAAGCAAAAAACCACCACCCCTAAACTCCCCTTTTTGACAGTCTTGTCATTCAAAAGAGGGGATAATCTATACTTTCTCTCTTGGCTGAAAAATACTAAGGATAATGTGTAAATTTTGAAAAATGAATTAAACTCACCTTCAAAGTATGCCTATTTGGAAGAGCTCTGTTGCTGCTGCTGCTAGACATATTTCCTGCTTTTTGGTGGGATGGAAGGAGAAAATGGAAAGCAATTCCTCAATGTCTAACATATAATTTGTAAACAGGCTAAACTGCTTGTATTTTGTGTTCCCTTTTCATAATTCTTCTGCATTTGTATTCAAAGGTAACTCTTCAATGTCTTACCAGGGGTAAGATTTTGTCTTAAAATATTAATGAGGGAAAACCACATACTCCAAAGAAAGGTGTTGGTAACTTTACATTACTTCTCCTAAACCATATAATGAAACCATTTGTTAATAATATTAAAATGAGAACAATTCAACCCAATGATTACTGAAAATGGCCTCAAGCAGAGCTGAAATATTGATTTAGTGGGAAGTTAGGTGATCTCCATTATTAAATCTTTCAACAGCAGCTGAAAACACTTACTTGGTTTGGTAAATTAGCCAGGACAGGATGAGAAAAATCAAAAATCTTTAAAAAAATAAAACAAACCAAAAAATACCAACTTGCATCCCATAATTAAATATAATTTGAATCAGTGTTCTATTTTTTAGAATTTTGTTATACTGAAAGTGCATTCTTCTGACTAAGGGAAAGAGAAGTCTGCATCAAAAGTGCTAACCATTAAAGCTCTTTTTATCCAAAAGCAAGCTTAGATTTCTCAGTTGATGTACTTTAAAGCAAGCTTGGCAGATGATCTGTTTACATTGGCAGAAAAACCGGTGGTATTTCTGCAAAATTCTTTTGAGCTATGTCAGGATAACTGGTTCCTTGCTGGCATGCTATTGTCAAAAGAGTTTTGAAGAAAGGTGACCCTGCTTTTACACTAACAGAATTTTGACATGAAAACTCTACTGCACTGCACTACAAGTTATGTGTAAACCTTTTCACCTCAACTGAGATCTGAATGACAGTAAAAGCAAGTAATCATTCAGAAGAAAAATAGATTCATAACTTATTGTTCTTCTTACAACTTAGATTACTTCTGGAAAAACAGTGTATCTTATCCCACGTGGTTGATTGTTTCTCCTCTTGTTTTGTTTTGTTTTTAAATGCCCAGCTTCAACTGAACTTCTGTAAGGTCTTGGTTTGTAAAAATCTCTCAGCTCAAGGGTTGCACAAGAAAAAATTAACACAGAGTGAAATAGAATTTATGTTTCATTAGCTTGCAGTTCTCATATTTCTATTTCGATGCATGTTCTTTTTTATTATTATAAGAAAACACCTCACAATTCCCAGCCCTGGATGACCTGTGCTATTGATTATTTTGTATATCTTCATCCAAGTGCCTCTTACTACTCTTCTGTACAAGCACACAAGGGAGATTAGAGATATTTTCCTTGTATCAGCTTCTCCAAAGCTCTCACGGGAAATTATGGTTGGCCATTTCCAACTACAGTGATTTCTGCCACCCTTTTGTGAATAATGCTGTTCACAAATTTTACAGAGACAGAAATGAACAACCATTATTCCAAAACTGCTTCTATCAGTTCCTTAATTAAATCTAAACTCTATAGTTCTTTTTTGTTTATTAAAAGGTAGTCATGTTTTAATGTATTCTTGCAGCATATCCACTCAGTAATTGTTTTGCAAAGAGATACATGAACATAGATGGGTCGTTTGCATGCTCTGTGTTAAATATTGAACATGTTCTTTTTTGCTTTGTCAGGTTGATTAAACTGTGGCTGTCATCACTCTGCTAGACAGAAAACCCTGGTACCCTAACTTGAAAAATATGTTCATCACAAGTGGACAAATAGTGGTTCTCCCTACATCATTTAGAGTCAGATTCTTACAGAGCCCGGAACTGGTGGAGTGAATGCTTGCAATCATCCTCATATGTCTGTTCTTTTTTTAACAACACATTTTTTTGAAATGTGTTGTTAAATGAAAAAAAAATAAACAAAAACAATCTAAACTAAAGTAGTTGCTTCCTCACCACATTCTGGTGAGGAAATAAAATTGATGGGGTCTCTGGCATGCTGTATCTAAAGAGCTGAAACAGAGGCAGCAGCAGCAGATTGATTTAAAAATGTATGTTAAATACTAATTTGTGTCAGGATATTTTATCTCCTCATTTTTCTCCTCCCCACAATCTTTTTTTCACAGCATGCTCACACAGCAGAAGATAATAATTAAACTACTGTGCATTGTCTGTCACTGACACACATTAGGATATTATGAAATAAGACTGAAGAACAGCCAAAAAAAATGTTTAAAAACTCAGTTTTTTTCATTAGTGTTACTGTAAATGTAGGTCATTTAAAAGGGTGACATTTTATTAAATCTGAACAAGGAACTGTAATTTCTCTTCTACAAAGAATTCAGAAGTTTTGAAATTTGTTTTCCTCCTAACTTGAAACAGATTTCTTTTTTCCTGTTAAAAGAAAGTCTGATATTAAAACATTTTTTTTAATTAGTCCGCTCTAATAATTTGAAAATAAATACTTTATGATGCATTGAAAGAGAACCAGAAACCCTCAGTGGAGAAGTTTACCACTTGTGTCCTCTGAATTTCTCAGGCTGCAGTATTTTTAACTCAAGTGGACTACTTTGACAGCTAGATGTTGGAAGTCCTAAGATTCCCATCTGAGCCCATAATAATAAATCATGGAAATCCAGGGAGGAAAAGAGCAAAGTCTATTTGAGAAGGGGTGAAATAGGCTAATTGGCTTGTTGAATGTCTCTCGAAAAGGGTCTTGTCAACATTTCTTTTCTCTTTCCTACTGGGGCTTTGACCAGGAGACCTCATCTGTGTGGGGAGGGGGAGCAGTGTCCTTCCTCCTTGGAGAGGGGCTGCAATACTCTTTCTGCTGATGATTGGAATAACTAGAGTGTCCCAAGGGTTCATCCCAGTTTTTAGTGTCTGCAGACAGGACCTTTAAGAGACATAGCATGTTCACAATTCATGTTTCAAATTGTGGATGCAATTCAACAGTCTATAATGAATGTATTTCAATAAATTAAAATTTAACTGTTGAATGTAATTTTTTATTCCAGTCTCCTCTGTAAATTTTTCCATCTTTTCATACATTGGAATTTACAATAACACTGATTGCTTAAAATTATGTTTACATATTTCTCATTGTGTACCACAAAAAATGCATTTAGCAGTCTTCATGCATGGAATAGTTAAACCAACATTTGAGCATCTCCAAGTATGCATTCAGAAAATATCTGCAAGCAAGGAGTCCACTTTTGGTTTCACAGACAGCAAACTGAGGCACAAAAAAAAAATATACTCACACATATGTAAATGCTGCAGAAAATTCTGGGATTAAATTCAAGTGTGCTCAGAGCTTTCAAAAACTCTGGGTTAGATTATCAAATATCTCTTGCAGTTTTGGCATGGGTTCCCAGTTCCAAACAAAGAGAAATGTCTCTATAGTAACTTAAAGACATCACATAGTATTCTGTTAAATTATTCTGCAATCCCTCTAGAAGAGATTGTAGGAGAAAAAGTTGTCATCTAGGACTTCAAAACAAAACAGGACTTTGAAAAGAAATATTTGAACTATTGGACTGACTTAGCACAGTGGATGCTCTCCCTGGCTCCCAGGATGATGGACATTTGCTTGGTTTTGGCTCTTAGTACTAGACAAGACAGGGTGAAGATGGAGGGTAGTATTTTAAGTTGTTCTGGGAAAGCACTTTGCTTGTACAGTTTTTTGAATGAAACGAAATATGCTCTACTGTAGGAACCTAAAATACAGTTTCGCTTTGAGGGTAGCATGGTGTATTGACACCCTTTTGAGCTGTTATAATATCAGGATATTAAAAATTTATCTGGGCCTTGATTTCAGTGTGTGAGCACAGAATTATCTTTTGTTCCTTCTTTCCTCATCGTAGCTCAATTTTAAGTATTACAGATAATCACCAAACAAAATGCCAAACTCTTAGCTCATTGTCTGAGTTCTTTGTTCCATAATTACATACAAAAACTAAACTCGTGGTTAGAGACTGCAGTACTCTGTTATCAGTGCAACAAAACACAGAAGGGAGATTTATAGCATGCCTGGTGCTACAAATTACTTACACATGAAAGGAAGAAGAAATAGCTAATAGTGGGACTAGCTATTAAGGTTACAGCTATTCTTTCATAGTTAGGCTCCCATGCAGGGCTATCCACCACAGTTCAAAACCTTCACCCACCAGTGTGTTATTTACTTTCACATTTGTCATATGCTCATGCTCTTTTCTCTCTCCTGAGAAAAGTATGAGCAGTGCATGTTTTGTTTCCACATTTTAATTGCCTTAGGGAAAGAATCTGTCACAGATAAAAAAACATTTGAATTCATCTTTCTCCAACTGTTCTTGGAAAAGAAACTATCATGTTTATACAATACAGGACAGGCTTGGCAACAGTTACATGGATGGTGCCTTCCCACAGATCATACAGTGCCTCAGTCTATTAATGACCTAAACTCCATTCAGCAGTGCCCTTGGAAAACTTCTGCTGCTAGCAAATGCTGAATCAGAAACGCTCCCAAAACAAATCTGGTGTAAATTAACTAAATTATCTAAAGCTTCCAGGAGCCTGGGATTTGCAACAAAGTATTTATAAAAGCTGAAAAACAAGAAGTGAGGAAAAAAATTAGCACATCTTCCCAATAAACAAATCTTAAACATTCAAGTCTCATGTATGTATAACTAACAAGGATGTTAATACATATTACAGGCTGAAACAGCATTATTTACCTCTTACCAGAGCCAATAAAAGGTCTCAGGGTCAAGCCCTGGCTCTTTGAATTCAAGGGGAGTTATATATAATTCAATGGTCATGAGTATTATCTTTCTGTCCACACCATCTCTCATAGCCTTCCATTTAACCCCTATCATTTCCATTGACTTTAGCAAAAGGATTTTTCCCTATTTCTTAATAACCAGATAGCAATATCTAATAACTCCCCCATATCTATTTTGTCTAAGTCTATCTGTGTGCTGTAACTCATTTCCCTCTTTCTCTAAAGCTGGAGATGCCTGGAGATCCAAGAGGCTGAACCAAGTTGGAGCTTCATTTTATACGCAATGGGGACAGACGGTGGGACAGTTTTCCAGCTAACATCGAAGTCATGGATGGGAATCATAACTGGCACAGAGCAGGTAAATAAGGAGTTGTATTTCCCTTACTTTTAGTATAATGAGAAGCAACATAATGACAAACAGAAGAATCATTTGTGTATCCATCTGAGATGTACAGCCTAAAGAAGGGTCTCTCAGTTAAGCAAGTACCCATCACATGATGTGATATGATAAAGCTACTGGGTTTTTTTCCTTGTGAGAACACTACAATTTCAATATTTTCAGATGTCTCAATATCTGTCTTCCCTCAAAGCATATAAGTCCATGAAAATAAGTTAAAAAATTCCAAGCCTGCAAGATCAAGACAAAATGCTGTCATAACCCATATCAAATTCTGGGTAAATAGCTCCAAATCAAACCAATGCAAAAAAAAAAAAGAAAATTAAATTAATGAAACTGGGAGAAGAAAATTATCAAGGTGAGGTATTTGGAAAAAATATTCAATTCTATTGCTTCACTCCATAACCTAGAGTCAGATTAACCTACCCAGAAATAAGAACAGTGGTTTGGGGAATGTCTCCTTGGGCCTGTTGAGCTGTCTGGGGGTGATTCTGTATTGTGGAGCAGACTAATGGGATATTCATCTTTCTATCTGAACAATGTTTCATGGAAGAAAGAGAGGGCTTGGGTATATTTGCATTTTCTGAATTGGCCTCTACCATGCACTTCAATTTTCACTGTATTTCTCTAACAGTCATGCCCTATCTTTGTGAGTGACAAAGGCCATTAGTTGGACAACCATAATAATTCATTTCCTTAATTAAGGAGACTATTTAATATGTCAAGCTCTAAATTTTTTAATAGGTATAATTAACATAGTATTTTGCATTCTTGAATATTCACAGTATCCCTCCAGTATGAGGTTTCTGACCCAGGCAAAAGATGAAGGGTTTTCTGATATCAATGTTTGAATAGTCTCAAAAATAACCTTAATAACCTATTCCATCTCTCACTGCCCATCCATTAGTCCTGCATTTATCTCCTATCTTTTATGTCACCTCTTGGAACAATGAGGAAGAAATTGGTACTTTACCCTGGAGAGTACAGTATTGTTTCCTGTCCATTAGGATGTGTGCACTTCATGGATATCACACTATTTCTTCTTCTAAAAAGCAAATGGCACAGTTGTATCATTATGCATTTCTCATTTGTAAAATATCATAAAGTGTCCAAGTGCAAGTTCCTGCAGCTGGGTTGGGATGAAGGGACTGAGAGCAGCCCTGCAGGAGAAGGACTTGGCTGTACCTTTGGATGAGAAATCGATCCTGAGTCAATAACACATGCTTTCAGCCTAGAAAGCCAACCCTGACCTGGGCTGCATGAAAAGTGGCCAGAATGTCAAGGGAGGTGGTCCTGACCCTCTTCTCTGCTGCTGTGACACCACACCTGGATCACTGCCTCCAGTTCTGGGTCCTCAGCAGAGCAGAGATGTTGGAGTGGGTCGAGTGTGGGGCCATGAGCACGGTCAGTGGGCTGGGACACCTCTTCATGGAGACAGGCTGAGAGCTGGGGCTTTTCAGCCTGGAGAAGAGAAAGCTCTGGGAGATCCTATTGCAGCCTTTCAACACTTAAATGGGGCTTGTAGGAAAGATGGGGAGAAACTTTTACAGAACCCATTGCAATAGGGCAAAGCGGGTTTTAAACCAACAGAAGTTAAACTAGAAACAAGGAAGAATTTTTTTTACAATGAGGGTGGTGAAATGCTGAAATGAGTTGCCCAGTAAGATGGTAATTATCACATCCCTGAAACATCCAAAGTCAGGTTGTAAAGGGCTCTGACTAACTTGATTTAGTTGAAAATGTCCCTGCTTATTGCAGGGGGCGGGCAGAGTTGGACTAGATGATCCTTAAGACTCCCTTCCAATCCAAACTATTCTATGATAATTAGATATCAGTTTAGCATATTCCTTTGACCTATACACCCAGACCTGAACCTGTAATCAGGATTCAACTTCTGTCTTGAAACTTGTGTATATTTACACAAACAAATATGCATGTATTATGTATTTTTGTGTTTGTGTAGTTTATAGTCCAGCTGAGGCTGAAGGAGGTTTGCAAGCACACCAAAAAAATACTTAGGTCTGAAAAATCCAAAGTCAAAATATGTTTATTTTAAATAAATATGTTATTTCAAGCAAACCTTTGATTTTGTCATTGAAGTACTTTTAGGGAAGTATATGGAACTCACAGATTATGTCTGCCCAGGTATCCTCTTTAACTAGGACCAGAACTCTTATGATGTTATTTTTACTTCTCAAGAGGCTGGCCAGCACCTACCTAGTTTATTTGTCCAAACACCTGACTATACCTTTATTTCACAATTCTCTGAGCTGATGCTCATTTAAAAATTGATGGTTTTTGCAATAAAATTAAACAATTTACATTTGTATAATGCTGCCCATCTGGTAATATCAAAATGCAGAAAAACATTAATTAAACCTCAGAAGCTGTTGGAAGATAATGAAGCTAAATATACTTCTTCAGTAATTAATCTTTCCTTTATTTCACTCCCAGATGTGCATGGCTCCACTTAAGTTAATATTTCAGACAAAATTTTCCTGCATTCTAGTCTTGGATAGCTCTTTTCTGATCTATATAAAAACATCAACTAGTATGGAACTGCATGAGTGATGCATTATCAGTAGAGGGAAAATTTTCCTTCTTACACAGTGATTTCCCAACCACTACCTTCCCAGCCCCAGTTTTAGTGACTCAGTATAAATCCTTTCACCTTTTCTATACTGGCTAGTAACATGCCTGCCTTCATCTTTGGTACTTAATGAAAGAAAATATTTTATTCACAGCAGTGAAGAAACTAAGAAAATAATAATCCTTTCATGAGGTAGTGCAGCCCACATTTCACCCAGAAGGTTTTTGCCAGGAGCTGCCCATCCAAAGCAGTCACATGTGCATGTCAGTGCGCAATCTGTTGAGAGTCAAATTCTCCCTTCTTTGAAACTGTAATAGTAGTCATTTGGTAACATTACTTAATGATTCAGAAATGCTTTAAAATGATTCAATAATTGTAAAGAGGTAATTAAGTAAGAGCTGATAAGGAACACACAGTAAAAGACAGGCCAATGTCCAGTCCAAAGGGGAAGAAACCGGAGCAAAATGGTTGGAATTGTTCAAATCCACCACAAATTATGTCCCTGGTCTTCTCAAGTGTAGGGTTTGAAATATTTGGGTCTATGTAATAGAGATAAAGAAATTCCTGGTTTCATAACTGGCTTTGGGGAATCTCATTTGTCTTTGTTATAGTTTTGTAAACCTAAGCCAGATTTTCTCAATTTGAGTCAAAAATTTGACTTGAATGTCTTCACTGGCATTTCTCTAAAAGGGTTGTAAAAGGACATCAGCAAAATATTTAGCAATATCAAAGAACCTCCAGGTCACCTCTACAATGTCAATTTATGCCAATTCACCATGAAACACTGCATAAAACAGCGTCTGTTTGCTCTGCTCAGAGTCAGCTAGGAGATAAGAGATTGGCAGGGATACTGAAGGTGATTCTTGAGCTGATTGATAGAGATCACAGAGGCTTAGTTCAGGGACTACTGCCAGGTTAAGTGACAGAAGTGCTCTCAAATTTATCCATTCAACAGAATCCTTTACAGATTATAATTGTTTTGCTTTATAGACAGTAGAAAGCTGTGTGAGTCTTCCTATTGTCTCTGATGAATATATTGGGATTTCAAACATAAGCAACAAAAATTAATTCAGTTTTGAGACAAGTCTAAGATGCCGAATGACAATGGAATCAGATGTTGCCATAAGAGAACATAAAAAGGAACTAAACTTTGGAACCCAAGTATCTTATTTAAATAAGGATCAATGGTAGGGCAAAGTTTAAAATTTAGAACACAGAGAAATAAAAGCAGGAGTATTTCACTGGCATTTATCAGGGAACAGAACAAATTAAACATTTATTTATTAGTTTTCTTTTTATGCAGAGGGGATGAGTTTTAGGGGAGTTCAGATTGAATTGGATTGAAGGAGGAGGAAAGCCAGAAAGTCATTATGGAAGTTACACGCTACCGGCCCTAGGAGACAAAGGAAGACTGAGGTGCCTTTGAAGATACTCAACTTTAAAGGCAACTGCTTTGCAAGCCTCACTTCATTTGTGCAGATAAAGTGATCGCTGAATTGCCTTTTCCCACTTTGTCTTGCTTTAGCATTTTATTCTTTTACTGTGATGGGCATAAGGGCATAACTTATCTACAAAGGCAAACAGAAGGATGGCACATATTTTTGAATCTGCTAGTAAACACCACCTGAGAAAAGGCAGGTTGGGGTCAGTGCCACATCAGTGAAATCTCATTGTGTAAAGAGAGGGACCTGCTTCAAACACAGGATCTCTCATGTAACTAATGATACAGTCTGTGCCTGTGATGTGCTTTACAGCTTTGTGAGCCCCTCAGACGTGTAATGACAATTCATCCTTGAAATCTTGGCTTGGATGAGTCATTCAGTTCTTTCTCTTCATTTAAGTGCACAGAACAAGGTACATTCTTTCTTCATGTCCATTGCCCTCTGGGTTTGCTCTGCCTCACGCACACTGACAATCTCCTTTATGTCTTTATCTAAAGCCCCTGTCCAGAACATCAGAGCTCACTGCAGGAAAGAAAGAAGGCCTTGCATTTGCATATATGCCACTGGGTCACAGATTTTCTTCTTCTTAAGGGGCCTTATAGATTTTCCTCTCTCAGAGACCAGGTGTGTGGTCTCCTTTCCAGTAACCCATCCCCATCCACAAGTTACCACAGCTGTTCCAGATATGCCCTAGCCTGGTGGAACAGAGGTTTCCTTGGGACTGTTGTCCCCTCCTGTTCCTGGCCACAGTACAGGTAAGCTGTGATGAGGTGTCTGAACTGGTCCTTGACCATCCTCTGTGCAGGGCACTGAGTGTCTGTCCTGTTGGCCTCCAGGTCAGTAGTAGGAACAGCTTCCCCCAAAACTCCATTCATCAACCGTGTGAGAAGAGCAGAGTATCCAAAGGCATGGAGTTCAGATTTGCTATACAGCTGGTTTAATGCCCAGGAAATAGACTATGGCTCTGTCCATTTTGAGTTAAAATTAAAACATCTGTTGAATTCAAACATCTGTTATAGGAACCCAAAACCAGAATTAAATAGAAATACCAGACTATTTCCCACTCTAGTAAAAATAGGCATATATTTCACTTGTTACTACACATTAGGTCAGCAAACACCTGCCCTTACCAGTCAGAAATAAGATTTAATGAATCCCTGTTTTTCAGATAAAGGGTCACAGCTCATTATTGCTGAAATAGCTTAGAATTTCCAATATTTTTTTCTTTTAATTTTCACCTCACAGGGAACCTCACACACTCTTTAAGTGGCTCCCTTTTGTCCTAGGATCATTTCAGAAGTGCACATGAGCTGGCATCATACTACTGTGTAATCGCTGCAACTAATTTTTCCAGTCTGTTTGGGCCCTACTGACAAGAAGACAAGCTGGTTTATTTTTTATTTCTTTGAGGATATTGTAACATGAGGAGAAAAACACTAGGCATAATGAGAAAGAATTATGTTATAAATCCTCAGAGGGAAATATATTTTCTCAAAATTCTTGGCACAGAACTTTACAGAATGACCTAGTTGGTAAGTGGCAAGAAACAAACAGTTAAGTAGCATAGTATAAAACAAAATCCTGCCCTAAGGAACATTAAACTGAAAAAAATCCCTGCAATTATCACTTAGGCATTATCCCCTTCACATTTCTCCTGTCTTTCATGCTGTTATCTTTAAATTATGGAATGCCTGATTTCATTTTCCAATGGCTGGTGTAAGATTACAATCCACTCCCATTTTGGCTTACTTCAGGTTTGTATATTCCTCACACATGAGAGTTCTAATCTACAAACAGCCTGCCCAAAATATATTTAATTTCCAAACCCCATCATGGCAATAATAACTTGTCTCATGAAGTCTAAAAAAATATCATTTTCAGTAAATAATATAAATACCTCTAGTCATGTAGTTGTATCCCAAATAATGATGATGTTTTCATTATACCCACTGCCACAAATTTATTGCTAAATTGTAATTTGGCTTCTGCACTAAGACTGTGCATAAAATGATCTCACATGAATATTCTGCAGGCTGCTTGAAATGCAATTTTAAAATGTCTCTTAAAATAAAATGTTTATTTGGGTGAATTAATCAATAGCAATAGAATAGTGGGGGAAATGCAGACATTTCCCCTATTTCTGTTTTAAATACCTTTTCAAAATGAAAAATATCAGGACTTCCCCACCATTATCTGTAAAGGTCAGTTAGAAAAAAGGATCAAATTTAAGCTGATGACAAATTGAAGATTATAAAAGTTACCTCCTGTTAAGCACTCAGGAAAAGCTCAGAGATGTAGCTTGTCCAATATTCCTGTTGGAGGAATTCTACTCCTAATAAAGGCAGTGGCAAAACTAATGATTTGAATAACACAAGATCAAAAGTATGCATTATTAAAAAACTTCAAACAATCTTAGCTGAGATAAATAACAAGAAAAAGACTTCCATATATCAGACACATGGTGGGACTCTTGGGGCTGTCCTGTGCCAGGGGTTGGACTTAACAGTACTTATGGGCCCCTTGCAACACAGGATAATCTGTTGCTCTACTTTTTTATATAGAATACATAGGATTCTATTTGTTTATGTGGAATAAATTGATTGCCACAGTCTTTCCCACAGTTTTACTGTTGATCTTGGATTAGATGGATCCGACTCTTAGATGTTGCAGGGATAATGTTTCCTGCTCAGTATCCAACACAAGCTAATCAAGCTTGTGGATGTTACTGTGTATGTGAATTAGCTAAAAACACTTACTGCATATGTGCTCCACTTTGATCTGAGAAGTAAAATGACTGTGATTAATAGAGACATCACTAAATGCATTTCCAGCAGAGTTAACACTTATTCTTTTGTCTTAAGTACAAGTCTGAGGATGTAAAAAATCAATTTTCTCTTCACAGAATATAAAATAACATCCAGAGAGGGAGGGTAGTTGCTAAGTCTACAAATTTGCACAAGTTTCTAACTCAATTTTAGATAAACTTCATTCTCATGAAACTGATTACCTTCAAACTGCTGGAGATCAAGAAGGTCCATGGTAAAATTAAGTTTTGATAAAGACTCAATGAGGTCCCATTCAGTCAAAAATCATTTGTCTTTTTTCAGAAATTGATATTTTTCCTGAGGTCTGTAAAATCGAAAACTGAGAATTAAGTTACAGACCTAAAATCTTGTCAGGGAAGCAAAGAAAAGCAGAGAGTTTTCTCTGAATTTGAGTCTAGAGCTTTCCAGAAGCTCAGGGTTGTGTCTCAGCCGTGTCAGGAAAGAAAATGTCTCATCCTCAGAAGAAGCCATTTAGAATTGACTGCAACACAGTAGCCACTGTTTTGAGCAAAACAAAAGCTGGTAAACAGAAACCCCCTTGGACATGCCAGTCAGGGGAAGTTGCTTTATAACCAATTTTTAAATTTTTATTCTGTATTTTCCATTTGCTGGCAGTTTTAGATATTCTAGTTTATGGCCTAATAAATCCAGCTTTTTAAGTGATAGCAACCTGCCTTCACATTCTCTGGTGAAGTCACTATAAGGAAAAGGCTGAAGCAAATCTTTATCACCTTTCACATTGATCCCTTAGTCATAAGAAAGCCTTCTGGAAGGAGCAGTATGTTGGTTACCCATCACATGGGATAATCTTTAAAGAATTTTCTTGATTTGAGAATGGTTCAGCAGAGGACAGCTACCATCTACTGCCAGTGTCAAACTCCAGCATGCATGTGTCTTTTGAAAATTGGAAGATATCTGTAACTTACCTAGTGGGAAGGATAGAGAGGAACCAGAAAATATTACCAGAAGCATTTGTAGAGTGTCTGCAGTAGAAGTTTTTAAAAACATGCAAATGCCTATTCTTTCTGGTATAAATGACCCTGCTTTGGGCAAAGAATGGGTTAAATGCTATCTCTCCCAGGAAGCTGTTCCCTCACATTTGCCCTCATCAGACATTCTGAAAGATCAGCACATATCTGTATACAAATCCTCCTTCAGAATACTTTTCTCTGTGTGACTTATAGAAAAAGCCAGTCTAAGATGCTGAAAGTAGTACATAAGCTGTTTATCATTTAGCTTACTCAAACTTCCAAGATACAAATAGAAAAAAAGACCCATGGATAATTAACCTTCAGGAAAGCATAATAAGGCCAAGGACAACATCACTGAAAGTATGTAGGATTCTCAACTCCTCCAGGTCAATATCTATCTATCTACAGCTCTCTCAAGCCTCATTAAGAGGATGAAAGATATGATGCAATATTTAGAGGAGTCCTGATTCTGTAAAATATCCTATTGTCTCTCTAGCTTAGTCTTATCACCACATACTCTACTATTAATAATAAAAAATCCTGTGAGTGAACTCCTCCCTCCCATATGCATGTTGTTTTCACAAAGCTTTTCCCATAATCTCTGAACTCTTTTGGTGTTAGCCCCATGACAGATAACCAGCTTCCACAGAGATTTCTTCTTAGCTAAGATCATAGAGCTTAAGTTTGTCATATCCTACATAACTAAGCCTTCCAGCTAAAGTATATTTATAAAGCTTGAGGCAGACTAGATCCTTTCTTGTATTGTCAACAGATTCATTAAACATGATCATCTATTTATTTCACAGGGGAAGGCTGGGGAGTCTCAGAATGTACTTTGTCCTTAAATATAATCATACTACCTTTCTAGCATTACTGAAGGATTTTTTTTCTAATTTTATATATAGCTTTAAAAAATGTGATAAAACATCTTGATAAATTCCAATAAGTAAATAGAGAAAATCCAGAAGGAGGTTACAAAGCAGATGGCAAAATGAAAGGACAGGTTCAGGAAGAATAGAAACAAGGGAAATTTTGTAAAGTCTCTGTCTTGGAGGCAAGGGATTTTAGTTGTGTTTCTTGTCTTTACTGCTGGACAGCTATGTGTGTCAGAAACCTGATCTGGCCCTTCCCTTGCCTCAGCACAGATCTCAGAATCACACTGCCCACCTCCTGAGTGAGCAATGGCCACTCCCTGCTAAGTGGAATATGAAATTCCATCCTATCGAGTCACTAGTATTCACTAGGGCAGAACCCAGTGGCAAAATCCAAGGTTAGTTTGTCCTACAGCATCCCCATGCTAATTTTTCTGAGTCTCTCTCAGCTTCTGGCAATTACCAGTTCATGCTGCCCTATGCATCGTGTTCCTTGGAAATTTGTCACCTGAGCTGTTTTTTTGTTCTGTGTCTTAGAAAAGCTGCATCTATGGACCTCCTTATATCTATTTGCAGCCAGAGACTGGTGTGTGAGCTGGATAGGAGATCCCACATTACAACCATCAGAGATCCAGACAACAGTTGGATAAATTAAACCCGTATGTACTTGTGGGTTTGTTTTTGGTTTTTTTTTTTTTTTTTTTTTTGGATTTTTTGGTCGTTTGGGGTTTTTGTGTTTCTGTTTGTTTTGTTGTTTTTTTTTTCTTTTTAAACTCCCCAATCAGTTTGAAGGATAATAATCCACTTACAATATATGGTTGGCATTTTCTTATTGTCTGTTTGGAATAATTTCTTTATCGGGTTTGTGAAGAAACAGAAAATCCAACAAAACTTCATGAGTCTTGCACTGTACAGCAGGAATATGGAATTTTTCTTATCTCCACTGTTGTTTTCAGTGAAGCACTGACTAAACTTATTTACATATGTCCACAAATGTCCATCAATCTTGTTACAATAAAACCCTGTTAAACCTTGCAATTTTCTTCTTTGTCTGTAAGTATTTTTTCCTCTTTCAAATATAATTTCAATATATCAAACACCATCTTTTTACAGCCTTTTTAAATAGCTAATCCAGAATTGTCCTGCTCTTTTCACATGGGGAACATAACTAATAGATTTGCTTTAGTAAATCTGTATATTTTTAAAGCAACCTTAGACAAATAATATTATATAAATTATTTTTCCGGATTCCTCTTACAGAACCTTAATAACTGCTTCCTCTTTTAACACCTTTTACAATCTGACAAATAGACCTTCTAAAAATGGCATTTTTCCCCAGGTGAAAATGTGCTTTTCCTTCCTCTGAAATCATAAATAACAATGTGAAAAAGACTATTTTTTTTTCCCACAGCAAATTTGAAGGTCATCTTGTTTAAATAGATTGAAGCTGAGGACAGAAGAAAAAAAAAAAAAGGTGACTGTTTCACCATATGAAAAAAAATTATCTTATGGCCACAGTCTGTACATAAATTAGGGTAATCTGACCCACTGTCAGGTAATAACACAGGTCAAAAATTTTCAGCTATCACCTCAGGTATAAAGCTGATTAATCTCACTCAAGCTAGAATATAACTTTTGGGAAGTCATGCACTATGGCCCACTGCATAATGCTCCAAGTATTTGCACTCCAAGTGCAAGCTATTTGGGGCAGAGACCTCCCACTGCTCAGACAGTGCAATCAAATCTTGGGTAATGTCAAACTTCCCTTGACATTAGGACACAGCCTGTTTCTTACCTAGATTTAAGTAAGCTTACATTTTCTGTCAGACTTTTTCAACTCTGACTTCTTATTCAGAATTCATTGGTGGTGCCTATCCATTGGTGAACCAGTCTCCACTCTGAGGATACAAAACCACCCTGGTTTTGATGAACACTTGGGTAACTCATCACACCAGAAGGGAAAACAGTATACCACTAATTGTCCAACCATAATGTTTTTCAGCTACCTTGAAAAATCCACTGTATCTTAATAAAACTGGATATTACCATGGCACATTTCTGCCTTCTCCTTATGGGAAGTGTCATCAACTGGGATTTTCCCCAGAATCTATGATATTACATCTGTATAACTTTTATAATTACTTCAACATTCACGTAAGTTCCCTTTCATTTCTCCAATTTCAATATGATTTGGGGAGAACTTATAGAAAAGACATGAAAACACTCTCTGGTATGATGGACAATGATATGAAATTAGAGCCTTCATTTATAAGCATGTCTGCAAGTGTGATAAACATTCATTAGACCTTTGTGACTGCAGTTTGAAAGTTTGAATAGACCACAAAGGTTTATTTGTCCCAAAATGCTATTTCAAGTTGAGAAAAGATATTACTGACTCTTCTAAACCAAACAAAAAACTGTATTCTTAAAATGATGTTAGAAATATAATGCCATGATTATTTAATTGAAACTTGTTCAGAATTACAGTTTATTTTCTAATTGGAAGGGGTTTTTTGTAAGATTTGCCTGGATCTGTTTTTAAGGGTTTTGTTCTAAATTTTTAACCCTCAGTTATTTTCCTGGTTTTATTTGCTGAAAGAGGTTAATTTTATATATATATATTTTTTTTTTCTCCATTCGTTTTCAGCTTGGTCATTGAATTTAAATTTTGGAAATTTTCACAGTGCTAGCTAAACACCAGCTGTATTTAAGGTGTATGTGTTTCTCTTTGTGTCAAGGACAATGGGGAGCCAGAAAGTATTCTGGTTTTGTCAAAACGCTTTCCAAATGCACTTCACAGGGAGCTAATTCACCTTCTGTATGAAACAGGTGGCTCACATCAATTTTTTTGGGAACTTGTTGTGTAAGGATTGCATACAGGGATTTCAGTTGCAATTGTTTGTGTGCTACAATACGGAAGCACGAGGCCATGGGAGCCATAAAATCTGTGTCCTGAAGGACAGAATTATCAACATTGCAGGAACTTTCTTTGACTCAGAGGAATGCATTCTGCAGGAGAGATATATATTTCAAGTTTAAAGATATATATGTGTAGCTTAGATTTAAATAATTAGGCTCCATGTTTATAATTTTCATACTGAGCAAATACTTGTTTAAATCTGATGGTAGCATTAAAACACAGGTTAAAATTTTCTTACACTGAAATAATATAATCTTCATAAATTAAGTCTTAATGTTATACAATTAAAAGCAAAGCATAATAATCTAAAATTCTCTCCTATTCAATGAGTCTTTAAAGTGATTACAGGTTTCTTACCCAATACATTGACCATGCCCACTGCATGACACTAACATATTAGCCAAAGAACATTTATTATAGCTTTTTACAGACCCATGCAACTTTGATTTAAAGTCATGCATTCTAATATGTTTTGACAAGTAAATTGCTTGCCTTTTTTCCTTGATAGCCAACCATATAAATAATGCATGCATAGTAATAGCTAGAGCAATAATGTAAAAGTCAAGTAAGGAGACACATGCAGCATGTTAATGATAAAGGTTCTGTACCCATTTCAAACAGGAAGGAAAAATAAACAGCTGTAAAATATATGAAAGAGAGGAGTCCAACCCTTAAAAAGGAGTATTTAAATGACCATGGTAAGTTCTAATGGATACTAGAAGGGCATTTATTAAAATCCATCAAAAACAAAAACATTTTGGGAACCTGAAATCCTTTCTCTTCTCAAGGGAGGACTGATTCAGCATGCAGAAGCTGAAGCATGACCAGCAGCAGAAGTGCTTTGCCAAACATCTTCCCCACATGAAAATCCATGGTTTCACTAGGCATGGAGGCTAACTGGAAGCTCTCTGGTTTCCATCTGAAGACTAAAGAGAAAGGGATCAATAATTTGCTAAATACTATTGGTTAGTGAGAGACCAAACAGGTTAGGTGGCCAACTCTGAGAATTATAGGAGAATAAAACTATTTTTAATGTACAAAACTTTTATTTTTGTGGTCTGTCATCCCTCTTTAAAAATAACCTCTTTACATTTGAACAGGGGGAATGAAATACTGCAAGTCTTTCAGAAGAGCCTGGACATTTTCAAAAACACTCCTTTTTCCATACCTTAGGGGTCTGACCACAAAGTCGTTGTGAATTATTTAGACTTTAATGAATGCCACAACCAAGTTAGACAAGTACTGCCAATTCATCCCTTTTCTGTAAGCTAGAAGTCAGTTTCAAAACTGACCTGATTTTTTTGTAGCTGTTATTCACGAGATGTTCCCTGAGTAGTGCAGTCAAATTTTGAAGTAGCTCCTTTGGAATGATCATGTTCATGGCTAGAAACAGCCTTACATTGTTACTTCCTGAGACCTATGGCACCTGCTGGAAAAGCATAGGAATAATTGTACACTGTCATAGACATTTAGAAGACTTTTTTTTCTTTCAAATTTTTCTTAGCATATTGAAACGTAATTTGGTGAACATCTGTATGCTTTTCACAGACAATTGATATGTTTTCTTCAGGTCATTCCTAAAAAGTGGTCAAAACAGAGAAGACCCACATTTAAGATGCTGTAAATATGCTCAAGCAGAATCCCATACCTGAGTTTTCAATTCTCAGAAACACAAGCAGTAAAGGAATTCAGCCAATGCTTCCTCGTTTTATAAGGGGTTTTATGTCATTTGATCCATTTAGAATAATTCTGTTGCTATCAGATTTTATTTCAACCATGGGAATACAATTCACATTGAAAAGGTAAGTTTTCTGCACTCTTTTCAAAAATATTTGATATTTTTTTCTTCCTAACAGAAAAGTCTTGGACTAAATCATTTGTATAAAACCAACATTCTATCACTGAAACTGTAAGATGTGGTTTTTTTTATAGGAATTTTGGTGCCCATTCTTCCCATAATTGGTTCTTTTTAATAAAGGAATATAAAAGAATGTGGTTTAAAATGCAATTATTATTTAAATAATACAACAGATGCAGAGACATTGTCTTTTGTTTTATATTTTTAGTAGCTGCCAGGACTCATTTCTGATCAGTTTATCAGCATGTCATTTAAATGCTCATATTTTCTCTGACAAACTCTATGATTAGCCACTTAAACACCCTCATTTTGTTCTTTTAAACAATTGCTATAAAGAGAAAGTCTTTGCTATATCAGCAAATGATTTGAACATGAATTATGCAATATGGCTACTGCAGCTATAAATAATAAGAAAGAACTGATAGGAATGTTTAAAATATATCGTTTTATTGAAATCATCTTGAAACACACATACGGCACATTATTCATAATAATGATATTTTAGCAGAAAGAATGCTTGTGCATTGCAAATATAACCCATCCTTCCTCCTGTCCATTTCTCCCTCCAAAGGACAAGGAGCAGGGTGGAAGTGAGATCAAAAGACTCTAACCTGGAGTAGCCTCGCACGAACGTAAAGTGTAGTACCAAAGTGAAAGAACACAAGTCTATGTGATTGTTCTAAGAATTAAATATCAGAATGTTATAAATATCACAAATGTATTTTTTAAAAGTATTTGCTGCCTTCTGACAATCTCTTACACCAAGAGGTCTTGCGTGTGTGTATTTTCATGCCGTTCTTTGGATTCTCCTGATGATTTTAACATCATCTATTCAGCAGGTATTTTCAATTAATATTTATATTACTAGAGTATCTTGTAGGCTATGTCTACAGCAGCAACTTTCCCGACCTAAATTTTGAATTGCTAACTACAGAATAAACTAAATTGGTCAGAGAGTGGATTTCACTGCTGTTCTGCTGTGGTAACATCAAGGGACCACTTATACTGTTATCATTGCATTGTCTAATGAGGAAGAAGCATTTTTGCTGAACAGAATCAACAATAGATCTCACCAGGCAGCTGTCTCAGCTTAACAAGGTTTCTGGTTAGGGTTATAGTGAAAACAAAAAAAAAAGTGAGCTCCTAACATACTGCTGTTTAGTTAGTAAGATTTTCTTTTTTTCTAGCATTAAGAATGATAGAATAAAACCCACATATTTTTATGATTGAGAACTTATTTTTGCAATGAAGGAAAATTTGCATATTTTCTGTTTGTCAGTTGTGTGACTGAAGAAAGCGCAGAGCTACAAAAGGGAAATTTTATTGGTCTTTAGGAAAAAAAAATTGTAACCTGAAAAGTGGAATTTTTTTTTTTGCAGGGGCCTCTCAACTAATGACACCAGAACTGAACGTAGCTTCAAATAGTTTGTCTTCTCTAATTAAGTTAAATTTAAAAGACAAATGGAAGATCAAAATCTTTGACATAATGAAGACATTTCAAATTTCGTGATGTGGACCTTAAGTGGCCAAGAACAAGATACTTGGGTTAATATTCTTAAAAGTAGAAGAATTTGCAGTGAGATGAGAAACAGGTGCTGAATTCTCTTAGGACTGAGGGCTGAAGCTGGATCAGAAGTTACTGGGAATCACCCAGATTGTAGAAGTATTGGACTCTGAACCAATGGAAAAGTTGGATTTTAGAGGTATCAAAATAACCTGTCAGACAAACCTGCTTACTTTTAAGGTCAATCAAAAAACAACAACAATAATAAAAATCTGTTTTCCTACCATTAGTCATAGTATAGCTGAAATCAGCCTAATTGGATTGAATTGATGCTTCTGATAACAATTATTTAATGTTCTAAAGGTCTAAGAACATATGTGAAACAAATTGGCCAGAAAATGAAAATTGCAGCATGGCCAAAAAGGTTTTGTTATGATTACAAACCAGTGAATGCAAATGCTCTTTGTAAAGTAGCAAAGCCCTTAGGAGGTGTTTAAGAAGCCTCCTGTTAGTTGGCAAATTATGGGGTGAAAGGAAAAAAAAGGAAACAAACTGAATAGGCATAAGAGGAACAAAATTTCCATATCAATCTGCTGAAGTAATGGGAGATCAAACTGAGCTTACTGTACCAGGGCAGAGGAAAACAGCCTATGTTTTGGGTAACATCTGTGGAGGAAGAAAAATAATGGTGAAAAGTATTTTTTGTTACAGAAAACACAGAGCCCATTAAAACACAGACATTGCCTCCTGTCTTTTAGCATTGTGCAAAAACTGTGCTACTTTTGTTAGTCAGAGCCTGTTCAAAACCTAAAACTGTTATAGACGTGACAATGGATTCAAGCAAATCTTGCTAGATTAGTTTATGCCCAAATTTCTCAGTAGAGTATTATTATGGGGTTTTTTTGGGTTTTTTAGAGCTACTGATTACATAATGAGGAAAAACCCAAAACAATTATCAACTTTATTGAATTTGACACTATGGTTTTCGATTCCCCTATGTCTTTCAGTATAAGGGCTGAGCAAGGGCTTAGGACTATGGCTTAGACATGCCTCTGCAAAAACACAGCCAAATAAAATTCATAGCTGATTTTGGGATGCAAAGAATGCACAAATGACACACATGATGCATTTCTGAGGGGCATAGAATTTGTGGGGACAGTCTGGCCTTGTCTTTAAAGTAAGGCAGACAGAAAATCTGCAATATCCTTCTAGAGCAGGCAGCAAATCCTTTAAAGTACTGCATGGGGGGGAGCCCATTCTGACAGCACCAGCCCTGCTTCATTTAAGGTTGTCTGCCTTGGGGAAAATGACACGAGTCAAGCCCACCAGGAACAGTCACTGCTACTGAGAGCTCTGAGGGTTTCAGTGGTAGAGCTCATACAAGTTACTCCTCTGGAATGAACTTTGTGCAGCAGCAGGATGACAAAAGCCACCCAAGCTCGTCACAGGGGTCACTGAAGAAAGCTGTTTCCCAATGAGGAGAGTTGTGGGATCTTTCTTTAGAACTGACACAAAATGCTATGAAAGTTATAACCAAGCTCCCTCCTTGTGAGCTGACAAAATATTAAAATGCAAACATCTACGTAAAGTCGTTACATTAACCCACATGCTAAAATTCTCATTTCAAGTATTACTATGATTGTCAATTACAAAAAGTCACTCTGTCTTATCCTCAAGGATTTGAATACAAACTGTTTTACCAGAATGGATAACTTTGCTGTGAAAATCTGGCAGCAGGTGAACTCTTTTGATGTTTTGATAATTGTTAAGCTATTACACAGCTGAAGCTAACATGTCTGTTGTTTTGAGAACGGTAATTATAATTCTGTGCTATTGATTGCTTATAATTTCAATTGTAAACTGATAGTGCTCAGCTGGTGTAGCCCATTGAGCAGTTTCTGAAAGGCAGATCTTGTACTGAAACAATAAAATGCCAACAATGCTACTATTTGCGTTAATAATTCTCATTAATATTAATATTAATATTAATATTAATTACTACTTAATATCATATTTAATCTGCAATAACATAGAAGAAAAATCCAAACAATAAACATCACATGAAAAAGGAGCACTGTTTCTAACTCTACTAAACCCAAACCAATGATTTAAAAAAAGTAAAGAAACAAGACAGGTGGCATTCTATGCACTTGAACACTCTGATTGAATATCAGAATCTTTTTCTTTAATTTCTTATTATTTGTCTTTCAGAGGCAATATAATCTGTGCTGTCATTTGTTTCATTTGACAACTTAATTTAGTCTCCACAGACCTACTTCAACAAGGCCTTGCTATGATTTGACAGTGTGGGTGTCATCCCCAATGACATGCACAGCCACTGCTGAGTCTGCATTTTGACATTTAAGTGGGCTCAGCTGAGAATAGGTATCTAAGATGTTTATTTTCATTCACATTCTATTTTGACGTTTTATCATTTAAGTAGGTCCAAATTCTTCCCTAAGTAGGTTATTCCCATCTGGGGAGAAAAAGTTCTTTGAGCTGGATGTAAAATTTGATGTCTATTGGAGAAAATATAACTAGCACTTCAAAAATGAAGAAGTATGAGAAGAGAAATATTTTCTGGTAAAATGAAGTTTCCCTTTAACATGGAGAATGTGCAACATCTCAAAAAGGACATATGGGGTTTTATCTTGCTTTAGCGTTTGTGAATACAAGGAAAAGCCAGCTGAAATAAGTGACATTGTTAGAATTAAAAGTAAATTGTGATGTCAAAAATGGGGTCCATCATGCCAAAGACACTATTCATTATTATACAGATGATTAACATACACCATTCTCTTTCCACATATATCTTTAAGTATAAATGTCTCTTATCTCTTTAAAAGTTTATATACACATCCATCTCTCTGTATGCAAACACTATAATACACCACAGGTTCATAAAGGACTTTGTTAAGAGTAATTATGAATTCAATTTCTTTATTTTCTCTGAGAAATGAAAGAAATCATAACTATTCCATCTAGGAAAAGCATACAGAAGCTTCATTCTATGAACATGTATAGACTTAGATTAATAAAAATTGTAAATCTTCTGAATGAAGGTTCCATCTACTTCAGAGTCTAGATCTCAGAACGCACCTATCTGTACTAATTTTCACCAGAAAGTTTCCTTTTCTTGTCTGCAGGCATAAATGTCATGTTTGGTTGGTTGATGTACAGAAATAGCACCATGAAAATGTAGTTTGTCAATTTAAGGGAAGCTAGATACTTTGATTCAATCTTCTATGGATGAGCAACGCATTTTTAACATTGTAGATATAATGCACAATATATTTCTATCTATAAATACTGGTACATTTGTATATGTGGAATACATTTAGAAAAAAAAATTGTATTTTATGTATATCTTTATATATTCTTTATGCCTGTTTTAAAATCCAAAGTTTATATTACTTATTTCTTGGTGCTTTCCCAAACACTGAAACATCTGGGGTGGGAGGGCAAGAAACAGAGAAAGATGATGTAAAAATTAAAGAATAATTGTCTCACGAAAAAAATCTACCACAGTCCATTATTATCACAAATTTCTTTTGGGTTTACTCAGCAAAATTTGGCAGTTCAAATCACTGAAAGTGGTGGTGAGAACTGAGCTTCTAATTCTTCAATATTTCACATATTGGCATCAATTTCTCTTGCCAGCAATTACTTTTCATCACAGGAATATGATCACCACTGTAATTATGTGATGTATGGTTTAGTGAAAGCTATTTGACCTACCTGAAAATTCTAGCAGCTCAAAGTCCATGCAGACCAGCAAGTAGTCTTTCAAAAACTGTGCTCTATGTAAATCAAAACCTGTTAGATCTGTGTCTAGTATTAGCATTACAACAACATCATCTACTGGAAGTACTCAGAGGATATAATAAAGTGTCCGTTACTTCTGGAGATTCAGACCAGAGGAACTTCTAATTTTCTGTTCTACTCTGTTGACAGAAAATGGAAAGATGCCAGTAAAAATCCCAAGTCAACAGAGGAATTTTACTACATGCAGAAATTAATTATATTTCTAATAATAAGAAGAGAAATCTATTTTCAGCTTTCTGTCCCTGACACTTGTTACCTAAAACTGCAGCTAGAAGTGTTCCATGCTTTAGAGAGTGTCTTAAAGGGGAACTGAAGTAACGGCTGATCAATACTAAATAACGAGTACATTGGATCTGATTATTTTATTCCTTTATGATACTCAGCTATATGGGAAAAAGAAACCCAAATCAACAAAACCCAAAATTTCGATGTGGTTTTCAAATGTGTCTTCTGGATGTTGAAGGGCTTTCATGTGAAATACTGACAATACCACTAAAAAAGAAAAGGGTTTTATTTATTATGTCTGTTGAGGTACTGATACATGATAAGCTCTTAATTGCAAGAGACAAGCTGGAAATTGCTAGAGAACTCTTGGCCATGCATTTTGGGAAGCAGATGAAGAAGCCTTAATTTTTCTTATCGCTTGGATTGTCCTTTTTGAGGGAAAAGCACAGATTGCTGGGAGGGCGAGGCAGTGGCTCATTCCAGACTGTGCCTATGGCTGTTCCACCCACAGGTCGGCAAACCATTCTCTTTAAAGAATTATTCCTTGGTTTCACAGGTGTGGAGCCCCTGCAGCCTTCATGAGGCTTAATATGAAGCAGCAATGAGCTCCCATACAAACTTTGTTGTTATCTGAGGCAAAGTCCTCAGATAAGAGGTTCCTTATCCTGCCCATAGACCAGCGACTAAAATGCACTCACACTCCCAATGCCTTGCATGACATCTGCAAAATTTTAAAAAACAATCAAAAATGGTGGAAGAAGTAAAGTACCCACCCACCTAAAACTATATATTGCCTTCAGTAACTAATTCTTTGTAACATGAAGAAAACATAGAAGTTTACACTCCTGACAGTCAAAAGCTGTGTAGGCAAGAACAGGAAATTTGAAGCCTTTGTTGGGACCATGAAACAGCAGAACACCGGGGTTTTTATAAAGGGGGCAGGGAATGTGTTTCATGTGGAAGAGATTCTTCCCAAGCAAAGTAGGTGTTTTAGAAAAGCAGTGTCTAAAAATGAGATTATCGTGGAGTATATTAAGGTATAAGCATTTAACTCTAGCCTCTGGATATAAATCCAGGAAGATATTTCAAAAATTTTAATAACATTGGAACCACTGGCCTCTATGGCTCTAACAGCCTCTCTGACAGACTGCAACCGAAAGGTGAAATTCTACCTGGGATATATGACTCTAAGAAATGCCAGACTGAACATAATGAAAATTAAATCCCAAACCACAGGAAACCAGTGAAATTCATATCATTAGGTCCAGCCTTTCACAGTTCTGTTTATCCCCTTTATCTTCCACCTTTGCAGGTGTATGCACCATGTACCCAAATACAGCACGTGACAGCTGCTTACAGGCATTTAAACTACTGGCTGGATGTTAAAAAAAACCCAGCTGAAAACTTACAGTAAGATTTTGTCTAGTTTGTTTTGATTCTGTGCACAGGAAAGTCAAATTACAGCATTTCACAAACCATGTGGAAAAAGAGACGTTCCACAAATTTCATAAATGTCTTCAAAACCACTAAATATACAGCAAGTTTCCCCAAGATATCTCGTTCTGTCAGAGTTTTTCATGAGTAAAACTAGTCAAAAACTATTTTAGACATGCAATATTTAAAAATACTGGGATATATGTAATTTTTAAGACAACTTTCATTGAAATTCAACCATTATATAAGAGAAACAAAGGGGAAAACCAAAGCCATACTTCTGCTTTTTCCAGGATTTGTTTGTGAAAATGTTTTAATTAGAACTAAACTGGTAAAAAAAAAAAAAAAAAAAAAAAAAAAAAAAAAAAAAACCCACAACATTCAGAATCAAAGCTTGTGGAGAAAATAGCCATGGCTCAAGCACCTCCAGAATTGCTGCTAAAGTTTCAAGGAATAATTTGCTATTTTCAGAGTCTGCCTGAACATTAATATTTCCCCAGTTCATGTATGTGGTGAAATATTTTCAATACAAATCCTTGTTATTTATTGGGGGGGCATAAAAAAGAGTTTCATAAAGGACCCTTCACCAATTGGTCTTATTCTTCATCAACACAATCATTTTGTCCAATTGTTAAAATTAGTATATGTGTGAGATTTCCCTCTACTTTGCATTTTATTAGCCATCATTTTTTAATATTGCTTAATTTGGTTTAACATCACTCTGAAAACAGATTAGATTTTCCATAGGACATCCTACAGGCCATGGAAATCATATTTAAATAAAATGAAGGTTAATCATTTTGCAAACCCTGTAACTGTGTTTGCTTATTTAACTTTCTAGGATTAAATTAAATGATGAAATTTCTCTAACTTCTCAGGACTATTCTGTATCCCAGTAGCACCTCATGCATTTAAACACATTCTTTGAAAAAAAAAAAAAAACCCTTCAAGAACCCATACCTCCTAATAACCCAAAACATGCAATCTACACCTTGAGTTAATTTGAACAGAATCAGAGGCTGAAAAGATCTTTTGTGGAGGAGGAAGAAAAGTTTCATGCAAAGGAGTTTGTCAAGGAAGAAGAATCTATAGAAAAGGTTTCTAGTTGTATCACAAATGCACATACTTTTTTTCTTATACTGTAGGACATGAGGTTTTTCCACCTAACTTTTTTGGTTGCATCTATAAACTCTGAGCCCAGCTAGATCTGCTCACCCCATGTCCCTTCCTGCTTCGGGAAGCAGTGAGTGGTTGCTGCTGCTGTTTCTTGTGGAACAGCATGCCCAATCCATTATTGTGCACCTCCTGCCCTGGCCTTCCTTAGCACAGAAACATGTCTATCCCTCACAGCAGGGTCAGAACAACAGGTCTGCTTTATTGTCCTGCTCCACCTCTGTGATGGAGCACAAGACTACCCCACAGATGTTCCTCAACAGCACCCCTTACCTACTGAGCACCCCTTATGGTTCACTGGGCATTTCTTGGGCTCTGGTTTTGGGACAGGGTACCTACACCTCTTGATCACAATCCATTCTCAAAAAATAGTCTGCCCTGCTGTACTTTTTTCCCATTGTTTTTGCTCCATCTGTACACAAATAACTCTTCCTGGTACCATCACTAAGCTAAACAGGGCCTTGTAGGATGTCTGTGACAGGTCTGTCCCTGTGCCAGGAAGGGCACCCGTGTACAGCTGGCAAGGCACAGCAAGCTGCCAAAGGCTCTGTGATATGGGGAGTCAGAATGTTTCTTACCTAACTCCACTGCCTACAAAATCCATCTCTTCTACTTGGAACTTTCTATAACTTTTACCAACTTCTCACATGTCATTTGTTTTATTTACTCTGGTGAGCTGTTTCTACCGTGTCAAACACAGCACCCTCCTCTAACACTCCACCCCACAGACAGACAGCCACACAGGATTCCAGACAGTCAAACCATGGAGCTGGATTCAGCACCAACTAGAGGATCAAGACTTTATGTTTGCAGTTTCTCTGAGTGCAAAAAGACCTGGTACCTGTTTCTGAAAAGTCAAGTCCTCATGACCCAGTATTCTGTGCTGTCACTGGCAGCAGAGAGAACCCACTAATATACCACAGTGTCCCAGGAACATGCTGTCTTAACAATACTAAATTATTATTTT
Organism: Sitta carolinensis; assembly: GCA_032173965.1. Lineage (NCBI taxonomy): Eukaryota > Metazoa > Chordata > Aves > Passeriformes > Sittidae > Sitta > Sitta carolinensis. Next base: position 10,980,664 of record CM063284.1, on the reverse strand, counting down.
AAATATTCGCGAAGAAATCAAATAATGTCAGCTAAGTATGCAACCCCACTCCAAAACTAGAAAACAAAGTAAACAAGCATAGGTGGGAACCATTAGTCCTCACTATAGTGAAAAACTCTCTGCATACTTGTCACTGCCACACCAGGATTTGACTCCAGACAGACATTCCTCACTGACACGCTGATCTAACCCAAAGCTGCATGACCATCAAAGATAGTCAGAACCAGGAGCCATGTCACTTTGCAGAGATGAGCTTTGTGGGTACACACTGACTGTTCAGTTCATCTGTGGGTTCATTGGCCCTTTCCTGTTTTGTAAATTATTTCTGTTTCCTGACCAGTTCATCTGGAAAATAAAGGCAACACATATCTACTTTGCAAAGTGGTTTGATGATGCTTAAAAACTGTGTTGAATGTGAAAATGGCTTTCAGTTATCTAAGCCGCGAAAAAAAGTGTTTTCCTTTAATTCCACTTTGATCAATAGTCAGGGTGGGTATATTCTGTTTTTCATCTTGAAGAATTATGGCTGAAGATGTCATTCAGCTGCATACAAACATTTCAATGCCATCCTTCCTTGTTTGAATTAAAATTTTTCAGAAATAAGTTTGTAGAAATCTGTCCTGTGATTGAGAGGTGATGTTCTTTCTTGTTGCCACTTACCACATCTTATCATCTTTGACCCCAATGCATGCACTGTGGCTATGTTGGGAAATATAAGCCACATTTTACTGGGAAAATGAGATATTTTATTACTTACAGACTTTACAGTGTAGCAATGGAATATTATGGAAGCTTCCAGTAGTTTTATGCCTTTTCTTAGGAATGCAAATTCTGTTGTTACTAATCAGAAAGTCATCTAAGCTAAATGGTACTTGATATATTTTTGGTTTACGTAGCCTGATGCGATTGCCTGAAAGTAAGAAGAAATGTTTACTGCAATACCGTAAAACCACTATCTTATTTTCTAAAGTTAATAAATTACCTGAAATTTGTAATGGAAATATTAATTTTTTTTTTACATATATTTCAAGCAACTTCTTATTCCCTCAATGAATTTGGCAATAATTCCTTTTCATCAGATCTTGAAACCCTTGGCAAATCACAGTCGTTTCTGCAAGAAATGAACAAAGGTGTGAAATATATAAGAAAAATGAAAATTCTGACCTAGCATGCCCAAGAGATGAGAGAGGATGTTCTTCCTCTAATTAAATGCATCTTCAGTCTTCATGATGTAAACCAATTAACATTTTCTTCTCATTGACCAACTCCACTCTTTTTGCATTCCAAGGAGGCTCTGATGTCTCCAACTAATTATTTTTTTCTGTTTTCCCCCAAAAGCTCATTTTTATTTCAACTTGCTATTGACCTGCCATTCTGAGCATCATGACCCTGGCGTCTTTTTTCAAAATTAGTATTGAAAAAAAGAAAGGACATAACAGGAAAACAGGCTCATCAAGAAGACTAATTATTTAGTACAACTGCAAAACCTCAAAACTTATTACACAAGTGCATTGCATTAATTAATTTCTTCAGCAAATGAAGAACGTATGTGTGGTGTTAAGTCCAGAACTTCTGTTACAAGATATAAAGGTACAAAATACAGCTGATGTACTTTAGGAACTGATTTCATTCAAATCTATGAGTACATAGCATTTCTGGGGATCTTGGACTAGAAATCATATTTAATGTAAACCAGCTCAAACTGCTTAAAGGAAAACTGTATCTAGATGCGTCATGTCTGAATACACAGCTTCACCCAAACATTTTCTTACATTGAAAACATATACTATTAAGCTGAAAATAAATCATCTGACTTGCTACATACTCAATTACACGGTAATTCACATCTACATTGAAGTTACAGAAATACAGAAGTTCTGAAATACAGAAGTTATTTATGTCCATTTCTCCACTGGGCCTCAGAAGCATGTTGTAAAAAAGCTACCCTGACTACAGGGTTATCTAAATTATCAGCTCTTCACTCTTTTGCTTTCCTTTTTGTTTGTGTTTGTTTTCTGCTGCATGGTCCCCTGCTGGTGTGTCACACACTCTTGCCTAATGGTTTATTTATCACCTGTGGCTGGAGCTGGCACCAGGGCTTCTTTCCTTTGAGAGTCAGCAACTGGAGATACTCAGCAGCCAACGAGCCTTCTCTGAACAAAGCATTGTTTATTTAAGCACTGAGAACAAAGTATATGCTGGAAAAAAAAGACATTTCAAAACAGCCAACAGTGTAAACATATGTCTGTTTTACATAAACTCCTTGAGAAGATGTTACAGACTGCTCAGCAGGCCTGTTTTTTGGCCACCCTCAGGAGATCATTGAACATCACTCTGGTTTCCTGCTACTGAACAACCATTACTGAACTCTGGAGGCTGCGCTCTTTTTGAAATTGCCACTGCCTTGTAGATCTCTGAGTTTCCATTTCTAGCTTGTACAAACATTTACTCTCAGCAACCCTCAAGCGTTTGGAAAAAAAAAAAAAAAAGTAGCTTGGACTGATTTATGAGCCTTTCTGCTTTGTTTTCATCTTTTATTTTACTTCCTTCCCCTTCTTACCCACTTAGGAAATTAAGACACTAGTGACTTAGTCAAGGTTAGTGCTAAACCTAGTCCAGGCTCTAATAAACCTCATTCCTAGACTTTTTCAAAAATGAAAAAAAAAATACTGCACAAATACACACACCCCCACAAGTCTACTCCAAAATTTTTTATTGAGATGCCCATGGGCTAAACAATTGTTATATCCCATATTAGGCAGATGTATCGTATATCTTAGGATATTTTAAACAGCAAAAAGATCTTCTGCTAAGAAAACTGATTCTCATCTCTTGTCAAACTGAGGAAACATTTCCTAGACCTCGCTGACTCCATTGGCCATAATCAGGAGGGAACATCCCTATCACAGAACTCCCATGTGAACACCAATAAACACAGCTGAAATACCACCTTAGGCCCTTCTTGCACCACAATCCTCTAGGCTCAGTTGTCAAATGAGCATCAGTAAAGCTGCTTGCATTCTTCATTACATTTGTTTTTCTTGAAAATAGTTTTCATCCCCAGATTTTATCACCTATAGTTTTATTTCTTCCACACTGAAATTAAAGATGTTCATTAGAACTGCAGATAATTATTTTAAAAATGAAAATACTTTTCTCCATGACATAATTACATAAGAAGCCAATCAGATATCCAGACCATTATACATTAATATTTATTGCATTTCATACATTTTTAAGCTATTGTATAGAACTAACATAGCTGTACCAGCTTATCAGACAGAATTTAATTAAAAGTCTTACAGCTTTATCAACAGCTTTTTCAACATGACCTTTTTCACAAAACCATGTTGAATTATAGTAATTAAATCAACATTCTACTACTGCTTACTAAATCTTCTAAGTATTTTCCCCCTTTTTATGATACGACATTTAGGTCAAAAAAAACACCAGTTCCAAACATTCAGCTCGACACTTCTAATAGCTTTTAATATTAGCACAAAATTCACATTCTTTCATTTCTCTAAATTTTCTTGGTATTTTAGTGAAGACTAAGGTTCCCCTCAGCTAAATCTTTTAATATTTTGTGGGTTTGATTTTATTTAGTGGAAACCACTGGTTGAAAAATATTTATTGGTTGAAAAAATATTTATGTCCTTAGCAGATGTTGATTCATATATCCTTTGTTCACTAATAGAGCAGAAAGTAATGCATAATCTTCCTGTAATGTGTTCCACTTCCATGCAAACAAACAATAGAAGCAACATCAAAACTTCCTTTTATGCTACTAATGGTCTTCCATTTCCATCTGGAAATGGATTTCCTATTTCTACGACATCTTTAACTCTCAAAGGTCTTCTAAATTCCTTCTTGTTGGCCTAACACCCAACAACTACGATATTTTTTTTTTTTCTTGTGGATTTGTTTTGAGGGTTGGGGGGGAGGGGGTTAATGCTTTTCCCTACTAAAAGAATAGTTAGAACAGCAGTATGAAACATGATTTCATTTCCATTTTGTGTGACTTTTACCATTGACATATGAGGTGATGTTATGCTTCCTGGGACTGTGCTCCACCACATCACCTCTCCACAGGCTCTGGGGCAGCATCACCTCACCTGTGACTCCTTCCAAATATTCAGTTTCATGGTGTAGTGAATTGGTTCAGCAAATGAGGAAACTACACCGTGAAATGTTCAGCATGGACAGGAGTGGCCATACTTGAAAATGACACCTGATTTACAATCTCTGTGAGTCACCAGAGATACAATTCAATAAAACAATAAAACACAATTAATGTCAAGCAGGCACCAAATTGTTAACATTATATCAATGTAATAAACATTCTAATGTTATATAGCAAACATGTTGTGAATTATTTATTTTAATACATTATGAAGAGAAATGTAGATTTTTTTTTAAAATTGTGACTTTTTCCAAGTCAAAAAACTGCAGCAGAAGATTCAGCACCTAAAACTATCTTGTCCGGCATATTTCATGTGTCCCTTTTAACAATCTAAAATACTGTGTACTGAACATAATAAGAGGGTACTTTGCATTGCTGTCTCAGGTAAGGTGATGCATTAGTTAATTAAGACTTTGCAGTCAGGCGACAACAGCTGAGCTCATGAAATTCTCATATAAATACAATTTATGTAAGTTCAGTAACTCTTTGCAGAATAATTTCCAAGCCTACCTATGACTGGTACCAGCTGCTGTTCTCAGAATGTAACAATATTTAAACGTAAGATCACGGATGTTAAACTTGGTAGCCCAGCTTTTATGGGCATGTGATTTAGGTCCATAAGACTTTGTGTGTTCCAACATAATCTGAGGGAGTTGTTTTTCAGTGACCTTTATCAGCTTGTTCTGGCTGAAACTGTGCCTCCTGGGAGTGATCAACCATGTCACTGAATGCCCCCCAGTCAGTCTGATAAAAAGGTATTTGATAATTGCTGAAACCACTTTCCTTCCATGTCTCCAAGGCCAACAATGGAGGAAGGGGAAAAAAAAGGACCTTAATACAAAATTAGCTATATATGATTCCTATCAAGATGGGGAAAGAAAGACATTGATTGATACACGTCTCTGGTTCATTAGCATTGTTTGTCTTTGAGAAAGTTCTTGTCAGTCTAACAGATGAAGAGATATTGCTGAATGTAGAGAAAATGAAGATAACTGTGGTAAAAATAGAAAAAAATAATGAAGGGCATGGCTGTTAAAACTAATTACAGTAAGATTGATATCACTTAGCAAAAGAATGTTACGTCATCTCCCAAAAATGCATGACTGCTCATATACCATGAGATGTCTGCATTTTGCAGGCATTAATAAATGTTGCACAAATGCTCGAATCCAGTATTCCATATTTTGGTAATCAAAATAAATTAGCAATTTCTGGGCTGAAGAATTAATTTCCAAATATGAGTGAGCATCTAAAACAAAATCTCCTAAAATTCATTTTCAGTGAACTTGCACTTTTGCTTTTGAAGTACTACAGAACCAAGCCTAGGTAAAAAGGAGATATAAATATTCAGTCCTTAAATTTCTTGGTCTCTAGGGACTGTGGCTACATAAAAAATACATAATTAATAAACAAGAGCAATGGCAGTGCCCATTAACAACCTGTCTATCATTTAAGAGTGTTTATTTTGGCTTATTGCTTATTCAAATGCCAGTTTTCTAGGCTGTAAGTCCAAGCGTGAAGTGATATAAGGCTATCTTCATAAAGATTCGTGTGCTCTTGGAAGCAGCCATTATGTTGTAATTATTTGATAGATCACAGCTGGGTAAAGGGCACTGTTCTGTCCTTGACAGGCAGTCCTAGAACTTCACCAGGTCATCCATTTCTCTGAAACAGGATCCTGACCTGTGGCAGGCAATAATGTCAGGGGTATGAAGCCTTTTGCCACACCAAAGAAGATTGCCCACGTTAGGCCTACACATAAAGCTTTGAAAAACACAGAATAAGGAGTTCTTCTTGAATCTACTCTCCATTTACACCAAACTCTTCACTTTTAAGCATGAAAAGAGTCACCCACCCTACTAAAGGCTGTAGTTGCATACTACACAAATGGCAGCAAGATACTGGCCTTTAAAGATCTTGACTGCCCTGCCATTCCCACAAAAGGCTACTTTTCCCCATTCACATCTTCTTGTGGCCACACTTTCAGTTGTAAAAATTGGATGTCTAAAATAATCTGTGTAAAAAAAAAAAAAAAAAAAAAAAAAAAAAAAAAAAAAAACACCAAAAAAAAATCTTCTGGAAACAAACAAACAAACAGGTGGGGGAGTGTAGAAATTTTATTTTTTTTAATCACTGACATATCATCATTGTGAGTAAAGATTTTGATATGAATCATAATCCATTTAGAAGTTTTGCAGAAGTCTTGCTACAACTTCTTCTCTGTTGAATATCCATACCCATAGGTGTACTAAACAAAACCTGGACCAAGACTTATGTAATGCATAATCATATAAAGCAATGCATTATATGTACATGTCCTTGTAGCTGTGTCCATATGTCCTGATGATTACTGAGTTGTTTCCCTACCTTACAAGATCTGATAGGCTTTTCTCATTATCTGCTCTCCAGACCCTTGACAGCAGCAAAAGTTCATGGCCTGTCCAAGATTTATGGCTGATATTTATCCAAATACATGCTAAATACACTGTTCTTCCCTGGAAGCATGAAGGAATGCCTAACTGTCATAATATCTGAGGTCTGATCAGGAGAGAAAAAATAAATCATAAATTTATAAATCATTTGTTGGTAAGTGAAGAGCTTAGTCAGGCACTTCTACACAAACAATAAGTGAAATCTGCCACTTAGACAGAGTTTCCCAAGTCTATGCATAAGAAATACAATCATTCTCCTGGCAATAAAGCATAACAAAGATAATCAATGCTAAAAACAAAAACATTCTACATAATACCTAAGGCTCAAAAAATGCAAGAAGACATTCTGAACGTATCATTCTCCAAGTACTTTGCCTACACTGCAAATTAGAAATGCATGCAATTCCTGCAGCCAGAAAACAGTGTAATTATGAGAGCTGAACACAAAAATCTCCCATTGGTACAGACTGGCTTTGAAGTGTTATCACATAAGGGAGGATTTTCAAAATACCCTTGACCAGTTTTGTTGGAAATATATCACACTTCTATTTGTGTCAGCCTTAACCATGTATCATGTCACTCCTTTTCATAACATTAGAAAACCTGATCACAGTTCCAGAGTATTAAACTAATCATGCATATTTTATGCAAACATTAACCTTTAGTGTTAATCCAACAGCATTAAACCAAATCTATAATGAACCATAAAGGTGGTTTATAACATAGTGTGGTTACCTTTTATGAGTATTTTCATTTCTCTCACCAAAGTATTTTAAACCTTGGAAAGAAATAGTATGCAGAATTTTACAATGGACCTTTATGTAAATAATACTTGGCCCCTTTTCTGAAACAAGTAAGTTATTATTTTACCTGCAACAAAGTAGATGGACTTTCAAAATAATGGATTTCAAAAACTTTAGTACCTCATAAAAGTGAACATTTTTAAGCTCCTTTCTGTGAGCTTTTTCATGGGCAGATTTCCTGTTTAATTGAATGTTTAATCTGTCGTGTTGCAGTTCACTCTAATAAGAAAAACAGTTGTTCCTGTACAGAACCTTTCATGTTACACATCCCACAGCACTTCACAAGATATGCACATCTCATATCAATTATGAAAGAAATAAATTAGACGCATGAAACAGAAACATAAAATTGAAAGTGCTATGAAATGTTTCAATAATATTATGTGGTTGATCAAGCCATGAGAATTGTGGTTATCTAAGCAGCAAAATAATAGTTAAATTTTCCATCAGTGTCTAGCATCTCAATTTCTATATCATTTGTACTAAAGACTTCTTTTGGAAAACAACTAATAAACAGTGGTCCTATGATAATTACTTTGAAACTTGCAAAATAAATGTAAACAATCACATCAATGGAAAGAGCACAATAATACTGATATTTCAACTCTTTCTGCTTAGGCATTACTATGGCTTTCAGTACTGCAAGGTTGTAAGGAACTCACAATCATTTGTAGAAATTTCTTTACCCCTGAGAAGAACAATTCCTAATTTAGTAGTGGGGAACAGAGAAAGACATAAAATCCTGGGGTTTTCTGGGTCAAACAGAAAACCTACAACCTAAAAGCAGCACATAAATCCCAGACTAGACATGACTTCATTTATTCTGTGGTTTTCCACACAAATTAAAGGGAAGGAGAGAATGGTGAGGGGCATATGACAGTTTAAGATATAAAAGACTGACCTTTCCCCACCCCCAATGAAATTGAATGGAACCTTCCTCCCATTGTCTCTGGGTTGATTTTGGGGCAGTACTGTTAAAATGAAAAAACAACTCTCCAAAATTTCAATTATTGGAAGCAAATTCTGGAATTAATGAACAGTTCCTATTATTTCTTCTGAAACACACAAAATCCCGTAATTTGAAGAGCAGAAAACATAACTGACCTCAGGTAACATAAGAAAACCTTCACACTTCCATACAGGTCCAGACTGGGAAAAACCATTTCACTATAATAGAAGTCAAATTGACATGGAAGTGAGCTGATGTTCCTCTATACAATGGAAAAGCTGGGACATGGGATGATTCTTTTATGTTCGCTACAATGCCTCTTTTACCCTCAAGTGATGTGCTAACAAGTTTTCAAATGTTTTCTTTCCTTACCTCATTCATAATTGTCAGTTTCCCTGAAGACCCCTTCTGGCAACTTAAAGCCACATGCAATTTTGAGGTTAGAAGTCTAATGCTTTATTTTTGAAAAAAGATTATTGTGCTGAAATGAAGTATCATGTCAAACAGACTAAGCATTTCTTAACATTTTGCTTCCATAGCTAGACACCATGTAAATAAATAATCTGTCTCTAGGATAAGAACTCACGTTCTAAGGAGAAATGACACTTCCAAGAAAAGGAAAAAATGACAAAACAACAAGGCAGAAACTGGATAAGGATCTTGATGCAAGGCTATAGCAAATAGCAGAGAAGGCAAGACTATTTCCCATGGGAATTTCCTTTCACTGCCTGGTTTCTTACATCATAAAGAAACTGTAAGTCATTTCCATGCTTAACATATTGGGAAGTGAAATGGAAATCTTATAGATTTCTATAGAATCTACAGTATCTTATAAACATACCTGGGAAATAGTCAGTATTGCTGTAGTAGCAGTGAAAAAAAATGTGACTAGGAGAGTTGGACTGATGACTGACTGCATATAGTTTAATCACTCGAAAATGCATAGAAGAACAATTCTTGTACATTTATCCCTTATCACCTCTCTAAAATAATTTAAAAATACTTAAGCAATCTAGTATCTGTGGCTACTGGATGACCGGGAAAAAAAAAAAGGAAATGAGTAGTGGAAGATATGGCATTTTTTTTATTAAATGGTATCAAGTGGTTGATTATATTTAATTCTTAGATAAAGAATATTCATGAGAAAGACATGTGTGATATCCAGCATCACATACAGGTAGCATGAACTCCTGTTTACCTGGAGAACCTCAGATTGGTAGCCAAACTCTTATACAGAGGTATTTTATATTTTCAAAGTATTCATCCACAAGAACTCTTCAGGACTGCTTAAAATTAGGGTAAAATATCAGTTGCAGGAAAAAAGGTTGTTGGTATTTTTTTTAAAAGATTGTAGCTCATGCTTTGCACTTCTAAGTGTTTACCTTCATTTGCGTTTGACACACTGCTTGAGAAGTTTTTTCACATGAGGCTGCAGCCCTTTCCCAGTTCCTTTGGTCTTTCCTTCAGTCTGCTTCAACCTGTTACTTAAATCCTCCTCTGCTTTTCTCGTGTCTTTTTAGACTGTGGTGTTTCAGCATCCTCACCTCTCTGGAAATGTTCTTTTCCTGCTGTAAGCAGCTTTCCTGGACTCAGTGACAAATTTTAAATTGCAAAAAATTTAACTTTTGGGGTGAATTATTGCTTCGAAATAAAACTAGGTTCAGTACGAGATTTTCAAAGTAAATTATCTCTTTGAGCAACATAAGATTTATAGTAATATTGGATATTGTTAAATATCTTGCTGACAGCATAATTTAGAAATTTGGAATATGCATAATGTAAATCAGTTAAAGCCCTCTGATTTATGCTCAAAGTGGCTTGAGAACCTAATTTTGTGGTCCTCAAAGGTGAGATGCAATATGGAATGAGCCTGAGTGAAGACTGAGATCAAATTCTATGTCCCACCCATAGCTACTTAATTTCTCACATCTCAAAATAGAAGCAAAATGAGTTGACAATGCAAATTTAGGGACATTATTAATAACTTTGAAATACAGTAATGAGTTCCAAACATCACTTAAATTCATAACCACTAATATTTTCTACTTATTAATTTATAAAGACACTAACAGTTAATCTGATGGTCTAGAAAGCTAGAAGAACAATCAAGATTTAGGAGAATTTTTTTGATTACTTTGATAATCCTGCAGATAAACAGACTTAGGTGACTATATAAATTCATAACAGACTCATGCTTGGCACATTCTATCTTTGGACTGCTGTGTACACAATGTTTGAGCCACTGATGGCAAAACAAATAATCATAGCAATAACATCCTCTCCACAGGAGGTAATGAAAGTCAGTCAGAGCTTTCCACAGAAGCAAAAAATGCACAAAATCAAGGTACAACCAGAGATTCTTGAGGAAAAAAACCCTGAATTTTATGGGCTAAAAGATGGTCATCTGATCCCTTCAAGAGGAGACAAGAATTTTGTTCATTCTGTAAAATCAACACTTTTATTGTCCATATTTGGCAGCTGTATGCTTAGGGCATTGTATCAAATAGAGAACACTTAAAAACATGGAAGCTCATAAAAGGAAATAGATTGAAATTTGAAAAACTTGGAAATATTGTAATCATAGGCAGGATAGAGGGGGAAATTTCTTTAGAGGACTGTGTTCCCTTTATGCTCATTAAGACTAAATGTGACTCACTTTACTCAGAAGTTTTAAATCAGTGTTTTATGATAATTGGAAAAAAATTCCCATTTCTTTCAGTTGGCTATGGGCATTTTGACTATAAATATCTAAAGACTGGTAAAAGTATGACCACCATAGCTTTATTATACACATACATATACGAAAACCAAAGAATCTGAAATACAATTAATGCTGTAAGGTTGCGAGGTCAAGGCAAATATAGTCTCATTAATATTAATATATACATTGTTCTGTCACACTTAATAACCTATGTCTTGCTCTCATTATGAATTTTGTATGTGGGTGAAATGGCAATAAACCAAGTTATTTGAGATATCTGTATATGCATTGCAAACACTGATCTCTATGAGCACAGCATGCTACTTTTCAACCTTCAGCATTTGAACATTTGAAAGGCAATTACACACACGAAACTGGGGATTTCAATACCAGATCAGACTGCTAATCAGCTCTTATTTGGAGACCTGAATCCTTTTCCAAGCTAGTTTCATTTCATTCTGAAATCAACTGTGAGAAGTCCAGAAAGGTGTGTCATCACTTCTAAAATTACTTTTTTGTATTGTTACCTGCTGACAGAATCACTCAATTTTCCACTTTACTTTTGTGGGGTCTAGAAGGCTCTTGAACTTACATAATTGACAAAGTAGTATCAATTAAATTTTCACAATATCTTCTTGGAAATCATTGAAAATTGAATTAAGTAACAGCTTGCTTTCTGTGTAAGTAAAACCATTTTTTAACTAGCTCTCTGACTCCAAGCAAGCAGTCCTGGGCTTGGAATATGTGAAAGCTGTTTGAATAGAGAACTAACAGTTGACTCTGACTCCACAGTTTTCTGTCTTAATATAAGACAAAGCAAGTGAGCTTGGGTAAGAGAAAAAAAGAATGAGGATGGAAAATTATTCAAATTATTGATAATGACCATAACACATCATTAAAAATGGTTTTACAAAATGATGACTCAGTTTTTTAGGTGATAAAGGGAAACTCCTCTCTAGATTTAGGAGAAGGCAGCATTAAACAACACAAGAAGATGAAGAACGTTGTTTCAAAGATTTATCAGAATTGTTAAAGGAGGCTGGCACCATAGTCCATCCAAATGACTGAGAAATGATAGGTGAAGTAGAAGCAGGCCATGAAGGATCAGTACTTGTGCTTAATGAGCCAGAAAGCAGAGCTGGTGCAAGGAGGAAATGGGATAGGCTACAGGAGCAATGCTCCCAGCAAAACTCTGAATTGGTATTGCAGGGAAAGTCCAATTTGTTAATCCCAAAACAAAAAGGATTTAGAGCAAGATAGGAGGATAAAAGACTGTTAGGATTTACTGCGGGCCTTACCTCACAAGTGATGAAGTAGGAATTGGCAAGTTTGAGACAGAAACAAAGAAATTAAACGAGCCAGGAGGTGCTGCAAGTGATATACATGGGAGTGGCCATCAGGGTGACCCTGCTGTCCCCAGGGAGAGAAAAATCCTGAAGGGAGTCCTAGCCATGGTTAGCAAAGCCTGTACTTAACAACACCAAATTGGACTCAAGGGCAGGATATTCTCAGGATTTGTCAGAGGACAGTTTAAACACAGGAAAACAGGACTGAAAGAGAAGCGTAGGTCTGTGGATTTTATCCTAGGGGTGGCTGTTGAATACTAATGCTTTATGTCTCTCGTTCACTCTGTCCATAGCCCACAAGAAAATTTCCGCTTTCATGCCTTTACTACTTTTTCTCTCTAAAGCTTCTAGTCTGGGTTTTATTTCAATATCTAAATAAATTAATGTTCTTCATGTGCAAGGAGGTCTTTGTCATCCAGGAGGAACAGTCTTAAAGTATGTTGAGAAACACTTGATCAGCTCAGCTTATGGTACAGTGCGGCTTGCATATCCCACAGTAATTAGCTGAGGCGGCCTGACTGTTTAACAGGAATTGCTATTGAACTGCTCATGAAGGCTATGGAGATCAGGAATTAACTGCAGAAATTATTCAGCAGATAATTTTGAATAATACTAAATGAAAGAAAAGAGTAAACTGTTTGCAGGCAGTTTGCAGAAAGAAAAGAGAAAAATTCAAAAAATAAATTATTCATCCAGTTCTGGCAGACTGGGTCTGCATTAACCCTCTCTTCCCCTTTCTGGTTTTCATTATACAGAGTGATTTCCTAGGGTTTTAAAGACAGAAATGTTTGCTTATGATTGTGTGATTCACACATATAGGAGAAACATGAACCAATGGGTATTTCATGGTTCTTCCTTGTAGTGTAGGGGAACAAGTTTCCTTGTAGAGAAGTCATTTTCCCAGCTCAGGTAAAATTGTTTTGAGCTGCTGTGGTGTTGCCCTCCTGACTCCACAGCTAGGTGGAGGGATCTGCAGACAGAGGGGCAGATCTGGTCTCCCGGAAGCAGAATAATTTTAAAGAAAATACAGAACAAAAGCCTCAATTTCTACTCTTTCAGACTCAGACAGGCAATTTAGTTTCAACACTTTTTTTTTTCCGAAAGAATAAATTCTTTGGATCCCTTATTTAATAAATGAAACTGCTGTTATATCCTAACTGTCTTGGTATTTACTGCCTTAAAATGTTTCTTGACACATCCATATTTTACAGAATGTAGGAAAGGAAGATGGCACAGGGCATAACTCTGAGCTTTTGCGATACCATAAAAAACTGATGACTAGTTTAGTTGTTTTTTTCCAAGAAACGTTTTGTGTCTCTGCTTTCTTAATTAATAAGGACATTTTATCAAAATCATAAATAAGTTCTGCTTTTTATAAAGAGATTTTAGATGGATGTGTTGATGAAATATACAGTGCTTATCCAGGGTAATTAAAATGGCTAAGACTGAAAGGACAACTCCTGATTTTAGTATCACATGTAGAAATATTATTTCTTTTCTTAGTGATGTGTATAACATACATAATGAAATTTGGAGTTGTTTTTTCTTTTCTTCCCTATTTTTCTCTTTAAAATGCATTCAGGGATTGAATAAAGCAGAGGACTATCAATGATATAAACATAGCTACCTAAACCCGCGCTCCAAAAATACTCTGGTCTTTACAGACCATATTTTAGTATGCACTGTGTAAATGGAAGTCAAGACATCAGAAACATCCTTGTCTCCCCTAATTTTCCAGTCAAGAGAGAAGAATTCATGCAGCTCATACTTGGGGACTGAGGTAGCAAGAACAAGTTAGAAATGCAAAAAAAAACTGAGAAAATGAAAATTCAGTTATTAAGTATTATTGTAGTGAATAAAAGAAAGGTAAGAGGGTTGGGGAAACTTTTGCACTCAGAGCAAATATGATTCTAACAGAGATTATTCTGTCTGCCTGATCCAGGACAAAACACTGGTTGTGTCTACTGAGGAAATTAAGTAACATACCTGCATCCAAGCAAAATTACACCAGGATTTATAAATTCTGTACCTGAGCTTCCTAACTGAAGTGCAGCATCTCCCAAAAGCAGACAGAATGTCTCTGAGTCAGGTTGGGTGACACATTAGATTCAGAGATGCTGTGCAGGAAGGTAGAGGGAGGTTCTCTGCATCAACAGTCCAAGTTCATCTGCAACTGAGCTAACCTTTCCATGAATAATTGATGGCCAACTCTATCTGAATTTGAGGCTGCAATATGAAACAGTAACATTTCAGAGCAAAGGACACAAATCAGACACTAAGTTTTACAAATACAAGGTCTCTGGATTATGGTACATGTGTAGGTTAATGGACAAGCACAGAGAAAAATTACTTGCCTTCACTTTTCAAAGCAGTCAGATGAGCCTTGCAAACAGTGAGATATGATGAACCACACTGCAGTTCTGTATGTTAGCAAAACAGACAGCATTCAGACTGAAAAAATAAGATCCTTCCCAAAGTGATTTTCAAAGCATTTACTCTTCTTAAGTTACTCACATTCCAAAATACATTGCTCAGTGCAGAGCATTTTGTTTAGTGGATCCCTTCTACCCCTGGTGCAACTGCACAGCCCTGGAGGTGTGTCAGTGGATTCTCTGCTTCACCTCGGGCTCTAATTGCCACTTGCTGCTGAAGAGCTGCTCAGGTCAGCCTAAAAATTGTGTGCTAGTAGAACCTAATAAGCAGCAAAACTGCTAAGAAAATAAAAATGGGGAATTTTCATCTGTTGGATTCCTACTGTAACTCCAGCCACACAGCCACAGAAGCACTTGCACCACACCAAAGGATGATGCAGTTTAGGGTCTAATTGTCTGAGATAACAAGGAGAAAAGTCTGGGCTTTCTCAAGCTGGCATTGGCAGAGAAAAGTGTTATTTAGCCTTGTAGGAGATTCTTCTTTATCTAATAACCAGTCTCCTTAGGATCTGTAAGTGAACTGATGCCTTTTTCCTGGCAAGTAAATCCTGAGAGCAGAGATTCTCCTCTGTTAGTAGAAAGATAAATTGAGTATTTACATTATTAGAGATAAAGCACATCAGACAACATAAGACCGGACATTTTTGTGGTGATTGGCAGACCCATTCTAAGGACATTATTAACACCAATCTTTTACCATATGAGAACCAATAAATGAAGAGTTAGTTTTATAGAATATGTCTGAAAAGAGGAAGCATTGCTGTTAAGATCAAAATTTTCTTCACATCAGGCTTTACTTAAGGAGAAAAAAAAATTAAAAAAAAAGAGCAAAATTATAACAGAGAAATATTGTTTTATTCAAGAATGCAAACCGAATTTTCATCAACATCCAAATTAATATCTCTCTTAATTGCCTTTTTCTTCTCAGGTTCATACCAAAAATCATCTCTGTATGTGGCTGAAGCCTCTGGTTTTCGTGCACATTTCCTTGCTTACAGCATGCTCACAGACATCAGCAAACTAAAACAGCACTTTGCCACCTTACTTTCAGTCAGACCACAGCAGAGCTAGCAGAAGTAAGGGCTCTTGAACAGGTTCATGTTTTAAGACACTGTTGTACTTTTTCAGCTACTTCAAAAAAAGAGGATCAGTTATTCACTCTTTCAGCCTGAGAGAACTAAAATGTTATGTCCACCACTTTCAAGGAGCTTTATTGTATCTCCAGGCCTAACAATACTAATTGCCTGTTTGAACTCTTCTGTAAATGAATAAATCACATGCTGCAAAGGCCATAGTAAGGAAGGGCTACATCCTGGTTTGCCAGTTCATTTTTGAGCTGCCCAAATCATACATGTATATTTTTAAGTTCTGGTAAACCGTGCACACAGATCCATTTACTTACATGACTAAGTATCTAACTCTGAACATAAATCATGTATTTTAGGGTCTCTACCTGCCCAGTGACCCTCAAAGAGAGCTGTGCACAGTTTCAAAAGGTTTGGATTTGGTTTGTTCCTAAAGAAGGCTTTCATGTGTTCCTAAAGAAACAGTAAAACTGTTTCAATAGGTTTTTCATAACTCATATTGTGTGTAATATACTATAAAGGCTATAGATCTGATCCAACCACTGCTAATGTTATTGGCAAAACTCCAATTGATTCAAAAGACTCTGGCAAAGTCATTCTGAGAGTAAAAGTAATGTGTAAAGAGCAGGAGTATTAACATAATTTGCTTTGTAAGTACTTATAATCTTTTTATTTACATAAAAAGTTAACATTTCTATTCTCATAAATAATTTAAATACCAACACAACAGCCATGGTTTTTACAGCAGTCTCCAGCCATATCTCTGTCTGTGAGCTTGCTCCTCTATGGGGAGATTATAATTTTCTAAGGAAATGTCTCCCCTGACTCTCTTTACTGAAATGAATTGGTCCTACTATTTTAGCAGTGACCAAAGAATAATAGCATCTGTCAGTCTTCATGAAAATCTCTGTGTTTTGGATCTCACTAACAGTAAACCATTTTCTGGGAGAAGTCACTCTGGGATTCACAGCAGGGTTTGACAGTCACTTGTCTTTCAAGAGATTTCCCACTGTTGAAGTTAACGGTATCAATGCCCACAGAACATAAACGTCTCCCATTAAAGAAGCCTCAGACAAGGTTTATTTCATCAGAAGGGCCTTCAGCATGAACTTCTCTATCTATTTATAAGTGTATGACTGCTTTAAAACAATATGTTGGCTCTGTTGATTACTTTCTTCATGGGCCACTTTCTTCTAATTATGTGATAATCCAAAGGGATAAAAATGCATAATTGGGGGTTTTTTATTGATTTCATCTTCAAATTATTTTAAAGTGTGAATTATAAGATAAATATCTTCTAAATAACAAAGTAGCTGCAAGCCATTAATTACCTGCTACAACTCAGTACATCATTAAAATGATCCATTTTAATGACATGATACAACGAAATTATGTTGTTATTATTATGATTATATAAATCTACATTGAAACCCTGGATCCAAATAAATTTCAGATCACTCCATTCCTTTTATAGTGTTTACCAGTTCTAAATTTCCTATCTTTCTTTGTCCATTGACATACCAAATATTTATTCTGGTACATTTTTGCAGAGCAAAAAAAATTACCTACAGGATTTAGACAGACTGGTGTATCAAGTTCTGGGTTTGATACATCCACAAGCAATTGAACGTGAGAACATGAGCAGTTCTCATCAAATGCATATGAGATTTTAGAGCTTAATTTCGAGACACAAATTCAAGAATTTCAAGCATGGTAAAGGACAACTGATTTCCTAGTTTGCATTCTGACAGAAAGCTTAGAGACATCAAAGGTAAGTCAGGAACTTTAAATCGCTTGCTCTCAAAACATTGGATAACACCTGCCCCCCTTACTTAGACAGTCATAGTATTGATGAACACCAGATGAAGACTTTCTACAGAGACAGCTAGAGAAGATCAGGGCAGAATTATGTTAAATACCAGTTTGGGAAAAAAAAAAAAAAAAAAAAAAAAAAAAAAAAAAAAAAAAAAAAAGAGGAGGCAGGAAAGCACAAGAAAATGTTGGGAGCAGAGATAAGAGCAAAATGATAAAGCAGAGCCAAAGGTGACCATCATTTGTCATTTCTATTAAAAGAAGTGACATACCAAAGTGTTTGCTTTTCCAAAGTGGGGTTTAGAGAGAGAAAAAGAGCGTGCAAATGCTGTCCCTGCTCTGACACTCCCTGACTCTCCCGTGACACCCAGCAAACACAGTGGAAAGGAGGCAGCTGCAACAGAAGAGGCTGAAAGAGAGAAGGCAAGTTCCTGATCCCAGGTTTTTACATCTCAATAGAGTGAGTAGCCATTTTTATCTTGTGGGATTGGTCCAGTAATTCATTCCTTCATGGATTTTGCAGGAAAAAAAAAAGATCCTTACATCTGTTTATGTTCTGAGGGAATGGTTTTGTTTAGCCAATCACAATAAGCAACAGAGAGAAACCTGAAGCAGCAGGTGAGAATTTAACAAACATGTATCACAATTTTTAAATATTTTTTCAAACTGTTGTCTGGATCAGGTGAATTAGCTCTTAACAGTACCCTCAGTTTAATAAGGTAAAGTTTCACTAACATTGTAATATATACATAAAATATAGCTCAATCACTTAATCATTGGTAAAGAGAATTAAACAATTCCCTTGTAAAGGGCTCACTCAGTAATTTATCATCAAATATCTAGACTGCCCCGTTCCATTCAAATATACTGCCATGCTGGCAGAGCAGTATTCAGTAGTGATTAGAACTTAACTGAGTTTTCCAAAGGGAAACATTTATTTCACTCAAATAATTTGTTACTACTTTTTCCATAAGAGGTTTCCATCTAGTCTGTATTTTGAACTAAGCAGCTTTGCAACATCTCATCAATTCAAACCACATTTTTCCAGAGAAGCTACTGAATTAGAGAACATGACACTTTTAGCCTTTTTAAGGGAAATAAAATACCTAGTCAAGGGACTTCACAGAGATATAGAGTGATTAGAGGGACAACTTAATTCAAATACATGAGGAAAACAGCTCTTTGGACTACAGATTCATTTTAAGGAAGAGGACTTCGTGGTTTATATCATACTAAATGCAGTTCACTGTACTAGAAAAAACAGAATTTCTACATGAAGTATCTACATAAATTAAAGACTGCTGGTTTACTATTCGTATCCATCAAGACTGAAAAAACAACATGATAGTTCCTTTGGATGACACATTTAGCCATGAACTTATGCAGAACACTTTCAATAAAAAAGGATCCAAAAGTCTAGCTTAAAACTAGCTGACTTGCCTGTGGTATAAAATTCAGGAGTAGGGAAGCAGGAAACAGAGAGAAGCAATTCTGCAGACCCCAGGGTCAGTGCAGAAGGAGGGGAGGAGGTACCCCAGGCATTGGGGCAGAGAGTTCCTCTGCAGCCCATGGTGCAGATCGTGGTTAGGCTCACGAAACTCACAGAGGACTCTCTGCACAGGGAGGAACCCCACACTGGAGCAGAGCAAAAGTGTGAGAAGTCCTTCCCCTGAGGCAGAAGAAACAGCAGAGACGTGAGATGGACTAACCACAACCCCCACTCCTTGTCCCTGTGTGCCTCTGTGGGGGAAGAGGTAGAGAAAACCATGAGTGAAACTGAGCCTGGGAAGAAGGGAGGAGTGAGGGGAAGGTGTTTTAAAATTTGTGTTTATTTCTCATTATCCTACTTTGTTTTGATTGATATAAATTAAACTATTATACCCCAAGTTGTCTGGTTTACCTATGATGGTAATTGGTGAGTGATTTTTCCCTGGCCTTATCTTGAGTCTTTCATCATTTTCTCTCCCCTGTCTGTCTGAGGAGGAGAGTGATTAAGGGGCTTAGGTGGCCACCTGGCAGCCAGCCAGGGTCAGCCCACCACAAAATGATAAATTCCAGGTATTCATTTTAATCCTTCCAGGAACTTTCCACTTTAGTGCTAAGACTGCACCAACAATAAAATAAAAAGGATTGGATCTACATTGCTGTAACATCCCCTAGACTAACTTTTGAAAGTGGAAGTCACCCAAGCCTCTCTTCAGTTTGCAGATTAACAGTACAGACAAGTTTAATAAAAACAGTTAAATTATCTTACCAATTCCAGTGATATTTTTAACGTCAGAAAAGATGAAATTGGCTTGGTGGGTTGTCTCAGAGATGCTGTCCTCTGAGGCTGCTATTGTTTAATTGGTTTTGTACCAGCCTGTCACTACAGCCACAGACATGCTGCCTCCTCAGAACAATGTGTACGAGGAAAAAAGGCAGCTCATCAGGTGGAGAAATGGCCATGGGACACACTGCTCTGCTTCCTGGGAATCACACCCACCAAGAGGCTGAGGGTGGTGCAAAACAACTCCAGTTCAGTCCCAGGACAAAATATAAGCTAAAGACAGTGAAAAGACCTCACATGGAGGGGCTCGCTGGATCTGGCCTATAAACTTCAAAATCTGTTTCTTATCTACCAGACAGAACACTGCTTTTATGCCTGATAGAGCTTCAGGCATTAATGCACAGCAATCATCAGTCATCACCACCAATCAGTCATTTAAATGGTATACAAGAATTTGGTTAATACTTTTGTACTTGAGTGATTTTATTCATACACAAGTGCTCTTGCAATCAGATCTGAGGCATCTTTTGTGACAGTGAGTATGACACTTCTTTTCAGACAGATGTTCCATATTTTGAACAGAAGAAGTGGATTTCTCAGTCTGAGGGGGAAAGGGGGCCGTTTAATGGTTACAGGAAAATAAAATATAAAGTGGTGTTGTCACATCTTCATAAGGCTCAGTGGAACAGCTGGAACTCAAAGAAAGCTCACCTTTCATCAAGAATTTCAGTGAGAAACCAGAGGAAGTAGTTTGAGACATCTAGTCTTTCTTTATTATTCTGAATACTCAATATTCCTGGGTTTTGTGCTACTCTGCTTCTAGCAGTGCAGGAAATTATTTGTGCTTGTTGGAAGGGTTTATCTTCTTTCTTAGCAGGAGCCAGGACAGCATCAAGAGCAGAAGCAAGATAACTTTCCTATTTTTTATGACTGATATTGAATACCTGGGGAAGGGCAGACTTGCAAGAAAACATCCCATCTACTCAGCAGCCTTTACCTTAGAAGTGTTTGGTACAGAGCTGGGCAGCTTGTTTGCCAGAATAAAAAATATCTTCAGCGAGCAAATAGGAATAATTTAAGCAGCCAAACATCAGCATCCCAACAAGACATCTGGAAAATATCATGCTCCCTGCTTACTCAACATTGTCAAATTTCATCTCTGAATCTGAGGTCACTGCTTGCTTTCCCAGCAAAGGGCATCACAAGCATTGTCCATTCTAGAGGACAAGTCCTGCAGATGCCAGGTGAAGGTGAGATCTCTGCCCATCCCCTGGATCAAACAGAAGTAGCATGACAGCAGCTATCTATAAATATAAAGAGAGGATTTGCTGACTTTCAGTTTATTTTCAGGGCTGTTCTCCTACACAAAGATAAGAGTTTAGGCTGTACATTTGTACACTTCTGGCTATGCCAAAGGAGTAGAAGTGCTGATTTAGCCTTCTGCATAAGGCAAGTGGCTCTCAGTCTGGCCCAAGTGAGGCCATGTCCAGAGACTCCAGCACTGCGACCTTCCTCCTCAAATCACTGGGGAATGCGGGAATAAAATATATAGCAATATTTTAATTACATTCTATTCTACTTTACAGCAGAGATATTGTATGTATATATTCTTTTGCGCTTTTTGACTCTTCCTAAAAGCAGTTAAAGCTCCTTTTAACCTTGGTTTTTTTTCCTCAGATAGGAAGACTTGCAAAGATGAAGACACAGAATCCATGTTATGACTTGATGTTAGTTTCTGGTAGGCTGGTTTTGGCCCAGGTTATTAGCAGTGTTGTAGGAAATATGGAAGGGGAAGGAGTGGATGCATTACCTAGACCTCAAATGTTCAGCAAGGACCTAGAGTTTAAAGCAAATTTCTGCAGCAGGGTCCTTGCCTTGCATCACATGCACACACCTCTTACCTCTTGTCTGAGCTGAAAAGGGGCCAAAGCCACCGTGTGCCAGATGTTTCAAAATCTCATCATTTTGTGTGCAGTAAATTATTTCTGTGATTCATGCTTATGAGACGAAGAAAGGCAAAATGCAGAAGGTGCCCTTGGGAAACAGGGGAAGTAGAGAAACCTGAGAATTTGTCTAAAGTATCATGTAATTTGGAAAAGCTTGATTTACATCAGCAGGTGAAACTAGATTTCAGGTATTATCAGCCTCGTGCTGAAAGGTGTGGAAGATATTTCCAGCCTCTGAAAGAATTCAAAAGATGGACTGAAATGCATAAAAACACAATTATTGAACATAAAGGTTGTTGTACCTAACCTATTCTTTTATTTTTATGCAGAAATATATTCTCTATGTATAGCATATATACCTATCCACCCATTTATCTTTCTTACTTATCATATTAGATATTTAATTTTATAAAAATGTCATAAAGCACCAAGTACTTCCTATTCCGCATTTAATATTTAAGGAAAAAAATAAAAATAGATACTGGAACAAATAGAATCTTTTTTATGTTTTTATGTAACCTACCCATAAATAAAAATAGTAAATTTTTGCCCAGAGACATTATTGCACCTTCTCCATATAATTAACTACAGATTTGATATAATTTTGAGACTAAAACTGAATTGATCACCATTATTTATTACTACTATTCATACCTTTATTATATTCATCTTCTAAGTTTTTGAGAACAGCAAGTGAATACTGGAATATCAGACAAAAGAAATTGATTTCTGTTTATCTCTAAAAATGACAATAAAATCTACCATAATAAATGGCATATGTAGACTTGATATTTTAAGCTTCAGATGGTTGCATGATTTTAACAACAAGATAACTTCAGAGCATTTTACAGTAATTAGAAATTCTGATACAAGGGAAAAGGAGATGAAAACTAGCAATTTTCAAAATAACCCTCCAGCAATACAAAAAGGAAGGTAGAGCATGTTCCAAAGATTTCTGCAAAAATGAATTTATGAAAAAAATATTCTATAAATTATGTTTTATCAAGTAATGTAATAGCTGAGTATATACAATGATTTTTCTTTCCTGGAAAATAAGAACCAAAAAGACATCTGGAAATGCACAGAACATTAGGACTTTGAATAAAAAATAACTCTTAAGAAATGATTCATGTCCTGCTCCTCCTGCAGCGTCAGAGGAAGTGTGCCCACTCGTTTCTTTTTTTTTTTTTTTCATACACGAGAAGCATACACCAAACAGGCTGTGGAAAACAGTAGGAGCTATTTCAGGACCAAAATGTCATCTGATTATATGGGCAGAGTTCTAGTGTCTTAAGAAAGAAAAAGAGTAATTTTAACTAATAATGACAAAACTACTTATTTTTTATCTTATTCACTGATATTATAACACAAGTGAGTTAAAATACTTGGTGCAATTTATTTTCACTTTGTCAGGTCAGATCCTGCTAGTTGAGCTATTAAAAATAGTCAAGCTGAAAATCCAAAACTGCTCTGTGTGAGCAGAACAGTCAATGGTCAGTCATTTTGGGGAAAGAGAACACGATTTTCATGAAAGAAGTGTAGAGATCAATTCACAGCTTTCCCAATGATGCTGTCTCCTGTATGAACTGGCACAAGGTGTGTCATGTGGAGTGACTTCTCAGGGCTTTCCACACATAGCTAGCACCTTATACAAACCAAAACTGAACTAAGCTTTCTACTTTAAAGAAAGTCTCCAGCAAGACCAACCAAGAGGTCAAACTCAGAACAAGCCACTGGAGTATCCATGTGTGTGAGAGCTCCTAGAATTTTGCTGCTTAGTTTGCTAGCTTATCTTTTTTTATTAGGTTTCTTTCATAGTCACTGCTTTAACTACTGGCCTTTTGTTTGTCTCAGACTAGATAACTTGTCTAAAATATTTTTTTCTAAAATGAACACAATTTCAAGTTCCCTACATCTCCCCTCACAGTTCTCACACCCTCATAAACAGACACATGCATTTTTTTCAATCATCTAACTTAAAATATTCTCCCACTGTCAAAGCCTGCGTCTCATGCTCACATAAAATAGCTTTCATCGATTCTGTAGTTTTGCATTTACTTCTAAGCCTACCTTGTATTTTGACTGCATCAGGCAAAACACTACTAGTGTGTAGGAATTCTAAAAAAACAGTGTTTTAAAAAATAAGCTTACGAGATCATCAATGGTGCTTAGTTAAAAATAACCTAAGGAATATCCTATGCAGTTAAGATGTCTGTAGGACAAAAACCCTACAGATTCACTTAGATTTACATTTGACTCAAAGTTCTATAAAAGTGCATGTGACACAAACTCAGGCTTGTGTATTTCGTTGTATCTGACTTAAATAAGCACATTGGAAATTCAAACATGTAGCTTCTTATGATTTTGCTTCAATAGCTAAATGTCTGAAAAAGTGGATTTGCTTAAATTTTGTAATAATACCATCCTGAAGGTCAACTAAAACTATTTCACAATATTTAAAACTTCTTTGTGGAGCATTTATGAGGCAGGCAAGATCTTTCAAACCTAGAGGTAGAGATGTCATAACCAAAGGTCTACTCTGTTTCTAGATAAGCCCACAGCACATTCTGCTGCTATCCTCATGGTTCATGAATCTGCGGTCTCTACTTGGGCAGAACCAGCACACAAAGGACTGCTTCACATGTTGCTGCTGAGGAACACAAGTCTCTGATGTGTTAGTATGGTATCCATTGCATGCATAAAGCATGGGGCAGGGCTGTTGTAACACAAAACTGTGTGCACAGGTGAAATGAGATATTTCCTGTGCCAGCACACCCATCATCCCTGCAGGACACAAGGCACAGGAGGCCAGGACTAGCCTTCTTTACCAGCAGCATAACATGTATTTCAAAGAGCAAAAAGCCCTGAGGCACAGTCTGTTTGGGAGCAGAGGGAGCCAGGAAAAGGACAACTCATACAGGGTCCTATCCCTCCACTACAGGAAGCTCTGGGAAGGTGCACCTCCAGGTGCTAGTGCATTACCTACACTACAGGCACTGCAGCTGGTCATATGGTATGACTGTTATATTTGGACACCTCTAGAGCCAAACATTAACCATCTTTGGTATGCAGACTGTAAGGGGCAGTGCAATTGTTTCTGTTCAGAGAGACAGCAGTGTGTTCCATCATCCTGCACCCAATAGTGTCCAAAAAATTAATGTTGAGAGACAAATATGAAACGAATACAGGTATGTGGTCATGTTTCACCAGTATGTTCATCCATTTGACACTGACCCGTGCTGCAGGGGTTCCCTGTGAGTACTCTGCAGGGTGAGATCAACCTCACCTCTTCACAGAGTTCTCAACCTGAGGTACCTGCCCCAGTTTGTCTTTGCTTACCGTGTTTCTCCTGACCTATTTCAGACATTTATTTTAGCATGAAATGGATTGAGCCCTCACTGGCCTATTTGTCTCCACCAGTTGTGACAGGTATTAAGGTGATTTGCTCAGATGCCACTTGATTAGGTGTCACAATCCATTGTGCTTAATAACCCTATGGTAACGAGGTCATGTCCTTCTCAATTCAGGCAAAACTATAGTTTTCACAATTTCCATAGCAAAAAATTTCACAGTTTAATAAAAGACTGTGTAATAAGGGACTTCCTTTTACTTGTTTATCAGTTTGCCTCAGGTAGAGGAGAACAGGAAGAAAATGAGATAATATTAAATGATAATGACTTCAGCATACCAATAATCAGCTCATCAAGGGTTTTAGTCATCCTAGAAAAAAGTTCAAAGTTTCTTGTAATAAGCCAGTGACATATAAACTGAAGAGCCATAGGAGAGATTAAATGGAAAGATAAATGCTAATTGAATGCTAATTATTGATGTTATTTTTATTCTATACATTATTAATTATTATCATGCAACAATTTGTTTTTAACTGTTTCTACCTGGGCAGAACATCTGCTTCAAAGATATAATCCTTAAATGCAAAATAACAATGTTTAAAATTTTAACCAGTGGGTTTCTTCTTTCTTGTCGCTCCCCTAATTATGGAAGGAAAAAAAAATGTTTATACCTCTATAAACACATAAACAAATACATAAAGTAAATAGTGGGCACAAAGAAAAGAGAGTTCCAGGGAAATAGGATAGATCTGACCAGTATGCTTCCACATCATCTTTATTAGGTAATGATACCACATATATGAATGGCTGTAAAAAACGGATTAAACATGGGAGGATTTTAAACATTGTAAATGACTATGGGCAGATTGTACCATAGTCAGGGAGCCATTTATTAATATGTGATGAGCTGAAATTGAGATTTAGAAGAATCAAGCTCCTCACATTTATTTTTTTTGTCTCTGGATGGAAGACAGAGATGTAATTGCACTGTGTCATGCAGGTGGGGGGTGGGAAGGGAAGGCGGAGAAACACGTTATGCTCCTTTTACTAATGGTTCTTGTCACAGTGTAGGGATGAAACAAAAGAGGAAAGCAGCTGTGTGGAGCCCCGCATGACAGGTTGTACAAGCTACTGAAGGAGAAGGTGGACCAAGCCTTCCTGGGCTTTTTTTCCATCTTGAAACGTAATAGTCACAGAGACGAAATGCCTTCCAACAGGTCCAGTGAGGTGCCAGTCTCAAAGCCAGCCAGCTCACTTCCGAGGGCTGGTCAAACTAACATACACTGCTTTATTTCTTTTCACATATCCTATTCTGTGTAATTTATTTAGTTGAGTGCACTAATTGTCATATTGACCTGCATAATTTCACAGTTTCTTGAGACTTGGGCTGTTGCCATGTGAGTTAATATGGACATTGTCTCAGGCCCATGTCCCAGCTGATTTTACCAATAGAAATTTCATGTAAAATTCAATATATTTTGTTCTATTTAATAGTGCAAATATGAATCACTTTTTATTATAACATCAGAGTCTTTACCCATTTGGGTCATAGTAGACTAATTTTACTTGGTAAACAAAATGTAGAGTGATAATGACAGCCTTCTGTTGTGACACGTTGCCAGTCCTGTACTCTACATTAAATATTACCCAAAAAAAGCCTCTTTTACTCATTTTACTGTTTATAGTAGCTTTCACACCCCATGCTTTAACGTGCATCTTCTTTACCCAGTTTTCCAGCTGTCTGATCTCTCTCAAGTGCTCACCCACTTCACTTCAGCCCTGGAATCAGCTGGGATAAATAACAACTGTTTGGGGACAATGGGAATTGCCTGTATGGTTTGTTCTTTGGTTTGTTCTTTAACATCTTCATATCTGACAGCAAGCTCCCAGGCTTCTTGCTAGTATATCTGCAAGGAAATGCCCACTAACAAAGTTTTCAAGGAGGTGGTGTAGACTCTGGATACAGGATTGCTGAGCCCAGAGAATGTCTTCCCTAAATAGATCCAGGGCCACCTCAAATCTTACTATGTTCCCAGAATTTCAATTAGGTTTCTCCAGGTCTTCCTGACTTTGCAATAACAAAGCTTCTCATTTTCAAGCTAATATTAAAATCAGCCAATTAACACCCATTTGCTCTTCTGCTACACTCTCTGTTACTTTAAATCCTCACATGTCCTCCTAGGAGAATTCTAATTGTTTTTGCTTTTTGTTCTCTTTTGCTATGAAATTAATGTCTTCTGATCCAGAGGAAGAAATGTCCTTGATAAATACACTGATTTTATTTCCAAGAACATAAAATATAACTGAAAATCACTGAATGCACTGGGCAGCTGCTTCTGCAGTGGCAGTGCACTGATAAACAGAGATGGGTCCCATTACTGACTAAAGTGCAGACTTAGGCTGCAATAACACAGATTTAACTGTGCAGTGTCTCGATTCCTTGATTCAGCTGCTGGCTAGACATAGATGATCAGTGGCATCTACGATGCCTGAGGGAGGTGAGGGTGGGAGGTACCACTGCAGATTTCTGTGGCGTGACATGAAATGCAGCTCAGATGGCACCAGGGAGCTACAAGGTTCTGGTCAGCGCAGAGTCAAGAGTTATTCAGTAAGCAGATAAAAGCACATATTTTAGGATAAGCTAATTGCTTTCTAATCTGTGTTGCCTGATCTCCATATATGAGCTTACAGACAGATGCCTAATCTTAAGCAGAGAGCATCTTCTAATACTTCTGATTCAATGTGACTCTGTGTGATTTGGACCAGCCTCTATGTACTATCAAAAGTCAAGCAGGCAAGAAATTTATTAGCTTAGCCCTATTTTCTTAATTGTATATCTAAACTGATTTTTGCTAATTGCAAATGAGTTTTCTGGTTGTAAGCTTAATTACACTGCCTTTTCAAGAGAGGGTATTTTCCCCTTTGAAGGGCTTAGAAAGGCCACAGGGATACAAGCAAACATCCTAAGGGGTGAAAGCAATTTAGGAAGGTCCGTCTTTTCTATAACATGTTGCCCCCAACCAAAAATGCCGTGTATCTGTTTCCAAGATAGTCATAGCACAGGTAAACATGGAATTGGGGAAGATTCATTGGCTCTGGAACCAAATAGGTTTAAGTTATGCTTGGAACCATGTGGAAAGCAGAGTAAAATTTCAACAGGTAAGTGGAACACCTCTGGGAAATACAGGGTGAGGTTTATGATTATGAGAGCTGAGATGAGAAAGGTATATTATGGGTAAATTTGGTATCTAATTTAAAAGATAATATTTTTTCAACCTTTTTTTCTTATCCTCTCCAGTAGTAATTTTAAGTCAAAATTAATCACCATCATCTTAGTTATATCGGTAGAATCCAAACAAGGAAATAATATTTTAAATTTCTCACATGGTTTAGAAGGCTTGGTTAAGTTTATAGATGTCTTAGTTAGGTAACATTGAGAATAGCAATTTGTTTTCTTTGTATCTTTAGTGAATTTAAAGACTAAAAACTTACTAGTTTCTAACTGATCGCAACCAATATTTCTTGAGGAGCTGTACTCTCCATACTTCCTGTACTCACCTACTCCCTCACACACTGTGAAATGCTCTCCAGTCAGCTGGAGCATCTCTGTTCACATACAACCTACTTAAACTCATCAGTGAAATGTTCAGAACATAGTAAGTTTTTGGATAATGCTTTCTAAGTAGTGCTTAGCCATTTATCTCACTTTCAAATCAGCAAGCTGCTCCAGATCTGATTATCAGCCTCCACACCCTTCTCTCAACAGCTATTCATACTACTTTCTCTAATGCATATAGTCATGGAAGTCTGTAATAAAACCTGAGATGCTACATATTTATTTCTATTTTTCATGGTTTATTATCCTGACATTTAAAATTGCTCTGCTTAAACTTTAATAAGGACTGTATGATGGAGAAATCAAACTTTTACATAAGAAATTGCTTCAATTAAATGTCAAAAGAGACATAAAAATTAGTTTTAAAGCCATTTATGCTTCTTTCTAAATACCCTGTGCAGAGGCTGACTCAGAAGGGAAAGTTCTGCTCAACAAATCCTCCTTACATTTAAAAATTATTTTCTAACATGAATCTTCACTGCAGTATTTCAACGTTTACTATATGTTGAATTTTATTTGTAAGACCTACAAATTACTGTTGCCTTTTTTTCAAAGGCTATTTAAGTATGTAATAGAGTGTGTAAAATCAAATCTTGTAGGGTGCCTCCTGTAAATATAAATGCTTTATCTGTTCCTTCCTTTCCTTCCTCTTTTGCAACACCATTCTTTTCCCCTTACATCCCATGTGATGTATCCACATATAAACTCTCTGCCTCACTGTATAGCTATACTAAATATTTATTACCTGTGTAATCTTTTTCACTTCTGTGTCTTTGTTTTGATCTGCATATTTTAACTACTCATGTAATTTTTCCTGTTACTGTTGTATGTTTCCTTTTACTGTATTTCTATTTCATATCAATCCACTTTGATCTTTATTTTTATACATTTTTTTCCCAAGTTTACATCTTCTGGCTAATGGCACCTTCCCTCACAACACAGCACTCTTCTGGCTGATTTCTTTCCCCTGAAGCTCATTCCCAGCATTTTTCTCCTTTTCAAACTTCTTTGTTCCTATTCACTGCTAATCCCCTGATTCCCCACTTAAACTCACCACCACATATTCTTCAGCCCCTTGCTGTTTTACCACATCCCCTTCAGCAGACGGATAATGCAATTTTAAGAGAAACTAAGAAACTTTAATACTGTTCTGATCCTTCTTGGATTTAGGCTTGTGGATAGAGCCAGGAGCAAGATGGGAAGGGGAGCAGTGGAGGGTAGGGGAGGGAGGGAAACAGCTGAGAAGAGACAGAAATGCAAACTTGCTAGCACTTCACAGGCTGTTTATTTCCCAAAGACTGTCCACTCAGCTGGATGGCAGAGCAACATGAGCCACCAGATGTGCGATTTTAGCACTGGTGTCAGCAAGAGCTGCTCAAGCAGCCTTTGGCCAGCAAATGAAGTGGGACATCATTGCCTTTCTCTGCAGCCAGGATGCACCCTAGTAACTTAGTATTGCAAGGAACAGAGCAGGAGGAGCAAACAAAGAGTAAAACTATCTTTTGTGAGGAGAAGCATACTGAGGAAAAATCCTCCAAAGCCAACATGGTGGCAGCAGGGTGGCTGTCAGGCTTGCTTAAAGGAAGCCATGTATTTATTGAAGAGTAGAGGCAGGGCCAGACTGCAATAAGAGGAACTCTGCTGGCAGACACTCCTTAACTAAGTCCAGTGCTGAATGGCCCTACTTCTGCAGTGCCCTAAGTGCACTCACAGACACAAAGACAAAAAGGCAGGCAGCTCAGGACTAGCATCCGAATTTTCTGCCTTTCTAAACTTGAATTTACCATGAATATCATCTCAGGTATTCCTTGCTCATGGTCTAAAACAAAAATGGCTTTGAAATGTAGATTTGCATTTCTGAGTTTCTAGATCTTGAGCATTAAGTTTTCTATTGCATAAAATGCTGTACAGTACTGG
Source organism: Sitta carolinensis (assembly GCA_032173965.1). NCBI lineage: Eukaryota > Metazoa > Chordata > Aves > Passeriformes > Sittidae > Sitta > Sitta carolinensis. Next base: position 10,949,823 of record CM063284.1, on the reverse strand, counting down.
TAGGAAATTGTTCTCCCTGGCAATAAAGGAAGAATATATTTGTTTCTTTTATGCTGGTGAGTAGCACAGATGAGAGCGTGGCCCAGAAAGAGGCTTAACCCCTGTGCAAGATACTAAGATTTAGGGATTACATTTATTTAGCAGAATTTAGACAGTGATTACCCACCTGTAACTCCTTTCAAAAAATTGGCTTGCTGCGTTATATGTGACACAATTAGCAAAACGTTACAGTCTGTTTCAATGAATCCAGATATGTACAATTTTCTCTAAAGTTTGATTAAAAAAAGATTGGAGGGCAAATAGAACAGCTTTTACTGAGACATAACAATAAGACATATTGGGCTCTTATTATCTGCTATTAGCTTTGGCTTTCAGATAGGAGAAAAGTATATTTTAGGAACCATTCAGTGTCCTATTATAATAATTTATAAAACACGCCAATTGGTAAGGAAGTTGACTTTTTGGTTTGCCTTACTTAATATTTTCATTAAAAATATGGAACCTGTGGAAAGCATTGCCATAAGATTTGTTTAAACGTTCAGTTCAAGAGAAATCTCTGCATATTCCACCATGGAGATTAGCAATACATGGAGATGGACTTAATGCTCCAATTTAGGGCTTGAAAGCAGGGTTCTCCTTTTGGCATAAGAGTGAGACATTTATAAAGTCTTTGGTAAGTCTTACACAGCTTTAAATTCCTTGGAAGCTGGGCACCTGCTTACTTAGTAGTTCTTGGGCTTTGTTTCTTTCTGAAAGGTTTTCCAGTGTCCTTTTTGAATGATATGTGAGTTTTCCATTGTTCTGAGGACACTGATACCCCAGCCAGTGCTGTTCACTGAGGATTAGATACCAAATTTCCCCTATGGCAATTTACCTTATATTTTATAGCAACCAGCAAACTATTACAATTTCCAGTTGGTATTCAGAGCTGGCTTTCTTTCTCGATTATAAGAACCTGAGCCTGCTGGAAGGCACTCATTAGGAACAAGGAGACACTGGCTTTTAAAGATGAAAGCTCTGTTGAGCAGCCATATTACACATCTGCTGAACTTGGACCTTCAGGGGAAAGCCTCTGTCTCCCTGGTCTTTCACAAGAGCTTGTGTTCCCCAGCTCTGGGCTGATCCACCCTTACACCTTGTAAAATGTACCAGTCTGTGGCACCTCACACTGGAAAAAAATCTATCCCTGCTCTAGATCCTATCATGACATAAATCACAGGAAATGTGCCATGCAAGCTGTGATGTGATTTCTCCCTGGAGTGCTAAAAGCAAAAGGCCTTTTGCTTCCTCAGATTTTACTTGGAGGTATGTCCAAAGTACAATTCTAGACAATTGGCTCTCCATTTCACTCCTGTTTTGTTCTCACAAAACACTTGTCTCTTCCTGCTTTCAAAACTCAGCTTTCTATTTTCCCTTCCACTTACTGACTGTACAGTACTTTCTGCTTAACTGAAAGCTTTCGTAGCTGACTGAGTAAAGCTCTGTATTGGTGAGAGACCTGCAGGGTTAAGGACATTTTCCTCAGGGAAGAACTTAATAGTATCTCCTGCCACAAAAGAACTTGAAATCGTCTCTAGGAAATTAAAACAATTTATTTTGTGGCACTGAAAAATCTGTTGTCTGATGACAGTCAAGAGCCAAAAAGAGAATCAGTTCCCTCTATCTAAAATCTCAGCCCTTTTCCTGGAAAACAAATCAGTCCTGTTATTACCCTGACCCATTAAAGAGACTACCCTCAGTCCTTATCAGCATCTTCTGAACTTCTTAGAAAAATTTTTAGGCTTTGGTTTTTTTTCTGCAGTTACACTATTATAAATAGTATGCAGATTCCCCACAGAAATCCAGAGGATTTTAGCAAAGTTCTACAAGAATGAGACCGATGTAGGTGTGTCAGCTTTCACCTGCTGAGTCCAGCAGCTATTGATAGTAGCAAAGAACTTGTTTAGGAAGAAGAGTCTAAAGCAGTCAGTGTGTCTTCCAGACAGGATTAGGAATAGAAGATTACTAATGCACAAGGTTACAAGGAAAGCAGGTTTTTTTGTTTCACAGCAGCTAATTTCACCACTCTGCACCTACAGCTCTGTCCACACCCACCTGCATCTGAGATTTCAGTTTGGTTTGCATTACCCTTGCTATTTTCCTACAGTTAAAGATTCCTAAGAAAAAATAGGAAAAAGAAAAAAACTGGAAAAAAACACATTCCCGTACAGGTCAAACTCATTGCCTGACTCCTGGGTCAGAAATAATACCTTCTGTGTAGCTGGCTCACTACCACTTATCCCACCATTTCCATGCCTACTGATCATTTTTAAAGCTGCCTGCTTTTTGTTGAAATAGCCAGCAGTGGTAGAGCCACTGGGCTTTGATTCCCTCTTGCAGGGAAGGCTCAGGTCTCAGTTGCCACCTTTGATGTTTCCTGTACTACTAATGACTACCGTGGAGCTCCTCTCTGTGGGAGCTGTGACACAGAGAGCCATTTCACTACTGCTGTGAGACACATTTAGTAGAGTTCCTTGAGTGTGTGTGTGTATATATATATATATATATCCATCTCAGTGAAAGAGGAAGCCCAGATACAGCAAGGTACTTAATTCTATACAGATTTCAGAAAACTTCTTCTATTAACCTGTGTAAAAAAAATTTATCTGAAAAAGCAGCTGGATTAAGGAGGGAAAGTAGCAGGAGCCATTTTATGTACCAGCTTACTACCAAGACAACCAGTAAGTACAGCAGAACTACTCTCTCAGACTACTGTATAAATTAAAACAAGTAAAGACACCTATTATAGTATCCAGTACAGATTCACATACTCAATAATCAGTTATGAAAGCTTTTTTTGAAACATTTCCTTTTTACATAAGTAATTTTAGTAGTTATAAAATTTTTGTAAACTCCCATTGTTGAGAAAAACTTACAAGAGTACTATGACAAAACAACCAGTATCTCCAGGCTGAAGCACAATATTTTAAAATGCATTACGAAGCCAAAAGTTTTACTTCCTAGAAAAACCTTCACTATCACTGAAATCCTTTTTTAATATCAGAATAGCACTAGAGGTGCTGAGTAGTCACAAAGCAGCAAGAACTAGACATTCCTTTCATGAGCTTTTGGAGCTGGATTTAGGTGCCCAACTGTAGACACATGTGACAGCTTTAACCATCACTTCAAACTGGTTATTTTAGACCTATCATCTCTCTTGGATACTGCAGACCATGTGGTTCTGCTGACACATTGTGCGAATGTTCTTGAAATAGATAGATACACTCTTAAATCATTATTTTCCTTTCATTCCATATGGTCTAGGTGCCCTTGACATAATTTAAAAATACAGTGCAGCAGCACAATTTAAGATAAACCACTACCAATAAGCCAAGCAATTTAAAATCTCATATCCCCTTCACCTTCAAACAAATCCCCCCCAACCTACCATTCCTCTCAGCCTTTCTGGAGAAAAAAAAAAAAAAAAAAAAAAAAAAGAACTCTGCAATATACCTTAAAAAACCATTTGAAATTATACTGTCATTCAGTAGTAAAACAGCTACTTAAATACCAGAACTATAACATCCCTGCATCCCTGTACTATAGCAAAGAAGTTGCAGAGACCACAATCTTTCAAATGCAGATGATGAATTAAAGATATAATTCAGGCCCCATATACCAATCCCTAAATCCCAGAATTGTTCTCAAATGAAGTTCTCTAGGAGGCTACTTTGTCATCTTTTAAAATCTTCAGCTTTAATTGTGTCCTTTTTAAAAGTCACTTGAGTGCTGAAGAGTCTGTGCACAGGATGGGCTCAAATCAGCCCTTCATGGGGGGTTACATACTGCATCCTCCCGACAGCAGCTCTACATCACTGTTTCCAATGACCAAACTGCAGCAGTCAATCTGTTCGCATTTTACACTTACTTTTCTAGGTGCAAACAGGAAAGAATTGGGCCTTCCATCACTTCCAGTTTTTATAAGGCTTCAGCAAACCAGGCAACATTTTGCCCCTTGTTTCACCCCTGAAACTACATCCCTGCCACAGGTTCACAGCAGCATAACTGAGAACAGGACCTGGCAAAAAGCCCAGAATTTGACCCAGCAGGTTTATGGCGTATGGAGATGATATTAACACACATCATGAGCCAAGTGTGCACTCTGGGCTGCTTAATAAAAACCCTACCACCTCCATCATAGCATTTAACCTCTTATATTAACAAGAAAGCAGTCCAAACTGATCACTAAGAACAAGTTAGCCTAGAAAATGTATTATTTATCAACCACCAGCATTTGCATTTTGTAACTTTTTATCACTATTAATAGCTTTTTGAGTAACAAGAACTGAACAGCGACAAGCGGATTAACAACATTTCACTAAGCATCTAGAGTATTTATCAAATTTACCATGTGATTGCAGATGCATGTGAAAAATATAATCAGAGAGTGAAATTTTCACTCTAAGTTACTACAAGGAATTTAGTTAAATACAGACATCTTAGTAAAAAACTGGTTTTCAATGTTGTGAGTAATAGGTATTTTTTCTGCATAGCAATATTTATGAACTGAACTTTTTTTCCTCATCTGAAAGACTAAACTAAAATAAAGTGAGATTTTAAATAGCATTCAATTAAGATAAAAAGAAGAGATTTCATTTTCCTTAGGACTTCTTAGCTGTTTCTGTCATTAAGCATTTTAATAAAGAACGTCAAGAGTTTTTGAGACACAGAATGATTTCAGGCAATGCAAAAGATGGAAAATGTCATTCATTAAATGAGTGGTCAGCATGCAGGGGCAGAATGGTCACAATTCATTTTCTTGCCTGTATTCAGCTAGTTGTATTTACTCATATAATAATAAACAAAGTAAAATCAATGTTCCATACATTGAATTGGTCCCTGAGTTTATTTATACTCCCCTGCCAAGCCCCTACTGCTATTCCTTCAGCCAGGTTACAGTATATGACTAACAGCTGAACATTAGTGTTGGGCTGAATTAACATCAATTAGCATTTAAATTGAATGTTTAAATGAGTGCATTAATGGGTGCATGCAATGTATAATTTCTCTCCCTCCACCTTCAGTCTTATCTAGTGCTAGAGATTTGTCAGACAGCTGGTATCAATCTGCCTAATCTCAGACTTAGAGTGACTGCTTGCCTGCATACATTCAGCTGGCACACACTGATTTAGAGGAAAATTCTCCTAGGTTGGTTTTAAATTTACAATGTGGTGTGACTTACATCTTATCATCTGCATCTGATTTTACAGCCAGCTTTCAGGGGGCCAAATATTACCTGATTTACAATCACTTCCCAGTGCCTTCAGATGTGCTGCACTTCATGTTAGGCTGGAGTTAATCTGGCCCTGTGTTTCACTCTCTATCCATTAAGATATTGATAAATTACCAACTGTGGCATGACATCTCTGCCTTCACATGATGTGAAGCTCTAAATATCAAACCCTGATTCTTCAAGGGTGGTAAGAGTAAACTAGTCAAAATTGCCTACCACTAACTGCTAGTGCCCTGAATGAGTTCATTCTGTACACCAAAAGTTTTAGTGATGGATATTCTGGGAGGCTTAAATTATACGGAATTTCTCCTCCCTGAAATGAATTGGTAATAAACATCATATTATGGGAAATAGCTAGTGTGATTTATGACATCTATTATTATTGTTCTTATTTTTATTATGTCAATATATTACTATTTTATGGAAAAAAGTAATCTGTAACAACCTTAGGTAATGAGACAAAGTATATATTAAGGTAAAACAAAAATCAATTCAAAATCTTTTCCTATTTTGTCTGTCAGATCTGACTCCAAGGCCAAAATCACATCAGTCTCACCACAAAGACTACGAGCCTGGGAGCCCAACAGGAGGCTCATCTTCAGTGCATGCGTGCCCCATGCAGCCCCCCCAGCTCAGGAACACACCAAGCCTGCCCAGAGACAGGCTAGAGGGTGTCTGCAGGATTTCTGCATGGCAATTCTTGCAATCAAAGGCCACAATAAAGGTTAGACCAAAATAGGACTACCTCCATGTAACGCTACCAATACCAGACATAAGGTACAATTGCATAAAGATTTGGATCTGGCTCTGGACCATATCAATACTGAAACTGTAACACCAATCAGAGTATTTATCAGAATATCTAATCAGAAATTTTATCAGAATAAAATTTCAAAAGCAACTTTTCATGTCCACCTTGAAATATAAAGCATCAGAGAGAGTAAAAGCCATTTCAGACAGATTTTATGGGAATCACCTTAACTACAGTTAGCTGAGAAACACCACTTACCACAAGAAATTTACAGTAGGTAGAGACTTGTAGGTATAGAACAGCAGCAATTGTGTGATAATTTAATTTGGTTTTGATATCTGTCCTCAAAGATGTTATGCTAGGTTTTAAATATTTCATGTCTATATGCTGTCTTGATATTTATTATTTATGCAATAGATGAAAGATCCTAAACTTTTTGCTTGAATAACACACATTTATGGCAAAATGACTCATCAAGGTTAACCATCCTTCTTGCTTACTACCTTCAAAAATTACGTCCTCAAGAGGGATTGCACAACCAAGTTAGATAGCATGGGCAAATTTAATTAACTAAATGTCAGAGTCCACAGTTGTTACAGGTGACATAAAGAGAAAAAAGAGATAGGGCATAACCTTGAGGTACTTGTTATTGCTGCCAAATGCTTTAAAGAATTGTTCACTTGGACATGAAACCTTCAGTGGTGGCACAATTAATATATGTGTGGATCACATTGTGTCACTCAAAATAAAATTCCAATATGAAATTTCTCACCCTCATTGAAGAAAGTCCAAGGTGTAAGAGAATAAAATACAAAGGCCTCTGCCAGAGCAGATCTGAAAGCCCCACACTTGTCAGACAGGAGAGATCTGGACCCAGTGCTGCTCTTTAATTGCAACCACAGCAGGGAAGCCCAAGATTTCCCCAGCTCAGGCTTACACTGGCAAATGGCCAGTGACCTTGGACTGGCCACATGTTTGTATGAAGTGATACATCTGAAGATGTCCTCTGCCTTACATCTGAGCAGGGCTGCTGGGGGCTGGCTGCCCCAGCTGGAGGAGCTGGGCAGCTGGACCCCAGGCATTGCCTGGAAGATCTTTTTTCTTTATGTCACAGCATGCTAACTTTACAAAATAGCTGTATAGTCTAAATACTGAACAAATCTATCATTCACTCTTACATCTATACTGGTTTGGGGGAAAAAATTTACTGGAATGTATTTGGTTTGGGTTTTTTTTAAATCCCAAAAGAGTGATTAAAAAAGAACTCTGCCACTGACTGCTGTCATATCCTGCCACTGTTCATATGGGCCAGTGAAAGTTTGAGGTGTGAACATCAAGTTTAGCCCCTTGATTTGGGAGAGATAAAGGAGAGAACTAACTTCAGGTTTGCCTAATTTCAGCAAGAGGGGTCCTTTCTGGTTCCTCTGGGAGCCTCTGGTGCCCATCCAATGCCATCCCATGGAAAGGGACAGAACATCTTGTTTTCCCTTATCCGTGCACACCCAAGGGGGTGCAAAGATTTTACAAGACAGTCAGAGAAAAGGGTAAAACCTACTGTCCCCACGATGCCATTAAATGACCCAACAGCTGAAATGACCCAATGACCTAGCATTGTCAAGAAGAAACTTAGAGAACAATTCCCACAAACTTGTTACAGTGCACCCACATGCCTGTGTGGCAGAAGGAAGCAGCAAGAGGATTACAGAGCTAATTAAGTTTCAGAAGCAGAATAAGAAATGAATGAGGAGTCAAAGTAATCAGCATTTAACAGAACTTCTAAAAAGATCTGCAATAAACTAACCATCTCACTGTAAACCCAAGAATAAGATGGAGGAAGGGGAAATTAAATACAGTGGCTTATAAGAATAATTCTGCCCTAGCAAAATTATTGTAATGCTAATAAATGAGACAGATATCTCAATTCTCAAGTTTGAGCTATCATCAATAAACAGGAAAACACCCTTCAGGCTATTACTTTTTGGAACCACAAGATAAAGCTATTTTGTTTTCTTTTAAGAGAATACTGGATATTTATAGAGTAACATAATGATTATGAGATAGTTGTTATTAAGGCTTAGCAGACAATACTCTATATTTGATATTTCACTAAGATACAGTGGGATGCAGAGTTTTTTATATTATTTGCCGAGAAGTCCATAGAGCCTTCTCTAAGTATTTATGGGGAATATAGGTGTTGTTCCTAGCAGAAACAACCTTCAAAATTTTCTAGGCAGCCTTGCAATGAGAGAAATTTTCCCATACTGTAATCACTGTTGGGAAATTGCCCTTTCTAGACATCCTTTCTTAGGCTTTGTTGTGATAGGAATAAGGTAAAATAAAAGCACAAGGAATGAATGCCCACAAATAGAATTTGTTGTTTGATTCACATTCCCCAAAGAGTGTTAATGCCTTCAGAGATGTCAAATCATAAAGGCTATACTGCACAGAAGCACTGTGTGAAAGAAGAGATGAGCACTGTGAGGATTCAGAAATAATAAAATAACATGGTTGCCTGCAATGTGACACTTGTGATTTACACCAGCTTAGGGCCTCTCATTGCTGACACTTTGATATGAATCTTGAAACCCTCCCTGGTTAAGTAGCCTTTTAAGGCAATTTTTATGTGCCCATACCTTGCTTAAAGTATAGAGTTCTCAAAAAAAAAAAAAAAAAAAAAAAAATTTCCTCAAAATTTGGGCTATATATTAATGAGGACAATCAGTTACTGCAGAGTTAGTTCTCCAGTGGGCCCTGCCTCTGTTCCCTGGTATTTTCTTTTCCCTAGCAGTCTCGCTACTTCCCTGACTTCTTCTTTTCACCCCACCTAGAAAGACAGTAAGGATGAAAGGGAGAATCTTTATTCCCATCTGCCTCATCTGTATTTAAAGTATCCTGCTGCATTGGAGGGAGGGTACTGGAAGCACTGGGCTCTACAAGGATGTGGATCTACAAGTAGTACACAGAAACACAGTCATTTGCCTGTGAAACATTTTTTTTCAAATATTCTTAGAGATAATTATAAAGGATAAGAAGGTTGTTCCTCTTCCTGCTCAGAAATCCTTTTGTTTTCTATGAGACTAAGGTTCCAATCATCATACAATGATGAGATGACAGAGGTGGTGCTTCAGTGCTGTTGTGTAGGGAAATTCTTTTTGCCAGTTGACAAAGTGGTTTTGAGCAGGGCACGATGCAGCCTGAGCACAGGAGAGGGGCTGTTTGGGAGAAGTGTCATTGGACCAAACAAAAATCATACCAACACCATGCTAAAATTTAATATGGACAGTCAGTTCCAGGTGCCCAGGAGCATCATACGGCACTTTTTAAGCTACTGCACCTCCTAGGCCAGGATCCTGTTCCCTCTGGTACCCATGTGAGAGATACTATGACCTTAGTGTACAAACCATCATTTTACTACTGATGCTGTGTCCAAGCATCCATGTTTTGAAGGGGATTTTTGAGATTTTTTTTTTCTATTAAAGCAGCTCCAGCTGGGATCACAGCACAGCAAAGTTATCCTACTCTCAGCTTGTTGAGAATGAAAGTGAGGAGAGGGCACACTGCCCTGTTGGACATCCCATCAGCCTGGGGTAATTAAAGTGAAGATGCCAGGTGAGCCTGTCTGTGGACCTCACTCAGCAAACCAAAGCACAGCAAATGTTTGATGAAAGTTCCCAGTTAGAGATGCACCCTTCCTCTTTGGGATGGAGAGCAAGGAAATAACCATATAACCATATCCTGACTGTCTGCCACAGAGCCCTGCATCCCAGCCTGCTGGGTTAGGGGGTAAACCTGGTGAATAGCACTGCAAATGATATTACGACTACATACTGAATGTAGCAAAAAGTCTAATTGGGATAGAACCTTAAGTCTGCAAGGGCTGAGTACTGAGTACTTTCATTATCCACAAAGTCATTTAGAACAGAATGGACAATTAATCTGCAGTCAGTGATAGGTGGTGGCAAGAACTTAAGCACTCCTACAGACACTGTTCATCTTCTTTTTAAGGTAAAAATAAGAAAATAAGAAATGGTTTCACTAAAACAAGACATACATGTTGTATTTAACAGGAAAAATCAGCCTTCATTGAACTTAGATATGGCAATCTCATTTCCTACAATGTTTCTCTGTTCAAAGGAAAAATAATTCACTACGGTATCCTGACTCCTCAAAGCATAATATCAACAAAAACCCTTCCTATTACTGCATGTTGAAAAGTAGAAAATTCCTGAAAGATAAAACCTGAATAAAAGGGAGGAAGGGAGGAAGGGAGCAAGGAAGGAAGGAAGGCATTTTCATAGCTCAAACACAGTACATTCAGACAGACTTTATTTCCATTGATAATTTCCTACTAATTCAAGTACCTGAAAAAAAAAAGTTTTGTTTCTTTTTTTATGTATATCTGTTGTCAGAATTAACCCTTCAAGGAGCGAAGAGTCATGCATATTCCTGCATGCACTCAATGCCAATTGTGCTACTTATACCTTTAGATCAGCTTCAAATCAAATCGTAGCAGGCAAACAGTGCTCCCTCCTAAGTGCTTATGTGGTTCTGTTTTTAGATCTCGTGAGACTGCTAAAGCCATCACTTCAGGATCACTGGTAAGAGCTACATCAAATTATTTTGTAGCAATTTGAGTTCTTATATATCTATTATTTACCACTTCAGTGATTTAAAACACAGTGGAAATTTATATGGGTTTTGCTGCTGAACAGAGCTAGATTGACTGGAGAAGGGGGGGAGAGAAAAGGATGTGAATAAACAGTGCCACTATACCAGTTAAATGATGCTGCTGATTAGTTTTGTGTTGAACAAGTCTGCCACAACAGGTATTACTCTTATTGAGCTTTGCACTATTGGTAAGTGCTGCTTCAATTATTTTTTTCCTCTTAATCCTTCACCTATACATTAATCCTTTTTCTATATATTCCTTCTCTTTTTTGAGATGGCTGTTTTGTAAGTCTTTCAAAGGACAAATAATACAGTGCAGAAGAAAAAACTCAAGCCCTTTTCTGAAAGAACAGTGAGATACCTCTGTAGCTGTGCAAGTCAGAGATGGACTTGGATCATGCAGTCCTCTCAGCCTCTGCACAGCACAAGATTTTCCTTCACTGTAGGCCAGTCCATTTTTAGAGATCTCAAAAGATGGAGAGTCCCCTTCTCTTCTGCCACAACCTCATCTTCTGCACCGAACGGATATTGTCCCAAAAAGCTGCTGAGTCTTAACTTGACTTTTTATGGAATATAACCACCTTTCCATTACAGCTGTGCATAACCTCAGGGTAGTCTGAGAGCAATCAGTGACTATTACATATAAATACCACTTTTTAGGAAGAGGTGCATGTGCTGTTAAAGTACATAATTGGTGCCCTGCAAAGTCCTTACCTTGCACCCAGGTATTCCTGGATATGCTGTAATAAGGCACTTCAGGAGGTGTTCACACATCTAACTTCAGCTGGTCTGTGTAGTCAATGCCAAAGGTAGCCCCCTAACTCAAGTGCCTCAGATTGCTACTTTCTCCATGAACTGTGTGAGGTGTTTCAGGTGGTTCATTTCAGTGTTTCAACTAGATGCCTACAGTTTGAAGTTGCTAATACCCTACTTTGTCACTTTGCTATCTTAGGTCTCTGCTGGATATGATATATACCATACTACTTGACAAATTTAGGCTTACAAGATGAAATTACCAAGCTCACCTCCTTTCTTTTCAGATTTTCTCACCCGAATTGTACTTTTGCAGCAAAGGGCTGGGACTTATTTCTTGTGAACAGAATTGCCATTCCCTATTCCCAGAGCTTTCTCTCTGTTCTCCATGCTTCTACTGTATTTCTCAGCCTACAGTAATTGTTTCTATTTTCACTTAGTCTGATTTTTATTCAATTTGCATAATAACTTCTTCATTCCCAATCAGAAAACAGCAGTGTTATGATCTATGAGATTTGAGGAAAGTCAAAAAGACAAATATTTCTTAACCTGGCAGGATATTAATATTCTGTCTCGTTAAGAATATCATATATAATAAAACACATTTTTTCTCCAGATCATGTAATTGTCATAAGAAGGCAATATTCTATGCCTAAACACATTTATCGCCTCTGTTACTTTCCCTTCACTGTTAAATACTTTTATTACATTGTCTAACTAAAAACTTATGATTTGTTACAGATCTTACAGAGCTGCTGACAGAGCTAATTGCTAAATTGCCACTGATTGTACTCTGGGTAACTTTATTACCAGGTTTGATGTCACCTCCAATCCTTTTTTCCAAAAGCTTTATAAGACTCTAACATTTATTAGATTTGACCAAACAAATTGACCATCCCGCTTCATGTGAGAACAAGGTTTTGTAATTTGACTGTATCTTTTACCTGGGAAATTTCAAACCAGCACATCAATTTTCAAAGGTCACTCACTTTGCTCTATTTCATTTCACTCTCCTTGCCCCAATCTGTTTTCTTTCCAGTAAGTTATTCCTTCTTTTCAGTTCATTCTGGGGTGACAGATCTCATTACCTCTCCAGAACTCACGAGAATACACTGCAGTGTCATGTAGTGATCCAGAATCACTGATATTCACCAGCATTTCCATGTGCAGTAGAGGATCTTGACAAAACAGAGCATTCCTGAAGGCCACCTGAATTCTTCACTGCAGGTACTATGCAGTCAGAAATAGTTTTTAATGCAGGCACAGGTAGAAACCCAACAGAGCAAAAGATGGGGTCCAAATAACTAATAATTTAACTCCAGATAAAAAAAAAATAAATTGAGAATTTATATGGGCACATGGCCTAAAATGATATTACTTTTTAAACGCTGGGTTACACATTTTCTTTCTCTTCAGTAAAGTTACTTTTTGTCTGGTTTCTTCTCCTACTTTCTGGTTTTTCCTAAGCTCTTCAAGTGATATTAAGTTTGTTATGTCAGCATGTTAGTCAATCCTATTGCAGCTTTTATCAAACTGGCAGACTCTGGCTCTGTGGTGTTTTTATGACATGGTCGCTCTGACAGATTGCTCCCACATGACACTGGAAAATACAGTGACTCAAAGGAGCAGCTGGGAGCACACACTTCCAGCCAGCTGCTTTGATGGATTAGAAACTCTCCCAGAGCCTATCACAGGGAGAGGCTGTAATGCTGCCTCCCCAGCACATTCGCTTGCATCACACCTGCACTGAGACACTGTGCAAGTTGTTGCCATACTAATTTCAGAGATAATTAGGAAGAGCATAAACCCCAGGTTCCTGTCTGTTTCAGTGTCTCATACAAGCACATATAGGAAGTTTTGTGATCAGTACTCCCACAGTCCATTACCCAGTCTTTTGATAACAGACATTGGATGTTTCAGAAGACATGCACAATACAGTCCAAAAATAATGGGTCTTTAAAATTACTGGAGTAAGTTTATTGCAGCCCTCACTGTCTAAAGGCAGGTTTATGCCTTGAAGTGAGATTGCAATCAATGAAAACCTCTGTTAAAGTTTACTGTTCTTCTTATTGTAGATCTTGGTCATTTTGTTAGATATGGAAAAGACATATTTAAGAGTTCAGCTAAAATCCAAGGTGTCAGTAGTAGCATTCAGGAATTAGATCAATAGACTGTCCTTTGTGTGAAAAAAACCCAATTTTTTCCATTCAGCCACTTTTAGTTTGCCAGTTTCTAAAGTTGTTGTGTGCTTTTCTAACCATGGATTACTTGCTTGGGTAAAAATAAGCTAATGGTTTGCCTCCTCTAAACTCCTTATTATTGTTAAATATTTTTGACATGAGGCTTCTTATTCCTTCCCTTCAAAATGAAACAAAGTTCAGCCTTCTTCTTCCCTTTTATTTTTGTGTGTGTGTCTGTGTCTATATCATTTCCCATTGCCTATCTTTGCATTCCTTGTTTGCTGCCAGTGATTTTTGCAGCTTTTGGTCACAACTCATATTCATACAGAAGGTCATAAATCTCCATATATAAACATATAACACATATATAGATAGTGTCCATACTCATACAGGGACCATTTGTGTTGCTTCTAAGTAAAGGATGTAGCAGAATGGGAAGGTGCAAGTAGGAGTGGCAATGAAACCAAGTGAGTTTCTGTGGCGACCGGAGATAAAATGGACAATAGAAATTTCCAAGCTCTCTAGAGGCTGCAAGGTGCCCAGGTGCCTCCTCACAGATTCCATCCACCTTGCTTCAGCAATCTCCAAAGGACAATTTGAATTGTGGTTAAGTTCCACCCCAGCGAGATCTGGTCTTGAATTTGAAGGGAAACCTAAAAATATAAGCAAATGTATAAAAGTATAAGTTCTGATTTTCCTTTTCTCATCCAGATTTCTTCCTTTTGCTTTTTTTCATGTCTATGCTATTTTTTATGCAGTGTTTGATGCCTCAGAGTACAACATGAACACTTGGTTTGTGGGAAAAATTATCTCTACATTTCAGATAGCTATTAAGATCAATAGTGTATTTTTATATGTTACTGTTTGATCATCTTTACCATGCAAAAATAGATGATCATTTACATTGCTTTAACTTCAGAAACCAAATCTTTTTTATTCATGAACTCAGGCAGAGCAATACGAAGCATACTGCATTTTTCTGATGAAGAACCCATCCATTAGCAGGTTGTCCCATTAATGATTAAAGATTAGTTAGCATACCTTACACCTTGCCATATTTAATTGCTAGAATTTAAAAAGTCAATATGAATAATTTCACAATTTTAGTCTCCTTTGTTTTCTTATATGTAGTCATAGCACCTATGTTCAATTTTCTGTCATATTGAAAAGGCAATTTAAAAGTTTGGCACAATCCTTGGGCCAGAATGTTCTGGAATAAATTTTCTGAAATCACTTTGGTGATATTGAAGGAACTTTCCTCCTTAATATGAGAATTTCTGCTGTTGAATGTGAACATATCAAACATTTATTTCTGAGTGTTTGTCCAAATCACAGTATGAACTCTTTCAAAGATAGAATTCTGTACATGTTGGTGACCACTCTAAAGTATTTAAGCATCTCTAATTGTAACCTGAAAATATGGTTCAGAATTTTTTGTTGTTGTTTCCTTTTTCTCCCTCCCTCTTCAGTGTCTATCATGTTAAATGCTAGGAAAGGAGATAAAAAGCAGGCTTCCCATTATAGGACTTATGGCTTTGGGACTGCAAGGTGCACCAAGAGATAAGAATTCAGAATTTAAAAAGAGCATGATAAGGCTCTCTAAGACCATTTCACTCTCTGAAACTACCTGTTCTAGTAGACCTTTTCTGGGTGTGCATTTTACTTATCAGAGAGCTGTGGTCACTGAAACAGTGGCAATTGGCTACTGCAACTAGACTGGAACCAGCAAATAATACATCTGCAAAGAGCTGTTCCCTCTGAGTCAAACTCTGGTGAACAAACTGCTTTAAGTACTCCTCAAATACATGGACTGTGAGAGGGAAGGAGAGAATCAGAGCATTTTAGATAGCAGTGCTTTTTCAGATTTAGGGATGCATTGTGAAATTTCAGCTGTACACCAAATAACTCGCATGCTAAGTGAAGGCTAGTGCTACTACAGTGCACCAGTTGTAAAATGTTTAAATACGGATCAGAGTATGAATGTAAAAACCATGTACAATCTAGGCTGCTTTCCACACATACACCAGAGCAAATAATGATGTGATTTGAGAGACATAATGACAATATTGTGCCTATAATGCATTTGCCCAAAGGTACACTTGTGAATGTTTTCTATTCATTTCTTTTCTCCATTGCACATTTCCCTCAACTTAATTATTCCATTGATTGTAATTAAGCTCCCTCTAAGTTTGTGAGTGTGGAGTGCATTTTCAAAATAAATATGAGCAAGCTGACTTGCTCCTGAAGCTTTTTAAAAATGTCAGCTCTATAAAATTCCTAATAAGCATTTTATATCTGAGAACACAAATTAATTTTAGAGACTTTCTATGACTTCATCTATTTTTAAGAAGACAGAGAGAGAATCTATTGATTTACAAACAGTTGGAATCAAACTTATGACAATTTTTTAATTCATTATTCTTATTACTGGCATAATATTACCACCTATTAAAATGTGAGCAGCCCTGCAGGGATTAATATTGCTTCACAGTAGTGGCTGAGCCAACATGCATTAAGGAACACTCACTGCCCAAAAACCCGGCTTGTGTGTTGATACCCTGAATGGGCTGAAGAGAAGAGCAAAAAGTAGGATGGTAACTAGACAGTAGCAGAACTAGCTGTGTAACTAGATATATTTTTTGGCTTAAAACTGTAGTCTCAGTTTGCCACCTGTCTAACCATTTCAACATTGCAACCTATTTTCATAACCTGAAGAAATTCCTTGGATTCTTGAATGTTATATAATATTGATCTGCCTCAACTGCAATGTAGTACCCAATATCTGTTTCTTCCTCTCTCTGCCTCTCTCTACTTCCCCAAAGCAACAATCTCTCCCACGAAAGCAAATGCTGCTGCAGTAGCTTTATAAGATAAATGATAAATTATATGTATGTTTATTTGCTTCTGAAATGAAGGTGCTGTAAGAATCTTGCATGTAGCCTATTTTCATCTAGCTTAATTAATGACCACTAAGATTCTTTAATACCTCAGCATTCCCATGTCCAGTACAGTGCATCAATATTATACAACTGTAATATGTTCTAAAATAGGATAATTTGAAATCCATAGGTATTTAAAGGTTTATGGTTACAACAGATGCCAGATTAAAAAAAAAAAAAAATTAGAAACAGCTAGCAAAATCTCACATACACAATAGGGTATAGATTTGGATACAGTATATCATCAGATGAAAGATAACATATACAAGACCATATTGTAGCAGGATGAAGTCACTTTCTTACATTAAGCCCTTTTGTGTTTTCTTAATATATCCAAAGCAGAATGGTTATCCAAAAACATATTATTACAAACAACTGATATTTGATAACTCTTAATAAACACTGGTTAAAACTGGTAAAGAATTTTTTGCAACACTCTATAATATTTTATATAGTGTTTCAAAGGTGGAACATACCAGGTGGTATGGTTATGGTTACACTCTGAGTTCCCAATTTAAGTTCCCAAGTTTCATAAGTTCAGTGCTTAATTTCATAAAAACTGGTGTCTAAAATAGATCAGGTGATCTGCACCACGAGCATATTTCTTCATCAGCTCTCAAGAGACCATAGAGCAGCTGTTGAAACCCAGACTGTACAGATCTAAAATAAGGCAAGATAGCTCCATCCTTTACATCATTTGACTTGATCTTTTCTGGTCAATCGAAATGGTAACTGTGAGAACTTTGCTCTGCTTTAAAGCACATGAAGTAGTGCAGAAAGAGGTATTTACAATAAAATAATAATAAACATGGTTTGTCATTTCATATGTTTGCAAGAACAGATGAAATAATCAGAACATGCATTTCATTGGACCTCTGGTGAGGCACATCAACTTGCAGCTGCCTGTGGATCTCTTCAGTGTTCTCCAGCTGTTTATTTATTAAGTCTGAGTGGAGGAGGATATGATGCAGTATTGGAGTCCTGCTCACTACTTGGCTCATACACTGAAGCTTCTGAAAGAGGAAAAGTAATGATTTGCTCCTCAAGTGATGATATTCTCACCAACTTTAGTATTCCCAGAAAAACGCTCAACTTCTCTTTCTGTTGCAGCCAGCAAGAGTGGAGTGTCACTGTTATCTGATACACCACCTTCCACAAGTGGACCTTGTAGCAGATGTAAGAGGAGCAGGGGGCCATAGACCTGCAGTGACTTTGTGTCAGATGGAACAGTAAAAAAACTTCCTGCCCTCGATATTTAGCATTTCTGGGATGGTGAGGGAAAGGTAACCAAATTTGTGGTGGCAGGTGTAGCACACATGAATCACTGTTTTGGCTTAAACATGTAAAGTATTTTGCAGACCATATGGTGAGTAATGTAACAGTTTAGACGAGCTGATGTTGATGCCTTGCATTTGGTACACCATGGTGTCTTACAGAGTTGTGCTGTTGCTGTGCTTGGATCAGTTGTTGGGTAAATGTAAGGAATAAGGGGTGATTCTGTGTCATGATAACTCTAAGGTGTTTCATTTCTGTACTGCTTTTGGCTGGGATGGAGGTAGGTTTCTTCTCAGCAGCATGTGCAGTGCTGTGCTTCAGATTTGTGGCTAAAACCATGCTGATAGCACATAGATATTTTGGCTATTGTGAGCAGTGTTTGCACATTGCCGACATGTTCTCTTTTTTCCCACTCTGTCCCTCAGCAAGTAAACTGGGGGAGGGCAAAGAGTTATGAGGATACAGAGCTGGGACAGCTGATGCAAACCTTGCAGGAAGGTATCCCATGCCTTATGACATCAGAAATAAAAGACTGAATTAGAGAAAGGAGAAATGGGGAACTGTGAAGGTGGCAAATACTGATAGTCTGTCTTGACATCAGTCCTCGTGAGGCAGGTGGTGAGGGATTTCTTTGTGTCAACTGGGTGTTCTGCTCTTTACTTGCCCTATTGAACTGGTTTATCTTAACCTACAAGCTTTCTTCATTTTTATTCTTGCTGTTCTCTCCCCTGTCCCCTTGCATCTGCTATGGATAGGCTATACTTTCTTTTATTTGGACAATTGCTTCAGAAGTCTCAAGTGTCCAGCTTGGGTATCTATTGTATGATGCCATGGGAGCCAGGAGCAATCAGAGTCCCTGTAGGGACACTCGCAACAGTACGGCAGGATGCTGCTCCAGATGCCATCACTGGTGATGCTCCTTTTTGCTTTGGTTCTCAGTAGGTTTCAGACACAAGACAAAAGTGGATCATGTCCTGAACACTCAGAAACACTAGAGTCTAGAGTCCAAAGGGAATATCAAGAAGGTGGGCTTGCAAACCTGTGTCTTTGTCCACGTGTAATTATTTCACAGTGGTGCCCATGCTGATTGAAATGAGGAATAGGATTCAGCCACAAACAGGATCTCTGCAGATTTTCTTACTAGAGCCTGTCCTCTAGCACTACAGTTTTCTGTGGGTTTATCAGCGTGCCACTCTTTAATCCCTTCAATATGGAATACACTGATTTGGTACAGTAGTAATTTTCATCATGTTTAATTAAACCAAATATTTTACGACAGTAAATTCACTATGTCAATATGGTTACTTTAATCAGCTCTACATGTAATCTCATCAAAAGCAATACCAAATTTATTCAAAAATAGCTGGTTTCATTAAAACAATATTCCCTGGTGTTAAATGTATTAACCTCTTTCAATTCTTTATTGATTGTATCAATGTCAAGTCCTTTATGATTTTTCAAATGATAATTTCATGCTTACCATTTTAATGCTTCCCCAGAAATCCCATTTTCTATATTTTTAAATTACTGATAATTAATTTTGGGGGATTTTTGTCATGGAATATTCTGTCTTTTAATGTTTGTCTCAAATTGATGTCAAGACTTTAACATCTCCACTGATCTTTTCAAAATAATTCAGGCAAGTTGTATCCTGAGAATACCTTTAAATATGACAGTTTTGGCCTGATATTATTATAACCATTGGCAATAAAAAAATTAAACATTGCATTAACATCATTTGTCAGATGTCAACATGAGATGGGTAGGTCCGTTAAATATAAAACACAAAAGTCTATTTTATCAGGACATTTCTATGTTTTTTTCAGTAGGTATCTTACCTTGTTTTCTCTTAAAAAATGTTGTAGGGAAGTAACTGATGAATATTGGAAAATTTCTTCTACTGTGGCACATAAGTTAACATCTTTTTTTGGGCTCACACCTGTATAAGACATCTCATGCTCTCTTGATATATTTAAACATTTTTTCTCACTGTATTTGTGAAGAAGTCAGTGAGAAGGGTGTAAGGGTAGAAAACCCTCAGAATATTTAAAGATAAAGGCCTTAAAATCAACAGATGGCACCTTGTTTTTATGAGCCCTGGGCATGCTACTGCTTCTTCCTCTGCTTTTTCATCAGATCATATCCATTTACATCATGAGGATTTTCTGCTGAATGTTTCCTATACTCATCCATGGTGTCCATTCTAACCTACTGATTTATTCTACTGTTTTCACAAATTTTCTGTTTTCATTCTGAAAGCAATTCAAATATTTTCTTTGCCTTTTTTGTCAGGCTTCATTTTTTAAGCAAAAAATAATTTTTGTGATTGCTGAATTGTGCTCTGGGGCAAAGGTTCATCATCTACTTCTTCTGAATGCAATGCCCAATTACTATTCACAGGAGTATATCTCATTATTTTTTCTTTTCAGGCTGTGCTTATTCTTCTCGTTTTGTGGAACTGACCATTCAAAAGAACAAACTACCTGTATTACTGGCCAAAAATAGTATTTTGTTTAACAATAGCAAAATAAGTTGATAACCACCAGATTTTTGATCAAGGATCAAGTCATGCTCATAGATCTACTGTAGAATTGCTCTGAGATTTTTTCATCAGTTTTTCTTTTAGAATTTTTTAACATCATTGATTAAAAATATTTTTTTCCTAACAAATAAGAAAACCCAAACCAACAAAACCCTAATATTATCAGTGACCTGGGACCAACATCTCTCCTGGATCAAATTCTGCTATTACCAAGCAGTTTCTCTCCGCGTGTCACATGAAAGGTGGTTTTGCCCTCTAACATATGAATTTGCTCCCTAAAATTAATTTTAATTAATTTGGTCCTCTGTGATCTATAGGTCTTAATTCTTCTCCATACGTGTTCTGCTTCCTGTCCTTTTAAGCTTTTGATTACTTTGAAGTTGAGAATACCTGTACACATTTCATTAATACCCCCCCACTAAGATATTATTTTTAAAATGAGTACTTATTATTCTTGTTTATTAGTACTCCTAGCTAGTAATAATTTAGAGACTACAATGAGAAAGATCTTATCTCTCCTTATCCTGAGATATCTAGATTATTTTTTATCAACATAATTTATAGACCCACAAGCAGAAGATTGCGTATTATTTCAGCTCTTTGAAACTCACTGTAAGCTTTGATAAAATGAATTTTTATTTGATAGGAATTGTTTTAGATTAAAAGCGTCAATATTGTTGTACATTAAAAAAAATAGAAGTGAAAGTGAACAAATTAATTCATGTTCTGCAACAAAAAAAAATCATGGTGGTATTAATATTGATAATTGGAACTACTATAATGCATTACAATTATAGTAATCAAATTGCCAGTCTGGAATAGCTATTACATTTTTAGCATTCATGAACAATGATTTAGATGATAGTTCCCTAGTTATTAACTCTGCAGAAAAACTAACCCCCCTTCAGAATTCCACATATTTTTTTCAGCTGCAAATTAAGGGAGAAAGCAGCATAGCAACAGTTTTTACAATACAGAATTTAAATGCTTGAATAGTCTAGTAGGAAGAAGTGATCAAATCAAAATTTAAGTGAACACATTACTGTGACAAGTCTGCTCACTTCAGTACACATCTCCCAGGGGATCGTTTTAACATCTTTTCTTCGAATGGATTGTTACAATGAGAAATATTTATAAAATATTTTAGAAGTTTCGCATGGTAGGTCTTCACAAGAATGAGATTCTGGACACTTCAAATTTCAATTATCCTTTTTGAATATAGGCCAGTAGATTATTTAAACACATAGTTTTAATAGTAGGTGTTTAAGTAGCTTACTTCCTCTTGAACCAGAAAAGCAAGTCTTAACAGTGTATTATTTCTATAAGGATTTTACTTCATCAGTTTCAGTCTTGCTGCCTGTTAGTTTTCCAAGTTTAATTGTAAAGGGAAGCATAAAAAATGCTGATCTAAATGCTAAAAAAAATCCATGCAGAAGTTAAAAAGGACCTGACAAGGAGGTGAATATTTAAATTCTTTCACTTGAACCCTTCCTCTTAAATCTCAGCTTAAAAAACAGGCTCAAGGGTCTGTCAATATGCATGTTTCATAGCAGAACAAAAAAAAGACCCCACCTAACCTTAAGATCAGCTAAAAAAAAAATAAAGGAGATTTACTTGGAATTCTGAATATGTTTCAAAAGTCAATTATCTCCAATAGTGTTGTGTCTAAATGACTTTTAATAGGAATGGACTTGTAAAAATCAGGATATTATGGCCTGCACTTTACACTGAATCCCCAGAGGTTATTTGACTTATATTCATCTCATTTACTCCTTGGCCGTAAAAGTTCCTGTCTTTCCATACCCATCTACTTGCACATCTTCCCTTTAGAGATGAGAAGACAAAGGAAACTCTCAGAGTGTGTAAAGACTCAGAACTTGTACATGGACAATAGTCCTGCTGTGGGATCGCAGACTCTGGCATTTCCTCTATGTATCACCCTAAATAAGCTCTTCTGAAATTCCGAAGGAGCTAGCAGATGCCTTGGCAGGATCCCTTGGCAGGATCATCTGGGGAGGCTGGGGAGGGGCCTGTTGGCTGGCAGCCAGCCAGTGTTATTCCCATCTTCAGGAAGAGAGTGAGAAAAGGACCAGGGGCACTCTTGTCTGATCTGGTCTGTTCTAGTCTAGCTTGGGACAAATTGCAATACTTAGATCTAAATGCTGCTTAAAGACAGAGAGCTGGGGGCAAAAGGGGGAGGTGGCTGAAGACAGAAATAAAAAAAAAAAAGAGCTTGAAAAATGCATATGACTGGATTACTATGAAGTCAAGACTTGATAACCAAATTCCCTTTCAATCTTCCATTGATAACACATCTCAGTACTAATAATACCAATTTCTGCAAAATGTTCTTATGATGCACCAGAGGCAAAATGTTGCTTTGCCTTCTCAGAACTCTCATCAGTATGTTTGTAATCTGATAAACTTGATTTAAGGACTGATGTGCACAACAGTATTTGTGACCAAGATGACCAAGAACTGGTCACTTCCAGGAACAGAAACCAGTTTCTGGGAAGCTGAGCACCCAATGAAGGGTTATGATCAAGAAGTCCATCAAGGTATTCTCCCACTTATAGGCACAAGAATAGACAGGACCAAAATGTGAAAAAATGTGACATTATGGTTAATGTCAAAATTTAGAAAGGATTGAGAACTGAATTCTTCTGCCTGGCTGCACTTCTAACAAAGTGAACATTTGTACTTCATAGGGGGAAACAATTTTCACAAATTACAAGCATAAAAAAGTTTTATTTCAAAGAACTGAGATTCTTACTTCCTTTCCTTTTACTTCTCACTCTTTCTTAATGTTCTTAATAGCAAAGATAGAAACCAGTCATTTCCATGTACAAAGATTTCTTTTTCTTCCTGTTTAAACTTAGACCTCCAAAAAATATTCAAGCATCCTCCTATCACTTAGACATTTTTATACCAATGTAAATCAGATGACTACACATAGGTACTATTACCTATTTCTATATGTATAAATAAGATAAAAATTAGGGTCATAATTTCCTACAATGACATGCAATGCCCCATGTTTGTGAACGAGAGACTGAAAAAATCAGAGCAAATATTATTTCATTTTAAAGTATGTATTTTAAATGGCAAAGAATATTTACACATAATAATATACATTCAGGAAACATACTGAACACTATTCATAGAATAGTAGTAATAAAAAAATCTTGTCTTGAATTATGTCATATATATATCATATGTATAGGGTAGGTTTTAATCGGATTGGGAGACTTCTATTTTTTTGTAACCTTGCAAAAGTAGCATCATGCTTTTCTTATGTCAGATGTGAGTTAAGTTCAACTTGAAACATACCACTTTAAAGGAAATAAGTATCAATATCCACTACCTATAATTTCAAATTACTGACTATAATGAGGTGATTACTATCCAGGTTTAGAAGCAGAACAGTTTACAACAACACTCTCTTTTCAGTAGTTTATTCTCAGAAGGAGATGACAGAAAAAAAAAGATAAAAGTGTAGTTTCCTGGAGATTTTTTATGGTTTAACAGATTCACAGTAAATAAATTGGGGTTTAATTGTGAGCTCTTCTCCTGTCCTCCTGATACTAAGCAATCCAATTTCCTGATATTATTTTTTCCAACTAAAAATCTTCAATGTCTTATCTATCATATCTATATAGATTTAAAA
This sequence comes from Sitta carolinensis, assembly GCA_032173965.1. NCBI lineage: Eukaryota > Metazoa > Chordata > Aves > Passeriformes > Sittidae > Sitta > Sitta carolinensis. The sequence continues at coordinate 10,925,776 of CM063284.1, read as the reverse complement.
TTTTATAGTAGGACTTGTCCCTTGCTTCACCTATAACTGACCTCTGTTCATCTGTGGTAGTAGCAGCAGTAACAGCAAGAGCAGTGGATGATTTGGGTTTAGTGACTCAAATATTATGCCTGTGTTGCAATCTACTTCAGTGCAGTCAGCAACGTTTGTCTAAACAAATGAATCTCCAGGTTTGAAACATTTCTCATTATTCATGCACACTGCCATTAATTTGTTATGCAGCAGATTCCAAATGAGGGAATGAGCTGTATTGCCGTTTTTTATATGATTTATTTTTTATTACAGTAACAGTGACTGATAGAATTATTCCCTTATCTACAAAAACACGGGCAGATTTATGCAATATTAATAACTCCAGCTAAGTCCAGGCAGGTAGCTCAACAGAGGAGTCCAAACATTCTCCTTCAGCTCTAGTTACCCAGAGGTTTAGAGCACACCTTCACTGTCAACAGCAATCATAAGGGTAACATAAAAGGTTTAAATTACATTTAAACATTTACAGACTATAAGAACCAGCCTTCCTGACCAATGTACACCAAGCAAAGTAATAAATTCCTGGGAATTCAAGCTAGTCCTTTCTTGTTGCTCGTGCTGCTTTGTATTATCCCCTCACAGTAAACCAGCCAGGCAACCTGCTGACTCAAGCCCACGCTTCATCTTGACCCCTTGCATTTTTCACCAAGACCCATAACCCTCTGGAAACAGGAATCAGCTGCAACTGTGCTCTCCATAGAGTGCTGTCATCACAGTACTTTTCCAGTGATGTAAGGAAAATTCCATAAAGACCTCAACAATCTTTTCTGAGTTCATCCACCTACTTTTGATTTCTCAGCTCTCCTTGGTGTTAAATTTGTCTTTCTTAACGTCTTCCTTCTACCATCCCATTCCTTCCTATTCCATAGCACAAAATGCTTACAAGATGCCTGCAATAGCTCTGCTTATCCTTACTCACAGCTCCAGCCAACACCATGAACATAGCAGCATTTACATAATAGTACCTTACATACTGCAAAAACAAATGTTTTAAATAATTGTGAGTAAGATTGATTGGATCAGGAAAAAAAAAAAAGAAAAAGCAAAAATTCTCATGATAGATTTGAGAGAAGTGGGAAAAACATCATTTTTTATATCAGTTTTGGATGTTTTACTGAAGAATTATATAAGAAGTAATAAAACATACTTATCTACTTGTCAATCTGGATGCTCCCAATTTTCTCAAATACTTTTTCTATCTGTGGTTCTAAGACTTTCACAGTACATCAGAAACAATTTTTCAGTGTGAGATATAACTGTGCAATATAGGTCATGCTCTTTCACACATATTTCGCCTTTAAAAGGTGATTGCCACTTTTGGGGGAATGTCAAATCATAACAAAATAGATTTGTTTTGTTGGTATTATCCAAACAGCTAATAAATTATAATGTTCTTGTTATGTACACTGGAGTTCTCATAAGCATAAGTTCATACACAAATTTATGGAAAATTCTCTTGAAATTTCTCAAGAACTTCAACAAAAGAAAGCATGATAGTTTCCACTTTGTCTAACAGGACAGAGATATCCGATCTCATCTTAGATTTTCAGTTGATACCCAGTAGCTGTCTAGGACAAACCTTATTCTGGAACTCTCACTAAAGGAGAGAGATAAATGAATTCACCTTGGTTTATACTTTCTAATGAATTAAGTACTAGTGCCTATTATGACTGATAAATTTGGTGGAATGTTATGGTATATGTCTTATCAACCAAAGGTTTCTCTTCCCCATTCCTTCACATGTGTATAAATAGGGGGTTTTTTTAAATCAAATGGTGAATATTTTGTGCAAAATTACTATTTTATTTCACAGATCACTTCTTGATGATATATTGCATTTATTTAGTTTCCTAGATAAATCTTCTAATCTCAAACAGTTGTTTGAGATCAGTACTTAGTTATTAAACATCAGTGTTTTCAGTAATTTCACATATTTTTGCTAAGCAACTGTGATTTCAAATCTTCCTTTTATCTATTCCTATCTTATTTATCCATCATCATAAATAGCATAGCAGTCAAATTTTTTAAAAATTCAAAGCATTAATAGAAGTCTAAAGAGAAATAGTCTAGTATTACATTTCACCAACTTTTTGGTAATGATAGTGTCTTCTATAAGTTATGGGGGATTTTTTTCAGGCAACATGTATGAGTATTATTTAGCATATTCTTCAAGTATTCTTTAGATTTTCGTCAAGGCCTTTTATCTATTCCTTTGCCAAGGAAGAAGGAAAGAAGCAGGCAAAGTGTTCAAAACTTGAGAAAATGAAAATATCTCCTCAAAGATGTTTTATTAGTTGTATGTAGTATCACAAAGTAAATCTATTTTCTTAAGGAAAGTAATTTTTGTCAGAAAAAAAGTCTCTGTTAAAAGACAAAAGCTGTGTTCCACATAGTAAGGTTTCTGAAGATGAGAGAACACTTCTTGCAAGTCCTAGTGTAGCTTTAGCTATTAGTCAGTGCTCATTTTGACATTGAATAATGTTTATTAAAAAAAGAAAAGCACAAAATTTTCCTTTTAGTACTTTTCCTGATAACTGCACCCACTGATGTAAATTCTGCTGAGAGGGAGAACATTGAGCCACTCTGCATTCATACACTGCCAAAATGCACAGTAATACCCTGAATTTTGTCCATTTATTTACTAATAGACAACATCTGCATTGGTAGGAACTTGTGATTTATTCAACTGAATGCTCCCATTAGCTTGGTATGTAACATCAAGCCATTCTGGTTTAAAATAAGAAGGGGAAAGACATTATGCCACATATGTGAACAGGTTAAAAAAACACCCAAACAAGAAAAAAAAAAAAACTACCATAAAATCAACTCTCATTCTGCCTTGACTATGCCTCTCGTAACCAAGAAAAGGGTCAGAAGTGATCTGAAAATCAGGATGTTTAAAAACACATTGCCTGAACACTATTTGACTGATCTTTTAAAATAATTTCTGAAAACCTATGAAAGACAGTGCTGTTCACACATGGTAGTAAATTTTATTGTTTGGTCTTTCTAATATAGTGAGGCATCAGTGTGCTGCAAACTGCACCTGTGGATGTTTCAGAGCACTGTGGCTGTCAGAATGTCTTCTGCAGGAAGAATAACACAGAGCTACTTCTCTGTTGGCACTGACGCCGATAGGGAAGGTACCTTCATAAATAAAGTGTGCCAATATCCAAAATTATGACAAAAAATCTGTCAACTGACAAGAACAGGAGGTTTTGAAGAATAATCTGCACATCTGCTAGCAACCTTTAAAATAAATGCTGGCTTCTATTAGCAACAGAAAGAACATGCTCAAATAAAAGGATAAAGTGTCAAAAAAACTGTGAAAATAGCTTCTGTTTTCTAATTGCATTTGGAAATATTTATATTCTTTTTGGGGTAGGAAATAGGAAGACTAATTATACCATAATATGGATAAGTTACTTTACAAAAACAGAAATATAGTCCTGAATTAAAGTCCTTGTTCTTCTCTTATAAGCTTGAGAAAATCAAGGAAGAAAAATATATAAAATTGACCATTCTGATATATAATAAAGACTTTTTATATATATATATATATATATATATATATAAAAAAGATATATAAAGATATATAAAGATATATAAAGATATATAATAAAGATCATAATTAGAGGTAATTGTATTATTACTGTGACATAATTAAAACCAAATGGAATTTTATTTATCAATTATTTCATCATCATCATCATTATGATTTTGACCTTACATGTCCATTGAACAGTCAAGAAGCTGAAACTGGTTATTAAGAGCCTCTTATACTCTACACACAAAAGATTAATTCTTTTATTTTTAAAAAGCATCCTAGAAACTTTCAAAGAAGCTGGAGGTGTTCATGGACCATTCTTTTAGGTTGGGATGATGCAGAGACAACTTCTGGAAGTGTTGCTCCAGAACTGAGAAAGGCCCTCCACACATAGAGAGATTTTACATTATTTCCCTGCACACAATCCTTACTGGCACACACAGAGCCAAGCACTGCTGGAGAAAGGATATGACATTTTGCTGGACTTGAAAAAGCCGTTCTTATCCTCTCCTGTGATAGTTATCCTTTAATTAAAAAATGTGAATTTTAACATCTCTTCCAAAGATCCAAGTGTTAAGGGACAGATAAGTTTTCATATAAATACTCTTTGGTAGGTTCAAAAATTAATTTATAAAAAATTCCAGTTCTACATATATGTCAACAGAAGTAATTCTTCACCATATTAATGGACTTTTCAAGTGAGAATTCAAATTCTTTGTAACCCTTCCTCAATCAACCCTCATATCTAACCTAAACCTGAGTCCTGGACTTCTTTGTGGGTTATATGAAAGCTTGAATATAACCAAAAAATTCCTCATGAAGATTTGTTTCAAAAAGATATTTCCATCAACATAGATTTAATGTTGGTCTACCCTCATCAACAGCTGTATTAAACCCAGTCAAAACAAACTCTGCAAGCAAATGGTTTAGTACACCCTTACCTTCCTCAATTTAGTAACAAAATCCAAGGAGAAAACTGCAATGAAGTTCTGGACCTTTAATATTACAGTCATTAGAGTCTTGGTCTTCTCCCTTAAAGGCACTGAAAATATGACTTTGAAGAAGAAGAACCTAAGTTTACCCAGAAATGTGAATAAGAAGGACCCTCTCAAAGGCATTCTTAAGGTGTGATGAAAGAGACACAAATCAAAAACAGTCACAGAAAACAAAGGAGAATGTAATTTTAGACCAAGACTATAGTCAATTTTAATAAGCATAATTGATTTCTCAGGAGTGTGAGATTGGAGGAAGAAAACTCTAAAAAAAGCTTTTCATTACACAGAATCAAACAGAAGAGTAACTCCTCAGAGAAATTCAAGGTGACTGTTCTAAATACCTCCAGTGTCAGAGAGCAAAAAGTGCAAATGAGACAACTTCACTTGTGATGCACTGTAAACCACATAAATATGCATCATGAAATTTATCCCACCCTGTTCAGATATCTCAAAAGTATTTACCAAGTCCTAATCATCTGATCATGAAAAAATGGCTGTGGTCATCTCCAAAGCCAAATTTATACCCTGAAGGGGTCCAAGAGTTTTTACAGCCTAGACTTAGCATTTTACTTCTAGTGTAGTTCTGTTTAAGTGAGGAATTAAAGAGTAGTGCAGTAAGAGAAGACACAATAATCAGATAAGTAACCAAGTATTATTGGATTCTTCAAGGCTAGCTGCTGTTTGTCTCTCCTGCTGTGCAAACTGACATTTCAAAGACCACTCAGCTTTTTGAAGACTAGCATTCTCCCAACCAGGCAGACCACCCCAGAGCCTGCTTCTCCCATTAACAGCATCTCTCAAATATTTCAGTCCTTTTTAAATACTGGTTTATCTAAAGATCAGGTTTGCAGCTTAAGGTTCCTTTATTCCAAATTTTAGTAAGGATCAGACAAAAAAAAAAAAATCTTTAGTGGACTCTAAATTGAATCAATATATTCAGCATCCCTGTTCTAGGGTCCCCAAAAGACACTAATTTTCAATCTTTACTCAGTTCTGTTATTATCTATTGTCAGCCTTTTATTTATCGGCGGTCTACTGTGCCTTTAATTAACCATATGCTAAACAAGCTAGAAATAAATTTTTAAAAATCTTTAAAAAAAATAAATACTGTACCCCAGTTCACCTGTAAGATATTTTGTAGTACACACATTTCCATCATAAAGTGACACCACCCAGCTGCAGACTTTCATTAGCCTGCGGAGGATTGCAGACATCCAGCTTATTAAGGTGTGTCCAGCTATTTAGCAGTCCCATTTTCAACATTCCAGCACTCCATTTGCACATTCACAGTTTCAGAGGCATACAATGGTATTTCAGAGATTATGCATAATAAATATATCTGAGTGTGTTACAGTGGGCACTAAAATACAAATCAAGTGAACAGGACTTTCAGTCATTGTTCTTCTGATGAAGAAGAATTAATAAATCAAGACAAAAGAACTCAGAAAATTAAATATAAGATATTTGCATCTACAGTCCATCAGCATTGGTGCTGAGATCAACACACAGGAAGGAAAACTGAAACCTGGGCATCCTAGAGTGAAAGAAAATATTGTTGGAATATCAAAATGATAGCAGAATTGAAGAGATGTGTTAAAGACAAATCAATGTACAAATCAGGAGAAAGAATAGTTAAGAATGATACAGACTAAGGAGATTTAATGCTAATATTAAATGACAGTACTTGACTGTGTGTCTAAATGTTATTTTGAAGACTTTTGAAAAGACGTTCTTTTATATTTGATCATTTCCAGAGCATTGCATTTGAAAGATATTTTGTTTACTATAGGTTTGAATAAGGACTTGACCTTTGAGCTTTGTGTCATACAGAAGCACTCAGTGGAGCTTTCCCTCTAGGCATCTATCACATGGAAGAAATGGTTTCAATTAAGACATCTGTTCAGTTTGAGTACTTAGGCCAAAATAAGTCTTGTTATAGATGACAGGTGAGCTAAGAATTTTGCAATATAGACAATTGACAAGGTCTCTGGAATATCTTTCTATAAATTAGAACTAATCAATACAATCAATCGTGCAGAATTTAAAAAAAACAACTTTTCAGCAAGAGCACAGAAAGATGAACATGTCTAACAATTCCAAGCAAGAAAAATTAGTGTCAAGAAAAGCACACTGCTTTTCTAATTTTCTAAGCTCTAAATTCCTAATTTCTAATTTCAGGTGTTGCAAATATAAAAGAAGGCAAATGATCTCTTGGAATAACTTCCTGTATTTTTATCCCCCTCCTGCAGTTTAAACAGCTTTGGAGGGGGCAGCTGTGTATGTCAGGGCTAACGTTAAACAACAATCAAATAAATGTATTTTGGTCTGCTTACATGGTCCTTATGAACTGGAAATTATTTGTTGGAATAATAAGTTCTACCTAAATAGAACTTGACATATTACAATCAAGGACTCATAGATTGTGCTGAGTTTTAAGGGGCCCATCAGGATCATCGCGTCCAACTCTTGGCCCTGTGCATGACACCCCACAAGTCACACCCTGTGCCTGACAGCATTGTCCAAACACTTCTTGAGCTCTGTCAGGCTGGGCTGTGAGCACTGCCCTGGGCAGCCTGTTCCTATGCCAGACACCCTCTGGGGGAAGAACCTTTTCCTAATACTCAACCTAAACCTCCCTGACTCAGTTTCATGCTATTTCCTTGACTTCTGTCACTGGTCATGAGAGTGAAGAGATCAGTACCTGCCCCTTCACCCCGCTCTTGGGATGTTGAAGAGTGCAATGAGGTCTCCCCTCAATCTCCTCTTCTCCAGGCTGAAGACAAAAAAAGTCTTAAAATATGTACCAGATTATGAATTAAGAGGGTTTTTGTAAACCTATATTTCTTTCTATGAGGTCTTAAGATAGCAAACTGATGAAATCTATCAGAGATCAAAGGTGAAAATATGTCCATTTTTTGAGAAGGTGTCAATAATTTTTTGAAGGGGCAATTTTATATTACTGGTTCAGTAGAATCTAAGCCAAAGGAATGTTTTATTGAAGGAAGTGCACAGAAAAAATGTAAACCATTTAAAATAAACCAACGTTTGCAAGATTTCATTTAAAACTTTATTTTTTCCTTCTTTTATAAATTGAAAAAGAACAAACCATAATAAAAGTCAAAATGAAACCACTTCTATTTTATAAAAATAATCCTGTAATATTGACTCAAGCTGAATTATTCAGAATATCTTGTTTCATAACAGACTTCATATATAATTACATTTTTTTTTTATCATAAGGAGAAAAAATTATCAAAGTGAAGAAATTAACTGTGATGGGAACTCACCTAACCAGTTCTACTCCTTACTTTCTTCTCCACCTGGCCAAGCTCCTGATCAGCCTCAAATTAAATTTTTCTCTCACTTCACTCCACTAGAGAACACTCAGAATATTTCAGCTCTGGTAAAGAATTAATGCTTCCTGGAGGGAGGTCTTCAAGGCTCCCCTTTAGAGCCCATGGGCAGCATCTCTTACTCTGCCAGAAGAGATGAGTATTTAAGTTTTGCTTCAATTCTCTGAGAACACAGTAATGGCAAATATGTTTCTTCCGAGGTAAAATCAATATCTAAATGTTTTGGCTAGTCATTCTCTTCATGGAAACTTCACCTAGCTCACATCCCAGCCCAAGAGAAGTGGCTGCAATAGGAAGTGGATGATGCTCTCTCTTTCAGTTGAAACACTGAGTGAATGTATAGACTGAGAAGCAGAAAAGAGAGAAAATGATCCTGTTGCTATCCATCCTTTCTTCCTAAAGGCATTTGTGACATGGACACAATCAACACACCTTGAAGTCTAACGTAGTGGATGGACGAGAGCTTGGGGCTGTTATTCTCTGGCATATTTATGAAGAATCTCTGTTTGATAAAGCTGTGTTCATTCTTTTTTGTGGATATTTTCATTAATACCTTGGATACCCCAGGTGCAGCAAATAGTTTAAGGTGCTGCTCCAACTGTTTAGTAAGTGTTGGATTTGTTCAGGTCCGTGCTCTTAACTGACCTGCAGTGCACCTGGCTCTTGCTTGCTTGATTAGCCATGTTTATTATGCAAATGAGAAGCATGGCTGAGAGAAGTCTGAAAAATCAGAACATGGCAAAATAAAAAATGCCATAGAAAAAAACAACACAGAAAAAAGTGGTGCTCCAGAATCTGATGATTCCAAACCAAGAGGCTGATTGCAATTAGAAACAAAAGTACCAGAACCCTGGGGGCCCTTGTGGACACCAAGCTGAACATAAGACAGCAATGTAGCCATGTACTCTCCCCACAAAGAAGGCTAAACATAACCTGGGTTAAATTAGGCAAAATATTGCCAGCAGGTTGAGGGAGATGATCTTTTTCCTCTATTTTGTACTAGTGATGCCACACCTTGAGTATTGTATTCAGTTCTGGGAAAAAGGCATCCTGAAGAGAGTGTAACAAAGACCCACAAAGATGATCATGGGAAGAAGGGAGGGAGGAAGAAAGGAAGGAGGAAAGACCTTGACTGCCACCTAAATTCACTCATCTCTTTTGATAATAATATTCTTTTTGCATCAATCATTCTTTCTGAGCAGTTCCAGATATGTCCTGGACTAGATGAATTTGCTCCTTGCACAAGGTCCTGGATCTCAGAAGTCAGAAATCTCTCTCTTAAATTCACACCACAAGTTTAATCTTCTGCATGAGCCTAACAAATCCACATAGGACTGGATTTCTCACAAACACAGTAACAATTTCAGGCAATAGAGCCCAGCTTCTGTACAATTTCTCATGTACCTTACATCATAAGGGGGAATTGTTAGTTTCAACTGGATGCTGAATTAATTTTATAATAAATTACATTGGCCAAATTTAAACACATTTCTGAGATTAGGGGATTAAACTCAGGGTATCCCCAGTCATGGGTATTGAATTAACCTCATTGCTCCCCCTGCCCTTAGACATGTACTCCAATAGAGGGCTGAAGATCTACACTCTGAGTAAATCACTGAAGCCAAGTCTCTGAACTTTGACTAGTCTTCCAACATGAAACTGATGTGCAAATTATAAATACTACCAGCATTTTTCAAAATCATGCCTATGTTCAATATTTCCCATTGTCTTCTGACTTGGTTAATGTATCCCTCATAGGAGGTAAAACAACTGTATATACAAAAAAGTGAGTTTTATCCTGAGTTGTTATTAAAAATTTTGTTTAAACCACCCTTATTACAGAAATATTTATAATTATAAAGTTACTTTTAATTATATGACCTACCAATCCTTTGCAAGTGTGTGTTAATTGTAATGAATTTTACTTTTTTTATTTCAATGCAGGTGCACTGCTAAAACGGGCCATAGGGACATTACAGTCAGTTTCCTAACATTTTGCTTAAAGACAAAATTCATTGCAGCACCAACAAAAAGATTCAAATGATTAAATTTCCTCCAGACTGAATTTCTACCACCATGAGGGGTACATGATACAATTGTATGGAGGCAGAACCCAGCTGTACTCCATTCACAGCCCCACTTCACCCACACTCCCACTGTGGAACCAGATTCCTTCAAGTCCCCAAACCTACTTGTGCAGGCCAGAAATATTCAGATTTTCTTTTATCTCTGTTGAAGTGAACATTTTCAAACTCTGTATTAGTGAATACAGAGATTAAGACTATAATTTACTGTAGGTTTGATTATAGACTCACTTTGCTGATTGATGGGAAATGAATCCTTGCAGGTAAGGTACAAAACTCAATAAAATTAGGGAAAAAACTCAGTCATAAGGAAAGCATATCAAAATCTTCCTAGAGAAGAATATGTTTGGTAATAAAATAATAAATTTTTAATTTAAAAAAAACATAGATGAACATTTTTACTTTTGAAGACAATGTCAAGAAATATAAAGGAAAAAATTATCTTTTAATTTTAGTTTTTGTTTTCAAAAATTGGACTGTTTTTATTTCAATTTTTCATCTTTTAGTCATAAATAAAATATAATTCATTTAGTTGATTTTCCCCTTTTCTCTTTATACTGTTTTCCACAGTAACTTCCCAACATTTTTCTCTTTTGTTAAAATCTAAATGGCAAAAATAGGCACAAAAAAATTTCCAGACATCTCAAATTCTAGCAGAGCTACAGATAGCAATGAAAACACATTTTTGTGACAATGATTGAAATCATGATTTTTTTTTTTTTTTTTTTTTTTTTTTTTTATTAGAAACATAAAAATTTATTGGAAAATCCTAAAGGGAAAGAAATATGAAAAGAAATTTGGAAAAATTTTCTAAGAGATCATCCTTTCTTCACAGCTTTTTCTGTAAGTTGTTAATTATTCTTTGCAGCCTGAAAGTCACTTATTTTTCAAGCGTTTAAGTGTGAAAGGGTACAGATAAATCAGCAGGTGCCTCTTTGCTTTTCCAATAATATAAATAGCTTTAGAAATCCACCTATGTATCCCAGGGACCTTCTCAATTTTTTGAACATTCAGACCGTATCAGTTTTGACGTATGTTTGAAGAATGGGCAAAGGTTAGGGCTTGTTCCTGTTTCATCTGAGTTAGTTTGGTCATGATGATCCAGAAGGAACTCATTCGTTCCCATGGCAATACGGTGAATCCTGCAAAACTCTGCTCCTGTCATTGCAAATAAAGCTTTTTTTTATTTTTTCTTGGTGAAAACATACCAGTTGAAAGAAAATATCAGGTAACAGACAAACCTAAGGTCCTTGAAGATAAATAATTAATTTCAAAGGGATTTGCAAGTAATTCATAAACTGAAAATAGGTCAGTAGAAATCTGAGAAGACTCCAGTATGAAAAAGTGCAGAGGAACTCCAGATAGGAATTCTTAATAGAATAAGAATCTGAAAAGTTCTCTTCTGGGACAGATTCTGTCTTGTGGCCACCCTTGGGTATCATGAAGGGTTCTTAAAGTCAAACCCAAATAGCTACCAAAGAAACAGCAAGTAATGTCTTTGCACCTCCATCAAGGGTGCAAGGCTATTCCCCAAAGTTCACCTTGGTAGGGCTTTAGAAAAAGGAGGACACACCCATAAAAGAGTAGCTTGTCAGAGAGCATGAATCTTCTCAAAGAAGGCAGGAATAAACTTTTTGGTGGAAGCATTAGGTAGGAGGGCATATCTCTCCCTGTAGTTTTTCTTGACAGCATCAAAGGGCATTTCCCAGGTCATTATACCAAGAATTAATGCACTGCAGATCCAGTTTTTTAAAAAATGTTTTTTTAGGAAGCCATGAGCTATTCCTTACAGTATTCCATTAGGAAAAACAAACAAACAAACAAACACACAAAACCAAATTCTAAATTGTATCAAAACAAAACAGTCAAGACTTAATTGTGAAAATCAACAAGTCTGCTGGTTAACACTGATATGTAACATTTCATGAGAGTAAAATGAATTTTCACTGTATAAAGTGTGGAATTATTAGCATAGTCTTTCCTATTCTAGAGCAAATAAAAATAATTGCATTAATTAAAATAAAACTTTGCTTAATAATTTTTCTTCCAGTACAACAATGTAACGTTAGCAAAAAAAAAACAAAAAAACATACAGGATTGTGTTCAGGGGTGATGCCTTTTGCCTCCCTAAGCAAAAACTAAATTAAATTTATTTCACTGAAAGTGATTTAAGATGGATATTAGTCTATTGTGTGCTTTGTATCTTAGAATAAGTGGCTCACTACACACACAGAATATGCCTTAATCATTTTCTTAATATCTAACTAATAGCACAATCAAAACAGTTACTATCTCTCTCATTAATTCTATCTGAATATTTATGTTTCAGTTACTAGTGCTTGATTTCTGTTTACTGTTTCAAGTATATGTAGAACCATAAAATCATAGAGTGATTGAACCATAGAATGGTTTGAGTTGGAAGAAACTTTAAAGATCATCTTGTTCAAGCTCCCCTGCCATGTACAGGACACCTTTCACTAGACCAGGTTGTTCCAAGCCCCATCCAACCTTACCTTGAGGACTGACAGGAATGAGACATCCACAGCTTCTTTGGGCAACCTCAGAGTCACCATTAAATGACCAGGATTTTAATTTGCAAAAACATAGCAAACATAGACTAGCACATGACAGGAAAACAGTCTTCAAGTCAAATAGATTACAATCTAGATAATTCCTGTTCTCCAAGTCACACCCTGCTTTTAATTTTAGTGGTGAAAATGAGGGGGAAATGTGCAAACTCACTCATTTATTTTTGCTTTGGGACGTGAGATATAGGTGAGTTCTCTGCTGTTCAAATCAGCCATGAATTAATCTAGATAACATCTTGAGTCTTCAGTTATACTCCTGTTAATTCACGATATGCACATATGTGACTGGGATAAAATGATCATCAATAAAATGTGTAAATTCCTTGTCCACCTGTATAGTCTGTGGATAGATATGATGGACAGTTTATTTATTACATACTTATAAAATGTTCCAGGGAAAATCTACTTTCTTGGTTCCACAATTTCTCCACATTTGTCCTCATACTTATGAAACTCTGCACTGAGTTTGGGGTTTTCACCATTGCAAGGATGTTTTATCGCTGTAGACAGACAAAACTGACAGCAAACATCTTTGAGCATGCTGTGTCTTAATTCTGGATCATCTTTCTTGATCCAGTTCTCCCCTGCTATAAGAAATTGTAGCACCTTTTTGAAAGCAGCAGAAAAATTTTGCTTCTGTATCTCCTGCCTCAGCTCATCTTGTAGTGAGTTAGATTCTGCTGTTGAATACATTGGATCTCCTGCTGCTACAAACTGTGACTTTTTGTCTGTGCAGAGCCAGAGTTTTATTTTACCATCCTTGTTTAGGGGACTGCAACTTTGGGCAGAGAGAGGTACAGGCACCTTGTGGCAGGTGTATGTGAACCACCTCAGTGACCTCAGTCACTTGTCCAAAAATTGAGTTCTGTCAATTTTTGAACCTCTTCAACAAATTGCAATGTCTTAAGGCAGAAGGCTAAGAGTGAAGTTGCTGCTGGGAAACCTAACACAGACAATCCTCAGACAGGTCAAGGTAAACTTTGCTTTACCAAGGTGTGGAGGCAACGCAGCTCTGCCAGTATGTCCACACAGTAGTGTTGAACTGAGGGTTATGTCACTCTCAAATGAAAAGGCTCTTTGTGAACCCTACAAGTAAGACTACAGCCAGAAGGAATCAAGCTCCTTAGCAATGACAGAAGCAGCCAACTCTTATTTTTAGATAGGAAACAAATGGCAACAAATTCTATATGCCATGCATGCAAGTGCAACATTAATTTATTATTAAAAAATTAATTTTATTTATTTATTTATTTAAAATTTATTTAATTTTTTAACTGTTTACATTCTACTGTTGCCCACATAAGCCAAGACTGGAGAGGTTATTCATACACACACTACACAAAAGTCTATAAGGCATACAGCATCTCCACCATTCCCTAACTCCACCAGCGAGAACAGTCCTCATCACCTGGTGATTATTTGTACTTAACCATGACATTTGGTGTTGGCCTTCTCTCCAAAAGCAGCAGAGATTAACCATAAATGTCACAAGAGTTGCTCAGAGGAAGAAGCCATCTCACACGTAGATTTATGAATCTATCATGTTCCATACATAATGTCAGAAACAGGAACCCAATTAATGGCCACTCAGTTAGAAGTGTTCTTTGGGATAATTCCCGTGACATTTAAGAGAAACGCCACTCTTGAACTGGGAGTCTTGAATCTGTCTAACTTCATCAACATATTTTTTATTTTAAGCTTAACAATAACCACACTCTAACCTTGGTTCTTACCAGCACAAGAAACAGAGTGCTCAGACATACCACTAGCCTGAGACTCTTACAGCACCTTGCCATAGCACTGCTGTGTGGCATTGTGAGAGTGAGAATGGGGAAACCAAGCTGGAAGGTGAACAAATCTTAACAACTGCAGGTGGAAAAAGTGTGTTTTAGCACACCGTTCCCAATTCTATCACTAAAGATATAGCTCTTGTTGTGGTGTCCTCTACCTTTTTAACAGTTTGTCCAGGATAGACCATACATGAATTTATATGTTCTGACAAATAGGCCAAGTTAGCATTGCACCATCCAACTCTTAGGGGCCAGTTTTATATAGAAATAAAATAACTCCTATCAAATAGTAGTATCTGCTTGGAGAAACATGATTTAGTTTGTAAAAGGGAGCTTGGAAAGCTATCTGAGAAAAAGGATTTTATATTGTTGTGCCAGTATAACTACCACACAAAACTGTTTCCCATTAGATTTTCATGTTTAGTATAAAGGTGTCTTATGTTAGCACAGAATATCCATCTTCCTAGACAAAAATATCTGTGCAGAAAAAAAAGTGTTTTCCTAATAAATGTAATGATAACTCATTTGAAGGTGGTTTATATTGTTTTTTCATCACTAGATTAGCGGAAGTTAAGATTGGATTAGATTTTCAGTTAAGATTTATATTGTTTATTTAAATAAATAGTATGAAAAGAGGGCCAATGCAACATATAAGGATATGCAAAGCTGGTCTTTAGTTTCACTCCAGTTTGAAGCAGCACCTTCTCACCTCTGCCACATTTGTAATGAAAAATTAAAACCAGCAGACTACAGGCAACTCCAGACCTAGAGGTTCAGGGTAAGCAGCTGAACTCCAAACACAAAAATTTAGAAATGTCTATGCCCATGATTTCTGACTCCATATGACAGAGAAGTGATAGCCCAAAAACCTGACATTTTTTGTCAAGTGAGTGGCAGAAGATGTGAGCCTGACAATTTGAAAGTTGCATCTTTCTCCATCAGGAAGACTGGTAAAACTGGTAATACAATTTTGAAGAAACTGAACATTACAAATGGAACTCACAACATCAGAAGAGTTCAGCCAGAACAATGTCTAATGACACCCAGAGATTCAACAGTACTAAAATATCACCATGTAGTGTTTCATGTCCTTCAGTGTTTAAATGTTTTAAACATTTAACGTCCTTCAATGAAAATGTTAAGTCAATGAATTTTCCTTAATATGTTTATTTCTAAGTCACAGATTTCCACACCACTCCCCCCCCAAAAAAAAAAAAAATAAGAAAAGGGAGAGAGAGAAGCAGTTTAGATCATTCATTGATTTCAAAGCAGATATGAACCAAAAGTAAAAACCTTCCAAAGTCAGGTTGCTGGTGGGAAGGTAATGATTCATACTGCTTCTATTATAGCTAGGGAAAAATGAACCTATCTGGATATGAAACAGAAATAAAACATCAAGACATGTAGGTTCTACCAGTGAACTATTAAATTTAAGTTAAAAAGTTGGCAACACAGCAAGTAAAAATCTGGAATTGTTAGATCTGCTGCCTGATTCTGAAACCAAATCATTTTGGTTTAAAGAAAAAAAAAAGTGAGAGGGGGAGAAAGAAAAAACAAGAGGGGTTGAAGAGGGAGAGACATTTTAGCTGAACCACCTTCAAATCCATCTGCATTTATCCAGATGAAACCGCAAAACCTTTTGAGGTCCCTTAATTGTTACCCTGCTGCTTGAGCTCCCCTGTGTCATCCAGCAGAGATTTTAACCTTAGTAAGTATAGGATAATGAGTGCTTATATGGCACAAAGGAACTACAGTGCACACAAAAAAAAATAATGATTCTGTCAGTTACAAAAAGTATTTAGTACCATAAAGTGATTTTTCCAGTGTTGCAGTCAACTGCCTTCAATGTCTGTTGTCTCCGAGGCTGAGTGAATCACCTTTTAAATATATATAAAGATCTCCTGTGAAATCACTTTGTCAGTAGCTCAGCTGTACAAGGTAGAGATAACCTATATCAAAAATTCCTGACAGGGACTCTGCTTTCTTACCAGGTCTTTGAAACCTTCCCACTCAGTGACCTCAGGCTCCAATGAGTCACTGTAAAAAAGTCAAGCTGCTCTATGTAGGTAATGAATGCACAGATTCATACTGCTGCTGTTACAGCTATGAAAAAAATGAACACTTCTGAAAACGAAAATCTCTGGAGTTTATATTTGGAAAAAGAAATGTAACAAAATCTCACTGATTTCACTGTGTGCATCTATACTGTCAGCTGGGTTCAGCACCTCTTTCACTCTGTGACACCAATCTCTAAGTCATCTGCACTGCAACATCTACGTTGCAAACCAAGTTCTCTTCTTAGCAAAAGGAGCCAGAAGAGATTCTTGGTCAGGAAGAGTGCTTGCATTGCCCAAGCAGTATGGATGTGGTGAGCCTTGCCATGAGGCTCTACACTTGAGTGGGACAGTTGTGTGCTTGCCTGTCTGAAGAAACAAAGCCACAGTGAGGGTATTCATGCTGGAATGTAGCATTAAGAAGAAAGATTCTTTCCTTTCCATTCTATTCAGTCTTTGTGGCATCATTCCATTATGACAGATACATGGAACTGCTCTTTCTACCAAGGCCTAGCATTTACCAAGACACACAGTGGCAAGTGGGAGGAAGGGGTAAAATAAGGTAGTCTCCTATTACCTTCCTTTTTTTTTTTTTTTTCAACATAAAACCTTTACAACTTAGATTGTAGGCTAAATGTAGTCTTACATGCCAAACAGCACCTGGCATTCATTGCAATGCATATGGTCTTGTACAAACTCAGCCTGCTACACAATTCAGTGTGTAGTCTTCCATTTCAAAAAATCACTAGAACGAGAGCATTAGAAAGGACCTCTTTCACTCCAGTCTTTTTTATAGGTTTTCATAAGGAGAAAAAAGTTGCAGATGCATTTCTTAAAATTCAGACAGTGGCCAAATTTCAGGACTGCATAAGAGCTGAATGAGTTCTGTATCTTACTAAATTTGTTTGAGCCCATACTCACCTTACCCAATAACACCTACCAAGAGGCCTTAAGTCAGGAGCACAATCTCCCTGAACTTTGCCTTTAGTTTGTCTAAAAAAGCAAATACTCCAAGGAATGATTCACTCCCCATATTTCCCTATAACTGATGAGTCTGAGGATCAGCTGTGTGAATTCAGCAGCTGCACAGACGGGACATGACCCAGGAGGCAGCATCATGGCTCTCTGGATGTGTTTTCAGTATCTTACAAGTGTTTTAATTGGCTTCTTCTCCTATGAGTAAGGTTGAGGACACACATCCATGTTGCTCCTTCGCACTACTTTTGAGCAGATGCCCACATGCAGACCTAGCTGTGCTGAAAGCCATTGCTATTCCCCCTGCCTACCCATGCAAATACACAACTCAGTGTTCAGAGTTGTGCAAATTCACCCTAGAAGCACAAGAAACAAAATCCATGTTCCCTGTGTTCCATTTCTTTTGTCTAATTAATACTTCATATGGTCTCTCAAGGAGGGAACAAGAAATCATGAGAGATATCTTTTTATAAACACTCCATGGAACTTCAGAAACGGTCCCATTTTCTAATAAACATCATTATTGTTTGCATACATCTAGAGAGGTACTTGCACACATGCATAAATTTGTATTATCAGTTACACCTTGGAAATACACAAGTACAAGTATTTTCAGTTAATTACAGGTCCATCTGGTCTTCGTGGGCAGTTAGCAGGGTAGTTAGTTTTATAGCTGCAAACACAGGAGCTCAAATTCCAATCCAGTTTGTGGGCTGTGGATTGCACTCCAGTCTGTCATCATTACTGCTCTCAGCCTGAGAGCCATGCTCTATCTCCAGGGCAGTTTTGAAGCACAACTCTCTAGTATTGAGGTGTGATTTTTCTACCTTTTTTTTCAAGGCATGTGTATAAGATTAATTTTTCTTTCACATCTGTTTAATATGAAAAACACATGCAACACACAAGGACATATAGTTTATGTATTACCATATTTTATGACAGAACTTTTCCTCAATCAGATGAAATAAAGGGAGTGAATGAGATTATTCTATAGTCCTAAATATATATAGGGTATACATGGCACGCATCATTATCAGAAGAACTGGCCAAGTAGTATGAAGACTGCTTTTGCCATTTGACAATCAGAATTTTTACTTAAAATGGATAAGAATTGTATGAATAACTTGGGGTTTTTCCTAATAAACTAGGCTGTGTGGGCATCTGTTTTGTGACATAAATATATGTACCAATATAAAATAGTTGACAACATTTCTGACAAAATTCATTAAAAACTGTGGCAGTGACATCACAAAAAAAAAAGAAGCTACGTCCATATTCCCCAAAGCAATTGCCCCTCTGTGTGGTCTGGATGACATGGCCTTCAAAACCTGAAAATTGTATCAAACTTATTTCTAACAGGGGTTTTACTGGTATTCCAACCATTAAAATAGGCAAGGATACAAACAGGTCACTTTGAGGGAAAGCATTCCTTTAAGACTCATCATTTCCTAGGATTTTTAGGGCCAGCCCATAATTCCCTCCTGCTGTTTTGTAAATTGACAGGTCAGAGTGATGAGCAGACCTGACTGCTTTTTAATAAAGAGTTACAGTTATTTCCTCAGTGTTCTGTAACTAGCTTCTAAGGTTCTGGGCAACAAAGCCAAGGGATGAAATATTTGAACCCATAATTTCCTTGAAAACTACTTCATGTTTGTAATTCCACTGACAGATTATCACAAAGAATATTGATTTGCATGAACACAGTAGTTTAATTTCCAGGAATACCATCCTGAGGGAGGGAGAGCAACAGGCAAAGTCTTGCTAGTGTATTTTCTCCCATGCAAAGCAAGCAAATCTGCTTGTTTTATTCTGAGAACAGTCATTTCCATTCTTCTGGCCTTATATTTTTGTTTAATTTGATCAATGTGTTTTGCCAAACATCAAGGCTTAACTTTGCCTTCAATGTTATTCACTTGAGATCAGTAGAAACCATTTCAGTGCTTTCCTTACATTTTTCAATCCTTATACAACGTGTGTATTTTTTCTCTTAATCCCTCTGGAATGACTTTTACATATCCCGTTGGAATTACTTTTTCAAAAGTCCTGCATAATATTTAAATAAAATTCAGACTGAAAACATGGCCTTGAAACATCTTGTCCCAGCAATACTGTGTTAGTACATCTATTCTCTGTGTAAAATGTTGTCTTCAACTGTTTCAGTGCTTAGAAAGGTGAACGTTTTCTTCCTTGAGAAGGCAAATAGATACTTCAGCTTTTGAACTGACCAAGCTTGCTTTAGTCAAATGATAGTGTGAATTTTAAAAGAAAAAAAAAATCTGTTTTGTCTTCAATTAGGAAAACATTTAGAGTAAGTGTAAAAGTGATCTCTGTGTGTTTGTGAAAGGCACAGTGAGTTTTAGCAGTAAAATTAGAGCTCTGTAGTATCTCTTTTAGATATTCTTAAAGCACAGAAATTAACATTTTTCTGACCAGCATCCAGCCTCATTAATCTTGGATGGCAGCAGATATAAGAAGCATAGAAAAATGGTCTGGTATCAACCATAACTCAAAAAGCTTCTGTCCTTTCAGAATGAAGAGCATTCCCATTTTGCATAATTTAACTCTACAGCTCTGCTTAGGAAGCAATGTGCCATCTTTACTGATCAATGTGGTTTCTTTCACTCCAATTCTACTTATTCTACAATCTTCAGAAAAATATATCCACTCAAGATGCAAATTTAGAAAGATGGACAGCTTCTGAAGTTCTGTTGAGTTTTCCTACAATCGGAGAGAATCCTGTAGTCTTCTTTAATGATTTGGGATTTCCATCTGATTGAACCCTGCCTTTTTCTCACCTGCACCGGATTTTCTTTCTTAATAGTGAAGAAGAAAGTAAATATATCTTTTTCAATCTATTGTTTTCCACATTTTTGTACCCAGATTAATTCCATATGATTCCACTTCCAAAACTTCAAAGAGAGATCTGTGTAAAGTGTGAGCCTTCAAAAATCTCCCTTCAAGGTCAGAGAAAGAATGACAGAGCAGAAGATTCTCAAAATCTGACCTTACATGAGTCTACAGATTAGGAAAGCCTTTTACAGAGAGAAGACATCTGTACTCCATTTAGACTTTGGTTATTTGTCTAAATTTAGACTGATACAGGATGAAACACTGAACTCCATCCATTTACCTTTAGGTGCTTGGTACGACTTTGTTTCTTCCATCAAATTGACTTGTAAAGTTCTGTTAGAACCTAGATCTATATATTTTCCATATTAATTTAAATCTACGGTGCATTTACTTCATTTTGGACCAATGTTGATTTTTGTTGCAAAGGTTTCTTCAGAACTGGCAATTTTTACCATTATCTTCTTTTTTTAAGTTGTGCTTCTCCTGTCAGCAGTTAAAAACTATTACATACTGAAATAATTCACCAAAGTAACTTCTGGAGTTTTCCATCTCCTGTGAGCTACCATTGTGCTCTTAATTGTGAACTACTCCACATATTGTCATACCTGAGGTATCCATCCTTGCAGTGCTTCATGTCTCCCATCACCTCAGGCATGTGCAAGCACCATGGCTCAGGGGCTTTAGCAGACAATTTCTTTTGGCCTGCAAAAAATTATTTTGTCAATGGCGAGTTCTGAATCTTTTAGTAGCCTCTTTCTGAGTACTTTACCCTAGATGGTCTCATAATTTAGTCAGATGTTAAGTACCAAGTTAAATCCAAATCTAAAAGATATCTTTGTATAGCTTGAAATTGTACAAATTCCTCCACAATTCTTGAAAAACTCTTTTTTCCTTGTCTGTCTAACAATTGTTCTGATGATTCATTTTTATGTGAAGTGTGCAGTACTCCTTAAATTTTTTACTTCACTTTCAGAGTTGTCCTCTCTGCTTGAGTTACTGAAAGCCATTTAAAAATCAAGTAGTTCAAAACCACCTACTGTCAGAAACCAGGCTGCCTTCTGTCTTCCCTTTTAGTTGCTGCCCATTCCTTGTAGTTCCTTTTAAACTTCCTCCAGTTGTTCTCCAGGTTTTCCAAGGGGTTTAACTCTGCTGGGGCCTTGAACAGCTCCTTTCTTCTATTCAGACATAGCTGAGTTGATTTTATTTCTGTTCCACTCTTTGGCTCAGCAGCTGCAGAGAACAGAGAGATGGCAGAGACCAGCTCCATTTCATAAAGGTATTCTTAAAAGGCAAAAAAATTAATTTATCCTTCCTTCACAACTTGTCATTTTCTTCTTATTGTCACAGACAAACACAGCTTAAAGGGAGAGTTTCCCAAGAAATGAAGGGGAAGCAAGAGACAGGACATAGAGAAGATGGGATGAGAAACTCTGTGGAGAACCCAAAATTGATGTGGCCTACTGAGAAATGTCAGACTTGTTACAAAGAGAATCAGACACTGATGAGCCTAAATAACAAGCACTGCCTTTGCCTTTGTATTCTTCCTCTTGTGTCTTCCTAGCTGCCTGGGCAATTAATACCCTTTGAGGCAGAAAAGAGCAATGGCATCTCAAGGGAACTGGCAACCTGAGCTAGAACTGTTGCTCTGCTCCAGTTTGTTCTGCCACCTTAGAAGACCAGCACTAGAGGAAATGGACATGCCTCAAAGAAGGAAATGGTATTTTTAGCAAAAGTATAAAAATAAATTGGTGATGTTATTCTCAGCTTCACTTTTTTATTCTTCTGAGAGTTTAGAAATAGCTTCATTATCTATATAAAAGCAACTCCATTCAACTGAAAAATTTTCTATTCTTAACATTTGGTTTTGTACGATATTGGCATAAAACCAGAATATTCTGAAGTTTTTCAATGAGGAAAAAAAACCAAGAAGAAGAGGCAAAGAGAGATGGAATACAGCCAACAGTTCATCTAACTAGGTCACTGAGTAGGGACAGGAACTCTCCTTGCATCTCTTTGTTTGTCTCTGTATAAATAAACATTCGTTGTATTACAAAAGGGTGGGTTCTGTCTATGGCCTGATAAAAAGTACCATGGCTAGGCTACAAGACACTAATGGAAAAGGCTCTTTTCTTAATTATATAGATCAAAGATTTGATCTGTCCATAAAATCTAACTACATCTTGTAGTTACTAGCGTATGGTTGTCCTGTAATAAAGGTCACACTTTTTATGTCCCCAAAAATCTTTCCCTGATGCCAAAAAAATTATATACATTATGTAGAAGATTCTAGAATACTTTGAAGACATTTTTTTCTCTAGAGCTTTTAATGGCAAGACTTCATTGAAAAATTTGTAACCAGTTTTGGAAAAAGTTGGGATTTGTATGCAGGTAACTGATGAAAATGGACAAGTGTTTCGTGAGAGGAAAATTTTTGCAACACATATATTTTCTTCAAATGTAAATATAATAAAAGTGAATTGCCTTCAACAAAATTTGAAATTTAAAATATTTTTTTTAAATAGATTTTTTTTTAAATTTGAGATTTATGAAAAACGTCTTTACAGTATCTCACTGAAAAATATTGCTTTGGGTTTATTAATAAGCTTTCCATCTCTTATTCTATTTACAATGTATACAGGATTTTTATCTGAAAGTTTGCTGGTTTTTCACATTGATGGCAATAGAATTACTTCACCACTACAGTGTTTCAGTTGTCTGCTGACATGGTAGGATAGAAATAACATGGGTAGGCATTGGCAAAAATGGAACTATGCAGGGATAAGCAAGACTCCACAAATGGAGGAAACTTGTTTCCATACAAAACATTTTTTAAAGGGCCATGTGAAAGGAGATGAGATTTGCTTGCAAGGAGCTGGCCCATGTAATCACTACAGAGGGTTCAGTGCTCACTCTTCACTGCAGTGCAGGGCTGAGCTCCATGCAAACACCTGACCCGTGTGTTTCAGATTCCAGCACACCACAGTAGCCTGTGGCTGTTTTGATGGGAAAGAAGGAGTGATGAAACAAACTGGGCATTTCAGTCTCTGCTCTACCTCAACTTAAAACACAAGATGCTGTGTGTTGTACACTGATCAATGCGATTGCACCTTTGAAGCTGGCTGTACAGCACGCAGCAAAGAGATCTTTGATTAATCCCCTCCTGGTTAGTTTAAGTGATAGAAAGCCCCCTGAGGACTTAAACTTGCTCTCCTTCTTTTCAGAGATCAGAGACAAATAGTTTCTTCCTGTGTTATTCTTGTCTTGTGTAAAGAGGATTTGTACAAGGAAATCCCTGGTGTAAACAGTATTGAAAAATTGTTCTAAAGGATTAAAGCTTCTCTAACGATCTGTCCCAGGGAGTGTGTCTTCCAGCAGCTGCTCTCATGTAGGGAGGTTTGGGCTTCAAGTAATGAGGCAGTGCACTATACATAATGTTTTAACAAGATGTGAAAGACAGAAGCCTCTCCCTATTCTATTTATTAGAGCACAAAATAACGACAATTCTTGCTGCTTAAAGTGAGGTAATTTTGCTCAATAAATTATACACTCAAGAGCATGCTAGCATAGCATCAATTTTTGCCTCCTTCTATTCCTCAAGAAAAAAAGCAGGCAAGTACTAAGGTAGATACGTATGAAATCCTACAGCTCCTCTGAATTCTCAGACTTCCCCTGTACTGTTACTTTAAGATGAAAAGAACACTTTTTCTTCCAAAATTAGAATGTTGCATACAAGCATTTTTAATTCAATAAGGAGAAATGCTTGTATGACTGTCAAAAAAATCTCTACAGCTCACTAACCTTCCAACAACTTTATCCAATATTAATTTCTCTTCTCTTTAGACACTGCCAAAAAGACCATATTTTGTACTTGAAGTAGAACTTTAATCGGGAGTTAATGCTTTGAGTATCCTTCAAATTCATTGGCTTTCTCTTACTAAATGGGCATTGATTAGTTTTTCTGTTAGACAAAAGGTTTTCTGTTTACCCTCAGAAAAAGTAGAACAATTTCATTTCATGGATAGAATTGTATAAACATCCTGCCCATTACATATTTTTGGAAATACAGAAGCCAAGGGAGCCATAGAGCTATAAGGTCATATTTGCTTAGAGCAAAATCTATGTTAAAGATTTCAGTCTGCCTATAGTTGTCTTCTTACAGCAGGGAGACTACAGAAGAAAGGGAGATGTAGACTGAATGCCAAAACAACACTATAAAGAATTGGTTTTTTCCACAAAACAACTCAAAGAGGAGACATAAAAGAAGAAGTAAAACAGTTGATGCTTCTTGTATAAATTGTGGCTCTGGAAAAAACTACTGTTTACACATATGTATAGGCACACTGAGATCAAATTCAAATGGCCTGACAAACTCAATTCTTATTTTTTTAGAACTTCCTAAATCTTGACTGAGCAATTTGAATCTTCTTTATTGATCCTTATTTGTTTGTGTGTGAATGGGAAATTCTTCTCATTTTTCATTAAAATAAATCTATATGTGAAATATTTAAGATTATATGAATCAAAAGTGATGCAATTTTTAAATTTACTGCCATCTGTCATGTAAGTCAGTGGAAGAATAGATAACATCAGTTATCTTCTTACTGGACTACCTCTTTAGTCTGTTTTAGTCCCAGAGTCACAGAAGAAATCCAGTGTCCTAGGGTGATGTTTGTATCCCCATTTATGTGTGTTCTGCTATGTTGGATGTTATGTTCTGTGCCTGTGAGACGGGCTCTGAAGGACAAATGTTTTGTTTTGGTTCTGTTATCAGCCTGCTTCCCCCCCCACGACTGGCAGGACACAGAGACGGGGCA
Source organism: Sitta carolinensis (assembly GCA_032173965.1). Lineage (NCBI taxonomy): Eukaryota > Metazoa > Chordata > Aves > Passeriformes > Sittidae > Sitta > Sitta carolinensis. Next base: position 10,900,684 of record CM063284.1, on the reverse strand, counting down.
GTACATAGTGTGGCTGTTGTTTTTTGCTGCTCTCTTTTCTCCTTGACTCTAGCTCTGGCTGCTGCTTTTGCTCCTGCTCCTGCTTCGCTTCGCTCTTGCTTTGTTTTTTTTCTTTTTTTTCTTTTTTCTTGTAACTACTGGGACCTGCTCCGGACTAGGACCTGGAACACCTTGTGGCCGGCACAGCCATCCCCAGCGCCGGAGGGAGTGACAACAGGGCGACCACCCCCAAGAGAGACTCGCTGCATTTGTCATCTCTTTTTCAGAGCTGTGAAAAAGTGTTGTCATCTGGTATTGTTCATTTTGTGTACTGGGGGGGGGGGAGGCTGTGCCTGTTAAATAAACAGGTTCTTTCCACTTCTCTCCGAGGAATCATTCCCGAACCGGCTGGGGGGAGGGGCCGTGTGGGTTTGATCTCCGGAGGGAGCTTCCTTTGGAGGTTTTTTCCCAGATTTGCCCTAAACTAGGACATCCAGGTATGTGGGTACACATCTGCACCCCCTCTCTGGGCATCATTCATTTCCCACCTCTATATACTGGATCTGTTACCCTCACACCTTCCAGCTTCCCTCTCCCCTTGCACGGTTTCACCTCTCTGCTGCTCTCTGCCTCAGTCCACTGCTCAGGAGACATGGGCTCTCACATGGATATCCTATTTGAATGCAATGTAGCAAACTGATAAATTCTTAAAGATGGCACTGAAAGAATTAATTCCACCTGTCTACCCGTCCCATTTATCTTACTCCCGTCAGACTTAGAGCCTGAATCTGCCTCAAAGCAGTTCTGATTGCAGCCAGCCCATGCATCTCTGGAGTCTCCAGCACTCGCACTCCTTATCCAGGTTTTGTGTCCTCATCTCATCAGAGTCCTTCCCAGGAGCAGCTCTTGTTTCACAACTCTTCTCCCAGCCCATTCACACCTCTTGTTCTCCCTGCTGACCACATTGCCTCCATTTCCATTCTCTACCCTGCTTGCACTGCTGGCTGGGAACAAGAGGAAGTGAATGGTTGGGCAGGAGGGGCTGCCAGGTTCCTGCCCAGATGTGAGCACCAAATTAGTCCAGCACTGTGGATCAGAGGTGCCTGCAGTATGGAGGAATGCAAAAAAATTAGTCTGGAGGAATGCAAAAAAGGAAGTTCTTTAGTAGAGGCAGAGGTGAAGCCAAGTAGACTAGGCAGGAACTTTAGCTAATAAAAATCAGCATAATTCCATTATTTTATATTTGCAAACTCCCCATCCTTGTGTATGAAGTGAGAACATTGCTAACACAGCCCCCATTTCATCAGGGCACTTAAGCATATATTAATCATCTATATTTGTTCAGCAAAGTATTAAGCAGATGTTTTACTTTAATTCTCACAGAGGTCAGCATATAAGAGCATATTTAAATGCTTACGATGATAGAATTAGGATGAGGCATCTGGGCCTAAGAATAAAAGCACCTTGCTGCACAAAAAGTAAAAGAAATCTGTAGATAAAAATACCAGATTCATTCTTTTACACAACACCAACATATCAGACACATCATCTAACTTCAGTGTACTTCTGTAAATTTGGTGCCTTCCATAAATTTATTTTCTTAGATGCATTTCTTGGTCAGCTGAAATTGTCCATATAAAGATATCAGTTACTTTTCTGATCTGTACTTCCCCCCACACCTTTTTTTTTTTCCTGTGCTTAATATATGATCAAGAGAAAATGAAAAAGAGAGGACTAAGGAAAGCAATCACAGATTTTCTAGTTACTGCCGAAATAACTCCCTGAAGATGATGTGCTGTGCTTCCTTTCCATTTTTAGTTGGCAATCCTCAAAAGCACATCAGATGAGTGACCTCTTTTGTCCTACCCTTGTCCTCAAACATTAATTAGTTTATGCTTTGTGACTGACTCCTGCTGACTAGTATCTCTGAAGTTAATCATGTCACTAGGGACATTTGTGTAAGCTTAGGTTCTGTGTAACAGCACTAATTATAAAAGAAGATATAAGGTTATTTGGCTACAGAAGTATGTTTTCTCATAGGTTACAGAAAACCAAGAAACATTTGCAGATATCACTGGTGAGAGGAACCAGTCAAATATGAACTGGCTTCGTGCTGCTCACCAGTCTCTTAACACCTTGATTTGTCTTTCTTCACTCTCCATTCCCTCACCCATAGTAATGTAATGGTAAAAATGGCAATGGAATTAGTCGTGGATGTGGGAAAAGGAGTAAGGCTTTGGTGCAAATTTCTGCAGAAAAGCTTAGTGCAAGACAGAAGGTGAGATGGGGGACAGGTTGCTTGAGAGAATTTTTATAGAGATAGAGGAATGTATCTACCTCTTTCAATTTATCCTTTGCTAGGGCCATCACATCACTCTGAGGATGCTCAGTATCCTGCCCTTTGAAGTGAAATTATACTCTGAAAAGCTCCTGGAAATGTAGTTCTTTTATGTGGATTTTGTTTGGGAACGGAGAGTTCTGGCTTTTAAAATGTTGGTTTCTATTGCCCTGTCCCTAAAAGGCAGAGTGAAGTCACCCTTTGCCATAAAGCTGCGATTTTGACCAGTGAAGGCATTGGGAATTCTTACAAAGTGAACACTGGTTGTTCTAGCAGTAAATCATGGCATTTGTCCCGGTTCTCTGGCTCTGAAGGGATCTTCATTTAGGACAGTGGTACAAATACCAACGAACTGAGAAGCAGTTTGAAACTTTATCTGTGATACTCATTACATTCTTTTCACTTTGTGCATACAGCAAGAAGCTGAAAAACAAAACCACTAGAAAGGAAAATTATTAACCCCTGATATGAAAGGAGAAATGGCATAAAATGTTACCAGTGCCCAGTGGATTTAAACTAGAAATTGTGATGTTTGTAGTTAAGAAAAGGGGGTAAAACTAACTAATGTACCAGCTGAAATTATGTCTTAAATTAATAGATGATTCTATAATATTTCAAATAGGATGGGTTAAGACAGGACAGGACAGGACAGGACAGAACAGGACAGGACAGGACAGGATGTCTGTATTTTATGTTATATAATATGCCACTGGAAGCATGAAAGTGCCAGAAAATATACCCTGACTATAAAAAGATTTCCAAAAAGGATAACGATACCTATTGAAATCAGAATAATTCTGACCCTCGTAGAACACCTCCTGCAGTAAATGTGGATAACAGAACAGCTGTTTCAACAACTAACACTCCCCACAAATGACAGCTTGAAGACTTATGCCAATGTCAATCATTTCTCCTGATGCTAAAGCGTTCCTCCTGATGCTAGATCTTAAGTGAAAATGAGATAACCTCACTTATCCTGCCCTATCAAGAACAGGAACCAAAATGTCTTCATTTGCAAAGCGCTGGTGGCGCGATCCAAGCCCAGCAGAGACCCTTTTGCAGAATGGCAGCCAGTGACAGGCTGCGAGACTGAAATGTTCTTCAAAGTTTCAATCACCCAAGGTGAGAAAAGACAGAATTTCACCCATATGTTCCCATTGCACACATTTTAAAGGGGCAGTTAAGCAATTTAAATCAGGGACAGTACTGATCACATAATTATAGCTAAATATTTTCTGAATATGTGTAATGAAAATGTAATTTCTGCCTAGGAAACTGGCTAGCCTATTACTTCTTCCAGCTATTTGTCTGAATGCAGAGCAGACTGAATTTCTGGGAAACTATTGTGTTTCAGTACACTGTTATTTATTTTAAGTAAAATACATAAAAATCTTAATTCCAATATGGTCCAACACTCTTATCACAACTAGAAGTTGGACAGACTCAGCTCCATCAGCCTTTCCTCATAAGAGAGATGCTTCAGTCCCATAATCATCTTGGTAGCCCTCTGTTGGACCTGCTCCAGGAGTTCCACACCTCTCCTGTACTGAGGAGCCCTGAACTGGACACAGCATTCTAGAGTGACCTCACCAGGGCAAAGGAAAGGGATAGGATCACCTCCCTCAACCTCTTCCCAAATGCACCCCAGGATCTCCCACTGGCCTCCTTGGCCTCAGGGCTCTGCTGGCTCATGGACAGCTCATCATCCAGCAGGACCCCCAGGTCCTTCTCCACAGAGCTGCATTCCTGTAGGTCAGCCCCCATCCTGAACTGGGATTATTCTTCTCCAAGACCCTTCAGACTGTTCTGTTCTTCTCTGCCCATCTCTCAACCTGTTAAGGTCTTTCTGAAGGCTGCCCAGCACTCCCAGCTTTGTGTCATTAGTGAACCTGCTGAGGAGGCACCTACACCCAAGTCATGGATGAAGAAGTTAAACAACACTGGACCCAATATTAAATCTTGGGGGACACCACTAGTGACAGGGCTCCAACTGGACCTTGTGCCATGACCTCTCAATGACCCTCACTGTCCACTCATCCAGTCCACACTTCCTGAGATTGTCTATAAGGATGTTGTGAGAGATAGTGTCAAAAGCATTGCAAAAATCAAGGTAGACAATATCCACTGCTTTCACCCCTTCTGTCCAGGTCATAGAAGGCATTGAGGTTTTTTGTCACTCAGTTCTTCACTTGATCCTACAAATCCTAAAATCAGTAACCTTTCACCAAACTGTGTGTAAGAAGGAAAAGGTAACGTGTGACATCCTGGAAATAGAAAACTCTCAGGTAGAAATGGCATTTTGAGGTGGGTTTTATGTTAGTCAGCTTTAGCTATGTAAAGGCTAACCTTCTCCATTGTCTGTGGTGCAAATTGGCAATGGACAACTATCCTAAGACAAATATTCCTGAAGGCTTCTGTCTCTCTATTGACTAGTGGGAAAGCCTGTGAACAGCCTTGGCCCAGACACCAGTGGTTTTATGTCTAAAGCTTGGATAAATTAATTCCCTCCATGGCCATCGTAATAACTGTCACAATAATCTTTAGTTATTACAATAAGTCCTTCAGCACAGGAAATATCTTTGCGGATCAGTTTTCCTGCATTTGATTAATTGCCCTTTCCTCAGTGCTGTGCCCTGTCTAGAGCTCTGAGTAATCTCCAGTGATGTAAATCACTGTAAAACTTCTAATGCACCTCAGTGTTAGAAAACCTGGTATTTCAAATTCCCTGTGTTTTATATGAGATACCATATTCATCCCATCAAAAAGCAAGCTGCTTCTGCAAGGGCACTGTACTGATTCAAATAGAAATGTTCAGAAAAAAAAAAAAAAATGGAGTGATGCTAGGTACCTAAAAGGGTTAAACAGAAAATCAGATTTAAAATATTCATTATACTAATAGCAATTAATAACAGATATTGTCATTTGCAAGCAAGCCTGATCTACAAGTATCTTTCATAGAACATCATTCATGGTAGTATAATGACAAAGTGATTTCCACCTTTAGGTAGAAAAGAAACTCTCCCCAGCAGCATTAGGGTTGTTTTGTCTGTGTGTCTTTTGGGTTTTGAATTGGAATGAAAAACTGAGTTTACTCTTTTTATTGGCATAAGGAAGTCAGGAGAGGTCTGTGTTTCCTTGAATAAATCCTCGCTCCTGATAAAAACAGGGGTGTGTTATAGACCAACAAACTTGAAAAATGGCAATGCTTGCTTTTCAAAATATTTGTGAGCTGTGATCAAATGGGGTTACAGTTAGACACAAGCTAAAAGAATTTGCAAAATGGTGGCCACTTGATCTGTCCCTCACAAAAAGCATCAACCTCTGAGGGATTATACTTATTAAAAATATGATGAGATTCATGCTTTTTGAATACAGTATAATTTAATCTAAACTGAAGAGACTTTAAAAGAACTGTCTTATTTCTTACCCCAGAAGAGTCAGTCCATGTGCTATGATGGCAAAAACGTCTTTAAAAAGACAAACACCTTGAGGCAAAGGGTGCTACTAAGTCTTTATCCCCATTTACAGGATTTATTAAAATAATATAAAAAGGCAATAATAGAAACCATCATTTTAGCAGGGTGACCTTCACAAAGGACATTTCAAAAGAAGAATTTCAATTCTTTACACATAATGCACAATGCATACAGTCTACAGCCACCTAACTCTGAACAGACTGCACTTAAAGCTTTCAGCATGTTGTTGAAAAGATTAGGTATGTTAATTGAATAATTGAGGCTTTATATAGTGGTATTTATTCTAGATGAATTTATAATTTACTATTACAGAATGTTGTAACAAATTAATATCCACTTATCAGTCTCTGAACAACCCTGTATCCATTACAAGGAACTCACTGAAAGATGGAATAATCACACTGTTTGAATAAATGTACTGTTCATAGGGCAGTCTTTTTATTTAAAAGAGCATGTGAGGCATCAGCAAGGACAGAAAATCCTTGGATGAGGCATCTGTCCTGTATTAGCCTAAAGGACATATCTGGAGATGTTCTAGGCTTCCACTGAAAGCCAATTTTAGTATAATCTTCAGCAGCAGGGAAAAAACAGGTAATATAACTTGTTCCTTTGGATTGCTGTGCATCAGGAGTAAATCCTTTCAGTTTCACAGTCCATCTGAATAATGAGTGTGAATAGTCAATTAAGTTAATAAAGGTACAGGACATCAGTACATTTACATCAAGGTGATGTATAAACTACTATCTAATGAATCCCTGAAAGGTATATCTGAACTTAATTAACCCTTATCCTGTTCAAAATGAGAGTTTTAAGCACCTTACAGCTAGATTGCCAGCATTCGTAGCAATTGTCAGTTATCAACACTCACCCTCCTTCTAACAAAGCTTAAAATGCAAACAATGCAAGAAGACTACTGAAGCAGAACTGCAGGAGGAAGTAGCTCAAATACACTATCAAAAAAAAAAAAAAAAAAAAAAAAAAAAAAAAAAAAAAAAAAAGTGCCGAAACCTATTACATAATTATACTGGATTTTTAGTGGTTGCACAGAAGAGCTCATCAGCCCATCATTATTTTCAAAAGCAGATTTGCATACTGCATCACCCCAGAAACCAGGGTGGCATGTCATGGTTTGGGCTCCAGTCTGTCTCAGTGGCACACTGGCCAGGCACAGGAACAGATTGATATCATACATTAGGGAGATATAGGGACTGCAAAAGGATTCTTTTGTAGTTCGTTTAAAAGGGATTAATTCAGCACTTTGACTTACTTTGAATATATAAAGTCTAACAACATGATGCAAATACTGTGTAGGACTAATGTTTGAGATCTGTATCTGAAGTAGCTATATCTTTTCCTAGTATACCGAGTGGGCAAAAATAGGCACTTGCAATTCATTTTATCATAAAATAAATATATAAAATCGGTCACATCTGTAACATTTATAGCATATATAACACCCAAGAAGTGTCTGTGCTTCATTGACAAGAAAAGTAGCCTAAAGCTAGCTCTAGAACACACACTGCAGGCATTTTTGGTTTTATTGAAACCAATTGGAACTTTGATGAATGTTAGATATCCAAATTGGGTTGATGTTTTTTGTTCTGCTGTCTTTGGTTATGGGTACAATTTCTTTTAGTCAACACTGAAAAGAAACAGCAATACAGAGGCAAGGTACTGTGGATAAGCTTACAGCTATACTGATGAAGAATAGGGGCCATAAGAAGTACAAGTCACACTTACAGTGCATGAAGATCACAGAAAGCAAGAACAGGATAATCCAGACAGCATCAAAAATGTATTTAGCATCTAGCCCCCAGTGCATTTCTGGTGTCTGCATGGGATTTACTACTGAGATGACAATTTGTTTTGCACCATAGCAGAGCCCTGGTAAAAACAAGAGTTATATTTCTAAATAAAAGATATTTCTATGTGTTAAAAGACAAGACAATCATACCTCTTTGAAATAATAGCAGCAAATGTTGGCACTACAAAGAATAACATTGCCACTATCTAAAGGTGTCCTAAGGTTAAGACTTCCCACATTTCAGTGGTACTGGCTACTGATGAGGCTTTTGGTTCCATATGCAGATGCGAAGAGACAGGGGTTTAATGATCAGTATATGCGTTTTTAGTTGAGGAACATGTTTTATGAGAGATTATATATATGACAACTCCTCTGTTTTTACCTATATATGTATTTGAGACAGGCACAATTTATTTATTTTGATAGCATAACTATAGCTTTATGAACCGCCCTTCTCAGTAAAAGCAGTGAGGCAGAGACCACATCTCCTGGATAATTTTGTGCATATAAATAGAAACATTTTGTAAATTATTTTAGATTGTATTCATGTTCTGATGTGCAGTCTAGGGACATAGCACCTGGGAAAATACAACTCTGAACATTAAGCATCACATTCTGATGTCGACAGGATCATGATTTTCTCCACTGAAAACACACTAGTTTTCTTCACTATGCATCAAAATATTTCATCTGTGCTAAATGCATGAGTTGTTCAGAGTAACTTGGATAGACGAGGTACTAGACTTAGTTGCACAGTGCTGTTTTCCCATCTCATTTCTATTATTAAGCAAAATTGCAGCAACAGTTCAAAGTTCAGGCATACCTAGGAAGGAAGAGATGAGAACAAATAATAATGAAAAAGAAATGCACTTTCAAAGTGCAGAAGACACAAAGCATTGATCAAGAAAATAGTGACTGAATGAGTAGCTATAGCTGAAAGTCCTCTGCCAGAGTAGCTAACAGCCATTTATGTAGGAAAATAAAATTTCTGTATTCACACAGAGATGTCAAACACAAATGTAAATGTGAAGAAATTTTTCAAACAGCACAATGTGACCACAAGCAAAACACATCCATGTCTGGTCACTGTATTTTAAAAGTAAAATGACACAAATAAGGACTGAGAAGAGGACAAGCACAACAACAGGGAGACTCAAAACTGCCTTGGCAGCTCAAAATGTTTAGAGAAATTGCTAGGTAGGCTTTTAAGAGAGACAAAACTGCCCTGAATCTAAGAAATAGCTCTTTGAGAAATTAAAGTGTTTGAATGGAAATTGCAGTCATACCAGAAATGAAAGTAAAACCTACAGTATTAAACTGGTTTAAGTTTTATGGCTTTTTATTTTTAAGCAGAGAGAACTTCTTTCATATCTGCTTCATACTCCAGCTCCAGCACACACAGAAGCAAAGTCTTCTTAGCAAAGACAAATATCCAGAGATTTAAAGAACCCCAAAACCTATCAATGCCTTTGTCCATATAATTCCAAGGTAGGTCAGACAACTGAAGTTAAGCTGTTTTGATTTCTGTGACTCCTCAGAGAGCAGTAACCCATACTAGACAGCCCTGTCTCCTGAACATGTGTCCATACACATGTCCTAAACAAGATTGAAATTTGCACATCTGGTTTTCAGCAAGATACTTTAAATGTGCTACAGGCATTTGCCCACATTGGGGCAAAGTGTGGTGACAAGCTGCCTGAATGTTCAAATTAGGGACAGGCAGGCAATGCCTGGACATAGCTCAAGTTCACAGGGGCCATGTGAAGTGTTTGCTCATGCACTGAGGCCAAACGACTTTACAGTGGTCATCAATATCTGTTTTGTGCTTAGAAAATGAGTTATTTGTGTTCTTTCTGTCACTTTAGTCCAACACCAAATGCATTTATTCTTTATAGCGTATCACATATCTGAACTAGGGTAAATGGGTAAATTTACCTGAACTGGGGTACAATAAATGGGTAAGTGATGCCTGTGAGATGCTACCATGGAAAATAAGGATTTACAAATTAGACATTCCTTCAGAGGAGGTAATAAGTTGATAACAGAGGACAATTTCCATCAAATATTCAAGGAATGAAAAACTGAGTAATCCTGTGGATTAGCAGAAGGCCCAAAGAATTGAGATATACACAGGGGAGGGGTGAAATCGGAAGAGAACTCCAAAAGTGCTGAAGAAAATAATATCTATGCAACCACTGTTAATATTTATTTCTTAAAAGCAAATTCATTGCAGTATTTCCCTAAATTAGGAATGTTTTCGAAAAAATGTATGTCTCCAGCCTTCATTTTAAATCTCATTTCAAAATCTCATCTCATTGTAAATTTGTGTTGCATCAAGAAGCGTGTTCATGACTAGACCAATTTCAAGTTTTTAAAACTTTTAGCATCAAATCAAATTTTTACATGTTATTCAGAAAGTGTAAAACAACCCATCAAGGATCATGTGGAAAACTCATGCACTGTGCCCTAGCTGCATCTCTTTAACAGAGGTGAAGGAAGAAATTACATGAACCATCTCAGAATGTGTCCTACCTTCCCTACTATCTAGTTTTCTGAATTCATGCAGAAATCTCCAAAGGACCGTATATCCCACCTAGAGATAGGCCTGCAAGGTCTGGGAGCTGAATTGCTCCTCTGAGTTAATTCTGACATCTCACCGAGGTTAGCTTGGACTAGCCAGTGAACTATCAGATGACTCCCTCAAAGACAGGGAGGCCCTAACAAGAGACATGGACAAATTGGAGGGCTGGGCAATCACCAGCCAACAAAATTCAACAAGGGAAAATGCCAGATTCTGCACCTGGGATGGGGCCACCCAGGATGTACAGACAGACTGGGGAAGGAGAGGCTGGAAAGCAGCACCAAGAAAAGGGACCTGTGGGTCCTGGTTGATGGAGAGTTGAACATGGATCAGCAGTGCCCTGGCAGCCAGGAGGGCCAACCCTGACCTGGGAGCATCAGGGACAGCCTGGCCAGCTGGGCAAGGGAGGGGATTGTCCCCTCTGCTCTGGGCTGGGGCAGCCTCACTTCGAGTGCTGGGGACAGTTTTGGGCACCACAATATAAAAGCATCATTAAACTATGAGAGAACATCCAAAGGAGGGCAGCAAAGATGGTGAAGGGCCTTGAGGGGAAGCTGTTTGAGGAGCAGCTGAGGTGGCTGGGTCTGCTCAGCAGTGGAGCAGAGGAGGCTGAGGGGAGCCCTCCCTGCAGGTACAGCTCCCTGCCAGGGGCAGAGGAGGGCAGGCACTGATCCCTGCTCTGGGGTGACAGTGACAGCACCCCAGGGAATGGCCTGAGGCTGTGCCAGGGGAGGGTTAGGCTGGGTGTTAGGAAAAGGTTCTTCCCCCAGAGGGTGGCTGGGCACAGGAGCAGGGTCTCCAGGGAAGTGGTCACAGCACCAAGCCTGGCAGAATCCAGGGAATGTTTGGACAATGCTCTCAGGTACATGGTGTGATTCTTGGGGTTGTCCTGTGCAGAGCCAGGAGTTAGACCTGATAATCCTTGTGGGTCCCTTCCAGCTCAGCATATTCTCTGATTCTGTGACTAAATAAGTCAGGGCACCATACCTACAGTACACATTTTCTACGAATAATGCAGAAAATAAAGGCAGCCAACGATTCCAGGGCTAAATCATAACTTGTTAATGAAGGTGTAGGAAAAGATGCAGAGCCTTCATTTTTCCTGTTAATAAAAAGAAATAAAAAATTACATTAGGTTTAGCACTAAAAATAATGAAGTTATAGCAGGCAAGTGAATACTTAGGTTACCAGCAAATAGCAAGTAAATGCTAAATAGAGCTCCATGTGTGGGTCCAAAAGGGAGTGTGAAAGAGGCAGGATTATCCTCAACCTTCATATTGTGCTGGAATCTATACTGTCTACTAATTCTTACCTTGCAGATCAGAAACCCAAGCAAATGAAGAGCAACTATTTCAATTTATTCTTCCAATTTAGGGTTATTTAGGGTCTTAATGCAAGACATCCCTGAATAGTTTGGTAAATTGACTTAGGAATGAAGACACATTTTTAACAGGTTTACTCAGCATTTAGTTATGTAGATCGAGAGAAAAAATTATAAGTGGAAGTAGTATGAAGAACATATTGTTTCTTTCAGATAAGAAATGTTTTATGAATTCCTATGAAGTGTAGGAAAATGCATAATGAAAAATTATGCCATCAATAATGTGAAATAGAAGAGAAATAGAACAAGTTAGGCCTGCAGCACTTTATTTTTGTAAAATAGCTGTTCTATAACCTTGTCCTGATAAACAAAGAAAATATTTTTTTTTTTATATAAATCTTTATGGTTTTGCTCTACCGTTGAAATAAGATAGACAGTAATTAGTAAAAGATACTGAGTGCAGCACCACCTCTTTAAAAGCAGCATATATGAAATATTTACTTTGACAGTGTTTAAGTCAAGGGTGTAAAAGGAAAAAACCCTACAACTTATTGCTCATTTCATTATAATATTTCCTATCGATAGAAGCACAATGGGAGATACCTTTACTTATCTCTGGCAGTAATGCTGCTTGCACAGGAGACATAACAATTTTTATGCTCAAAGGCACACTTAGTGATACAAACAATTGTTTTAGTACTATGTATGAACCTGCTTGCAAAAATTGTACTCGTTAAATGTGCAGGAAAAAAAAGAATGATATAGAGGAAAAGTACGATGTGGTCACCTTCTGCACCAGAGTGCAAATGTTCTGTCATAGTTATTAGGGAATTCAGTCTTAGCATTGTCCTGACAGAGTGCACCACATTCATCTGTGAGAAGGGAGGCAGTTCTCTAGGTGTCAAAGCTGTTGTCCTCAGAGTGTGATCTTTTGAAATGAAGGACAAAATCTGATCCAATGTCATCAGCTCAGAAAGGATGAACAGAGCTCTGCCAGCTTGTAAAAGCAGAGGATCAAATTAGGGGGAACCCCAATTATCTGCCGCGGCTCTATTTGTGCAATGGCAAGCTACAATAAAAGTAAAATGAAGAAACATAGGCAGAAGTATTCAGAGGAGACAAAAGCTTTCACAGGGCAAAAAAACCCCAAAAAACAAAAGTGCTGACCTTCATCAAACTTGAGGACTGTTTTAAGAGGACATTAAGGCAATGCACAAATTGGAGTTTTCATAATATAATAAAACTAATGGTAAAGGTAGGATCCGGCAGTAAAGACTGGACCTTTCTTGAAGTTAAGAGTCAAGAAGGTGTCAATAGTTCACCACTCTGTAGTTATTTATATATTGCATTTTGAACATCACTTTCTATCTAGAGGAGCAGAGTGAAGCAGTCTGCACTCTGGATAGGCCTCCAGAGAGCAGCAGAAATGGCTGGAGGCTGTAGATTTGTAAAATGTGGTTTGCACCTTTCTTTTCCTTCCTGTTTAAGATGGGAGTGATCCCTGTGAGCTTAGGACGCTGTTTTGTGCTCTGCAGCATCGCTGTGCTCAGGTCAGGGGTTATGACTAATGCTGCTATTGAACTCTCTGCATTGGAGCCCCTCATTGGGGGCATTTTTAAGTTCAGTGGAGCAACCATTTTACAAATGTTACCTCTTTATAAATAAATAAACCAACTAGATTTAAGGTGGTGTCTGAAAACTATAGATGAATAGAAAGGTGCCTCAGTATTAGCAGGACTTCTATGAGTTTAGATAAAGGAAGAAAACATTCATGGAATGGCAAGGATACTGTTAAAAATGGTCAATCTGGCTGCAAACTCCAGATAAGTGCCCAAGGACAAAAAAACCTGCATCACGGTTCCAATGCTAGTGTTTAATGTGAAATTGTATATTTGGCTGGAAAAGAGCTCTTTGTCTGACACAGAGCATGGAGCTTTTGTTTATGATGTTTATTAGGGCTTACCAGGAAAGGTGGCTAATGTAAGGTGATAAGAGCATTACTAATTTTCTTTGACAAACGGCTCTCAGATATTTTCCATTGTACATTGGCACATTAGACTGCAATTTCTTTCATGAATTTCCTTTCCTTACAGCTATGCAATACTGATTCCATGGCAATTCTAATGCTAACACACAATGAAGTAGTATAAAGAGTGCTAAGAAAACAAGATTATAATAAATAAACATAAGGCTAAATATTTTTGCAGTTGTGCTTCTTCAAACAAGCCGTAGCTATATGAAGCCTGGAGTAATTCAAAAATGCATACCTAATACTGATACTTTAAAAGAAATTATTGTCTTATCTTACCAGCATAATTTTCAGTTTCCCTTGATTCTGAGATCTGCCAGTACTGAAAATACTGCTTTCAGCTAAGTTAAAGCTGAAGACCTGCTTTTCTGCATAAGAGGTGAGACCAGTGTAGGCTTCTCTGCTTTTACTCTTGGCAGCAATTTCCCGACTAGAACAGAAGACAGACGAGAAAGTACTGAGATGAGATACTTTTGTTAGAGAAATTATCCCCTGTCATTCTCAGGAAGAACATTTGAAACTGTTTAGTTGAAATTAGCCATAATAAAATATTAATTTCATGAGCATTTCTAGCTGAGATAACTAGCAAAAAAATCTCTACAACATGAAAAACTCTGGTTTTAATCAACTAAACAAAAAATATTTGAACTGAGCACAATCAAACCATGGAAGTTGTATAGGCAAAATAGATAAAAATTGAAAGCCTTAGGAATGTGGGGTAACAGTTCTTTTTCAGCTTTCACCAGAAAATATTATGCAATTGTTTTGTTTTTTTCTTGTACAAACAGAGGGTATCTGAACTTGGTCTGAGGGGCTGTGGCATCTTTCACAGCGATTCCTTTCACACAGACAGCCTCTTAAAAATTTTTTAAAACGTTGAGGAGCTCACATAACTGGATATGAAGCTCTGTGTCTGTCCTATGTTCTCCCTAAAGACCAACAGCTTTCTTTTTGAAGACCATAAGTGCTGTTTCCAGCTGCCAATTTCATTACTTTGGACAGAGAGGCTGAGAGTAAGGAGTAATACTGTGTACCCTTGAGTATCCATCTCTAATCCCCAGAGCACAGCTCTTCATTACTAGGTTTGGTTTAATGGTACAAGCCCTTAGAGGTGAAGGTGTTCTTTGTTGTGCTCAGAACTGCAGGATATTTTAAGAAAATCAAGTTACTTCAGCTCCTTATGACCAGAAATTATTTAAGTCATGAGTAATAGTAACTGCAGTGACTTAGTCCTGCAGCAAGAAGCAATTCATGTGGAGGGCATACTGAGTCCTTGTGAAAGAAGTATTACTTTTGTTGTAAGGCTGGGCAATGAAAATTGCAACTTTTTCCAACTTTGCTATTTGATATGAAGGAAAAGAACTTTTCCCCAGCTCCAGAGCTGAGGCACTGAAATGGTCTCAGGGTCTAGCAAACCTCTGTCTTTCTCTTCGAAGGCAAAGACACCACATCTTTCACTTACCAACCCTGCCCAGGCAAGAGTTTTCTGCCACTGTCATGGCAGAAAAACTCTCTTGGGCTTGTGCTTCCTGGAAGTAATGACAAGTACAGGTCCAAATCCTTTTTGTTCCACAAAAAGCATAGTAAAGGAAGTAAACTTCCAAGGATTCAGGACAGCAGAAGGGAGCCTTTGCATTGGAGAATGTGCTGAGATGGAGTAATTTTTGGTAATTAAAGCCAGACAATCTGCCTTCAGGGGACAGAAATGAGAATCATCTGCTGTGGACTCTATTCATTCCTGCCTAAGAGCTTGTTATTTCTCACTGTCTGTGAGTCTGGGGATTTATTCCCATCAACTAAGGCCTTTTTTTACAATTTGATCTGATTCACCACTTAAGGATTCAGTACCTTTTACAAATCAATACAGGAGTGCTTATACTCTTGAGCACTTAACCCCTGCATGGTTTTCATGTCCCTCATGACTTCTTTGATTTTTTGGCACTTGTCTTCAATATCTTTCACTTTTGACAGCAAGAAAGATGATTGCTTGAGGTGGAACAGAAAGTTTTTCGGCGTCTGTCTTTTCTGCTGTTCTAATATAAGTATAAAGTTTATCTTCACTTTTGACGCTTTGTAACGCTGATCTTCTGTCTTTTGTTACTTGAAATTCAGGAACAGTACTGAGGATACCAAAATACTGGGTGCAGAGCAGTCACCCAAGAACCACAGTGTTCATGAAATTCTAAAGTTGGCAATATTTTAATGAGCAAATTCTGGAAAGCTCCAGTCATTTGTCATTCCAGACATCTCTCTGTCAAGTCACTATTTATGCCCCTACATAAATAATCATAATGTATGGGATGAAGGAAGGTGTGGTGGGTTGATGGTGGCTGGACAGCAGATACCCACCATGGACCTCCATGTGCTGCAGGGGCACAGCTGCTGGAACACAGCCTTCCCTGTGGGCTGCAGGGCAATCTCAGCTCTGGCACCTGGAGCGCCTCCTGGCCCCTCCTTCCGCACTGACCCTGGTGCTGAATCTTCAGCACATTGCCACTCTTCTCACTACAGCTGCATCTGCACAGGGATATTTTTTCCCCCCTTAAATATGTTATCCCAGAGGTGCTACCACTGTCATTTATGGGTTCAGCCTTGGCCAGCAGCTGGCCCACCTTGTAGCTGGCTGGCATTGGCTCTGTTGGATAAGGGGGGAGCTTCTGGCAACTTCTCAGACACCTTGTTGGCCCCCTGCTAGTGAGCTCTGGACACACAACCCAATACCCATTTTTAACCTATTTTTTGCTTTAGTGTTAAATGCAGCATCAACAAATCAATCAGAACCTGAGCTGCAGCCACAGGGGCATTAATAATAGAAACAGAGCTGTCATCATTCCAATCAGGCAACACCTGGAATGATGTGTGCAGTTCCAGTCCCCAAACATCAAGAAAGACATGGACAGACTGTCAAGGAAACAAAGGAGGGTCACAATGATTAGCAGAGGTCTGAAGAATCTGCTCTGCGAGGCAAGACTGAAAGAAACAGGCTTTTTCTCCCTGTAGAAGAGAAGGTTTATGGGCACCTCATCAAAGTGTTCCAGTACTTAAAGGGTGGCTAAAAAGAGGATGGATGCTCTCTCTCCACTAGTACCTACATGGAGAAGACAAGTTACACCAGGGGAGGTATCAACTCATTATAAGAAAGATTTTTTTTTAATTTTATTTTTCTTTCTAACGAGAGCAATCATTCCCTAGATCCTCTCCAGGGATATGGTAAAGGCAACCAGAATTTCTCAGTGTGCAGTTAGAGAGGGTGCCAGATAATCTCACATAGTCTGTCTTTCCTACAAATGACCACATGGTCTTTCGAGGTCCCTTCCAACCTAGCTGAATGTATGATATGGCAATGATATGGCATTCTTATGGCAACGATTCTTTGATTTTATTATGCACAGGGAAAAAGTACTTCTTTCTGTTTGCTTTAAGATTGCTACCTGTTCATTTCAGTTGAACCTCTTTTACATCTTTCCTGAAGCAATGAATAAATGTTTCCTGTTCTCATAACTTATGAATAATTCATGACTTTATTGATCTCTGTCTTAATAATTTTTTTCCTATACAGAGCACTCTAATCAACATAAGCCATTCCTTACCTTTGATCTCACCAGTCGCCTTTCTATCTACTCTTTAGAGTTTCCTATATGTTTTTAGTGATAAGGGACACCAGAACTGTACTTAGATACTCATAGAGTGGGCAAATCATTGAGCTGCATGTGACATAATAATGTTTTGTGGTTTGTGTGGTGGTCATGTTCCTTTGGTGCCTCTTCACAATTCCTAACATTTGTTTTGCTCTTTTGACTGCCTGTTCAGTATGGAGCTGTTATTTTCATAAAACTGTCAACTACTTCCCTGACATTTTTTTCCCACATTGCAATCTGCAATATAGAAACTGTGTTTATTTATAATGCTGGGGTTTTTTCTCCACATGTACTGCTTTGCATTAATGAACACAGGATTTCATTTTGAGCCATTTTGATAGATTTTATGCATTTGCTCCGTCACATAAGTAGTCAAATTCCTTTCAACCAACCTGTTCTCATAAAACACACATTTTGATAACATAAAAAAAACCCTGTTTGAGCCCTTTAACCCACTATGTCCTCTGCTTGGGGGATAAGGGCAAGTTGAGAAGACTATAGGAAAAAATTCTTGAGAGAAAAATATGTATGTCTAGGTTTTTCCAAAGTTTCTCTTCATAGAAAATCTATTTGTGGCTTCCAAGTTGGCATAAAGATAACCTGTCAGTCTTCCTTGTGACTGTGAAGATGGCACTACTGAAAAGTACAGATTCCTCCCATTAGGACCATTCTCTATACTATCTGAAAAGTACTTTTTGATAGAATTTGATGTATAATCCAAGTATGAGAAACCATATATATGATTTTAAGACATTGGATCACCCAGTTTTACAAGACACCTTATATCATTGCCTGCCAGGCCTCCAAAATCCTAGATTTAATGGGCAAATTGCATATCTGTGGTGAAGTTACTCTAATAGCTTGTCACATTTGGAATATCACAGAGAAATTGCTAAATTTTGCATTTTGAAAGAAATTCCTCATCTCTCTAGAAATGCATAATTCACACTAAGAATTATGTTTTCTGGATTAAAGCACCATGGAAATGGATTAACCTAACCCATTTGAGGCATTCTTAGAGTTTCCTAAGATGATAGAATTCCTCTCACATAATTTTAGATAATTGCATTAAAGATGCAGACTTTACAAATCACCATCGAATGTTATTGTCATGAAAACAGATGCGCTTTTAAGATATAAATCATCTGACCTACTTTAGCAGAGGATGAATCACCCTTACCTTCCTTTAACTATATCGACCAGATCCACAGTGACCATAAGGGCATTTAGGTGATCAGTTTAGTTGAAGCACATCCCGGAGTAAAATGAAGACAGTATTCTGTATCAGGTATTTTAGGTTCTAAAGTATAATAAAATGCATTCAAAAGTACCATATTTTGCAATCAAAATAAACAAGAGACATAAGAAAGAAAGAAGGTAATGGTCACTGAAGCAAAAGAAAAGTTGTCAAAGAATTAACAGTGTAAGAATGCCAGTCCATTTTGCATTCAGGCAGAAATCTGAAACGCTGGCAGTCCTGGGCTGGAGTTTAAGATGAATTCATTTCTTGATAGTTCTAATGTGCTTATCTTCCCTCTCAGCAGGAAATACATTAGTGAAAAAATGTCAGATGTGGTCTCACTGCAGAATTAGTAAAATTAATTTAAACAAAGATCAAGTAACAGTGAATGACCAACAAAAACAAAACTGTTATTGGAATAAAATTTCCTTTGGTAGGCTGGGTAAATTACAGGAGTAATTCACCCCTTTATTTCTGTTGCCTAGATTCTGCAACTTTGATTTTGTGTTACAGTTTTGCCTCGGATTTTCCGTTTGACTGATTTTGGTTTTAGTCTTCTAAAGGTTTCTGGAAGAATAAGGACTATTTGATTATGTTGACAGTTTGTCTGCTCATTCTTCCCATATTCTTTATACAAATATGATTGAATGCAATGAAAATGTCGGTGCAGTTAAGTTCCTAAAATCTCTCTGAAATCAGAGAGAGAAAAGAGAGACCTTCAATGCTTGAAAGCCTGCAGTAAGATTGCAATTCTTATTAAATATGAGAAAATTGATACAGTAAAGAAAGCAAAAAAAGTGTCATAAGTCTTCTTTTTGTGAAACCACTAATATGTATTTCATTATTTCATTATTTTGTTTAATATATTGCTTTAATGCTTGGTGTAACCAATATGAAATGTCTATGGATTTTCTGTATCCAAAGTAAAATATTTTTTAAAAAAGGATAGTGTTTGATGTCATGAGCATTTTTAATCTTGTTTTAAAAAATACCTGGTTTCTGCTTGAAATATTTTACCAGCAGTCTAAAATAACAGTTGGAATGCTAAGAATGATGAGTTGACAACACATTTCCCAATTTCTTGGGAAATTAATTATGCACACGTATACACACAACAAACAAATCTCCATTCCATAAGACCATACATATGTTATTGTAAATGTTCAAAAGCTGAAAGTAGTATACTACAAATCACAACTGGAGAAAAATTAGAGCAATGAGACTCCCACATATTCCTTCATAGTAAATTTGCTACATGGCCTGTTTTAGAGCTTTTTTTATTGCATATATTGTTTAATTGCTTCCAAAAATCAACATGACAGATTAAATTTCTCTGGATTTGCAAAAATCTCTTCTAACTCTTCAGATGGGCCTCAGTGTCTCTTGTCAGATTAGAAGTTCTTAAAGCTTGAAAACCATGAAATAAAACTGAGTGACTCTGTCACTGTGACGACTTACCACAGTCATTAAGTGACTCTGTCACTACCAGTCTTGATCTGACAAAAATTCAGACAGGCAAGGACACTGAAATATCACCACTTGTTAATTTTTAATCATTATAAAAAGGTTTACATTTTTAATTTTCTTTTATTTTTTAAATATAACACAGCAAAGCTGATCCAGAAATATGGAAGAGACCTCTTGAATTCTGATATGTTTTTTGAGTGGGGTAAGATCTACTGAAACCAGCTCAACAAGAAGTACTTTCCAGGAATGCAGAACATCTGTTCACATCCCCAGTGCCTTGGGAAACTTGCAGGACTATGTCAGTGCTCAGTGCCATCAGTGCAACTCAAAGTATCTGAACCTGTCCAAATTGAATCTCCATTCTCTCAAGAATAGAAATTTGGATGGACTAAGATGCAGAAGCAGAACTGTAAGATTTTATGAGAGTAACTTAATACTAGTTTTCCACTGCAAGTGATTTGTAGCGTATCTGCAGGCTTAGCAAGCTCTTAAGATGCCATCATGTAGTCATTGTAAGATTGCATTCCACTGAAATCTTCAGTGCAAGGATTATAAAAATGGAAATTTCATGTGTTTGTCTTTCTTCTTGTCTCCAATTGAGGACAGCAACCAAATCTATAATCTGTAGTTCAGTAGAAGCTGATGAAGTTTCTCTGTGAACTTCATTGGAGAAGGAGAAACTTTTACCAGCTAAAGAACTGGCCTTATGTCAGATGACATGATGAAAGTAGCTGGGAAGTTGAAGGCAGTTGAGTCTGACACAAGCCCTGTTACCACAGAAGGTTTGTGTGTCATGTGAGCTCGACTCCTCCATGAGGCCAACCCCATCAGGTGCTTTAGTATTCGACTTCGTGCCAGCCCAGGCTTACATCATGCTTGCTTAGCTTTAAGCTTGCTTTTTCCTCTAGCATTTTGCTGCCAAAGTGCCTGCAGGATTGATCCCTTATTCTATTTGAAATGTGAAATTCGAGGTAAGAACAAATTCAAACAGGTCATGGCAGCTGACAGAAAGGCAAAACCAAAGTCTGTACTGATGCCTAGAAAGGTTGACCTGGAACAGAGACTAGACAGAGCAAAAGGAATACAATAGGTATTTATTGAAAGGCCTCAAAGGGATACACCTTGGACAGTACAAGAGCCTGGCCAGGGCTATACCCAGGATGGATCCAAGATGGATCCTGGTCACATGCTTTTACACTTTTATAAGTTTTGGTTCATCTACATATTGGGGTTAATTGTCCAACCAGAGCTTCAGGTTATGAAGTCTCAACCCCCTGGCTTGCCCCCTTCCCTTTGCTGTTGCTTATGCTTTCTGGGTAAGAGTTGTCCTTGATTCTCTAGCTGGGAAGGGATTGTTTTGTCTAACTACCCTTGAAGAGAACTAACACTTAATATGAGTTACACACCAAGCAGCAGAGAATCTGAAAAATATAAAAGCCAAAACCCAAGGCATCAGTATGAAAATGACTGGCAAGATATTTCTGGTGTTGTCACGTCACCAAAAAAGTCTTGTAAAGCTTTCACAGTGAGCAGCACCATCTGATGCCAGATAGACTCCTGGGACTGCTCTTCCTTTTTCTGGTGTAATTCAGAGGCAAGTTAGGCATTGCTCAAAAGATGCCAATTTGCTCTATAATTAATTGCCTTTCTCCAGCCAGCTTCAATTCACAGAAGACAAGGGCCTCATTCTTAACAATGTTGCACATTTTATCCTCTCCAATTGTTTAGCAAATCCCTTATTCTGTCATAAGTTTTTCATTTCCCCCCTAACATTTCACCCACTATATTATGGGCATCATCTGAGGATTTAAATCCAAAAGCTATGCTGTGGTTCCAAAGCTTCAAATCCACATTTAAAGATGTAGTTCAGCTGTTCTTCTATAAATATGCAGCAATTATAAAGAAATAAGGGTCAATATAGACTCCCAGAGAGCTCTGCATTAACCTGCACTCACTATATTTAACTAGAGACATGAAAGCTACTTAGTTTCAAGGAAGCATTTAAGTACTACAAATTCATGAATTTACAAATTCATGAATTATTGATGAAATAGAAACCTCTCTGGAATCTGAGCAATTTTTATTTGAACATATTCCCCATATTTATGTACAGGCATCTTAACAACGTTTTTCAATTTCAGTTTTGGGTTTTGAATATACAGCAGGAGGCTGTCATTTTTTAAGCATCTGGTGCATTTGCATTACAAGTATAGTTTGCACTAAGGGTGTGAGTTGTTGTCACCACAGCCTAAAATTCAGATCAAAACCACATTTTCCCTCTGTCCTCTCCGCTCTGCTGAAGAAGGTAGCATTTGGGATACAGAGTCCCAGAGGTGTGCTGGCATGGAATTAAGGCAGGTGAGACAGCCATCATTTGGGAAGGATTATGTGGCTTATTGCCAGTTTGTCTTTCCCTTGTTTTATTCTAGAAAACACTTCTGTTACAATTTCCGTCTACAGGATTGACTGAAGCAGATCAGGCAGCTAGAAATTGCTGGTGCAATTGACAAAGTAGCAGGCCTAATTAGCAAATATCAGCAAACACTTAGAAATTTGCAAATGAAAAATTAGTCACTTTGCAGCACCTACTTAAAATATCTAGTGTATTCAACACTTTCAGAAAAGGAAGATATATCCTGTGACTGCAGTTCTTTTGTCAGTGGAATTTGAAAACAGATAGATTGCCCTGAGATTAGCTTAGTTGGTTAGAGGATGGTGCTAATAACACCAAGATTGTGGATTCAATCCCTGTATGGGCCATTTAAAAGTTGGACTCAATAATCCTTATGGGTCCCTTCCAACTCAAAATATTCTGTGAATCTGTGAAAACCTGTCCCTTGTTAAATTATGAAAATAACTCTGGTTTTGGATCCTGCACAAAAATCTGAGTCAGATTTGGAATGTCATATCTAGGGAGCTTTGGGGTCAAGATTTCGTCTGCTGAAATAACTCCATGTGGCTGCAATGTCATACAGAGGCAAGGTGAAGTCACTCCTGCATAAGAGACACTGTATTTTGCAGCTCAGTGACACAACTACAAAACCTGGAAAAAGCAGGTGGCCCATGAGGAAGTTATAGATCCTAGAAACCAGTCATATTCAGGACAAAAACACACTGATTGGTGCTGGTCCCAAAACACCCTTCCTTGCTGATTTTCTATAAAAAAGATCTTTCTGGAGAACATATGACCTCTTCTTCTAATGGAGTAAGTGACCTGAAAGGAAAGTGAGAGAGGTAGAGATCTCCCAGCCTGTGTTTTAAAATAATTATGGTTTCAATCACATGAAATCAGACAACTTTACCAGCTCTGATTTTCTACCACCTCTCTTCATCCCTGGTCATGTAATAATGCTTCTTCACAAATCCAATTTGGAGATTTAGCCATTAAAATGCAAGACTCACATTGTCCATAACAATTTGAATATATCAGTCCTATAGCCCAGATCTGTATGTGTGTCCTGCCAGGCCAAAGACAGACAGACTCTGTTTGATTGGTGATAATTATCATAAGTGAGGCTGCAAAGCTACCATCATTGTCAATACAGGGGTGATATATCACTTGGATTTCCCATCACAGCTTGCTGTACACCCCCAGATTAACCTTTGACTGAGTCCTGGAGAGTCTGCATCTCTTCCCTTATCCTCCATGGAGATATCATTCCATGGAGATTGTTTTCCATTATTTCTTCCTCATAGGATGGTTTCTCCACTGATTTTCTTTCTGTTCAACTTCACTGCATTATTTCATTCAGGACTGATGTTTCCATCTAGTATTTTCACTTCTGGGTTTCTGAACTGTTTCTTTCCCAAGAGAGAAAGAAGCTGGGATGGGAAGACCAGGACTGCCAGTCCAGGCAATACTGGTTTGGCACCTTTTCACACCTAAAATCTTTATTATTTTATGGACCATATGACACCTCAGACATCTGCTAACCAGATGGCACGTGACTTCCCAAAGCTGCAAGGACACTCAAGGCTACAAATGGGTTTTGTACACCAAGGGTAGAAACTGCCTCTTCAATGCCAGAGCCAGTAGCAGTGGAACATTTTTAATAAAAGGTGCAGTGCTAGACTGCAAAATCCAGTCCTAACATGGTTTCCAGCACAAAAGCCTGCTGACAAGTCCTGCCTGTTGTTTTTGGTCCCTTTTACTCCCCATACCAAAACTCTTCTGAAGTGGGGGATACGAAGAATGTTCTTTGTGTCCAGAAAAAAGCTGTAATGATACAACCTCACTGACTGTTGCAAAGGACTTCTTGTATTGTAACATAAAAACAAAAGGGGAAAAGATGGCTTTTGTATCTGGTTTCACATTATAATTCTAAGTTGAGGCTTAGTAGGACTCAGTTGCGAACAACCTCTGCATTAATTCTGAGACAACTCTCTCCCTTGTGTCTTTTCATCCTCACTGATGAATGGACTGGTAAAATCTCCCAATTTTCTTTTGCATTACATGTTTCAGCTAGCATGTGATGTATTTCTGTCCCACTGGGGCAGCCTGAGCACTTGACAGCTTTCTAAACTGTGAAGGAAGACCAAGGTTTTTCACCATTCCATTTGTAGTCGCTCAGTCCACCCTTACCAGGCACAGGGAGCAAAAGTGATGCTGCTCTTTTAGTGAGTCTATTGATACAACAAAAATTGAGGAAACATACCCAAAACAAAAAGGTAGTGCTTTTGGGACATAGGAGCAGACAGAATGAAAACAGGAGATATAAGAGGAGGTTCTGTAAGGAGGGGAGCAGAACATTGGTTTGGTGTCTCATTTCTGTATCCCAAGAACTAGAGCAGCAGTTTTACCATTTCCATCCATGACCACCTGACCACCTGCAGAGCTCAGTGATCTCAGGACTGGCTCAGACTGTTTGCAGAGCTGTGCCAGCCATTCTGTAAAGCTGACTGCAAGCTGCAGAGCGTACACAGGGCAGTGGCAGCAGGTTCAGGTGCTGGCAGAATATATTACCTGAAAGGTGAGCCCTTCAACCATCCCTGTTCTGTTCCATGTTTTTCAATTATTTACACTGTTTTTAATGCTATAAGAACTAAACATTACAAGAAAGTGACCTGTTTTCAAGTATTAACTAAGACGAAGAATGAATGGAAGAAAACAAGGTGCATAACAAGGGTTACTTCTTGAAAACATGATAGCTGCTGGCCCATTCATTCTTTGATCTAATGCTGTATAATCTATCCTTTTGTGCCTCATCCTTTTGCAAGATTTTTCCAATGCTGTGTTTACAGGGAAAAACAAGACTGCGCTGCATCACTCCATCCAGAATGAAAACTTTCCAAGCATTCAACTTTAAAACCCTTCTTATTAAATGAAAATTTGCACTAAGTACTATTTATTCCATAATGTTTGTTTAATTTCTGTTTTTATCATACGAAGAGGAATTCTGTAGTTCTGTTTATGATATCAAATGCTCTGATTTTTCATAATTAGGAGCTTTGTTTGTCAAATTGTTGATGTTTGCACATCACAGCAATGGAGAGAGCAGTGCTGTGTACACATGGAAGATATTCACAGAGAGTTCAACTGCAGGCTGTTGGTGTTTGTACAAGATGTAGCTCTCTCCAAAACCTGGTGTTGTGTGTTGGGACATCATTGTGTAACACGCACTCATCCCAAAATTCCTTTTCTACTTGCATTGGGGAAATCTTTCATTCAAACAACAACCTCTGAACTATAAATCCATTTCCTGCTTGACTTAACACTGTGGCCTTGTTAATCTGGTGTCTAGGATTATCCAATTTGCATGTGAAGCAGGAGCATTTTCATTCTGGGACCTGGATGAAAAGTTTTGCCCATGAAGTGAAAATTACCTTTCCACTGAAAAAAAATCCAAATGGATGGTTTCTTAATCTGTTATCACTCTATGATCAGGAGAAAGTCTTACATACTTTGCATGATTCTTAGTTCTTTACAAGGAAAGGAGTGGTTGATACCTTTCTACTCTATGCTGTTAGAAAGAGAAGTTGCCTAGCCTGGTGTTTTGGTTTAGCTTCTGCACATGGAACTCCTGAATTAACAATGTTTCCCTACTGGTTCTAATATAGAGAGAGTTGTATTTGTGTATAAAGATGAGTTGTTTACAGTCAGTGAACAGCACAGGATGTTCCTGTTGGTTTTCTTGAAATGTGGCAAAAGTCTGCCTAAAACTTTTAAGCATCTAATTAAAGGAAATTACTGCTCATCCTGCTACTACAGAAGAGATGTGGTGAAAAGTACAGTTGGTGACAGTCTCCCACGCATGTGTGACTGCCTTCAGAACTGTCCATAACAAAATTCTTACTTTCTGTCAAAGTTTTGAAGAATGCCTAATCTCTTCTAGATTCTGTTCTGCCAACCACCCTTTCACAAAATTAAACAGCTTTGATCATCTTTTCCAACATCTCTTTGTAATTCTTGTCAATGCTTATTTTGAAGACAGCATTCTAAAACAGAAGTCAAAGCTGATCAATCTTATCCATCCCATATTTTTCATGTTAACAAAAAACCATCCTCTTTTGTTTTTGCATATTTCTTTCATGTAGCTTTGAAACATTTTGGTGCACAGATCTTTCATTGTTCATGGAAGACACATCTCTGGTCCAATACCTCGAAAAATTGGAGGGATGGACAATCACCAACCATATGAAGTTCAACAAGGGAAATTACCAGATACTGCACCTGGGATAGGGCCACCCAGGATGTACAGACAGACTGGGGAAGGAGAGGCTGGAAAGCAGCACCAGGAAAAGAGACCTGTGGGTCCTGGTTGATGGAGAGTTGAACATGGATCAGCAGTGCCCTGGCAGCCAGGAGGGCCAACCCTGACCTGGGAGCATCAGGGACAGCCTGGCCAGCTGGGCAAGGGAGGGGATTGTCCCCTCTGCTCTGGGCT
The DNA here is from genome assembly GCA_032173965.1 of Sitta carolinensis. NCBI lineage: Eukaryota > Metazoa > Chordata > Aves > Passeriformes > Sittidae > Sitta > Sitta carolinensis. The sequence continues at coordinate 10,873,927 of CM063284.1, read as the reverse complement.
GGGGCAGCCTCACCTCAAGTGCTGGGGCAGTTTTGGGTGCCACAGTATAAGAAAGACATTAAACTATGAGAGAGTGTCCCAAGGAAAGCAGCAAAGATGGTGAAAGGCCCTGAGGGGAAGCCACATGAGAAAGGGCAGTGGTCACAGCACCAGCCTGACAGACTTCCAGAAGAGTTTGGACAGTGCTCTCAGGCATTGTGACTCTTGGGATGGTGTTGAGCAGGGCCAGGAGCTGGACTCAATGATCTTTGTGGGTCACTTCCAACTCAGCTTACTCTGTGATTTTGTGATTTTTGAATAGCCAAAATTTACTAAATTTCTTTTTTCATAGCTGTGACTCAGTGAACAAGCTTTAAAGTTCCTCATCCTTCAGTGGAGCATTAAAATTCTGATCCTGTACTTTATCTGATGAAAACTTCACATGGTACGAATTTAATTTCCTTCAGTTAAAGTAATAATAATTAGGCTACAGATAGAATTAGTTAAGCCTACTAAGATGTTGATGTGGGAAAACTTGTCCTTATTCCTTTGTTGTTGTGTTTAATTCCTTATACTATTAAATATTTGTATTTCAGTGGGCTGATACATAGCACTACTCTGTTTTACATTTGAAGACTGAAAGATGATCATCAGAGAGAAACATTACTTGTCCCTGAGATGATACACAAAGTGTTTGCAGAAAAGAAAATCAAATCTGCTTTTACAGACTTCAGGTTAGTATTAGAAATAGTGCAGTGTTTCAATTTGGCATAAAAATTCACTTTTCACTTCTGCAATAGACATTTTCTATTAAAAACTACTGATTACCTGAAATCATGAGTAGTACTTTGCTACTGATTTTGAAAGCAGTGACTGTCCTTGCCCAAGCAGTTGTCCATGGAATAATACTGTTTCAATAAAGGTTTTTTTTCTACCCTCTTGTTCAGACCACAGAGTATCAGTACAAAAAGCCAAACTTAATGTATAGCATCTTTAAGCTGAAGATGTTTTCTGGGTTGCAGTTCCCACTCTCCAGTAAGAAACCATTGTGTCCCTGATTTACTGTAAAAATATATTTGTTATGCTAAACTACTATTGAAGTTTTGTTTCTTGGACATAACATTCTGAACTGATGTGCTAATAGTGGTGCCACAGACATGGTATCATGGATATGTTGAATTTGTAGCAAAGATTTTCTGCTACTTTACGCTAAGTTTTGTCATAGCATTATTTTGTAATAAAATGCCTTTTCATAAATACATTTCCAAAAAAAACTTCTTTCTTCTTTTCTTATTTTGCATTCCATCCTACATCTTATCTGAGATAGTAGGATAAATTTTATAACAAAAATTTGAATCAATTCTATAATTACAATTTTAATGTTAATTACTTTATTTTGCAAAATTGTTGTATTGTAAAATGTGTATGGATATATTAAAATGTCAGCATAGCTGTCCTGAAAAACACTGACTTTTTCTTCTTCAGTGGACTCCCTATCTCCTTGTTTTCTGTTTCTGTAATCTACTGTTAGTACAATGCTTTAAAGAGATGGGTTTATCTCTGATAATCACTAAAGCATCACTCTTCAGGAAATTATTGTTTAATAAGCTTGTCAGAAGGACAAGTGTGAGGAAGTTTAATTAGTCAATATACAACACATTGATATTCGGTGATGCAGAAATCACTGCTCAGAGTTTTATCTTCACATACCAGAATTTAAGGTTGATGGTTCTGAAAAAATTTTGTAAGAAATTTTTCATTTTTGATTCTTCAACGCTCTTCCCTTTTTTCATTAGTTGATACACAAGTGAGTACTTGACTGGAACCTGAGCTGTTTGAGCTGCTTCTGAAGTGGCTGGCACAGTTGTGCTACTTTGTGCATCATGTGTGATCAGCGACACTAACAGAGAATGGGTTGTCACAGGGGAGGAATTTGCTCAGTGATTGCCAGTTCTCTGGGTGTATTACACTAACTGCTGCCTTTTGCATTCCTCTGTAAAGTGAACCCTAATTAATCCAGCCATGAAAGTCCTGCTTCATCTTCTGAACCTAGCTCATTATGAAAAATGTAAACAGCTCTCTCAAAGCACTCTGTGTGCATATTAATTTCTGCTCTAATGATCCTTATTGTCTGATTGACTTAGCTTTGTCTTATTTGTTACTGTAAATGCACTATTTCCAGGTTTTGTTCCATCTCTGTCTTTAGCATTCAGATTGGTGCTTCCCAATAACCTGCCTTAATGTAAACCTTCATTTTAGCACTTCAACCAATTGGCATTTCTCTTGTACACTCCAAAGTTACTGCTTTAATTCTGGCATGGAGTGATCCTCCCACTGGCATGCAGTACAGGGATGTGGCAGGAGCTCCCAGGTGTAGGAATCAACAGCCTTGGAGAAGGCTCAAAGAGCAATTTAATTCTTCATTGTTATATATCCTTAGATTAAGTAATTTTTCTAATAGAAATCATGCCCAGGAAGCAACTTTAATGGAATCAATACCAAATTGTCCTTGGTCCCTCCAAACTCCTTGAGGATGTAGAAGCCATGTCACCAGGAGAATTAAAGCCCCTTAGAAAAGGTGGGGGTTTTTTTCCCCTTTTACCTGTAAAGGGCTGAGAAAACAAGGTATTTATCAGGGAAAATCAGGATACCCTATCCTTTGATATACATTTGGTGGATCTCCTCACTACTTCATGAAATAGGTCCATTCTACAGCACAGTTATGTAAAAAAAAAATCATGAATGGAAGGTATGGGAAGAGGTACATCCCCTCTTTCCAAAGGAATAGGTCCAATGTTTTGACTCATTCATTCTGTGATTATTCAGGAAAACCAAGAAAATGTAAGTGGGAGAAGGGAGGAGGAAGAACAAAGGAAAGCAATCCCCACTTCTAGCATGAGCACTTGTCACAGCTTTCATTTCAAGCCCATCCACTTGCCTCTTTCACTCTCGAGGATGGAAATCATTTTCATCTTCCTTTTCTCTTACCCATCTCTTCTAGAACTTGTTTATCCCAAAATATGAAGGATCTTGATTCAGAATGTTGCAAAGTATGCACTGCATTATGGATCATTTTGATCTTCATTTTGCTGTACTCATTAGAGAAGCATGTTTTGTTTAAGTAGTGATGAGGTTATTCATAAGTAATTCAGCGCCACTTAGAGAAAAATCAATTGTAGGAACATTAAATTTTCATTAAACATGTTAAATACTACCTGACAGTGAGATGGTCTCCATTCTTATGTGTTTTACTGCAACATTACTGTAAGTAATAGACTGAATGCAGGATTAGATGTTAAAGAATACTTTGCATGCTTCAAGATAAAGGATAAAAGTGGGGTATTTTTCCATTAGCGTTCACTCTGTAGGGATCCTCAATTACTTACAGGACCATCTGCACTTCTAGAGATGCTGTGAGTTTGAAGTGAGTCGTGTGTGCAAGATGAGCAGATTGGAGCTGTCTGGGCAAAGAAAAATCAGACATGCTGACTTTTGTGGGAATATGACACATTTTGTAGCTCCTGTAGGCCTGGGAACATCACATACTGCAACTTCTTGCACTTCATTCTCTCTAATCCTCACCTTTTTCTGATGACTTTGACGTGACTTCCATGTTTTCCTGTCCCATAACATTGATCTTGTCCCCCTCAACACAGAAATTTCTATGTGTCCCAAAACTCTTTCCCAATTCACACCAGTGTTTTGCCTCCCCTCTCCCCTTTGCTACTGCTCTAATTCTCTGCTAACTACTCAGTCATCTAGTCCACAGTCAAAACATCCCCCATGGCTACAACACAGCTCACAGTCCTGTGAGAGAGCCATCCTTAGCCCACATTTACCTGCACCCTGACCCCACTCCTGCAATCTGGCTGTACTCTGTTTTGCTTTCCTCTCAGCCTTTTCCTCCCTCCCATGCAAGTGCCCATTCTTCTCCCTTCCTTTCTCCACTCCTTGCATTTCTGCCTGAATTTCAGGCTTCTCCTCCCCACTTCCCTCTTCAATCCCTTTGTTGTTCTTGGTCTCCAGCTTAACCAAGTCTTTTATTTTTGCCAAAGATCAAGCTGCAGGGAATCCCTTCTGCTAGGAAATTATGATGAAGCTGCTACTGGTGGCACATCCCTCGGCTGTAGCAGGGGTAGTAAAACCTCCCCAGACTATAACATAGAGGGCTGTGACAAAGTCACACTGAGAGTCTTTCAAACAGAGCTTTATGGATAGAGCACCACCAACATTCAGCTTGTGCTGACTGATATTTGTGACTTTCTGAGAATCTCACAGCTGGCCTTTCCAAGTTTAGCATGTAACAACAGCACGGCATGATCCTATTAATTTGAGTGCAAGGTTTACCTCAGCTCTTCCTGGTGATGTTTCATTTCTGTTTATCACAACTGGCTGTTGCTCTGAATGAGATGTACATATGTGACACAGCTTTCTCTGGTACCTCTGATAAGTCAGTGTGCAGCAGTCAGTCAGGCACTGGTATGAGAAGAACCTGAATTTTATTTTACAGTTGCTGCCTGTTCCTTTTGTTCTAATACATCTGTCTAAGCATAGGAAATTATACTGTAGAAGTATAGAAAATCTGATTAGATATATGACTGCTTTTTCTGGTGTCACAGATAACTACAGCAATGCAGCTATACCATATGATAGCATTTTCACCTGTTCCAGCCTTTGGAAGGCATCAGCTACTGCTTTTCAGAACAATTCTATGCTGAAGTTTGCTCTTGAATTCTATAGGAGAGAAAGCAAATGCATGCATTTGGCTATTAGTACCTTGAGAGACTCACCTGCCTGAATAGTCTGGAAAAAATATTTGATCTTCATCTTCATCTTGATCCATCAAAATTAAAGAGAAAATCCTAATGTTATACAAAAGACCTCCAGTGGCTTATACAGAGATGGGCTGTGGCAAATGCATCTCTTTGCTTCAGAATTCTGTGTATTTAACACCACTATCACTTTAAAATAAAGATGGCAAAATGGCAAAAGCTGTTGGATTCACAGACAAATCATCTTCAATTAATGTTGGAATATAAAATGCTGCATTTCAAATACAACAACAATGCAATAAAAGATGTTGATTATTGTATTTTCCAAGGTTTCACCTATAAAAATTATGAAAGTAATTTCCAAAGGAATGGTTTCTTGCACTGATACTTAAAACTTTAATGGAACAAAAAAATTTTATTTTTATGTGAATAGTGGCATATTATCAAGATAAGTGGTCTGACCAATTCAAACTAGATCATTGTCCTTATGATGGTCTTTCCATCTACCTACTAGGCTCTTTCTCTATGAAAAATTTTGAGTCCTGCTGAATGATATCTGTATTTTCCTAAGCGTTTCTAAGATGTTCCAAGGGTTCCTAAGAATCAACTGTTTCCACCAAGTAACAAACCTTTCAGAGTTTCAGAGGATCACTGCCAGTTAACAAACAGCTGAAACCTGAGTGTTGAGTATGGCACTGAAAACCATATTCCCAGTGACTTCTTCAGGATGAGGAAGACTGTGGACTCATGTCCTTTCCCTACTAAACACACTCTCAGCTGACCAACTGAGTAACACTATTAATACACTCTTGCTAAGAATGATTGTTTTTGCACATTAAAAATAACTATTTCATACAAGTTCAAACAGGTCTTTCAATTCAAGAATATGCTGCTTTGGCTCCTTCCAGCCTGTTTTAATGCTGACCTCTCTGGAGAGTTTCTAAATGGTTACATGACTGGCGATTTAGGAAAGCAACAGTATTTCTGGCATTCTAGAGGCAAGGAAGATGTCACAGCAAGTTTAATCATTTTTTATTTTGAATAATGTTGCCAGCTTTTGATGGATGGGGTCATGTCATTTTAATTTGTGTTTAAGGATAAAGAAAGGTGGGCTTGGTTCTTGTCCCCTTTTGGTTGTTGTTTAACAAGTAAGTTTCTGGTCACATGCCCTAATTTTCAGTGTATTTCTCTCTGCCTTGGTTAAGTGATGCATAGATAAAAGACGATTTCCTGCTTGTATTCAGAAAAATGACAATGCAGTCCCCAGCAGAGAAGAACATCTCATGACAGAGGAGAGAACAGTAATGCTCTTCAGTGCCCTCCAATCAGCAGAGCCTTTGTAAGGGTGTCCCTTTGTCTGCCACAATCTAGACATGCAGACTAGTTTACAATAAACTGCTTGTTTCTGTGTGATGACAGGAATAGAAAGGTGCATTGCATCCATCTTCTGTTAACAGCATAGAACTGCTATTAGTTAACTCTTCTGAATATTTTCTTTTTCAATGTGCTTGACAAGTTTTTACAGTACTCATAAGAAAATCTTTTGAATTTCTATGGGCAGTGAGTAAAAACTGGGTGAAGGTTGTGAGATCTGGCTTACTGTGGATAATTTGCTATTACACTTCCAAAGATATCCGTAGACTTTGCAAGTTTTGTAATGGCAGAGAGGCTGTTTTGAGAATAAGAATGTTGGGGTTTTTTTGCTAAAACTAGACAGGCTTGAAGAGGGGAATTTTAGGCTGCTGCACCAGGTGAAATAGCTTCATTAGGGTGGACAAAGCCAAACAACAGAACAGCTGAATACAGAACATCATTTTAGAATATACAAAATATGCTGGAGCAAATGTCTTTCTGCATTGGTATGACATCAAATAACAGTATATAACGTTTCTTCAGATTTATTTATAATTTGAGTATATCCCAACCCATAAAATCGTACATGGTACCTAGATATTTTGAACTAAGCCTTTTAGCAATAGCTCAACTTAAGTACAATTGAAATGGGATTTTATTTGCTGCTTGCTAAATTCTGAACCATTTCAAGTTTAAGTGTGAGAGATATGTTCAAAAGAATATCTATGGTATAATTTCTCTGTTACCTTTAGTTTATATTTGCCACTTAATGCTTAGGAAAAACTCACAAATCCTTGGAAATGCATGGTTGTGGGAGTTTGATGCTAATCCTTCATGTTAAAGGCCACTCTCAAAGAAACCAAATTATCACCACCAGGCTCATATTTGTATATAGTGAGGGTGAGGATGTTTACCAGCTTGTGTGAAGTCTGTTGCAAGATTTTGCTCCAAACTAACAGTGCAGACACAATGGATCCCTATATGAACATTAACTCATGATGGCAGAGGATTTGAATTTAGTCTATTACTTTGTATTTCCCTATCATGTGGATTTATAATTCATCCTTACCATATGCCTCAGTCAGATTCATTGCAAAGACTTAGCTTTAATTTTTCTATTAAATTGCTATAAATTCCTATGCAAAAAAATTAGAGTAAGCTTTAGAGAGGTGATCTGTATTTAAGAGTTTGAAACTTCTTACATGGCCATTTAAAAATTTGATACCCTAAATTAAAAAATTCATTGTAGAAGTTAAGCTTAAGACTTGCTTTAATACAGGAAACTGTGAGAATGTTTTGTTCTTATTATGTGTGTTATGTATTATTATGTGTAGTTATGAATATATCTATGTCAGATATATGCTGTCAGATCTCACACTAGCAATACTTTGTATTTTATGGTACAGATTCATGAAACTTTTTTTCATGTCATATTTTTGTGAAGCCTGGAATGGTTTGGAATTTAAGTTCCAGTGCTCCAGAAGTACCTTTGTCATCTTCAGAGATTTCCAAATTGGAATAGTGCCCATGAGAAAGCTGGAGGGTGGAATAAAGAGTAGTTCTGGAGTCTTCTAATTCCACTTTCTTTCCTTCCATTATATTGTTCTTCTTAAGTTTTGATTTAATTTTGCATTTGAAGATATGTGAAAGTGAGGTTGACTTCTTTGGATGAGAACTCACCAGGTTATTTCTGTGATAGTTTTTACTCTAACTATGGAACATGGAGGGTTAGGATCTGGACCCTTTAGACTTTCAGATTCATCTCCTTTACTGCCAAGAAAACTGCCTTTACTGTTTATTCTGACCTGTCCTACTGAAGCAAAGATGCTGTGGAAAATTCAGGAAGGTTCTTAAGAGCAAAGGAAGTCTATGTCCCAGCAGATAAGGTAGTTCTGAGGGAGTTATGGGCTTGATTTTTTTTGTGTCCAGCACTATTTTCTCTCTGGTAAAAACCTCTGCCCATTAAATAGATGGTGTAACTCAGTCTTTGGAGTCCTGTAAATCTCCTCTCATTTGGTGAAGACCCTAATTTAGTAGGTCTGAACATCTGCCTTCCAGCTGCCTTTTCTGCAGCAGTTATGGTGAAGTCTAACTTTGCTAGTGAGTGACAGACTGAGCCTCAAAGTATGGATATCCCTTCACACTGAAACAGGGACATCCAGAGCCCATCACTTGGGTGTAAATTTGTAGGTTTCAAATAAAAAATGTAGATGTTGAGCGAATTTTGAGATCAAGAGGCCAGATGTAGTTAATACCTCCTGATCGCTCTATGTCACACTGCTTCTGAATACTTAGGTGTTTTGGAGATGATGTATATTTTGTCCTATGTATATTCCTGTTTAGAAGTTCAGACCAAACAGAAACTGGATAACCAGAAGAAAACATTTTTGAGGGGTGAAACACTCTCAAAAATATTTTTCTTAATTGTATTTGATTATAAAGTGTAATTACTGACAATTTTGCAGCTTACCTTATTTGCCCCTCGATCTCCTTGCATTTGGAAGTGCTGTTCTGACATCACAGGCTGGCTTTAATGCACAAAAATCCTTCTAATAAATTTCAGTCTTGTTCAGATATTGCTACTGTGCTGGAACTGCTCTTGAGAGAGTTTGTAATGAGGATCTGTTGCTTCAAGCTAACTGAGAAGCTCCTTCTTTCATTGTCTTGATTTATCAGCAGCCTTTGATGCTGTTGACGATGGGGCCCTATTGCACTGCCTTCAGCACCTCCTGGGTTTTCCAGGCTCCACGCTGCCCTGTTTCACATCTTATTTAACGGAGCCCTGTCTCTACAGTTATATACTTCAGTTCTCTTGTCATACTGATACCTTAAGCTGGGTTGTGCAATTGGATTTTGATGGTGCAATTTGCCATGACAGCATGGCAGTACAGTAAAATTCTCACTTTTGTTTGTTAATTTTTTATATATAACACACACCAGGTGTACAAGAGCGATAATCATTTGAGAAATTATGCAGCTGCTTGTTTATGGATCTGTATGATAATGTGCTCTGCAACAATACTTGACACTTCCATGTAATTGACTTAGGTTCTAAGACCATATGGTGTTAAACTTGCAGGTCTTGTGTTGAAAAAAAAGCTGGTTTAAAACCATTTAAAAAGGTTTATTATATTACTACATGTGTTTTTTTCTTTCTCATTACCATGCTTTAAAAGAAAGGTGTTCTTCCTGTTAACAAGCAGTGTCTGTTACATACAGACTTTCCTATTTGCATCATTCATTGATTTTAATGTGGAGCCAATGACTTGGCAGTGGAGCTCGGACATCAGAAAGGTAAATGTGGAAAACATCACAAGGTGAAAGTTTGCTCTCTGTCTCTGCCTCTTACATTCATAGGCCAGACACAACTTTCTATTCTGGATTTTCTGCCATTCATCCTTTTCATGCTGCAACAGAGCAGATATACCTCCTCTCTGCTGCAGGGCTTTTTCCAAAATGATCAAAAAATACATGTGGAATCCCCCTCATGCTTGATATGGAAGTTTCTCCAGTGCGTGAAGAACAGCCTTCATTTGTAATAGCTTCAGACCCTCTTTACATATTATTTTTTTTCATATAAAGTCTAATCTCTAACCTAATGGGGTATTATGCCCAGAAAGCAAGGTGCCTACTTGTAATAACATGATAAAATTTCCTGCTGCATGGTTTTCTGATGGATTCCTACAATTTTTCTTTGCTAGTTTAAAAGTGCTTGTGGCTGTGGAAGGCTGCTTTCAGTGGACCAATAGGTATGCACTGCTAAATAAAAGTGCCAGCTAATAAGCCTGAGCTCTGCATCCCAGACCACTTGCTGCCTAAGTGCTAGCAATTCTGAGCTGCAGCTTGGCTGCCCACTCCTAAGCAGCTGGGAGGGCTGCACGAACACAGGACACTGGGCTCTGAAGGGATGGACTCGGGGCAGGTGCTGCAGACCCAGCCACCCAGTGCCAGCCGGCCTCAGGGCCAGTGCATGGCTATCATTTATGCTTTCTTCATTTTAGATACAACTAATGAAGCTGCATCTCACTGGAGAAAAAGCCTGAGGGGACAGATCGTAGCTGCTACCAGAGAAAGCCAAAGGCAGTCTAGGGCTAATAATTGGAAACTTGCTGAATCAGACCCATTAATGGGTCTCTGTTAGAAAAAGAAATCGAGCAGATCAGGGTGTATTTCTGCAGCACTGGCAATTGCATTTGGTTTTCTCTGAGCTGGAGAAGGTGTAAACAAATGACACCTACCAGCCTTCTCTGCAATGACCTTTGCATCCCTGTGGGCAAAGCTTTCACCCTGGTTCCTCACCTTCAGCTGGGCTAACTAAGCAACTGCTTAGCTTATTGCAAATAAGCCCAGATTTCTGTTTCTTTGGGATCCTCCTAATATCAACCTGACCTTCAGCATGCTAGGACATCATCATCAGGGTTTTTTCCACATTAGAGATGCACTTACAGGATAAAATTCAGTGAAATTTGTTAAGGTATGTAACTCCAATGTTTTGGTTCAGCCTCATTTCTGCTGCATTATACTTTGCACTTTCCATTAGGTGAAGTGTAATTTAAAAATGTGGGAAGAAGCCCCTTTTTGAAAGCACTTGCTATCATCTTTGCATGGCCTTCACTTCCAAATGTGGCAAAGTAAGGCAATGTGGAATCCATTCATTAAATGACACATTAAGCAGCCAATGCCTTTTTTCTATATTGCCTGCAATAAAATATATTCAAAGCACTTCATATTTCATTAAAATTATCAGTGAAATGATTTTCATCTAATGTTATTTCTGCTTTTAATAAAAAGGCCCTGCAAAATGAATAACTGAACATTTTTCCTTCCTTTCTTTCTCTTTTTACAATTATGATATTGAAAATATCCCACAAGTGAGGGAATGACCCATAAATTGAGTTATGAAGGTCATATTCTATGAAGAGCAGATATTTTCCATATATCCTTAAAGGCATAATCATTGAGTATAAGCTGGTTTAGTTCACAGTGAGTTTTTAACTGTGCTCTGAACATGATATTACTGTTTACAGTAGACTGCTGACTTTGAAGTATGTGTTTCAAATACCTGCATGTACTCTATTGTTGCTCTTTTTGCATGCACTGTGGCTATTTAACATTGTAACAATAGGTTTTGCCAAAATTGTCAAGTTTAAAGCAGTCTTGAAAGCTTTTTCTGGAACTCAGAGCTGTGACAATTAGATTATTTCACTGTGATGCTGTTCATTGTTTACTGATTAGAGACTTTGAAATCAGAGAAATTATTAAATCTGAAATAGTCATATAGGAAAAAAAGACTTCACAGAGAGAATAATTATATTTCTTTTGATCTTAGGCTTATTGTGAATATAGATAAATGTAAGCTTTGCTGCAGGTATGTCAGATGGGTATCAGATGCCCTGGAAAACTTGAAAGTGGGAGTATAGCTCATCCAAGATTTACAAAGAATTACAAATCTATGGGGTTAGTAGAAATAATCTGTATTTATAGAAACAAAGATAATTCATAGAACTGTGTTTAAAATAATCTTACAACAAATAAAAACAATTGTTTCAATTTAAGCAGTTAAGTGATATTTTTATGGTAATAAAAGAGGTACTTTGGAAGTTCTTTGACTTTCAATAAGGCAGTTAGTTGTCATTCTCTCTAATTTTGAATATTAATGTAATAAGAACAGGTCATATCATAGAAAGGAAGTTATGAGAAACTGTTTGCCCTGAAGCAGATCAACAAGATTAATATAAAGCACACAGGTTTATCACATAATAATGTGCTATTTTTTTAACAGCTTTAATATGATCTGTAATTATAAGTATCCCATCTGCAGAATCAGGAAAGAATATTTAGATAAAGACAGGAAAGAAATTAAAGTTGGGTCAAGGAATTTAAAAAGAAGAAGCAAAGAACAGGCAATTATTTCTTTGCACTACAATTTGGAAAGTCATGGTTATATTCCACTCCAGACTACTGTGAGGAAAAGCAGACAATGAAGTACAAAGCTGAAACAGTACAGAGAAATTCATGCACTGGAGAAAATCATACAATGAGATAAATTATTTGTTGGCTTCTTCTTTTAATGACCAGAAACTAAATCTCTGTGTTGAATGGTCTTCCTGAGTTAAAAGATGATCTTCTCCTTGTGTTAGGATTTAGAACAGCAGCACTCCAGGGTCAGTGAGGATTATGAGCCCCACACTTAAGCTGCCTGGTTTGTTCTGTTTGAATGATGTTTATCAGATTTTTTGCAGGCCACCTTAATTCCTTTCTCTTAGATCAGCCTGCTTAGCTTCTGCACCTCACCTGCTGCAGGTGTCCCCTTAGAGATACCAGAGCTCCAGCCTCACCAGTGCCCTGCTGAGACCTTTATCTGCTGCAGGCAGAGACATTTCTGATTGGATTAAAGACTGATTGTACAATAATCACAACATCTAGACAGGCAAACAGGCAGCTTGTGGTCAATGGAATCTTGTAATCAGTGCTGCGATAATAATATGCATGCAGCTGGGATTGTTGAAGAGCAGGTTTCAACACACAACCTTCATACTCAGAAAAAAAAAAAAAAAAAAAAAAAAACACATTTACATCTTAGACATCTTAGACAAGAAATGGATAGTCAATTTGCCAGCAGGAACATTAGTTAAAAGTATTTCCCATACCATTAAACCTGCTACTCTAATAGTGTAAGTACCTTCATTTCCAAATGCTCTCTGTAAAGGTCTTCACAAAAGGTCCACAAAAAATAGGAGCAGCCCACTAGCTGCACGTTTGTAACAGCCTCAGGGGTGTTCAGAATTTCCTGGTTTCCAGCTATATCAGCCAAACACTGCAACAAAGTTATACTTAACTTGGATCAGCTCAATCTTCACTTCTGAGAACAGTAAATCTTGAGGTGAATGTGCCCCTGACACCTCAGCTCATTGTGGAATGCAGCCTCTGCACAACTGTGCGGGTGAGAGAGAGAACCACAGAGCAAATCGTCTCTGGGGTTGGTTTAGGCAGACTTGTGTTCATATGCCTCTGAAAAAGAAATCAACACACACACAAACACATCCCCCCAGAAAATAGATGGTTCTGCAGCTGAGAAAGTGCTCTGGAAGCTCGCTGTCTGAGCATGGGGAGCAGTGATGGATGAGTAGCCGCTGGAATTGTCATTTTACGCCATAAAAATGAGAGGTCTAAACATGTTTTGACACTACTGACTGCTACTTCTCACACAGATGGTCTGTTTTGGAGGATAAAGGCTCACATGCTTTTTGAAAGGGGCAAGGGTGAGAAGGAAAGAATCACCTAGTTTAGTTCCTGACTGGATTTTTCACAGAACAGGTGTTCAACAAATACAAGAATTAGGAGCCACTTTTGGAAGAGTCTGCTCTGCTCACAATATTTTGCAAATGCACTGGTAAACAAAACAAAACAAAACAAAACATAAAACAAAACAAAAAAACCCAAACCAAAACACTTTCCTTTCTTTCCCACCCTCCACCCCAAAAGATTAAAAAAATTACATCTCCTTTAGATCTTCTGGTAGTATTAATCAATGTATAGGCTCAAACATATGAGGTATTTTAGGGTTTTGTCATCAAACAGTAACATGGACTGGAGCTACTGGTTGGCATTTCTAGAGACCAATTTTTTCTTACAACTGCTGTGTGTTAAACAGAGCCATGCTTCAAATTATGTGCATTTGAAAACACCAGCTAGAACTGTAAAGATTTGCCTGTTTCAAAACCAAACAGAACAGCATGTTGAAAAATTTATTAAAATACATAGCATGGCTTTTTCTTACCTGCGTATTTAGGAGTATCATCTGATTTTTCAAGAAATTGCACAAGAATAAGTTTAGATGGGAGGCTGTGTTTGCACACCAAGTATCACTATAGTACAGTGGGATGGCAAATGTGTGAGAACATTTACACTTTCAGAAAGGAGTGGTAAAATATATTACAGCATTTTCTTTAATGTGTAAACAAGTGCAGATAATGATTATCTTGTGCTCTCAGTTTGCAAGTTATAATTACAATACCTGAAGAAAGGCAACAGTGAATAGAATCCTAATCACAGAGGGTGGCTGCTACCTAGCAGAAATTCAAACAATATTTATTTAATTTTTAAAAATTGAGCATTTCCTTAAAAATTTACAGTATGAATAAAATTCAGACCTAAGGGATACTCTATTTTCAGTTTTTCATTATGGAATAGAAAGCTTTTTAAATTTTTTCCAAAACCTTTAACATTTATATTAAACAAAAAACCACTGATTTTTCTTTTATTTTACACCTTTTTCTAGCCAGTAAATTATGAGGATTTTTCTAAAGTTAAGAAAGAAAAATAAACCAACAAAACAAAACAAAGAAAGAAACAAACACCAATCCATACTGAAGCCTTAAGTAATTCTTTTGAATAAAAATTGTAGATTTCAATGCAGCACCACCATAAATGTTTCATCATTTAAAGACTCAGGATTTTACTTTCTCTAGGTAGTGATGGGTGAATTAACAAGGTTTGCAAATCTTAAAAATCTTTACAGTCCTTGCAGTTCATGTCTACATGAAAACACTGTCTATGAAATTTTCCATTTTCTCTTCACTTAGAGCACTAATAAACAACTACAAACTACCATCCTTTTTGCTGTGCAGAATAACTTCTGAAGTAGAATCCTTTGCATTTTATTTTGCAAAGGTAAATGTTACTGACCAGGTGGAGCCTTCTTCCCACAATCTTGATGAACAAGTGGCAACCCTGGTTAAAGCTTAGTTCTTACATCACCTGTTCCGAAGAGTGGACTGTGGCTTAGTGTTATCAAATGCAACTTAATGAACTTGATGATTGAATGACATAGTTGTTCTAAGTGTAACCAACAGTACTTCTATATTTATACCACGACTGTGAGGAACTTGTAGTTTTGATAGTCTGTCCATTGAGAGTGCAAGTTTTAGATCAGTACATCTTTTCTTCCTTCCACTTTCTGTGCTCACTGCAGGAGGGTTGGATTAGACAACCTTTATGGATCCCTTCCCACCCTGAACTTTCTATGATTCCATGATTCCTTCCAAAACGGGAGGGGAGACTGTCCCTCTGAAATGCAGAATTTCTTTCATCCAGTTCCCTGTAAGGAGCTCTTCAAGGGAGAATAGAACTTCCTTTGGGACTAAAGGCAGAGAGGAGAGACATCTCCTCCCACATGGTGTCCCAGGTATATGTGGGATGGGGTCTTCCTTCCTCAGGACCATGGAGACAAAGGCAGAGAGTGTAGAGCAGAGATAACAGAGCACCAGGGGACTTCCTGAGGAGGATGGCAGAAAAAAGACTGGTGTTGATCACGTCCTCTCCTTCATGAATGGTGACATGACATAACAGAACTGAAAACCCAGAAGTTACTGGTGACATTAAATCTCTGCTGAAATATTTAATGTCATATGTGGATACTATATAGAAGGAATATATCTAATAAGAACATCTGGAACTGCAAAAGCTTGTAATTTCACTTATTATTTCATTTTTGCCTTTGGAAAAAAAATAATCCTTGACAGTTGTTTCACATATAGAAGTAATCTCCAAAGTGAAAAGAGGCATTGGTTTTGAAAATTAAAATAATTGATTTTTCTTTTCACATCTTGAAAAACCTGCATAAGTTTATTCATCTTATTATCTTATCCATTTCTGTCTCCCTTGAATTAACTATTGTTAATATTGCTCTATTCTCTTAAATCCCAAATCCAAGCTTGAAATTAAGTTAAAATTATTCATCCTCCTTGTGATTCGAATCAGTACTATTGCAGACTCTAGTAAAATCAGTGAAAATCAAACTTGTTGTCCTGTTTGCATTCTGCCCAAAGTCCATAAATATTCATGACCTTCCAAACATCTCTGAATAAGGACAGTTTTACTCTAAACTATGTAATCGCATACATATGTCCCATATTTGCCCAGGTTGCTCATACCAATATTAAGATCTAATCAATCCCATTGGGTAATTTCAAAAAAAACTAATTAAATTCTAGACAGAATATTTACATTAAAATCTTGTCTCCTGAACAGAAACATCTCTGATTGAAATCTACGTGAAATTCCTTTACACAGGGAAGGCACTGATTTAAAACACGACCTGTCTATTTATCCTCATTTAGTTACAGATTGCCATAAAGTAATTCATATTTAGCACTTTAACTCAAGTTAAGGGGGAGAGGGAAAGTTGGAAGTCAGCATAAGATATGAATATATGTAATAAAAATTCTGTGACAATGATCATTGCCTTCTAATAGAGTCATTGAAGGTTAAGGTAAAGGTTGTCAAAACAAAGAAAAATTCCCCATCATTTAGTGTTCTGATGATAAAATGACAAAGTAATTATTTCACTCAGTGTTGTGAAATTGGTATGAAGTTGGAGAAAGAAGGGAAGATGTTCTTCAAAATAACAAAATGCCCATTTCACTGCTAAAGATGGAAGAGCAAAGGCTTTCAACTCAGTGGATGCTGAAAGCAAAGTGTCCTCTAAGCATGAACCCAGCAAGGAATAAAATTGAAACCAATAAGGAAGTGTGCTAACAAGTCCTGAGAAATGAGGGGATATTCCTGAAGTGATACTGAGAGCTGGACAGGATGAGTGAATGAGCCAAGAACTCCATAAAAAACAAGTGGGAAAAGTCTGAGTAAGGAAAGGCAGTATTCATGAAGGGAAAAGAAGGGAAGTTTCAAGGGCTAAATGAGGTTTGTACCTAGGGTGATATCCTACAAAGCAAAGTTGTCATACCTTGCAGGTTTGGATTTGAAGGAGGCTAACTGAGTAAAACCCTGAATGCACTTATGCTAAAAAAGTGGATCATACTCTGCCCTCAGATTAATATCTCTCTGTAGCACAATATACTTAGTAAATACAGTGGTGAATAATTTATAGTTTCATTTGTTTCTTTTATATCTGAATGCAGTTTCACTAAGCAAATCACCAATGACCACGGCTTTTTTAATAAAGAAATTGCTAGCTTGTACACCTTGTGAGGCATCTAGAAATGGTTTTGTTCCTTGGGGAAAAAAAAAAAGTCAAGTCCAGTTGCAGGATATTATACATCTTATTTCAGACAGTTAATGTTGCTTGATTATTCCCCACAGACCTGACAGCAGAATAGAGTTTGGTCCAAGAGAGGCTGAGCACAACTGGGAAAATATCTTTTATTATTCTTAAGGAGAAATTTCACTGGAAACAAAGTGCTTGGAGTAGGCAATATAGAAAAAAAATAGCAGGATGCTGTTTCAAAACAAAATCAAAATATGTTGTAAAGTGAAGATACAGTAATGCCATAGGGATTTTTTGCTCTCTAGAACTGCTGGGGGTGTTACAGACAAGAGGATCTAGTATATGGATTTGTTTCTTAGTATATTTGTTACTTGTTATCTTTTTAAGCTGAAAAATCTATTTACATCCCTTAAGTCTTCAAAGAAAACCCTTCTTCCAAAGTTTTTAGAGAATGTCACAAATGGATCTCTATAGCATGGTACAGGGATTGTAGAAGTCAAATAAATTTCTTTCCAGTCTCTAACCAGAAATGACATTAACTTTCCATGCTTTAATTTTACTCCTGTTTTTATTGAATGTTGCTCTGTATTACCTGTAGTAATCCCAGCTGTTTTGTAATAAGGCATGTGAGGTACTGGATCACCAGTGGGGGAGATCCCGGTGATGTTGAGCTGCTACATTATGAAAGACTTCTCTCAGCTAGAATACCAAACTGAAGAGCTGCTTCTTGGATAAAGTCCATTCCCACATTAGATAAACAACTCTGTAGCTGTTTATAAGTAGTTTAAGAATAAGTAGTTTATTTTATAGTTTAGTGATAAAATGTAGACACGCTTACTTTGTTTCTTAAAAAATAAAATTATAAGTGTTCAATGTTATAATTTTCAGTTTTACCTTTCACATTTCGAAATAAGGATAGATAACTGGGGGATTTTTAAAGATTAAGGTAGTTTCCTAGTGCAGTCTGCTGTGATTATAACTTGAGAATACAAAATGGCCATCAATAAATATGTGGAACAATTAAATGCAATAGAAAAATTTAATTATAGAGACCCAGAACATGAACTGTGTAGTTTTTAGTGGGTTTGGACCATGATGCTATGATGCTTACACAGCACACATAGCTGACAAATTAATCTAGGGTTTTCTTTGGTTTTTTTTTTAAAGCAGTTATGTCACTTAACTATGTGCATTTCCTCTCTTCACTGCTGTTACAAATATTGTTACTTGTCCTACAGGATGGCATGGTTGTGCCTTGCTAAGCAATCTCTGACATTAATGGAGGGGATCTAAATAAATATATAGGTTGCATGGAAATAGGTGTGTATATAATCATGCAGCAAATGACAGTCTTCCTTATCAACAGCATCCTGAGATTATTGTTGTGTTTCAGTGAAAGAGCCAGCTTCTACTGATTTGGCATCCTATTTTCTCCTATTCGCCTGTATGTTTTGGTTCAAAGAAACACACTGAGGTCAGTCTTATGGATAAAAATATATCTTAAAGGACTGGGATCCTTTATATTATATAGAGTACATTTTAAAGGACTGGAATCATGCAGAACTAGTGCATCTGTTCCTGTAATGTAGGAAGAAGCCTTCTGCAAAGGTATCTGCCTGTGCACAAATGCAGCTAATGTTATTTATGTCTGCAGCTGAAGGTGACTCAGATGATGATCCTGTAACATGCAACAAGCTTCTGCCTGTTCAGTCCCCGTTGGGTTCAAATGACTGCTCAATTCCCACCCATTCTTGACAAAGCCTGCTCCCTTCCTTAGCCTTTCAAATGCTCAGCAGCAGGCAAAGGATGAAACCCTGACTCCACTTCTTCACACAGGGCACCAAAGAAAGCTCCCATACTGAGCCACAGGGCTCCAATGGATTAGCTGTGTGAATTCCATGTCTCCTACATGAATACCCCTTTCTGTTTCCCTGAAGACAGGAGCAATAGTCCAGTAGTAAATAGTGTTCCACATTTGACCTTAACCTAGTCAAATGCAAGGGGAAGTAAGGGGCCTTCAGTGGACTGTGATCCAGGATTGTGCTTTTGTTGTAAATGAGCCCTCTTGAGCTCCAGAAATGGTTTTGTGTAAAAATCTTGAGATATTAAGCCTCTCACTTAGCTCCAGCCCTCTGAGACAGATCTCTAATGCTGAAGTATTAACTGGTAGAAAAGATGCATTTACTGCTCTTCTCTCAGCCTGCTCCTTCATTAAAAGTTTTACCCATTGAAACGTAACTGGGAACACTTCAAACATTATATCATATCATGGGTTCTAGATCTGATGTCAGATGCTTCATAGCTCTTTCTCTGCATTGAAGCACTGCTAATATTTCCATTCTTTCAATGGCAGGAAATACATATTTTGGAAATAGAACTATATGATGTGGTAATCCCATCTCTAAACAATAAGATGACTACAGAAGATTTAAGCCACCCATCAAGAAGTCTTTAGGGTTGTACAACCATGAAAAAGGCAGAAAGCTCATGGGGAGACATGAGCGGAATTAACGAAGTGATTACTTAGATGACGACCTTCTTTGACTACTGTATTAATTGATCATTTTTCCATTGCATGAATTTCCTCTCTAGAAGAAAATTCCATGGGCCATAAATAAGAATGATTTCTTCCTAAAATCTGGACAAATGTACATCAGGACAAACACAAACCTGTAATCATACAGACTGCCAAAACCAGTTAAATGCATTTAATTTGATTTTGGATGTCTCAGACTGCAATGAACTGATCCCTAACAGCAATGGACTTTATAAACAACTCAATACACAGGGTTTATAATGTTGCCTTAAAAAACAAGACAATTTGCATAAAACCTTTTCCTTAGAAAAATTTCGATGTGTTTCCCTAAAATCTGGATCTGGCCTTTATCTTTCCTGCCCTACCATACTTAAAATTGGTTGAAAAAGACACATACAGAAATAAGTCTGTAAGCAGCAGAACAAATTGTATTGGATTGGTTGCTTTAATGAAAAGACATTTCAAAAACAAGCATTCAATATTATCATTTTCAGCTGAATGCATGAATAGGCATTTAACAAGATAATCAGATTTTATTAAAGAATAAAAGTAGTGTTATAACACAGGCACCTAACCTTTATTTATGTGATAATTATAAATGAATATTCTATAACAACCACTAATAAAGACACGGAAAATTGAAGTGCAATTGTGGAACTTCAATATAGGAGCCTACCATGTGACACAGGTAATCCTTACTGGTTTTAATGTATTGTGCAAACATCAAATATAGCAAAAATTTGATTTCCTCTGGGTCTGTGACTCACAGTCAAAAATATACTCTGATGTGCAATAAAGGGCTCATATTGCAGCCTTTTTGCTTGCTCACACAGTAGTAAGATCTTTGAGCAGTAGTGGCCGCCTATTTCCATAAAATATGTAGGTATGGAACATCTTTGAAATCTCTGCCTATTAACTTTGGCTGAAATTGGCCAAAGAATCCCAGAAATTTCAAAGGTGACAGCTAGAGGAGTAAATACATACATAATTCTCAGGAAACTGGGTGGAAGAAATGACTGCCCAAAATAGACTGGGTCATACAAGAACGAGATGAAGTTTGTGCCAGTGTCAATTACAACATAAATTTAGTGATATGATTCACACTGACGCATTTTATATTTGTACTGGTGATTTTCACTGACATTTAACTCAAATATGTAGCTCCATAGAGGCAAAGAAAACTTGCACATGAAGAATAGTGAAATCCAGATTATTTTTTTAATACTGAGTGATAAGTCTGAACTACTTATTTTACTGTTAAGGATTTGGAATGATCAAATTCTATGTGATAAAACTATCTCAAAGACAAAATCTGTCACTGGCACTAATTCCTCTTTACTTTGAACTCATAGTTTTATTTATGGCTCTAATTTGATCAATGTTTTGAAAAGGAGGCTTTATACTCTATCTGTTACAGCAAAAAAAAAAAAAATAGAACATGATTTTCGTTGTGATGCATGAGAGGAGCTAATACCAAATGCTGCCATCTATTACTCAAACACAGCTCTGCTCACTGAAATGCATATCTGTAAATTTAGTGTATAGTTCCATTTCACATTTGAGGTATACTGCTGCCAATAGGGGCTGCTGAGACACTCTCTACTAGTCTCGCACTCTACTTGTCCTTGCACTGGATGCAGAAATTAGAAGACAACAGGATGGAACTGAAATATATGTGTCACGGGTTACTTCTATGCCACGTAAGCCAGTCTGGCAAAACTCCGCAATGCTTCATTGAAAGTAACATGAACCTGGAAGCTGGTAAATAAGACTAAAATCTTTCTGTTCTTGTTTTCAGAAGACAAAGGAAAGGGAAATATCTTCTTAAACTGCCCAAATATGGGACAATTGCAGTCCCTGTATTTGAGCTCTGACATATTTTCAGCTTGTCTTATCAGACCTTTCGTACTTTGCAGAGTGTATCTATCTTGGTGTGGCTCTGTTAATACAGGAAAAAAAACCCTACCATGGCAGGTCTGGAGATGTGGCTGCATCTATACATAAGCAAAGCAAATAATCATGTGATGCAGCAGACAGTTTGGAGAAAAGGGATAACTTGTAGCTTTGAAGACAGAATTTCACAGACATCTTTTTGGGGAATTTGATCCCCACAATTTTTAATGAGGTCATTAACAGAAATTGAGTTGAAGTATGTACATGGTGATACATCAAAGCTCATTAAATTGACCACATGGCTGAGTTTTTGTGTTTGTTTGTCTGCTCGGGTTTTTTTCTCCTGGAATTCAAGGCAGATTGTTTATTGTTCACTTTTGTAACTGAGACAGAAGATCATAAAATGTAATATTGGCTCAGGATCTGATCAAGACAGTCTGGTGGCAGCAGCATTGTGAAGGTGTTGCTGTGTGCCTGCCCAGTTCTGATATTCTTCTTCTAAATAACTTTATTGGAGAATATATAAAAAGAGTTGGAGGAAATCCATATTGTATAATGAAGAGCCCTTGAAAAGGAAGTGGGGGTCAGAACTAAGGATTGATAGAAAAATGCTCAACAATAAATAAAGAAAAGGACAGAAGGGACATTCAAGAGAATGAATCAACAGAGTATCCCCAGCTACACAGCACTCCCTGAGAGCATCTGAGGATCCTGTGGGTGCCACCCAACAGAGAAATGCAAAGAGCTGTGATATCATTGAGGACCAGAATTAGACTTAAACCTCCCTATTAAGTTCCCTCTGCATGGCTACAGATGGAAGGAGATAAAAGAGATAAGTCCTTTGCTTTTCTGGGAGAATGTGTAAGGAGAAACTTGCAGTAATAAGTTTGTCCAGAATATCAGAATATCCAGAGAAGATGGAAAAGGGCTGAAGTCTGGTGCGGGGAACCTAAGTAAGTAAACTTTCCTCTTGCTACAAGATGGAGCAGAAAAGTGCAATGAATTTAAACTGACTCAAGGGAACATTTTCCAACAGAAGACTTTAGAATGAAACCAGAATGAAATCTACCCAAGGAGGACTTTTTTGAGCCTTTTTGATGATGAGATACCTTGCTTTTTGGTGTTTAGATGGGGCAGAAAGCTGTGGAAATTGAGAGTGCATTCAAATGAAATCTAGAGTTACCTGGCTGGACAGTGTTTCTTTCTCTGCTAATTGCTGGTGTGACCTTATGGGATCATATTAGAGTGATCTCTGTTGAATTGGGAACTAGGAGCAAATGAAGGCTTCTCTTGCACAGAAGAGAATCATTTTCAAGTCAGAAACAGGATATAGAGGTGTATTTTGCAGGTGACACACTATGACAGTTCCCCTCCTAAGCAAGAGAAAAGCTGAGAAAGTATCTGACTAGCTGCCTCCTGAGCTACTCATATCACAGCACAAATCATAGGAGCATCCAACAGGCATAAGGGCTCTCTAAATGCAACTTAAGTAAGATAGTCACAGTGTTGCTTCATCTCCTACTAAAAGCAAGCCTTAGGTTAAAATGATTGTTCCTAGCAAGTTCTCATTTTCTAACATTGGATAGAAAGTGGAGTATGTGATGATGCTTACTTCTTTTTAAGACAAATTCATTGCAGACACTTGAGTGGTTGAAGTCGCAAATCCCCCAGGAAATAAGTCAGGAGGATATCAAGTGTACAGAGGCAAAGACACGTGTGTAGGCTGCCATTAGCTTTATCATTAGTTTGAGATTTATCAGAAGTCAAAGCGACCTGATTACAAGCATGGTAGTGTTAAAGTAGCCAATAAAGCACAAGTACACCTGTCAGTAAAAGAACAGATTTCTCACTCTTTGAAACATTATCTGAATTAACTACATTTTAACTTCCAATGAAACTCTTTTCACAAAGTCTCATGATAAAAAACCATGATCACCTTATTGTTATAAAATTCCTCATTAGCTTACTTAATAATAATTTCCATAAACATTTCACCAACGGGTTATGTCCCTGTTAAACCCCGGAGTAGATGACCTTGGAGTGCAAATTGTCAATAATAATGTCACATACAATTTTTTTCCTCACCATTTTGAATTACATCAATGATTTGAGGATGAGAACCACCCTGCTGAAGCATGCTGATGTTGCAGGTCTGAGGATCTGTGTGTTGAGGAATGCACTCAGTACAGGAAACTCAAAGTGCAGCTGCTGTGAAGCTGTAGGTTGAGCTCTGGGTGGCAGAGCCCAAGGCAAGAGGCTGTGAGCAGCTGTCCCTTGCACAACAAAGGGACCTGTGGCCAGCCGGGGGAGGGTCATCCAGAGATGATGCAGGAGCTGAGGAGCCCAGACTTTCACATATTTAGACTGTAAAGGCATAAAAGCCCAGGGGTTCCTTTGTTCAGGTTCCTCCTCAGAAGCACCAGCTCAAGCTGTTATTCAGTTGATGCACCATGATTAAATTATTTTAAGGATCCAGATGTCTAAAACTCTGCTATGGGAAGTCTGGAGTTGAGCCAGTAAGAAAACCTTGTCAAACTGCAAGAAAGTGGATATGGCTGCAAAGGGACCTCAGTCTTAGCTTGAGGGGCTGAGAGTGTGACTGTCAGAGCTGCTCCCAGATGGTCAGACTGGACAATTTTTTTTAACATTTACTCTTGGCCATACATATAAAAACCCCATGCTATTCAATATTTTGATCCCAGTTTTAAAGTAACTCTTCGATGGCACCTTCTGCAGCTTTTTTTAATTTCCTTTTCAAGACTTCTTCCATAACTTCTAAAGGAAGATTACTTAGAAAATGAATTTCCTTTAAATAAAGCCTTCTTCCTTTTGTTAGACATGGAGTGAATTTAGACCCTGTGTGCATCCACATTGCTAAACATGTGTTGTGAAAAGAGCCCTCAGCAGTGTACCAGTTTTCTGGGTCTTGTCATCTGTGTGATACACCATCACACTCTGGGAAAAACAGTTGTATAATTTTGCTCAGAAAAAGTCTTCGGGGATATTTCATATAAAGAGATTTTATTCACTGACTATGATATGAGTCAAAATCTCTTAGACTTGTTACCATAGCTATTCTTGACTGCTACTGCTGGTATTTTCTATACATATAAAATGTACTTTCGTTCAGAATTCAGGGATGAATTCTTGTAAAAAGCTTCAATAAATGATAGAAATACATTTCCTGCCTTTACATATAATTATGCAAAATAAGGATCTTCAACTTTAAACTTACTCTTCATTCTAGCACAGAAAATATGCTCTAAGGAAGGGTAGATGATATCACCAGTTGGAGTACTGCTGTATAACTAAGGATAAAAATTGGGGTTTGAAAAGATGTCTATCATTTATTGAAAAAGCAGCAATGTACAGGGACTCAGTCTATTAAAAATTTCTGTAGATAGTGTTATTCTATGCTTGTAGCAAACTCAAGTTTTTGCTGCCACTCCCACTCTCTAAACCAGGAACAAGCAGGAATATGGAGAGATTCCACTGATTGGCTGGCAAAGGGAAGCAAACTGCCCTGACAGTCTGCAGCTTCATGAACAGTTTGCAAAGGAAGCTGCTTCATCAGGTATTACTTATTGAGGTCTTAAGATGAGCAGATATCAGGATAAAATACTTGCAATATGAACAAGAGAGAAAACTTAAACTTTAAAAATAGAGTTCGAGTTTAATTTAGACAAGAGTGAAAGTGGGTTAGAAGAGCACATATGTTAAAATAAATGCAAGGATCCATTAAGCCAGTTAATGCTGTCCTTAAGGTTGCCACTACTGAGACTCAGCCTGAAACATTACAGTGTTTGTTGTTCAACAAAACTGGAAAGAACCTTCTTCAAATACTCACTACAATGAAATAGGAGCATCGAGATATGTTTTAGATTGAGTGCTGATGGGTCTCTGATGGGACTGGTGCTGTTCAACATCTTTGTCAGCAACATGGACAGTAGGATTAAGCTCAACCTCAGCAAGTTTGACAAGGACACCAATCTGAGAGGTTCAGTCAACACTCTGGATGGAAAGGATGCCATTCAGAGGGACCTGGACAGGCTGGAGAGGTGGGCACACAAGAACCTCTTGAAGTTCAACACGGCCATGTACAAGGTCCTGTACCTGTGCTGGGGCAATCCCGAGAAAAATGCAGGCTGGGCAGAGAATGGATTGAGAGTGACCTTCCCTCAGAGGAGAAGGACTTGAGGGAACTGAGAACAGGAAGCTTAACAAGTCTCAACCATGTGCACTAACAGCTAGAAAGCCAAATTCATCCTGGGCTAAATCGAAAGCACTGTGGGCATCAGGATGAGGGATTCCCCCTCTACTCCACTCTGGTGAGACCCCACCTGCAGTTCTGTGTACAGACCTGGAGAACCCCAGCATAAGAAGAAATTTGAACTGGAGTGAGTCCAGAGAGGGACACAAAGATGTCAGAGGACTGCAACATCTCTCCTGTGAAGACAGGCTGGGACAGCTGGGGCCAAATTGGCTAAAGGCAGATGTTTTTAAACTGAAAGGGTAGGCTTAAATAAGCTTTTAGAAAGAAATCTTTTACTTTGAGGGAGTTGGGGCACTGGCATAGGTTGCCCAGAGAAGCTGTAGCTGCCCTGTCCCTGGCAGTGTTCAAGATCAAGCTGGGTAGGGCTCTGAGCAACCTGGTCTAGTTGAAGGTGTCCCTGCACATGGCAGGGGAGTTGGAAAGAAATGATCTCTAGGGTCCCAGCCAACCAAATCATTTTATGACTCTACAATTCTAAGATTTGGGTTTCATTTAATGCTACCAAAACATTTCTTGCTGTTTAAATCATAGCAGTTTTATCACTCTCTAAATAAAAAAATATGAAGAGGAAAAAAAGAAAAAATCCTTGATGAAAAATGTGCTAATACAATTGTTAAGAGAAGTGGTGAGTGTTTCTCAAAAGTTTAGGATAAGCTGATATTGTATGGTAAAGGAGAAATTTTATCTTCGGTGGAGCTTCTTCTTTGACTGTTACATACATTTGACAAAAATCTCCATGATGTGACACTGTGGTTGCTGAGACTTTTGTAACTCAGGCAAGTGTGCTGAACTGTTTTCAGCATCAAAGTGAAATTTCTTCCATTAAACTCATTCATCTGCTCACCTTCCACCCTTCCCTGTATTCCTGACCTGTCCAATAATTTTTTAGCCCTCTGGCCAGTTTCAGACAACTTGGAGATAGTAGCTGGAGAAAATTAAGTTCCTACAAGTACTGTGAAAAGCAATGGCAATATGACACTTCTATGAAACTGCTGCCACACACTTCTGAGATTATCCTGCTTTCTAGGAAGCTTTATCTGATTTTGTACTAGACAAAATAATAGGCAAAAAAACCTAACTGTTTAAGACTCAGATATGTAAATTGCGGAGGAAAAACATCTGTACACATCTCTGTGCTGCTGTGCTGTCTGCTCCTCTTCATATTCTCATTTTAGAGATTGTAGTCTCCTTGGATGGAGTCATGCTGCTAAAATAAACAGAATTGGGACCCCAATTTGCTTTGATACAGAACGAAAAACTCCATTACACAAAGGCAAGAAAGCAGCTCAGAAACAAGAGTGCTCACACCCAGTTTAAATAACTCTAGAAAAATTATGATGAGCATCCAGCAGCCCGCTCAGTAATGTAACCATTTATTTCCAACTTCATAAAGCAAAAGAAAGCCTGTTAATATCAGCAGCTAATTACAGTGCCTCCTTCTCTCTCCAGACACATAAAAGAGGCTGTGAAGTGCAGGAGGGAGAGACTGCAGCAGTGGCAGATTGAAGCTCTTCTTGTTAAATTAAATCTGGCTGAAGATGGAATGTGTTAGAGTGGACAGCAGTGATAATGGGTACTGTTTCTTCAGTGTGTCTGTGTATAAATTAACTACCTTTCAGTGCTATCTGGACAATAAAGCTTCAGCCGTTTTCCTCCTGGTTCCACATATGCTGCAATAATTACAAGCATAACTTTATTTACTTCTGGCAGTAAAAGTATGAATAAATGATGTCTCATTGCTGTGGTCATGTTCTTTTTGGCCTCTTTCCTCATTCTGCTCTATCACAAATCATGTCCTTTACTCCGGTAGTGCTAAGAAACACAAAGTTGGCAGATGTCTTGCTGTGTGACATATTTCCCTTGCACTTAGGTCTTTAAACATTCAGTCTACCTATTTTCTGAAAGGAACGTGAAGCTGTGATAGAAAAAGAGAGTGCCTGTAGTGCTCATGCAATGCACTGGTGCTGTGTCATGACCCATGTTATTTCCAGATGATTTAAAACATTGCTGACTATTACCTTTTTCTTACTTTATTTGGCTTTCCTTTCAAATCATAGTATCTTGCCATCAGTGCTGAAACTAATTTGGCTGTGACCCTTATGTTTGGTGGATAAATTGATTTTCTCTTCCTGATTCTTGTTTTCCCTTCCATTACAAAGCACCACCAGGATTCCCATACGGGTAATGCATCAGAGTTTTTGGACGACTAGGTAAAAAAATCCAGTAATCTCATGACTTGCAAAAATGTAGTTGAAAGATAACAATAACAAGCAGAAAAAAGCCCAGAGTGGGAGGAAAATTTAAATAGATTATGTCTTGCTAATTCTGCACAGGGAAATTCGGAGAGCTAATTGCATTCGTGTTTTATTCCTGTAATGTCTCCAATTATGTTTTTAGTTTGTTTATAAGATTCACATTATTTAAGAAGCATGTTAGGCCAGCATTTGCAAATTAATGAATTTTGATCTGAATAGACAAAATATTGGGGGAAAAAAGATACTATAACACCAGTAAAGTTGTAAAGCCATCTTTACCTGGAATACTCAGGTGCTATAAAAATTAGACAAAGGCATTTCAATCAAGGCTAGCAGGCTTGAAATTCTGCAACTGTGTGTGTGTGTGTGTGCGTGTGTTACATTTGCTGCTTTTAATTCATATGCTCAGGGCATTATAGAAAAGCACTGCTATATTTTTACAGCAGCAAAGGCTTGGTTTTCAGACATCCTTCATATTCGCAGCTTGCAATAAATTTGTTTTTCTCAAAAAATCAAACTAAGTTTCTTAAACATCAGGGATTACTCCTAATTTTAGACCTGGAAGCAGTAGTTAATTGGAGTTTAGTGTTGCCTTGACATTAAATTTCACTGTACAGTGTTGCTGGTTCCTCCCCTCCTCATAAACAAACTCCTGAACATCTCCCCACCTCTTTTGTTAAACCACTCTGACACAGGTACGTGTACTGAGGAATATCGCAAAAACAAGACATAATTTGGATCTGTTTCAAGCCAGCGTTCATTAAAAGAAATCTCTTTTTTAAGTAAAAGCCAAAGTTTTCCTTTTTCTCTGCTTTGGAAGACTTGATGAGGGGATACATTTCACGTGAGACAAGAGGAGCTCGATGAGAGCCTTGAGGGTGTCTCGCTGTTCCTGACGGCTGGACCTTGCCACAGGAAAGCAGCCTGGGATCATGTCCTGTGCTGCCTCAGTGGGGTGGGAGCTCTCTCCCAAGCCCCAGAGTGCTGTTAATCCATCAAGGAGTAAATGTGGTGTTTTTGTGTTTGAACTCCCATCTGGAGGTTCCCTTAATGATACTGTGCCTCTTGCATGTGAGCAGCAGCTTTTCCTGTGTTCCACAGGTGCTTTGTGGCAGCTGGAGGCTCATGACTTGTGCCTGGATGTGGCCAAGGAGAAGGTTGTGGTGCTGGTCAGAGGGACCCAGACCTGCCAGAGCAGATCACCCACACCGAGAGTATAAAGTCTTGTCCACCCATGCAAAGCATCATAAAGAAGGAAAAGCCTGTCATTTCCTGACAGTGTAGAGAGGGTCAGCCTCTAGCATCCTGTCAGAGAATAGCATTATACCTATAACAGCAACAGATATTTGGACCTAAACCTCTTCATATCTTAATTTCTTCCACGTCAAAATAAGTTTACTGACAGCCTTATAGCACATTCTGTAATTCTTTGAAGAAAGACATTTCACCAGTGTAAATTATTATTTTATTACTTTTGGCAGACAGACTGTTTAGCAAGTCATTTGAAATGTATGCTTCTTCAAAACCTGCTAAATGCAGTGGGAATCTTTACACAGAATCTTAATTTATCCCCTTATACTTCAGTTGGTTTTTTAATCTTTCTTTTGAACCACTGAGCAATTTACAATCTGAAAAGAGAATCTGAGGAATGATATGCAATTGTCACACACATCAGTCTTTTAAAAGATTTAGTTTATGACTTTGATGTAGTCTAGACAAATGAACAATATTTCAATATTTCAGAAACTTCTGAAGCTACTGACTGACTCATGGAAGTACTGCTAAATATTTTAATAATTGGCTCTTCTAGCTTTTGAGAAATGAACATCTGCAAATGAGAACTTTACACAGGAAGTCAAGTCAGCTTCTACATTCCCCTGCAAAGCAAGAGAGCAGATGCTGCTCACCAACCCCTGCTCTGCAGTTTGGAGTATCTCAGCTAAGCACTGCAGTCCTTTGCCATTGATCAGTAAAGGTGGGTGAACCATGGGGAGTAACAGGGAGAAACTAAATGCTGTGTGAACAGGGGTCTCGATACTAAATCTCTCCTTAACATCATGAATATACTCTTATGTTTCTAATATATATTTATTTGAATGCAAATGCATTTTATATTGCAATGATCTTTTGGCAGCTAGGGATTACCTTTTATCCTTTCCTGTATCATAAGGCTAATGAAACAGTCAATTAAATTAATCCTCTGCAAATTTAAAGTGGCTGAGAAATGAACACAGCTATAAGCTGTAGAATTTGCAGCTATAAGATATTGACAGGGAAACAGGTTAGTGCTGTTTGATAAAGAATTAGATACTTAGTCCAAATTGCAGATGCTCTGTGCATCGAGATCCTCTGCAGTCAGGGAAGTTTTGCGATGATTGCAATTCTTTACAAACATTTATTTATCTCTTTCTTGGCTTCCTATTGACTCTTATTCTACAGAAATCACTTTTTCCCTTAAATTAAAAAGGATTCTTTCTAGCCTGGAGAAAAGTAAAAGTAAGGCTTTCTGTCTTCTCCACATCCACAGCTTTCCATTCCCAAATTTTGTGATTCTAAAATTATCCTTTCCTCTAAGATGTAGTTTCTTTTGGGAAAAAAACATTGCACTGGAACAAGGATAAGCACGTGGAATTTCCAGTACAGATCTCATTAATCCTTTTAACAGAATAACCTTCATCACTGGATTCTGAAATAGGAAATGCAATGGTGCTTCCTTTATTAATCAGTTGGTGGAATTAATTAACTGCTAACTAATAACTAAATAGCCAACCCTGCAAACATTTGAGCATCTGCATATCTTTAGGCATGAGAGTAATGATAGGAGAATTGATGGGAGAACCATACATTTAAAATTAAACCAGGTTGTGTTAGCAAAAATAGAGCTTTAAATATTTCTCTACAGAAAGCCTGCATTGCTGTCTAGCTTCTGCAGCAGTCAGTTTCATATTTACCTATATTTGTCTGTCTATCTGAAGAAAACATTATTTTAAATAAAAATGTACATGAAACAAGAAAGAAAACAAGAATCTTCTATACTGGGGCAGAAGGGAAAGATGTAATTTATAATTAGTGAAATAAATGAACCATGTATTGGCTAACAAATTTCTGTCTTGTTATGATAATACCCAGATTTTAAAAACACAGTGTTCTGGGAGTAATCCTAGACTCCAACACAGAATAACAACACTATGATTTGTTGTTCATTCATATTAATATGGTATACTAAATTTTTAAATGCCATGACTTTTCTCATGCTCTTCCCTCAGTTTCAGATCTTATAAATGCCAATAACTGTCTGAAATTGCCATTGCTCTGTCACTGGACACTCACTGTCACCACAGTAGATCTAAAATCCAGGGCACTCTGCAGCTTGTTGATGTGATGACCACTACCAGCAAGAAAGTTAACATCACCCACTGAGAATATTTATCTTCAAAATTTAAAAAAGAGTTCTTGCACAGTTACATGAATGTCAAAGTAAGTATTTGAGACTTTGTACAAAGAACCAACAGCAATCAGTGACCTGCATCTATCTCGCTCTTTTTTTCTTTTTTTCCTTTTTTTTTTTTTTTTTCTTTTTTTGCAAGTAGAGAAAATATGAAGATGGCCACTTTACTCTGAGATCAATGATGGGAAAAAAACGTGTGGATTTTATTCAGGGAATAATAAAAAAAATAATGTAAACTGAAGAATCTGTCATTTTCTTACCCCTGGAATGATTTGTAAAGAAGCAATCAGTGTTCTCCAGGCCGTGGATTAAACAGGAAGGAGGGATTTACTGAGAACTTTGTGAGTTGCACATCTCTGGATATGGAGAAAGGATTGCTGCAGTTTTGCAGTTTTCTGGTGTTTGGTGGGTTGGTCTGCTCATTTTGTTTCCATTTCTGTTTCTCATAAGTCATTAACAAAGTTTCCACAGATGACCTCAAATTTGCCATATTTAAGATACCATAGAATCATAGAATGGTTTGGATTGGAACAGATCTTAAAAATCATTGAGGCCCAACACTCTTCCCATGGGCAGGGACACCTTCCACTAGACCAGGTCACTCAGGGCCCCATCCAACCTGGCCTTGAAAACTGCCAGAAATGGGCAGCTGCTCTGGGCAACCTTTTTCAGGTACTTTGATACCCCTTCATCTGTAGACCATCTCCTCCTGCTTTAGACCACAGAGCTACGGCCATTGTGTGCCATACATAGCAGCCAAGGCTCCTAGATATTCCTGAGATGAGCTCCATATTTTTCATGAAGTGCTTTTAATTTTAAAAAGCTTCAAATATTCAAGTTTCCTTATTTGAACAGTTGAGATATATCTTTTGCACTAACACAAAATGTACAAGACATGTCAATGCTGAAGTTTGCTTTGTGCTTAATGAGAAGAGATAGATTTGTGTAAGGTGTCAGCTGAATGAAGAACATTTGGCAAATGAGCAGATACCGATGAAGTATCATTGCTGTGAACCAGTTGTTCAATGTTTCATGACAAATTTACCTAAGACACTTAACATGCCTAATTTTTCTCAGAAAATGTGGCCTTGGTGCTGAGGACTCAAAGACAGCTGCAGTGGCTTAACATGCTTCTTATACATTTTAATGGACTTCAAAAATATTTCAGATCCTAAAAAATTGCCTCAACAGTGTCCCCCAGATTTTATTCATAAAATATTATTTCCTTATATGCATCCAGTTACCAGTGATAACTTCCTTTTTTCATGCTTAGCCTTAATCCTGAAAAAATTTGTTCCCTTTAATAGAAGCAATAGTGTAGTAGGTTAATATGTAGAAGTATAAACTTCTCTAAATGTCCTCTGTCATTAAGATTGTGTTAATTATTATTTTTTTTTTTAAAATCTATCACAATGGAATATAAACCAAAGTATGAAAAACATAGCAAGCAAAACTGACACAGGCTGAAAACTGAATTTTGCATCTTTGGACTTAATATTCTTTTAATGCCCAAACAATGCCGTGTCTTAGGAAAAAGATAAAAGCACTAACAGTGTATCAAATTCTTGTGAAATGATTCCCCTGCTTTGCATGGTACAACATCACCTATTGAGAAATGTATTTGTTTAAGATGCTTCTACATCTGATTATGAGATTATGTTTAAGAAGATAATATATACTTTACTAAGTATTACTTTATCACTTATTTAGTGCTGAAGTATAATCCTGTTCTATGTAAATGGCTGGAATACAAAATAGATCTGCCCTGACTTAACAAAACATATTTTCTCCCCTTGGTTTATATGTTTCCACAGATGTGGGCTTTTCTGAGTTGCAAATGCTTTTTAGAGTTCTTCTTCTTCATACCCTGGAGGGGTAAAAAGCAGATTAGGATTTTGGGGGTTTGTTGTTTGTTTGGAAAAGAAGTTTTTCATGAATACCAAAACAAGAAGAGTAGCATGAAGAATAACTTAAATGGCTTTTCAGAGTTGTATAAACAAACCATGGAAACCTGAAATAAATGAAAAGTATTGAACTATGGAATTGACACTCTGGGTGAAATTAGGTGCAGTATGAATTTCATATCCAGGAGAGATCTTCTATGTGGGATTACAAAGGTCACCTATTAAAAAGTCCAAATTTATCAACAGCTAAACCTTGACCTATGTGTGTTTATGTGTATATTTCACATGTTCAATAATTGTTACTGCAGAAAGTTATCCATTTTTCTATGGAAAATCATTTTTAGTTTGCACTGTGTTCACAGGCTAGCCAAATCCCTCAGTCTGGGGAGGAGGCTGGCCAGATATTAAAGCACTGTCAACTCAGACTTCTAGGCTTAAAATGTACACCTTCATGAGGGAGCTGCTAGAGACAGCAGCATGGGATGGAAAGGCACATGGTGTTGATTCAGCAATATTTTTTTCCTGCTTCCATTCTTAAGTGAGTCCACACAGACTGACACTCCTTCAGCCCTGATTTTCCATTCTCCTTTCAGCAGGTTATGCCCATCAAGGAAATGATACTCTCATGGCTCTAGTATCCTAAAGCTATATAGCTTTTCCCTGACAGGGACTTTACTGATGTCAAAAGATAGTTACATCTAGAAGGTATAAAATAACAAAGAGTACTTCAGAAAAGATTCTCTCTATATATAAACCCTGTCTCACTCCTATGGGCCAGCTCTCTCTGCCAGCCAAGCGTTCCAAAATCCATGGCTTCTCTTGGGGCAGATGTCTGCTGAGCATCTGACAGCTGGGAAACCCAAAGTACTTTTCCAGGTTGAAGTCGTGGTGTGATGCTTTCCACCTGGGACTGAAGGAGCATTACAAATGAATTCCTTTTAAAAATCATCCAGGCAGATCCTTTCCTCCTCCCTGGCAGAAGACTGCTCTGGAAGTTCTGTACTGCTCAGTCTGCCCTGAGCATTCTGCTGTCACTTGTGCAAATTCAGTACTTGAACTAAATTGGGGTTAGGTATGATAAGCTTTGATAGTCACATGCTAACTGTGTTACACTTCCAAGTCCTGTAGTTGTGAACTTCAGTCATATGGCCTCCATTCCTCCAATTTCCACGTGCTCAATCTCCAATTTTATCCATCTTGACTGTTTCTTCCAAGGGGCTTATCCTTTCCAGTAAGTTACAGCTGACAAGGGCAATTGCAAAGTGAGTACTAAGTGCTAACAGAATCAGTTTATCCCTATTTTGGATTACCCCACACAGCAATGAAACGAGGTCCTGGTTTGCTGTTTCTTCCACTCAGGATCAACTCAAGAACCTGATGGATGGTTGAACTCAGAACTTATTGACTCTTCCCATTTTAATAAGCATCAAAGCTGTACATACCATCATAAAATATCTTTGCATGAGGGATTTTCTCAAATAAGACAATCCATAGCAATATTTTGATTGTTTTCCTCAGAATGAGAAAATATTAGAAATATATATGTGGCACATACTTTCCTACTCTCTACTCAACCAGTGCTGTGTATCAGCCAGTAATTTATGTAAAGAAGTGCTGAGGCAGGTACCCCTTGCAGGGGAGAAAGATTTTGTTTCTGTAATATTATGAATGTCAGCAGCTTTAGTTTTTCCTATGCATGACAATTTTATGCTTCTGAGTGACACATATAGAAAGAGAGAATCATTTAGGTTGGAAAAGACATCTAACATCGAGTGCAATCACTAAACCACGCTGTCAAGTCCACCACTAAAACAGGCTCCCAGGTGCCACATCTACATGTTTTTTAATCCACCTAGGGATGTTGACTCCATCACTTGCCTGAATCATGTTCCAATGTCTGACCACCTTTCCAGTGAATAAATTTTTCTTGATGTTCCATCTAAACCTCCCCTGGTGCGACTCTTGTCCTGTGGTTTGTTTCTTGGGAGGAAAGGCTGAACCTCTCCTGGCTCCAACCTCCTTCCAGGGAGCTCTATAGATTGATAAAGTCCCACTTGAGCCTCCTTTTCTCCAGGGTAAACACCTTCAGCTCCCTCAGCTGCTCCTCATAAGATGTGTGCTCTAGTTCTTTCACCAGCTTATTCTTTTAATAAGACACTGTTTAAAGGTCTAAGGACTCCTGCTGCTTCTATAACTGTATTTGAAATTAGACTTGGTAATAATGATATCTTTGTTTTATTCATTTAAATTCTTTTCCAAAGAACTGTGAATTTTCCTCTTCCAGACTTTTCCTGATAAGCTTATGTGCTAAAAAATACAATGATACTATTGGTGCAATTTGCTGAGCAGGTAATATTGTATGACATGAAGGTCAGCAACAGGGAAGATGGTTAAATTTAAACAGAATATTACCCAAATGTTATTGGCCAGTTACAATGTTTAAAATTATAAACATAGTAAAAAATCCTCTTTCTTAATAAATTAATTTGAACATTAATGGAACAGTGGAAAAATACAATCACAGGTATATGTAGCAAGTAGATCTAAAACTAGTGATATTGTATGTGGGAGGAAAATGCACATAAAATACTTGGTTTCTTTGTTATGACACCAAGTAAGCCCCAAAGAATTTTAAGAAGAAATCTGAAATTATTTTATATTGAGAAAACAGCAACTGTGTGGAAAATGGTGAATTTTACATGTATCTACCTATCACTTTAATCTCCTTATATATGCAGCACACAAAAAAAAGGACAATTGTATATAATTTGGCACTCTCATCAGCAGCATGAAAGAGAACTACTTTGTCAAAAGCTTAAGTCTAAAATTATCTTAACTTTGCCTACAGTGGCTGTACCACTCCTTGATAGGTTTTAGAGATCTACTGGAGAAGCATCACTGTTTCTTCCCCAAGACAGTCTAGAAAATAGGCATAATTACAATGTCTCTAATTTGGTTTTGACCCGACAATTTGGTGAATAATAACCACCCTGATTCCACAACTTTTTGGGAGACAAAATAGACTAAAAAATATTGACACTAAAGGCCTACTACTCTAGAATATGCATCTCTATCCCACTAGGTCATATTCCTTACAAGACCACATGGATGCATTAGAATTCCCCATATTTTCAGCTATATATATTATATTGCAGATAAGTGAGACTGAGAGTTAGTATTTTCTTTCCCAATAGTCAACTTTCCTTTCCTGTTCCCCACCATCAGCCCTAAGGGCTAGTGCAGATTGATTAATGAGCTCTACATTCTCATAGTTGCAGTTTTTATCACATTAAAGCTGTAGGGGCTTTTCCGCCCCCTGCAATAGGAGTAGGTCAAGAATTATGTATGACTGGTTATAGGCTTTGCAGACAATTTTTTTTATGTTAGCAGAATCCCCTCCATCAAGCACCCATTTTGTTTTAACTAGTTGTTCTTCATACCAGAGCTACATGTAGAAAGAATTGCTGTACGTCATACAATGCAGGTGGTATAAATGTAATATATTAATGCAGATAATACACTTGGGAGACAGGAAATGTTTAATTTACCTAAATTTTGCTTTATCATGACTCTAACTGCCAGAGATTCTTTTATCAAGGTCATTTATTCTGCAAAACAGGGTGCCATTTCTCTGTATTTTTGCAGTAACCCATTAAGACTTTCTAGAAAGAGATCTTCCTGTTATATAACACATTATTTTTTCATAAATAGTCTTGACTAGTTTGGAAGTAGATTTTTCTCTGGCATCAATAGCTTGTGTTGCAATTCTGCATTTCAAGTTCTGTCATGCTATTGAAGTTGAAGGAAAAAGAAAACTAAACCCTCTTAAGCTATTCTCTTTGCCTTACTATAACTAGATTTGCACAGACCTGTGTATTTCTATCTGGGCTGTAACCACTTGCAGTGTATTATTTTTGTTTAGGCACACAGCTAGGAAAAAGTAAAATGAGAATAAGCTTTCAATGGCCTCAGAACTGTTCCCTTCTGTACTTACAGCAATGTGGTAGAATTCTGTTTTCAAATGTTTTATAGATCCAGAGTATTTTTAAATTTAATTAATATTTAAGTTTAATAAAATAATGCACAAAATCATTATTTTGTGACATTAATGAAGTCTCTTTTCTAGCACTGTTTGAATAGGCAGTACTAAAATAGCACTAAAATACATTAACATTAGGTCATCTGCTTTGCATTTATAACAATAAGCTCACATTTTCAGAAAGGATAATCTTAAACAACAGTTTTTTTAGTACAAACTTTACATCTTTATCTTAAAATTCCAAATGTTTCAACAATAGATGATGATTAAGGACTAGACAACTATTCTTCATCTTTCAATTATTTATGGCACAGAGAAAGACCTTTTCTTGACAGTTTGAGGTGGTGAAGTGGAGGAGAGCCTTTAAGTTGGCAGCTGCCTTCCTTCTTATTTACTAGGCACAGAATTTACTTCATTGTTGCCATACCAGAAAATTAGTTTATTGACTTTATTGCATGTTTGGTCCTTGGTGTGGACATATATATGGTTGAGTTCTCCAGCATTTATATAAGCATATGCAGAAAACGAAAATAAAGGATACATATTCCTCAAGTAGCTAAAACCGGAAGACAAAATGCAATGGCAGGACTCATCTTCCCATAATGGACTTTAGTATTTATTTGCCTTAACCTGCACAATGTGCTATGTGATTTCCAGGCACTGAAACAGGCACTTTGCTTGTCCTAAGGAACTCTGTATTTAATCAGGAGAAAATAAACAGCCAGAAGGACGAAGTAAAGCAGTAAATATTTGAGAATGCTGACACAACCCTCTGCTCTTTTTTCATATTTATGTAATTTGAAGATCATTGTTCTTTAAATTTTGAACATACTTGCAACAGTCTTTGGAGTCACTGGCTTCAGGATTTTACTAGAGTTGTATTCAGTATTAATAAAATAAGTGGGGAAATTGAGTGTAGTTTTGTCTGTTTCCCTTGATATAGAGGTCAGTGAACATTCATCACTTAGTTGAAAAGGACTAATATATTACCTCAAAATTCTAATTGAATGAAAAACAGGAAACTGAAAAGCAAAAATCTGGTAAGATTAAATAATCTACCCACCCTCTGAAATAACTACCACCAAGCCGAGAGTATTTTTAAAATTACTGTTAATATCCTGTGTATTTCCTCCACCTACTTTGGTTCCTGTTGTTTCTTTTCACATGCCATTTCTAACTCAATAATCTCCCACAGTGGTTGTCACACTGAGGAAGGTAGTTAATAATAACTAAAATCATGCCTGCAGCTCTTAGGTTCCCTGTTAATAAGTTGGTATATGAGCTGGCTACAACACCTTAGGCCAAAACTGTCAGACCTTCATCAATTTGAATTATACAAGACATCTCTCTAGCATTCGTGTGTGGACCGGCTGTTGGAGTAGCACAGGACAGTTCCACCCTGATTTTCTCTGACTTGCTGTTTTACTGTCTGTCAACCTGTGTGTGGGAAGGCTGGGGCAGAAAACATACACATGTGCACTGGCCTTGAAAATTCTCATCTGTTTAACACAACTATCACAGTTATTAAAGGGTAATAGTTTACACATAACTGTTGAGTTTGAAATGGTGAGTAGTAAATCAAAAGGCAATGGAGGAGATATTACTGTGCATAATCTGTGGGGTTAACCCAGTGAAGTAGTGTAGGAGCAATCCTTCCCATTCTTCCTCTTTCCATCCCATCCTTAAGGAAGCTGTTAATGTCTTATGTGTTTCTGCTTGTTCCTTTGCTTTCTTTCATAAATGTGATGTTTTATTTCCTCAGTTATTCCCTAAAACTGCAGCTCCTACACTGATCCAGAACTGACCACTTGTGTTAACACTCTAAAGACCTCTGTTACATTCTTGGGGTAGCGTGCTCAAGCACTCTGTTCTGGTTCTAGCCTTTCCTCCTGGGAACTTTTACAACACCTATTTCCCCCAAGGATTAGTCATTATTCACATGATGCTGTCTAATTAAGGAGCATCAACCTTACAAACTCCCAGGCCGCACTTTTTTTTTTCCTTCATGATTTATTTGTGTGCCAGCATCTTGAAGAGCTGTATCTGTCACTGGGCTTTCTTTGAAGAACCGTTCCTGTTTTTGTTTAGATTTTGGGAGTCATTAAAACAGCCTGAGGTGGACAAGAGGTCATTCAGATGTAGTGCTGTTCCAGGCAACTTCTGTGGCCTTCAACCCAACCATTGTGCTGGCAGAGCTGAAACAGCTGGCAGAAGTAAACTGATATCCATTTCTGCAGCATTCCTCTCAGAAGAAAAATAACTATTCTGTATTGTTTGGGAAACTGATGATTTAGAAGATTTTCCACAAAATTTCCCAGGCTATATGAAGGTTGTCAGGCAGATCTCCTAGGTGAGTCACTGAAATAGATTGTTATAATACATACTCCCAGGTGATTTGTAATCAGTATGTGCCTTTTATGCATATCTGGCATTGGGGATAGAAGTACAAAAAGAATATAATTCTTAAATTGTATTAAATGGACTAAGAGTTATCATTATTATTATTATTATTACCAAAAAGATTTTGTACTTCTATTTTTAAACCCTGTGTAATTCTATGATGCTTCTCCATTTAATTAATGTGCTAGTACAATAAAATAACACACAAAATCATTATTTTGTGACATTAATGAAGTCTACTTTTCGAGCACAATTTGAATAGGCAATTGAACAACAGTGCACTAAAACGCATTAAAACCAGGTCATCTGCTTTGCATTTCTAACAATAAGCCCATACTTCCATGAAGGGTAATCTTAAACCACATTTTTTTTTCAGAGCAGCCAGTACATCTTTATCTTAAAATTCCAAATGTTTCAACAATAGAAGATTGTTAAGAACTAGACAATTATTTTTCAGCACCCATTGATTAATGACTTAGTCTATGACACACAGAGAAAGTGTAGAACAAAGGAGTGCATTATAATAATGCACAGGCATTAAACCATCTTCATTAATAGGGTCTTTTTGGATTCTGCTTGGCATGAAACAAAGTATGCCATAAAGAATGTGAAGTATTAGCTTTAAATATCTCTTTAAATGTGCTTGATAAAAATAAAGCCTACATTTGTGCCCTTAATCTTAACAATATTTTGTTTTCTGGGATTCACACATTCTCTAAACTAGGAGAACTGCAGCAGGGTTTCTGAGCAATTGAGCTCAGTTCTTATAGGCCACATTCTTCATATTTCATGGGTTACATTAGGGGATTGCAAAAAAAATTTGACTGTGTCATCCTTTCTCTGAAAAATACAGTTTTAAGGTACTTCTCAGCACTACTAGCAGGAGTAAAATTTGAATATTTTAAATCAGTTAACCTGTTTAGATTTAGTAATGCAAAACTGTTAAATGGCCTTGATAAGAAATAAGAATGAGCGTAGTAAAACTACAGCTTTAACTATAAAAGACTCAGGTTTGTTAATGTTGTTTCAACTAGAACTCTGTAAGTGCTTTCAGTTTTTAATCCATAAGATGTTTTGGCTTCTCCTTTTATAAATATTTGTTTAACTCTGACACCACCCCTTCTCCCACTGATCTTGTCAAGGCTGCTACTTGGAAAGCACAAATGCCCAAATGATTGAGAGACTGGGACCTTAAATATGTCCACTGTGCTCTCAGTTTTTTCACAGCTATTGGTATTTAGGGCTTGTGTGTTTGTTTGCTTGCTTTTTTGGTTTTGAACTTTTAGTTTAACTTTAAATAAAATAATATTATCTTTCCCCAGTGCTGTTGTGAGTCTGTGTTAGTAATCTACATCACACATAACTCAAAGAATAAGGCTAAAATATGAACTAGGCATATACCATGTTCATAGCACTTGGACAGGACAGAAGAAGATGGATTATGAAGAGGTTTTTGGAGCTAAGTGAATAATTCACAGTGAATAATTAATTTGATAAACTTAGCCTCTTTGTGCATACAGACCAGATAACAGTCTCTTTCGCTCACTCATTATTCAGATTTATTCAGTAAGTATCTTTTGAATAGGGCACAGTAGCTAAGGCATCTCATCATAGATCCAAAAGCACAAATTAAAATTTCTCCCTAGATTCATATTTCATGGAAGTCCTCTGAAAACTGGGACCTCCCCACCTGGGACAAGCAGGCAGCCAGAACTGATGTGGTGTGGGCCAAAAGCCCATCCATCCCAGACTATGGAAAGCCCCACTTGTCTCCAAGCAGTCCATGTGAAGGTAGTGGGAAAATACCCTCACAAGAGAATTGCTGCTCAGGATGAGGCTGTCTTGAATGGGGGATCACAGTTCACCCTGGCTGGTTTAGAGTCCCAGACTTATGGAAGAAGATGGCTTCTTTTTCAATTTTTTTAAAGTTTTTAATGTATCAACAGGCCTGAAGGATGAAGTCCAGTTCACATGTGCTACCTCAGACATTTTTTGCTGCACGTATTTTCTGCACACACCTACAGCATGCAAGACTTGTTAACTGAGATGCTGCTTTGGAGGAAAATCTGTACTCTTGAGCTAAGACTCCTGACATTTAAATCAGAAATATTGAGAATCACCAGCCTTACCGATAAATTAGGTGACTGACAATGAAAAATGTAATTGATACTGACTATAAGTTTTTCAGTTGCATTCATGGGCCCAAAATAAAAGTTTTCTGCCCCAAAGACCTTATAAACAGACAAGCTGAGAGAAGCACAGGGAAAAAAGTGAAATATATAAAACCATTATGTAGCAGGAATTGTACCATTCTAGCTTTAACTAATAAGGCTTTTGTTCTTATTCACTTCCCTAAGAAACCTCCACACACAATTTTTTTTTCTGATTTGTATTATATTTGGTGTAATGTCATATACTGCATGCTATATCTAACAATGATAATTAGAGTTGGTTTTCTTTTCTACTCAGATGTAACAATGCTTTGATGAATTGCTTTTCACTTTAATTGCATTAATTTGAACATGTGTATCTGATAAAATATTTACTGACAACTTATCTGGCAAGGACATACATGGTTCAATAAGCACAAATCACACTGTAGTTTGTACATATTTTATAACATTAATTTGTTGGTCAGTGTTTAACAGCTTAACTCTAGAGCCATTTCATCATACATTCTATTAGTTTATCAACAAACATTCATATCTTCTAAATGGTGAGCTGTAAAAAAGAAAGAATAATTCTCCCCATCTCTATTAGCATGTGACTGATGAAAAATGAAATTAATGTTAATTAAAATGTATTGATATCACAAAGCAATCGTGATTTTGAACTTTTACATGAAAGAGAAAGTAGTTTTCTGGAAAAATTTAGAAAACACTTTCTTTATACTATCAGAGGTACCTCAAGTAAATTAATTGAAGAGAAACACAGACTCAAAGGTATTGATTTTTCATCAATTGTTTTGATGAAAAAGAAAGCTAAAAGAAATAATTAAGGTTTCTTTTTCAGGCTTCTAGGCTTTAATTTGCTTAATTTTATGTTAATTCAATGACATACTCAATGATTTTGAGGACTTTAAGTAGCAACATTAGATATTCCCATATAAGTCATCACTAGACAGGGTGACAGTTCCTGTCAATTCTGGACACTGACCATCCTTTAAGCCTTGTCTCCTCCAAGTCCATACTAGAATTAAATCCAAACTAAACCTTCAGAATCATGGATTTGAAAGACATTTCACTGCATTCTGGGTCAAGGCTGGTGTTTCTGCTCTTCTGCTGGTACTCTGAGCCTCATGGCAAGCAGGAGCTTGTCCACACTGCAGCACAGTGCTGGGATATTGCAACAACCACGGGGCCAGATCCGGTGTTAGGAATGGATCCCACCCAAGGCTCACAGGTACCTTGGGAGTTTGATTTCTGTCACAGCCCCAACAGCACTGCTCTCATCACACAAACTATTTCTGTTAGTTCGAGTTTATTTCTTAGTCATCTCACTGCAAATTTTTTCTTTAGCGGCAATTAGAGGGACCTTAGAGGAATTATTTTTCCTTCACATAACAGGAGATGATTTTAAGAACTGCCTAAAGCAATGTATCTTTTACAAACTATGAGTGCCATAATTTACACAGAA
Organism: Sitta carolinensis; assembly: GCA_032173965.1. Classification (NCBI taxonomy): domain Eukaryota; kingdom Metazoa; phylum Chordata; class Aves; order Passeriformes; family Sittidae; genus Sitta; species Sitta carolinensis. The sequence continues at coordinate 10,830,434 of CM063284.1, read as the reverse complement.
AGAGACCACCTACAGGACATATGCATAGCGATGGCTTACCCAAATCCACTTCAACTTTGGCTTATTGACTTGTTTACTTCAGAAGACAAATTAAACTTTTGTAAAGATTTGTCTCTTCTTGAACAGTTTCACCATAATGGTTTTGTACTGTACACATATTTTTGTGGTTTATTTTAATGGAAAATAATTTTATTAATATGCTTTCACATATATTCCTTGGATAAAGAAGTGTAGCTACAAATGTCTTTTAGTGGCTGTTTTGAAGACTGAAATCCACTCTCAGCAGGTTGAATGACTCCTACACATAAGCAATACATGGTCCAGGGAATACTTGACTTTAACTTACGCAGCCCAGAGGAAATCAGAATGAGGCATAACCTACATGCTCATCTTGCACCTTGCCTGCCTTCCATACTGTAACCAGATGTTGGAAAGGAAGAAACAAGAAAGTCCAATAAATATGACTATTTAGCCAAAGATGCTAAGAATGCAGAAACTAGAAGAGACATTGAAATGAAAGCAGTGTTTGTTTGAATGTTTATAGAACAGCTTTGGCTGACCAAGGGTCTTTCTCTCTTTGTTAGGAATGTAATTTACAAGCAGACATACCAGAGCCAGAACAGACCCTTCTTCCCTGGCCTGGCAGGAAATGCCCCCCAATAAGATTTAGAGATTAGAACATAGTAAAATATGATAATGTAGAGATTCCTATAGGATGTATGTAAATGTAGAAAATTTGTATTTGATACTAGATTGGTTAATGAGAAAACAGAATATTCAAAATAGAAAGAGATATAAGTCATTGTAAAAGGAGAACTCGCTCTCTTGCTGCTCTTCTCCTCTCTATCTCTCTTGCCTCTGCTCTTCGCTCTCTTCTCTCTCTTGCTCTCTTTGTTCTCTAGCCTGCTCTGAGCTAACTCTGAGCTGGGCTCTTTCACCCACACCCTATGTAATAAACTTCAAAACTTAATCTCAGAGATCTTGCCTGAGTACTGTCCCAACTGTTCTGGCACATAACTGCTCACACAACCAGGTAGAAAAAAACCGGTTTTATACTGAACTGTAACATTTGTCATCTCTGCAAATTACTGTTTGTAATTACAAGAAGAGTGATCAAATAATGAGAGGTACACCAAATCCTGATGCAGTAATTTGGAGGTCTTGGAATTCCATGAAAAGTCATCTTGTTCTAAGATTGGATTTGTGTTAGATTTTTTTTCCCTTTCAAAAATTTATATCAATTTCTTCTCTCTTAAAATCCTTAAAATCATAATTTATTTTAATTCACATGATCTGTTGCTGAACACTACTAGCCCCTTTCTCATCCAGTACATTCTTCCCTTCCTTGGAGTATTTGCAGGGAACTGCCTGTCACAGCACCTGTTTTACAAAGAAGATATCCACTGCTGATATGTTCCTCTCAGCCAACCCAGATATCTGTGTGATTTCATTCATTACCATAGAGTTTAGTCCATTCATACCAGGTGCTCTTTTTCAGGAGGTAATGCCAGTCCCTAGTAAAAATGGGTCATTATTTGCAATGGATTCTGTGGCATCGGAACTAGATCTTGACTCTCAATTTACCTTGTGAGTTCTGTTCATTACAGATGAATAAATGTCCACAGCATGAAAACAACAATAAAATGGTCTGACTAAATTTCTGACATTTCGCCAAATTCTTGATACTCCTTAATGCACTCACTGATGTCTATTTTTATCCTCAATAGCACTTGAATATACAATCTGGTAGCAGTTGTTGAGACCATTCCCATTCTAGCCTATAGCTCCATTGCATGTCTTCCCTCATAAAAACTGTCCATTTTTTCAGGCATTCCCTAAATATCTCTCTTCAATTAGATAGCTTTTTTTGCCTTTGGCCCACAATTTTCCAAATGTGCAGTGCACAGAATCACATACACTACCTGAGGACTTAGCAGTGCTGAGCAGGTCAGAAGGATTGCTTTCTGAGCCCAGTAGATGGTACTCCTGTTTAGAGAGTTCAGTACGGTATTTGCTAGTTTTGCAGCAGAGTGATGTTGCTGACAAACACAGGCTGATTGAGCCAAAATACTGCAAACACAACCCCAGAAAATGATCCTACAGTAGGCAAAAGAGATGACCTAGACAAGCTTATTGATATTCATCATATTTTTCCCCTGTATTATGAATACATATTCATTCATATATATATAAACTGTAACTATATTCAGTATTAGATCTAATCTTGTTCGTATTAAAGTTTTGCATTAAACCCTTATTGGCTTCAACATCAATGGGAATGGGTTTATCATTTCTGTTGATTATACAGAGGCACTCAGTTATACTTTTCTTTTTATAGTCTATTTGCAATGAACCATAGATGCATTCATAAAAGATAAGAAGACATCAGACTCAGTACTTTCAGTGCCAAAAATATAAGTTGATGCTCTTTCAACTAAGCAGAATGCTGTCAATAGAAATTAGCAGTGTAAAAAAATGTCATGCACCAAAGAGGATGCAATCAAGGCATTCACAGACAGATATCTTGGAATACTTTTTATTTTACATACCCTTAAAACTTAAGCAAGTTAACTCAAAATGCCTTTTATGAATTTGTAAATATTATCTCACTGCTGTATACATGCTCCAAAGCATTTCCATTTCTATTTGGATGTTCAGCTCTCCTTCCCAGCAGGCTAGATTAAGCTTCAATGCAATCTGAATCTTTGTGATTAAAAGGTTGATTTGTAATTTTCTAAAAAGAATAATCATGCTGTCATAAGAGGACAGTGGATTGATTTGGAATACCTGTCAGCCACAAAGAAAATCCCTGTAAACAGTTAAAACAATCAGAAAAATTGCAAACCTATTTACATATTTCTTAGCATTTTGTCTTTACATTAACAGAACAATGATTTTTGACCTTAGTAGCTTTCCCCAGCACAGACAAACAAGCTTTGAATTATTGTTCTGCTGCTTCGTAACAATTCCATTGCTATGACCCTTGGTGTCTTGCAAAATACAATAGAACAATAATTGTCAATCCTTCCTATACAATGTGCTAGATTTGACAGAGGTCAGCATTAGCTACAAGACCTTTGGCTGATGCTCAAAGAGGTAATATCTCTTCTCTAGTTTAGTTGATAAAATGTTAAATAGAATCAATTTTTGCCATGCTTTTGTGGAGACAGAGATAAAAACAGTTTTTACACAGTAACATGTTTTTTAATAGACAAAAAATAGATGACAATATAGCTCAAAGTGCTTTGGTAAATATACTATTTAAATGTCAAAAGTTTTTATTCTTCTAAAGAGAAATGCCATAATTCTTCCTTCCAATTTGCAGTGTGATGAATTTAAGACGGCTTTGCTGTGCGCAGAAAATAGAGGATTTTGTTACAGATCTTACATGAGTAATACATGAAGGAAAAGACTGACTCATAGACATTTTGTGTCAGCATGTGATTTGTGCAAAGCAAGGATATAAGCTGACATGGAAATAAAATGTGTGGTAGATGCTCCTCTTTGGCACCATGGAGAAGCTGGTGGCAAGGTCAGCAGCTACAGTGTCTAAGTTCCTCATGTTTTAAGTAGTTGTTCGTTAAAATTTTGCTTCGGTCCTAGAGCCTGAGTCTTTTGTCTGTCATCTCTGAACATTTTGATCAAAAAAGCTTAAGAGAAAGAGACATTTATGGCACGCAGGGAATATCTGTGGGGAAAATCAGACTTCAAGACCACAAAAAAGAACTGGCATAAGAAAAGAAATGAGATATTTCTCATAATTCAATGCAATAACATTATTACTTTTGGTGTATTTCTAGACTACACAAATAAAACTGTCTAATGTTGAAATAAACAGCAACAAAAAAATTCTTGTGATTACTTAAGTGTATTCTCTAGTCTTTACCCATACAAACCACACAAATCTTTTCTTCCCACTTCTGTTGCTTGACGCAGAATATACTATTTTGAATATGCTGTCAGCTCAGGTTCATAAAGATTGGGGCAAAAAAAACACCATTTTTTGATCAAGAAACTGTTAGAAAACAGTGATTACACAAGACCATAATTTGACACTGAGCTTCAGCATCTACTGTGATCTACATGAAAGCTATAAAAACAAAAAGTGCTTGAATTACAGAAATCCTAGCCTTTGCAAGATTTTCCTGCAATGCATTTGAGAATTTTCTTTCTGCCGGTCCCAAGAGTCCACTGTTACACAGTGAAGGAATGAACTTCTTGAGGGCAGCAAATGTGAGAACAAGAGAAACAAGGTGGAAAACAACCACTTGGAAGACCTTTCATCTTTTGAGAAGCATTTGTATTATGCTCATTCACACAGAAACTCTACTGCCATACTGGTGACATTGCATATACTAGTGGAGTCAAGCACTAGCTGTGCTGAGCCTGTGTGGCAGGATTTGGGCATCACTTCAGATCTGTTTGCTTCTCCCATCTCACCCCACGCCAGCCCCTGTCTGTCTTCATCCCCATTCTGATCCCTGTCCTTGTCCCTGCTTCCTTCATCTTTGTTTTCTGTAAACCCAACAGTGACTGAGGCTCTGTCTGCTGATACGGAAGTGGTTCTACAGCAAGATAACAAAGGAGATAATCATCTAACTGCAACATGTGATGGAGACAAAAGGTCTTTGCAATGCCTACTGAAAAATGCTTGCTGGAGTTCAGATGTCTGTGTCCTTCATTCCCCACCCCCTCGCCCAAAGCTGAGCTCACCTAACTCTACCTTGCAACAAACTTCCCATGCCTTCAGTGTGCTGTCAGTGATGTGCTTGGTTATAAAGCTGGGACAGTTAAAACACTTTAATTATGAGGTTTCCCACTCCTAGTCTTGGTCAGGTGGCCCCTGAATGTGAATTTTTAAAATTATTGTGAAAAACATTAGTAATTTTGAATAGTTATTATGTTGCCCAGAAATTAAATGCTGACCTATGACTCATGGGATAGAAGAGCAGCAGAGGTCTTAACTCCCTGTCTGAAGGAAAGGATTTGTGTTCAGATATTCCTAATTCAAACAGGAACAATCACCAGTATATTTTTCACAAATGAGTTGGGGTGCAAACAGAGTTATCCCTAAGCAATTTGATTTCACTTGATAAATAAAAGAAGAAGGTATCCTTTATCAGAAGCACATTAGAGGGAGCCAGGATTGGTAAGTAAGAGAGAAAGCAGTGAGAAAGAGAAGTAAGGGGAAAACTAGCTGAAAACCTGCTGAATGTCCCTGCAGAAAAAAAACCTACCTCTTGACCGTTGGTTAAATATGTTGTGTGAAAAGATGTTAACAATGAGCACGAACATTTATTTTCAGACAGTGTGGGAGAGAGGTTTATGAAGCAAAGCAATCTGTAATCAGTCCTTTTTTTCTCCTTCCTACATTTCCAAAAGATTAGCCCAATGCCAAACCGGCTATCTATCCTGCCTCTAAAAGAGGCACCTGGCAATTACAGCTCTGCAAAGGTGCAGGGTTCCCTTTGTGGCTGTGTGTGAAAGAAGCAAAATATCCACTTTCATCTTTGCATCTGAGTGCATTTGTACTACACACATACATGGGATTTTTCTACAAAGACAGGAAGGCAAGGCAAGGTCTGTTTTTTCATCATACATTTAAAAGTGAACTCTCACTGCAGGCATGGGGCGAGCAGCTTGCTCTTGGCTTCACACATTTATTTCTCAAGAACCCAAGTGCACTGAGCAAATATGCACATTTTATTACTTATATTACTAGTGAGTGTACACTGACAGTTGTACATATATATTTGCCCATTTACCAGTACTATTGCTGGAAGGTAGAGAGAAGAAAAGCAGAAGCAAAAAATAAGTCTATTACCAGGAAAGGTAAAAATTTAGTGACACAATTTAGTAAACTGTATGAAGCATGGCATTCAACGTTCAGGAAAACCCCAGATACTCAGGTCCTTATCTAAAGTATGTCCAAACTATCTGCACTTCTTGAGTCTGCAAAGCTGAACTGGAAATTGGACAAGACAGGCTTTTCTGGTATTGCTGTTTCTGGCTTGGGCAGATAGCAGATGATAGCATCTCTCTTTACACACTTCTGCAGAGCAGCAGCAGTCCAGGGTAGCCAGGAAGCACAGTGATGTGCAGGAGAGATAATAAAGCCCAGGATTAACTATGGCAGGCCCTTGATTTTGTTCCCAGTGGAGGTCACGTCCCACGTGCCCCTCTGTGTGAAGAGTGCAGCCAGTCTGAGCTCCCAAAATGTCTCCTTCCCACCCAGAGGTGAGGCATCGTAGGCTGCTGTGTGGTCTCTCTCAGTGCTGCCTCTGCAGAAGATGGGCAATCTGTTTGTGTCCTCAAAGATTTCTCCTACATAACCAAGGCGAACAATGGAAAATTAAAAGCAGGATATTCCAGACACCAAATCCACCATCACTTGTAGGGTTAAGTCCTGTAGCACCTTCCTGTGTCAGGAAGTGTGGCGACTTGTCATAACCAAGATTTTTATGGCATTTTGCTCACTATTTAAGGATGCAAATCCCACTGTGGACTCCACAGAGTTTGGGAAATACACTCACCCTGATTCACCTGCAAGCTGTATGCCCTAAATAAACCAGAATAAAAAAAGACAGGGTTTGTTCACTCTCCTGCGGGGAAAAAAAATAAAATCAAGAGCTTTAATTTTTTTGCCTTGAATTATTTTCATTTTTAGGAAGGTTCATTTGCAAGAACCAAACAGATTCATATAACAATGAAAGCGAGCAGCCATACTGAGTGATTAAAAACAAGGTTACAGAATACCCATCTATGTTTGCAGTGTATTAATAAATATATTGAGCAGGTGGTGCGTTTAGTATAGCTTTTACTTCAATCATAAAAATGTACATTTCAGGGCTAAGGTGAAGAAAAACATAAATAAAATTGCCTGGTATTATGAGGAGGGTGAAGGGATGTATGGAGTGTTCATAAATAGCTGAAAGTATCGATCAGTTATGGTGAAATACCAGTGGACTGTGCAGAGCACTTTGAGTTACCTCCTCATCTTTGATTAGGTTCAAATGTTAAACTTAATCTGTAAACCTTTAAATGGGATTCTGAGCCAAGAGTCTTGAAGACCTGAGGTTTCAGAAAGCAACTGCTGAGTTTGATCCAAATGTCAGAACCAAATGCAGAGAAGGACTTCATATTGAACTTGGAAATGAAATTAAAAATCAATGAACACTTTTTAGACATTCTTCTATCCTTGAATATTAATAAGTGGGTCAGAGAAATAGTAGCATCTGGAGAATTATCTGTATTAAGACCCTATGTGGTCAAAAGCTTTCTTCCAAGTTTGAAAACAAAATCATGTAAGTATTATTCTGGATCTGAAAATAGAGAATTAGAGGATTTTATACTTTCTATGTACAAGTTTTTGTTTCCTGAAAGAAAAGGCTTTTGCTTCTGTGTTTCTTTAAGGCGAAAGCATGGGATTTTTTAAAAGAAAACAGAAGTTTCAGCCTATTTCTTACGGGACAGTCTCCGCTGTTCCACGTGGTTTCAAGGACAGCCTTGTTTTAACGACAGCCTTCCTAATTCTCAAGTAAATTGAGTTTTCACTGTTTTCTTGGTCCACTTGGGAGGTGGGCACAGACACTCCGGATCAGCTGCTGGCGGCGAGGGCTGCATTGTAATGCAGAACAAATGAGGGCTGGATACGTGCCCTCCTCCCATTCAGCCGCCACTGCTGCCACTTACAATTACAAAGGACAAGAGCAGGAGACACTCCAGCAGCGGGGAAGCATGACCTGCGAGCCGCAGCTCATTTTGCACTGCACTTATTCAATACAGCGCTGCCCTATAATTTCCTATAGCATTGTTATCTGTTCGCCGGTTACACACTCACACCTTCATTATGTCCCCGGCTGCCGGCTGCTTGTCACATCTATTGATTGCACCCGGGCTGCGATTTGCATGGATCGCTCGCGGCTGTGCCCAGCCAGACCCATACCATGTCCGGGACCGACAGCCCAGGGGCTGATACCCGGCCAGGGACCGGTACCGCCTACAGGGACCGGTACCCCACAGGGACCGGTACCACACACAGGGACCGGTACCGTACCAGGACGTACCGCCTACAGGGACCGGTACCGCACTACAGGGACCGGTACCACACACAGGGACCGGTACCCACAGGGACCGGTACCGCCTACAGGGACCGGTACGCCTACAGGGACCGGTACCACACACAGGGACCGTACCAACACAGGGACCGGTACCGCCTACAGGGACCGGTACCGCCTACAGGGACCGGTACCAACACAGGGACCGGTACCATACACAGGGACCGGTACCACACACAGGGACCGGTACCAGCCTACAGGGACCGGTACCACACTACAGGGACCGGTACCACACACAGGGACCGGTACCATACACAGGGACCGGTACCACACACAGGGACCGGTACCAGCCTACAGGGACCGGTACCACACACAGGGACCGGTACCACACACAGGGACCGGTACCACACACAGGGACCGGTACCACACACAGGGACCGGTACCGCCTACAGGGACCGGTACCACACACAGGACGGTACCCAGGTACCGTACCTACAGGGACCGGTACCACACACAGGGACCGGTACCACACACAGGACCGGTACCGCCTACAGGGACCGGTACCATACACAGGGACCGGTACCACACACAGGGACCGGTACCGCCTACAGGGACCGGTACCAGACCTACAGGGACCGGTACCGCCTACAGGGACCGGTACCGCCTACAGGGACCGGTACCACACACAGGGACCGGTACCAACAACCCCTACAGGGACCGGTACCGCCTACAGGGACCGGTACCACACACAGGGACCGGTACCACACACAGGAACCGGTACCGCCTACAGGGACCGGTACCACACACAGGAACCGGTACCGCCTACAGGGACCGGTACCACACACAGGAACCGGTACCGCCTACAGGGACCGGTACCACACACAGGGACCGGTACCACACACAGGGACCGGTACCTCATATAGGGGTTGGTACCACTCATAGGGATCGGTGTCCCTTACAGAGACCGCTGAACACTCCTGCTGAAGTGTGACACCTCTTGAGGTGACTGATATTCCTGCTGGCAGCGATGCTCCTGATAGGCACTGATGCCCATTACAGCCTGGTACCCCTGCCAGGGATTCTGCCAGGACTGCCAGGGAAAGATGTCCCTTTCAAGGGGGCAGCAGCCAGCAGGGTCTCTCTGAGGGCTGCCCCCAGCAGCTGGCAGCCCCAGGAAAGGATCTCGACACCCCATGGGAAACCCGAGGCATGGGCATCTGACAGAGACTGTCCTGGCTCTGCCACAAGCACCATGCTTGGGTTGAAGTCATTGAGATTGCCTCATGGATAGCCACAAGGAACCGGACACCCAAATCCCCCTGCCAGCCATTTGGCATTAATTTCCACAATTATTGGGCGGGTGTTTTAGCATGGAGGCTTGAGGAAGGACTGAGATACAAGAAACAAAAAAAGGGAAATTGAATCAGGTGAATGTCAGTGTTGTCGGTACTGCTCTAGGTTTTCTATTTCCCTGTCATAATGAATGAGACTATCATAGGGTGCAAGTATGTCTGTGGAGGGTATCTCCTGCAAATGCAAACTGGTATTTCAGCAATCACAGCTGGCACATGCAAGGAAGAGAACATCCTTCAGCTGGGGGGTTGCGAACTTGTCCTGAAATTGGGATGCTGTGCTCTGACCACCTCCGTAGACGCGTGAACCCGGCTGAGATGTCAGTATTTTCTGGGGCTAATGAGATACAATACTTAATCCCATTTGTGTTTAAATCAGTAGGACAGGTCTGATGTCTTTGGCTGGAGGCAGGACTGGATCTGATATCAGAAGTAGCTGAAGATCTCTGTCTAAAACCTGTTTAAGTGGTTGCACAAGAAGAAGACAACAAGGTGATCAGATGGGGCTAAGAAAAACACTAATTGCGGTGTTCCAGGCGGAATATAAATAGCCTCTTGAAAGGTTTGGTGAATCATTTGCCCTTTCTCTTCTGCACCTTTGTGTTTCAGGGAGAGGTTTTGTGAAACATTGGCTGCAGAAGGAAGGAATCCAAGCTATCTGAATGGTGGTAGCTCAGCGGGATAACAAAATCCTCACATTACTGCAGAGCAGGCAACTACGAAAACCTTTTCAAACCCTCTCCACAAGTAGAGTGCAGATAAAAGCAGGCAGCAAAATGTTTCTGAAATTATCTGTGATGGAGTAAAATCATGCATCATTTCATGAGGGATGCTGAATCAATGCTTATTACTTACAAGTAAGGTGTTTAAATCTTTCAATGGGTAGGGGAAGAAAAGAAAGGGAAGGAAGTGTCTGAGATGAGCACGGTAAATTGTACCATGAATTTAAAATAAATCCATCCTAATTATTCTTATTTTAAATTGTAACATATATATTCCTGATCATTCTCTATCCCTTCCTTTCAGTTTATGACATTGTTTAATGTACTGATCCATTTGCTTTATTTTGTATTCTTTTCTCTCGCTGTCACACACAGCATTTTAAAGAAACTACACCAGAGCATATGAAAGTCACAGCTTGCAGGAAAACAATCTAATTCCACTAAAATATTTGTAAATGAGAATTTTGTCTTTGTTTTCTGGGTGGGAAAAATCAAGTATCCGTTCCTAAACAGCAAGAATTATCACAGCTATTTCTGAGAATTAGTTCTGAAAAAAAGGCAATCATGCCTCAGCTTGGTGTTAATGATTTCGAAGTTTCAACATTAATACATAACAATTCTCAGTTCAGAAATTTGCAGTATATATGGTAATGCAAAGCATTATAATTTTATTTATTATTGCATTAAAATAGATGATACAAAACTAGAGCTCCCTACACACAGCTGAGTCTGGAGTTGTTATGGTTGAATTTTTTGGTGAAGTACTATACTTCTATTCCCAGTCGGAAGGTCACGAGAATCATAATACACCCAGACATTTACCTTTCACCATTCCTGCAATAAAGAACATAGTGTCACTTTAAAAATTTACAGCTGAGGTCAAGGCCACAGGAATCAAACAAGCCCACGCAGGCAGCGGTTGGTGAGGAGAGGTCATCCATGTGTCAGTGGGAGCGCAGAGCGCAGGTGGCAGAGGCAGGGAAAGCTATTCACCTCTGTTTTGAGACCCCACATCGACAATGTTGTACATGGTGGCCTGAATTTTCACAGTCACTAATATTTGTATTTTTAAAAGGAATCCGAAAATAGCTAACTTGTGACATGATTGGAAAATGTGCTGCAGTGTGTGTGGGCTTCTCTGACAACAGCAGAGTTCAGACTGATACAAATCAGGGCACCATTTCAATCCTTCTGCATGGGCAGAGTCACTTCCACAGATAAAGAGAGAAAAAAGAAGAGCCCTGCTAAAAACTTCCTAAAGACCTGATGGGCCATGTTTTCTATGCAAATTGTCCTCTGAACTCAAGGAAACTGCACTACCAGCTTTCTACCTCAGTATGATTAAGGAGGCATCCTGTATAACAAAAAACTATTCTAAATTATGAATTTTCAATGTTTTTAGTTTTTTCCAGAACTTTTTATGTGGCTTATTTAAATCCAAGAACAATGGTAAGATAAAAGAGCAAGAAAGCTTTCTTGTGCTATTTCAGTATTTGCTGAACTAATAATTCAGTGTCATATGTGATGATGTAGTAAGTCAGCAAACGTGAAATATCCCTAGGGAGCTCTTTGTTCTGCTATTTTTTTCCTATACAGTGCTTCTGGTTGTCAACAGAAAAACATAAAATAAATTTTCAGATTCTAAATAAGGCATCTTACATATGATCCTAATACCTCTTTCTGGAAAAAAGGAAAAAAAAAAGAAACAGTCAAACGCTGATGTATAATTTTCTTTAACTGTTTCCCCTTTGATAAAGATGTAACGGGAATTGAGCTTTTGAAAGAGATGTTTATTAAATTGATTCTATAAATGGAAATGTATATTTTAAACCCCAGGATTCAAGAGAATATTTTGTACTTTATATTGGTGTCATTTCAGTCTCACTCTCCTTTTCTCACTAAAAAAATCTAGGGAGAAAAAAGTCACAGCCATAAAATTGTACCTATTTTTTAAGAGAAGGTTTACTTTTCCTAATTTTGGCCAGGTTTAGGTTTCAGAGAAACACTGAAAAATCCCACGTTGCCATAGCTTCACTCAGTGAAGCTATCCAATTTTCTTGTGTTTAAAATGTTTTTGTGTTTCCAAAATAAAGTTGATGCTACCATCTGAAGGCCTGTCTATCTCCAGTTGCATGCCAAGGAGTGCAAGGAGACAAGACTCTTCACTTAGGTCTTCACCTGAGTCAAATGTAAAGACTAAGTGGGAACAATCCAGGCTTTGGTCTCCAGTCTTTTGGTTAAACAACAGATTTTAAACTGTATTCCCACTGAATCTTTCCCTACCACTAAGCTTGGTAGAGTTCACATCTATAAATTTTATTCCAAAACTGTCCAGAGTAAAGAGAAGTTCATTATTTTAAAATAATTATTGTCAGTTTGGCTAAGGTTTAATTTGATACAGCACTTGTGTTTTAAGGCTTCAGTGGCTGCCTGTCACTGTTTTCCGGTAAAACTGATCTTTACTGGTATGACACGCAGAAATTAATGCCTGAATGTAGATTCAGTGAGCAAAACTAAAGGAAGAAGGATTTGGACAAGGGGCAGAGACAAATCTGAAGGGTTCCATAGCTACTACTAATTAACATGGCAAGTGCAGAGTCACCAAGTCATTCTGGAGGAAATTGTTATTAGATACAATGACTTTATCTATCTCTCATCTAAAGGAAGGGTTCAGGATTCACCACTGAGATGGACACATTGGGCTTTAACAGGTTTACTCAAGATCTTAAAATAATGCATTTGACTTGCATCTGTATGTTAGGCTTGGAACAAAACTTTTGGTCATATGAATCATCCAGAGATATCAGGTGGTTCTTTGGGACTTCTAGGGTAAGGGAGACACATAGATTAATTACTGTTCTCTCTGTGTTTCTTGATACCCCTGCTTCTGATGCATGTTTTGGATCTGTCATCTGTCTGCTGCCACTCAAATTTTCCTGAGCTGTCATTCTGCTCCAGGAACTTAGTTGTTGTAGAAGACCTACATGCAAGCACCTCTAAGTATCTCTCTTTTCTGCAGATAGAGGCTTCAGCACCTCTACTTTCCTGATGCCTATCTGAGGACAAAGAAGGAAAATCAGTTGTAGCTACAGGAGAAATAAAATTAAGAGGAAATTGATGTGGGAGATAGAGGATAAACCTGTAATAATATTGACTGCATTGCATTCTACCTTTCCTTCTCTCATGATAATTGAAGGAGTTTGTTTTTAATTCAGTAACTGCTATTGTTTTTTCAGTAGTGCTGGTGGGTATTTATTTAGATCTCTGATGGCAATCATAGCTCCAAGATATTTCCTTATCCACATTATAGTATCATCTAGACTTCCTAAGCAAGAGTTGGAGGTCCATATTTGTAGGAGCTGCATCCAGACACAAAGACAGTATTTAGTCAATATTTTCAATAAAATTTTAAAATTTTTGTCAATAGTTTACTGACAACCAATGAAACAAAACTTCCAGGAAACAATATGGCTTGCTGTCATCTTGACCAAAATAAGTACTTAGGTAAACTTACCTAAGGTCAGGCCCTTCAGTGTGAGTTAAGACCTGACATCAGACCAACAGTATCAAGACCCTGTACTTATTCCATGAGGACAGTCTGGTAGAATAGGAAAGTCTACAAGAGTAGTCATCAAGAGATTCTCATCTGCATTTACCAATCACACATTACAATTTAGAACTGTCCTACAGAGGAAATTAAATGAAAAAGGACCAAGCAGCTGCTGAGTGCAACCATCAGGAGAAACAGGAGTCAGAACTTAGAGCTAGATTTAAACCACTCTACATCAATTAGCTATCATATAGGAAATAAAATGCAAAAAACATTTATTAAAAATGCGAGGCAACCTTTGTGCTATTTGCTTTTCTCTACCTGCAGTATGTATTCTCTATGACTCCTGAGTGGTCATACTGCACACAGCAAACAACCTTCCTCAGGAAAGCCATTGTATCAGATGGTTTATGAGAGGGATAGACAAGGATAAATAAGAAGTTTTATGAACTTCACTATAGAGTTTATAAGTTAGTTCTTTAAATTTTTTTTTTCTTTATTTTCTCAATGACCTTACTCTGATGTCTGTTACAAGGTGCTCGGTAGGGGCTGTAGGGTCTTACAAATCTTAGAAATTTGTAGCTGACTGTTACCACTGCTGGCCTGCTGTTGGAAAACATATGCCTCTACAGCAGCCTTCTTGTATTTCCATACACTTTTCTGCATTTACATTCTGAACTGTTGTGTTCAGCTTTGCAGTGATTATACATCACATAAATCTGAATGTCTTTTGAAAAGTATGTTTAAAAATAAGTTGACAGAAAATTGCGGTGAAACTCCTTTTGAAAAGTGATTGGATATCACAGAAACTTGATGAATCTGGTAGGGGATTAACCTGTTAGCCAGAGGTCAATGCAATTCAGTACACTTTTCCTTTACTGACTATTATTACACCTTATCCTCAGCCACTGTCCCTAACAAGGTCAGTGACTGCTGCTGGTGGTCTCCAGGAAAAGGCTGTAAAATTAAACATATGTCAGCCGGCAAAGGTAAACTTTAGTCAAATTATACTTCCATAATAACTTCTTTAAACTATAGCACATTACATTACTGAAATAATAGCAATAGCTATGCTGTAGCATTTTTCAGTACTGCTTTAATTCTCTACAAGGAGCTACCGCAAGATTACTCTATAAAACATTTTTAGAGTCCCTGAGAAGTTGGTTAAGGTTTCTCATGACACAGGCTTGCAGCATTCACTTTAGAAGATGGTAGCCTTTCATCAAAAATTCTGCAAGTCTTTGTAATCCACATAGCTGCTATGGGGAGAATTTATTCATCATTTAATTTTTGGAAGTTTTCCAAACTGAAAAGATTAGGGTGAAAAGTATATTGTGTGCAAGCAGCCCATGGTCTTTTAGCTTTCCTTAATCCCTTGACATAAGTATTTGCATCTGTATTTTACTGATGAAAAAGCTGTCAGCACAGAGAAATGAACTGTTTTGGGCAATTCTCTTCTCAGGTGCCTGATTTCCCAGCCTGAGGCTACTGCATGATGAGGGTGATGCTGTGGTTCAACCTCTTAGGAATTCCTTGCAGCCAAGGCATTGGGTGGGCTGGGGACCCACCAGTGACACTGCACCCCTGCCCCACCAAGGGCTGATGAGGTGCCACTCTCCTCTGTCCCAGGGTGATTTGCACAGCCACACTGCAGCATGGGGGGCTTTCCCCCAGCAGACTCTTCGCTTTAAAGGTTTTATTCAAAGGATGTAGAAGATAAAAATGTGGTTTTAGTATTTCAGTATGTCAATAACTATTTTAAAAGAATAACAGAAACAAGAATTATAATAAATAATAATAAATTACTGTTAATAAAGTATTAATAACGATCTGTTACAACTTGATGCATTTTCAAGTGGCTGAAGAAAGTGGATTGGGCTACCAGGAACAGAAAGAAACCTGTACAATGTGGGCCTCACAAAAGGTCTGTGAACAAGTTACTATCATATGAACAAACTGTCTATGACCAGTCTGGGCTGGGATTGAAACATCTGCTGACAGAATGATGTTTCCGATATCTCTGCCTTTGGGACACTTTCATTCCACATTTTGGTTCAGTTTATTACAAACACAGGAAACACTATTAAAATCAAAACTGTTCCTGGTGATGAGCTTAACCTCTACACCCCTCAAGAGTCATAGCTGCTGAATTATGTTCTAGTATGCCCATACAAACATCTTTCAGAAAGTTTTGTTTTATCTCCAGTGATTGCTGCTGGTTTGTGTGGCATATACAGGCTAACTAATTACAGTGATTTGCAGTCTTTGGCATCTAGGTATTGTTCCCATTAAAGAGACTATTGTCTAAGCAGCTTTGAAATGTTCACCTCATGCTCATCAGACAGTTGGACATCGCCTATTGTTGGCATGTTGCACTAAACCGCCATCAGACTAGATATGGGGTCTTTGAGAAATGAGGGGGAGAAAGGAAGCTTCTCCTGTGAGAGATGAAACCTGGCTGCTGTGGCTTTCCCATAGCAGAAAACACAGAATGCCAGAACCCTTCTGTTCTGTTGCAGTTTAGTGAGGGTGCAAATCCTTTCAGCATTGCCTTAACCTCCAGCTATGCAACACCACGGTGTTACCCAGCCTGGGATATTTCATGTGCAAGAATATGCAAAGCAAGACAGGAGGACCTGTCTGCAGTGAGGTATTTTTCTGACAAACTTGATACACTGAATATGGATTCCTACCCTCATTGCTTCATCACCACCCTGTGATGTTTGGCCCCAAAGCTAAAGTGGTTTTCTGCTGCAAATAACCACACTGACAGCTCCTTGTAAGTAGGGCAAGAGTGGATTAGTGCAGGCATTTTGCGGCAGAAGGCTCTGGAGTCTCACCTGCGCAGCCACACGATTGCATTCATGTCCTGCTTTAACGCCCTTGAGCATCTTTTACCTTCCAAATTCTAAGGGCGCTTTTTTTTTTTTTTTTTTTTTTTTTCTGTCTACCTACACAAGAAGGAGGAAGCAAAATCAAACAAAAATGGGATGGAGAGGAGGGGAGAAAAATAGATGTGGCTATTGCATTCCTGTCCTCCGTTAGGAGCCTACAGGGCGTGTCTGCTCCCAAGCAGTAAATTGCAAAAATCTCTACCATGGCCTGCTGCTTGCAGTATCCACAGCTCCTTAGGAAAGGGACAGTGCAGTTGCAAACTGTGGAATAAGACAGCCAGATGGCCTCTTCTTCAAGTGTTTGTGCATATTCTGGGAAGTGCAGAGTCTGGAGCTTGCCTCTCTCACTTGCTATGCTGCTCAGCAGGACCCTTTCGCTCTGGGAGGAGCACCCCCTGCAAATGCTGGAACACTTATGCAGGGCATTCCCTGAGACACCTTAGATGCTCAACATCATTTTACATATTTGAATTTGTGTATGTTCAATATAGCATTTAAATTGTTTCACCTGCAATTTTTGCATTATCATGTCACTGAAAATCAAGCTACTCTAAATTTTAAAAAATAGAGGGGTAATGAAAAAGTTGATCTCATATTTATTCTACTTCATCCAAATATGTTTGTACAGGAGAATACACATGGACCTAGTATTCATATTTGTGTAACTTTCTCAAAGATTTTTTCCCTGAAGTTGCTCATCTGAAGTCCTTAGCTGAAATAAGGGTGGACTGCTTTTTCCCTTCATCCATTTTAATTTTTTTCCTTTTCTGTTTATTACTAACTCTACCCTATATTGCTTAGGCATGGACATTTAAATGGTAATGCATAATTAAGGTGTGCAACCTGGCATCCAGTTTCACACACTCCTTTCCCGTCATATTCTCATAGTCACCATCAGTCTTCCAGTCAATAAACTATTTGGACTGCCCTTCAGCTCTCCTCTTTTGAGAGAACCTCAGTGAAGTGAATTGTCACAAATCCTGCAAAGCTTGGACTTTTTGCTTGGGTACCTCAAGAACTAAGAGAGACCTGTCTATCTCAAAACAACAGGACAGAGGTTTTTGATGTACTGGCTGGGATCAATATCTGCAATGGGTTCACAAGAGGAGTCACAGCTCCCAGACAGCACAGTGGAGAGGCATTTACATAGGGACTTACACCTTAAACTCTCCTACCTGGCTGAGTCACCTAGGCCTGAATAGGTGACCGTGCATTGGTATGATGTGCATTTCTTCAAAGGCTGTAAGTCAAGGTGTGTGAAGTCATGCCTTTAAAACAGCCTGAATTACTTCAATTTGAGGATAACACAGAACAGTCTGAATAACTTCAGTTTGAAGGTATAAATCATAACCTCCACAGGTTGTTATAGGCCCATGGAGATGAAAAAAATCCTAAGATGCTTAACTCAACAATAAGGAGCATGGAACATCACTAACAATTGTTACCGGGGCACTGAGGAACAGCCATAACTTCTGTGGGATGATAAAACTGTCAAGGGCATTAGCTAATGGTAGACATAAGTACATATAACTGAGAGAGATGGTGTTATTTTATAATTTAGCTTTTTCCCACCTCATTGATACTGGTTTTGTATTTCCTAGTTTGAGTTTATGTCACTTTACCAAAGTGCCTGAAAACATGCACATGTCTTTCTGAGTGGACAGATAGACCCAGTTGAGTGGGACTGATAATCTTGCATTCAAGTTAAAAAAGGTTGTTGAAACAGGGCACTTCACTGGGTGAGGATGCCAACTCCTTCCATTGCAGGGAAGAAGAGGAATAATCACAGCACATTTAAGGAATTTTAACGACCTTGTAGCTGGACAGTATTAAAAAATATATTGCTCTTTCACACCTTCTTGAGGCCAAGGGGAAACTTTTCACCAGCATGACTTCAGCTGTCTTCAGCATGAAGTCCTGAAACCAGCCTAGGAGGGAACTATACAACCAGTACAGATCTGTCATTGCTTATGTTGCCTTGCTGATACTTTCTTAGAACTGTGCCCAGAAATGAAAAGCAGTTCATGAATCTGTTAGCACTGAATAAAAGTTTCTGAAAATTGGTGAGAATCATGACTTCTCTAGGGACTGGCAATGCCAGTCAGTCTTCTTAACAAGTTAGATTCCTGTCATTCTGAGAGTATGTTAACAAAATATTATCAGAAATAAAGCCTTCAGAAAATTTAATAAGCTGAGCTTGAAGCCTATCCTAAAAATGAATAAATGTCCCAGGACGTTCATTTTCCTTTTAATTGGATCTGGCTTCTCTTTTAGATCTGTAATGGAGAGAACCCAGATTGGAACTGAAATAAAGAAGATACTTTTCTAAACCAGCTTCTAAACTAAGTGACTTAAATTCCAGACTGGTCAGACTTTGATGTACAGTTAAACATGTAGTTGTGTTTTGCTGCAGCAGTTACTACTTCACATGCAACTACAAGTTCTTGCCACATTAATAGATTGAGAGTTGGCTGTGGTCAGAACAACAGAAATCATAAGGCAAAGGGGAGAAAGGTTAAAGGCTGAAGCTGAAAATAAAAAATACTGATTGCCTCACTGTTTTCCTGCAGACAAGTTTTTTGGGGTTTTTTGTCTGAAATAGACAGAAGCACTTTAAAGAGATGTTTACTTAAGCTATGTAGCAGTTTGGGTGATGTGCATATTGCAAAAAAACCTCTGCCAGCAACCTGTAAAAACTAGGCAACTAAGAACCTACTTTCCTGCAGAGCTTCCTGAACTATATCTGACATTCAAGCAATGCAGGTCTGGATTCTCAGGTTCTCTTACTTTAGCTGTTGAGATGGGAGGGCTTTGAGCTTTGTGCTGTGCCACATAGCTCAAAGGGAGGGTAAATAGGGCCCTCTTACCATATGCGACCTGCTTCATGGAGCATCGAGGGTCCAAGAGCTGACATCATCTTGGCACACCTGAGTTATCCATATCCTGGTTTAATGAGCACCTTCAGAGACTTTTATGGAAGTGGTTCTGTCCATTAATTTGAAAATCTGTAACATGTAGCTCTGCCTTGTCCAAAAATTACAGAGGCCTATACACTAGCCAAACACAGAGGGTTTCTAATAGCTGGGAGGGCTGCAGTGGAAGTGGTTAGCAGCAGGAGCCAGGTAACCTACATTCCAGCAAGAGGAACTTTTAGATTTAAAGGAGTTCTGATAAACAAGGGTTTGCTGTGCTCCTTCTGCCAAATGCAAATGCAGTAGGCACTAATGATGACATTCATTATTTAACATAATTTTGCTTGATATTCTTCCATTTTCCAGTCACCACCTAGGTTTCCAGATACGTGTTTTTAGACTAAATAATACGTAAGGACAATAGAGCATAGAAGCAGTAGGTCTCTCGTAACTTAAAGCAGTATCTTATCTGTTGTGTACCGTGGCTTATTGAAACGAACATGTAATGCTTTGTAGTCAAGCTTTCCAGAGGACTGCTGTTGTCATCTTTCCTCTCTGTAAAAGCCCCTCTGCTCCCGACACTTTAATTGCACAGTTGCCTAAATGAGGCACTGCAGAGTGTTAATGTGTGAGCCTGAGCGACAACACACTCCTCTTTTCACAGAGCTTTTGCCCTTGATCGTGAATGTAACAGAGCACGTACCTTAAAAATAACTGGAGATTCAAGGGGAATCGCTACACTTATCCTCTTGCATAAGGTTTGTTGACACAGGGATCCTTCAACAGTAACTCTTATTCTTTCACTGGGAATAATAAGCATCGCAATTAGTGAACTAGTTAATAACTGCGTGGTTGGGGAGGACAGCAGAGGCATTTCTGTGTATGTGGAAGCGGAGTGTTCAGTGTCCACATGGTCTAAAGCAGAGAAAAAAAAAAAAAAAAAAAAAAAAAAAAGGCTTGAAATCCTCCCCGCAGCCTCCCATCCTGCGAGCTGCCCCTCCGGCTTCTCCAAGACGAGGCGGCAATATGTTTTTATTACCTACGGGGCCATTCTCCCTCGCTTTCTCCCGGGAGCCGGGCACAGCCGGCAGCCCCGGGGGAGCGGAGTTTGGGGGCGAGGGCTGGCGGAGCTGATGTCAGCGCCGGGCGGCGGGAGCGATTGGGCTGCGGGAGACTTTGCAGCAGCAAATCCGCCCCCCTCGCCCCCCCCCACCCCCGCACCATCGGCTTCAAAGCGGCCGGTGCCCAGCAACTCGCAGAGGTGCAAAAAGTGGGCGCGGGGCCGGCAGAGCCGCGGCGGCGCCCCCGGGCATCGCCCCGGCCGGGCCCGGCACGTCGGGGCGGAGGCGCGACCCTTGCGCGGCGGCAGCGCCAAGCAGAGCCCGGGCACAGCCCCGGCACAGCCCCGCCGGCCCGACCCACCGCACTATAAAAGCCGCCTCCAGAACGCGGAGAAACTCCGCGGGAGGAGAACACGTCGGCGCGGTGCTGCTCGCTGAGGTACCGGAATGACATCCGTCCTGGGCAGCGGCAGGGCGTCGGGAGGGCCGAGCGGGCAGCTGAGATGCAAGTCCAAGAGAAGGAGGAGGAGGAGATCCAAGAGGAAAGGTAAGAGAGATGCAATTTTCTTTTTGTTTTCTTTTCCCACTCTGTCCGTCTGCTACCTGCACAGCATCGGCTGCTCGCAGCTCTATTGTCAGCGCCCGGCGCTCGCCGGCACCCGCCCGGCGCTGCCCCGACGGCCGGGGCGGGCCGTGCTCGGGTCCAGCCAGGCACGCCAGCGGCCGCCGCTGTTCCCGCGGCCGGGCACAGCTCGCTGCCCTGTCCGCGCTGTGCCGGGCCGAGGCCGAACCCACGGGGGTGCGGCGGGCAGGCTCGGCAGGCCCGGCCGGGGCAGCGCCGTGCAGCGGGGCCGTCCCGGGGCTCCGGCCTGCCCCGCCCGGCGCGGGGCCCTCCGCGGCCCGGGGCCCGCCCGTGCCCGCGGGCAGGAGGTGCCGCTGCCCGGGCGGAGCGCGGCGCGGAGCCGCCGCGCCTGTCGCGCCCTCCAAACTACCGCTTCGCTCCTTCTCTAGACGAGATCCACCAAGTTTTTCTGTTTCTGCGCTGTTCCCCGTCCGTAAGCGAGCCCTGGTTAGGAAGGCGCTGATTGCCGTAAGCAGGGAAAGTGAAGCTACAGGATGTCATTGCGAACAGGGAATATGCCCTAGATAACAGCTCTTCGCAAGGCTGTCTTTCTCCTGTAGAGGGGATGACACACTACCGCCTGATTTTTGATGTTTTGCCTGAAAAAGACGGAGTTAACCGGCTGTGAGCACTTTAAAGTAAAATAAACTGATACGAGGAGCAGAGTGCCAGAGATGCCCAGCTGCAAGGCATTCAGCTGCAGAGATGCGAAGTCCGAGTGTTTATCCAAGCAGTAATATAATCTAACGTAGTTATGATCTCTGTGTGGTACTCACACAAGTTTTAGTCAGCTGGCACTCAAGCTGATGCTCGGGATACACTGTTTCTCCTTCAGATTCTAGAAAACCTAATTTATAGGTGCCATTGGCTAAGTGTCTCTTAATTATTGATTATGTTGAAGTCAATAAGTGGAGTATTTGATAACTTTTTAGTCAGGTGTCAAAGCAGCTTTTGTATAGTAGCTGGTAAAAACGGGCCAAATGCTAAATGCAAGGCTGTGTCATTTGATTGTCACTGTTTTCACTTTCTTCTGTTAACTATCTGTATTCAAAATCATAGTAACAAATAGTGACCTGCCCACAAGCAGAAACAACAGACGTGCTGATATATCAGGACTTCGAGTAGGTGTGCAAACTCAATTTGTTACTCTGGGTTTTAGCACGTTCTAACACCTAGTGAGAAAGGCTGCCTTTTGCTTGGCATTGCAGAATAGATTTTAGAACTCTCAGAAAGGATTGCTTGCATACTCAGTTCCCTTTACATTTCCCTGTAATCAAGTTGTGCTCCGCAGACTTTTTTATGCTGATTTGTTCTAGCAAAACTACTTTTCTACGGAATTACAAACTTAGCCTATCTTTAGCAACCTGTACTTGGCCAGGAGAAAAGAGTAAACTATTAATCTATGCAATGGAGGGAAGGTACTTGGTTTAATTTGGTTTTAAGAGCAGGCAAAAGTTGGGGTCTTTCAGTCAGACTTTTCTGATACACCGTTTTTTGCTTTGTTTTGCCACAACAAGGTGGAAGTTGAATGTCTTAAGAAAAAAACAAAACATGAAAACTTGCTAAACAATAACTTGGTAGCTGACAGCTATTTGCAGAATGCACAGCTGGAGGTGGATGGCATTCTAGAAAGTGCTTAACTGACCAACGTCAATAAGAATGTGCACTTGAAGTGTTCATTTTTTATTCTTCCAAATGTGCTATTTGTAACCACTTTTCAAATAATGTAGTTGGTTAGTATACTAATTACAGACTTGTGTTCGTCTGATTTTTGTTTTTCCTTTATTTGTCATCACAGTATACATTCATAAAAATACACATTCCTATAAAATAGTACTGGCCAAAAAATTCCTGTAACTTAAGGTATGCCCTGTATAAAACCTGTTGGATTTTACTATTACGCTGTTTTATTTAGTGACCATCTTTTTATTATTATTTTTTTTATGGTATCCCATAAGGAGGTGTTGGTTAACAAACAGACTATTCAGGAGGCTAGTCAAGAAAATGTTTATTAGACTAGTAAATTTCTGTTTCTTTATGAGAATTATTCTGGACTCCACTATTTTGCAGATTCGATCTGCTTAATAGATTGTAAGAAAGCCTTTGCAGAGTTAGACCAAAGACACTTGCTTTTAACTGTTCTCCAGCGCATGTCTTCTTGTTTTTAGTAGGAATGCTTTTAGTAGCTGCTTTAAAGTATGTAACTAGACATACATGTTTACACATCCATACACAGGGATACCTATGAATATGGAATTCACTGTAGTCTTAAATTTAAATTGATTATTAGACAAAGTAAGAAAATCGATTTATCTGTCATATCCCCACTCCTTAAGGAAATGGACTCAACAAATTATTTATACAACTTACTGTATTTTATTACACATTACATATGAACTGTACGTAAAACCAGGTTGAGACATTGCCTAATAGAATATGTAGGAATGTACAGCAGTAGAAACAATTATTATTCTCTGTTTAATAGTGTTGCTTATCCCTTCTGTTTTACTTTCCATGTTTTCAGTCATCTTTTTTGCTCTGGTTAGTGT
The DNA here is from genome assembly GCA_032173965.1 of Sitta carolinensis. Taxonomy (NCBI): domain Eukaryota; kingdom Metazoa; phylum Chordata; class Aves; order Passeriformes; family Sittidae; genus Sitta; species Sitta carolinensis. Next base: position 10,806,715 of record CM063284.1, on the reverse strand, counting down.
GAATTATAAAATTGTGCATGTGAGTATGGCACTTCACTCCATTTCTTTTATACCTGGATGCTCTGTTTTAGGAGTTTCCTGGGGGCAGAAGGCAAGTTCAAGCAAGGAAAGCAAACAGCATTCTCTGAATAGCTGAATTTCCTTGTGCATTTGGCCTAAAAAAACCCCAAAAAAAACACATGCAGTAAGAGTCCGAGAAAGAATTTCCATATATGCAAGTCAAGCACTTAAAAGTGTAGGACGCTGAAAATTATTCCAGTGTTCAATATCATTGCCCATTAATTAATTTGCATGCATCTTATTTTTGTGCTTATGAAATCCAGCAACCCAGTAAGAAGATCCTGCCTTAACAATAAATGTCTATGCAATGAATATCATATTGCAAATGTAGACTTACAGAGTGTTTTTTTTTCAGTTTTACACTCTGTGCAGAATGTGTGTTAAAAAGTTAAAATGTGGATATTTAGACCTATTTGTTAAATTAGTATACGTAGAAATATTTTCATGGTCATTTAGAACAGTATAATAATTCCCGGTGGGAAGTAAATATCTTAATTTTTTAAAGATCTAATGAAAAATAAATATGGATGCTTGACAGATTATCTGCATACTAATTTTATGTGGCAGCAGTAATAGATATTTTATATTTGTCTCTCTGTTTGCTTGGGTTTGTTTTGTTGTTTGTTTTTTTTTTAATCGGTGTGTATAAAATGACCAGAGGAGAGGAAATTATGCCTATTAATTTAGAGAAATCCATTTAAAATTTTTAGGGGTTTATAGGCGGCTACTGTGTTTGTGGGTTCTTGTGTTTTCTCCGGGCTCTGGAATATGTACTTGCAGAACTCAGCACAGTGGCCTCAGCGCAGCTTATGCCCATTTCATAGCCTGTGGTATAGATTTTGAAAAGAATGCTTGTTTTCCCAGATAAGTAATTTACAAGTAGACCAAACAAAAGTAGAGTTGCCATTTACTGATAATACTAAAAAGGCCACACTTCAGCAGCCTCCAGCAACTTCTTAGGAATCAACACACAGAAAGTAAGTATGAAATAGGGGATTGGATAGATAACCCTTCTGAGCTATTTTCCTGTGCATGACAACAAATAAGCCACCTTATTTGCAATGCTTTTTATAGGAGTACTGGGTGAAGTTAATTACTGAAAGCAGGAGGACATCAGGTATGTCTGATGTGGTAGAAAGCCACGGCCAGACTCGCTGCTGATACAATGGGACATGAAATAAAGTTGACAGAATAAACTAAATAAGGGCAGCAAGTGGGTGAGAGAGGCAAAATGATTGTGAAATGAAATTCCATGAAAAATTAATGAAATAGAAAGATTGTACTGAAGATGAAGGGAGGAAACCAGCTTGGTTCTTCATCATCCTGCAATGCCAAAGTAATAAATGAGCGTGTTTCATCTTGGCGAGGTTCAGGGACACAACTCCTTCCCCACAAAAGGATTGTGTTGTGCTTCACGATGTGCTCCGCTTATCTCGTGCCCTGACAGCTCGAGAGGAAAGGAATGGATTTGGTGATAAAATTAAATTGATTAAACCTTTATCCATCATCTAATTTGGTAGCTTTCTTTTTTCTTTTCTTTTTTACTATTACCTCCAATTTCTAGTGATCCGTGTAATGACAGCAATTTGAGATAGCATCAAGGACATTAGCTACAATGACTGAACTTAAATTTAGTATAAAAATATGGGATTCATGAGTCCATATCTAAATAACAGACGATTAGCTTATAGCAGAGTTGTAACTTCCTAGCAACAGCATGTAATTGTGAGGACAATAGAATGGTGTATTTTACTTTCAAAGAGAACAGCATGTAATTGTGAGGACAATAGAATGGTGTATTTTACTTTCAGAGAGAACAAAATACTTCAACTTTATCTTGAAGTATTAATTATATAAGTAGAAAAAGCACTGGTATGAATATTGACCACATCTTACATGAGCAATACTGTATATTGTAATTTTTGCCTTTCTGAACACAGATATTGTCAGATGTTTTGCGTTCCTCAGTGGCAATACACTGGCATATAAAGCTAGTGGCAAAGAATCCTACCATTGGAAATCACTTCATATTGCTTAAAATTTTGTAGCTTCTCCTTGGTGACATGCGTAGGAAAATTCTCCCATAAGGTGAGATCTTTGCTTACGAATTCCAGTTTAAGTGGTATTAATGGAGTTTTTTAAAATACTTAAAGGCAGCCCTTTCTGAAGCGATACCCTACAAATGGAAAAAGCTGCACTAAAATTAAAGGTCAGGTAAAATTGTCTTGTGAAATACCAAAGTTACTAAAGCTCTGTGCAAACTGTATTCTTAGGTTCCCTTAATGCCTTATAGGTTAGCAAGTCTCAAAAAAGCGAACATGCGGATATCTGTCTGATCTCTGTTAATTGTACTACTTTTGAATTACTGCTGGCCAATATTGTATAGGTTTTGTGAGTAGTAATGAACCTGAATTGATCCCTGTGTTTACAGCTAACTATCTCTACAACCTTTCAGGCAGTTTACCTTTTTTCCATGTAAATGATTAGTTATCCAGACAAAAAAGGCTGATATGCATCAGTAGATAGATCATTCTCAAGGCATCTGTGATGAACTTGACATCTGCTGTGTAAACCAGCTCGTTTTGCCTGCAAATTGTGTAAGTTCCAATAGTAAAACGAAGTGCTTACCATTCTGCTGTGGCTGACCTTTGTTCCCGCTGTATGAATTTGAAACGAAGCAGCCAACCCGGAGGAGTTTTAACAGCGTATTGTGATATATAACATATTAAAAAGACTGCTTTGTTAACTGGCAGAAGCAGCTTGTCAACCTATACTAATAGGCAACCCTCCCTGAGTCATAAAATAGCCAAATTTAATGCTTTAACAGAAAGCGTTAAATGGATGGAGTTATTTTTGTTCAATCAGTCTTGAATTTCTTGCTTCTTACAGCAGATTTGAAATATGAGGATGTATTTTTGGACCCTGAATTAATAATACACACTCTGGACTAAGGACTGGACATTGCCATGGCTGCTTTAATGAAAATCTCTGCTAAGCAAAGCGTGATAACAAGGGAAGCACGGAGCAGGGCAGAGTGCGTAAAGAGCAACATGGCTAATATTGAAGATATTACCGTGACGTTAATGAATGAAAGGTGTATTTTCACTGAGTATATTCTATTTTGTTCTGGCTCTTCTAGCTCCCAAATGCATACTAGGAATAGTGAGGATTCAGAGACATGTGACAAAAGGGATTAGAGATGTGTAAAATTTCAGTAGAAGAAAATTGATAAGATTTATATTGTTTACTTTGGAGATAAATATAAGAAAGGATACAGTAAAATCATATTAAAGAAGAAATATTATGAAGAAGATAAACAGGCTACTCTAATTTATTCCTTTTTTTTTATTTACTGAGACAGAGGGCTTTAAGGAAGGAAAATTTCAGCCTGTTTAATAGGAGTGGAAGGACTTTTTCAGTTAGGACTTTACATAGCTGGCCTGGGAAATTTGTTCATTCTAGGTATGGAAAAACAAAACTTATTTGTAGCAACTTTGAGGTATTTGATTAGCTTAGCTGAGACTCGCACTACTAAGTTTGATGCTCAATTCAGTGACTGTAGGCTTTGGCTTTGCGTAGGATACATTAAGAAGGATTTAATTTTTTTAGTGTGAGATATGAATCCTCTTTTTCAGGAAATTATCTGACTCCTGACTTGCTTGGATTAGGTGGAAAGGTGATTTGTAGGCAGTTTAATCGCTGCTGCTCGCTGTGAGGCTCTTTGCTCTCTCCTGTTCCCCAGCTGAGGCCGTGGCGCGGCCGCGGCACAGGAGGTGCCTTTCTGCTCGGCTTCGTGGCGTGGCGATGCGCATCCCTCTGCCGTGTGCCTCCCAAAACCAGCAACACAGCTGGGAGGAAGGCAGCACATTTCCCTGGAATATTCCTGACAGCTTTTTAAGTCGCCTTCCTCTCTGTTCCCACTCAACGCCCTTTGTGGTATGTGTAAAAATAGACCAAAATTGAGACTGATTCCTAGTCTCTTACTTTGATTCTGTCGTGAGGTTAGGATGATTACAATAAAAATTAATTCACGCCACCCATTTCTTATTCTCTTGAAAAAAGAAACAAAAGGGTGGAATACAAGGTGGTGAAAACAAATTTTTCAAACCCATGATAATTTGTTAAGCAGAAAAACCCCACAGGTACTGGTATGACTGCCAGTGCATCATCATCCGATGAATATTGTGTCATAGGGGATTACCCCTGCAAGCTAATCTATGTTTTTGAAAGTGTTTCTGCTGGGTTTGGTTTTGGTCTCAGTGCTAAACCAACTACTGTGTCTGATTTTGGAGCTGTGCCACTTGTGAGTGCTGCTTCTGAAACCTGTACTACGTGCTGGTGGCATTTTTTGAGCGAGTCTGGAATGAGGAACAAGCAATAAGTAGATGTCAGCTAAATACTTCATGCTAAAGTGTGACTTTTCCCCCCCCATTTTTTCTTCCTTGCAAGAGAAATGATGCTTAGAATTATTATTATTATCACCTTTTTCTAAATGCTAATGAAACATCAGCGTGAAGAGTCAAAGCTGCTGGGAAGTGTGGGAAGAAATAAGTAGAATTTGACAGGTATTTTATCTCCATCTTCATAGGGATTTACACACAACTGATTTTATGCAATTGCTTGCTTCTTGCCACTTCTCAGAGACTCTGAAATGGCTATTTATTCCTTAAAAAGTGGGATTTAATAAATGTAAAGTGTTGGCTTTCAAGCCTACTGTAATAATGTGTTACCTTTGTATAAGGCGTAATTCTGCTGCCCCTACTCAGAGTAAAATTGAAATTGAAATTTCTCAGTATCAGTCAGGGTGGCAGAACTGTGTTTCTATGTACATTTATGTCTGTGCCTTAATGTATAGATACATATACATTTTTGTGCGAAGTATAGTTGTCTAGCTGTATGAAGTGAATGACTGTAATAAACTCCAGGTTGTATTAGACAAAGGGTCTTAAGACCTGTAGAGTTCAAATTATGTGAAGAATTTTTATATTCCATTGAAGTATTTTGCTTAATGATGTAAAAATAAAATACTCTTGTATCATTTGTGTTTGTTCACATTCATCCATCCAGAGTTTATAATTTTAAAAATATATGCATAAAAATTCTTGTAGTATTTGTGTGTGATCTTTCTCTATGCAGTAAGAGTTGTCCTACAGACAAAGTACAAAGGCACAACTGTACAAGGATTATGATTTTATTTTTTTCTTTAGAGTGAGAAATAAAGAAATTAAAGGCACCTCATATAAGCTAGACTTTTTATTTTATTTCTACACTCCATTTGTGTAGGTATGTTTTTTGAATAGCTAAGTAATTCAGCATGGCAAAGACAGGTGTGTGTGCAGGAACTGTGAGGGTCATGTCAGAAAACCCCAAACCTTTACCAAAAGGTGGATTTGTTCTTAAGTTTCTTTGTGTCCTGTTCTTTCTCCAGCTGAAGCCTACAGAGGGACTAACAGAGCAGAAGCCAACTTTGAGCTCATGTTCTGTAATGCATCCATGCCAGCAGCCCTGCCACAAACCACCAGACAAAATGCCCGGGCTTCTTGAACAAAACTTACCGAAAATTAACTTTCATTAGCTGATTTTCAGTTTGTAATTTCCCTTCTTCCTGTCAATCATGAATTGCTATTTACATGTCCATATAAATGGTGATTCTGGAAGGCAGGCTGCACTGGTTCGCAGTGCCTCATTGTTGAGCAGCGCAGACAGTAATTAAATTGGAGCTCAGCTCTTGCTGCTTGTGGATTTAGGAGTTTAAAAGAAGCAGTACAAAAAAGGAATGTTCTTTAATACCACTGAAAGCAGGTTTCTTCCACTTGGAACTGCTTCAAAGATTATTGATTGACCTGTGTTTATCATTTATTTATGCTAAAGCATCTGATGCGTGTCTGTTGTAAAATCTGTTGTTTCTAAAATCAAGATACTTGACTTGTTTGCAATTCACATTTATAATGATCAGTTTTTGCAGTTGTGTAACAGAGAATTACTTTAACTGTTGCTGTGCTCACAAAGAGGACTTTTTGTGCCTTCAGCTGGAATCCATAAGCACAAGACATTTGATGCTGTGGTTTTTTGGTGGTTTGGGTTTGTTTTTTTTTTTTTAAATAAAGCTTTCACTGTGCAAATCCTTTAAATTTCCTACACAAGAAGAGGGAATGTATAAAAGTGCTCAAAGATAAGTGTGAAGCATTTCAGTTCTACCACAAGGAGTCAAAAGCTAGTCTTTCTAGGTTAACTTGTACCCTCTTATATTCTTTTAAAAGGAGACTTTATGTCTGCATTCATTTTGTTAAAAAAAATAAGATGGAATTTTGAAATCTTTTCATGTTACAGCACTAGGTGTAAACTGCAAGGTAAAAATAAGCCGTAAATTACTAACAGGACCAGTTACCAGAAGATGGTTATTGGGTGTCAAAAAACCTGGGGATTTAAAAATATAGACAGTTTTTGAGTAGTCAGAAACGAAATAGTCTTTTGCAGTTAGAAGTCCAGTTTGTAACAGAAGTAGTTTAACAGAACACTGCGTTATAGATTAGTTAACCGAGGCACATTTTTAAGCAAGTGGTACATTCTGCTTAAATGTGGTAAGAAGCCATAGACAAAGATGTTTTGTCAGATTTTCCTGAAGGCTAGCACTGAATTCTTTATTAAATTTGTGCTTTTATGATGTAAGGCACATTGGACTATTTTTCCCAGACAACAGTAAGATCATCCTTCTCTTCAGATATTTCCAACTCCTCCCAGACAGCAAGGATTCTTATTATCCAGAGTTAATAAAAATTTGTCAGTGTAATCATGCTAGGTACATGCTTAAACTACTTGTGGAAAGTTATTAACTCTCACGGGCAGACAGGCCGTATTCTCCCAGTTTACCAGTCAGACCGGTTAATTTGCTGCAGAATTCATTAGCTAGAGGTAGGAGTGCAGGAATCTGCTCCAGTTTCAAGTGTCCACCGAGCCCAGCTCCGCTTTGTCCCAATCGTGGGTGCAGCTGTGTCACAGATGTGGGGTGGATCTCCGTGCTGGCTCTGTCCCCTGCCAGGGGCCGGTGACACGGCTGTGCCAGGGCTGGCAGGCAGGGATTGCACCTGTCCTGAACGGGCAGGAGCAGGGGCGGGTGTGATCCCTGTCCTGAACGGGCAGGGGCAGGAGCAGGTGTGATCCCTGTCCTGAACAGGCAGGAGCAGGTGTGATCCCTGTCCCGAACGGGCAGAGGCAGGAGCAGGTGTGATCCCTGTCCTGAAAGGGCAGGGGCAGAGGCAGGTGTGATCCCTGTCCCGAACGGGCAGAGGCAGGAGCAGGTGTGATCCCTGTCCTGAAAGGGCAGGGGCAGAGGCAGGTGTGATCCCTGTCCCGAACGGGCAGGAGCAGAGGCAGGTGTGATCCCTGTTCGGAACGGGCAGGAGCAGAGGCAGGTGTGATCCCTGTCCTGACGGGCAGGGCAGGCGCAGAGGCAGGTGTGATCCCTGTTCGGAACGGGCAGGAGCAGAGGCAGGTGTGATCCCTGTCCCGAACGGGCAGGAGCAGGAGCAGGAGCAGGTGTGATCCCTGTCCTGAAAGGGCAGGGCAGAGCAGGTGTGATCCCTGTCCCGAACGGGCAGGAGCAGGTGTGATCTCTGTCCTGAACGGGCAGGAGCAGAGCAGGTGTGATCCCTGTCCTGAACGGGCAGGAGCAGAGGCAGGTGTGATCCCTGTCCTGAACGGGCAGGAGCAGAGCGCAGGTGTGATCCTGTCCTGAACGGCAGGAGCAGTGTGTGTCCCTGTCCTGAACGGGCAGGGCAGAGGCAGGTGTATCCCTGTCCCGAACGGGCAGGAGCAGAGGCAGGTGTGATCCCTGTCCCGAACGGGCAGGAGCAGAGGCAGGTGTGTGATCCCTGTCCGAACGGGCAGGAGCAGAGGCAGGTGTGATCCCTGTCCCGAACGGGCAGGAGCAGAGGCAGGTGTGATCCCTGTCCCGAACGGGCAGGAGCAGAGGCAGGTGTGATCCCTGTCCCGAACGGGCAGGAGCAGAGCCAGGTGTGATCCCTGTCCCGAACGGGCAGGAGCAGGAGCAGGTGTGATCCCTGTCCTGAATGGGCAGGGGCAGAGCCAGGTGTGATCCCTGTCCTGAACGGGCAGGACAAAGCAGTTCCACCTGCTGGTGCTGCAGAGAAGAGGGCTTTGTGTTTGCTCATCTTTTCTGTTTGTAAACAAAGGCATGGGAGCTGGTTCTTTTGTGGTGTTAAATCGCATTTGCTCCTCACCTTCTGGTGGGCTTTTGGTTTCTCCCAGAACAGCTTGTTATAGGCGCTGAGAGTCAGGTTTCTGTGTAGCAGAGTTTGCATTTAAAAGGCAAGTCTTTCTTCAGTATTAGGCAGCACATTGTGGACAAGTCTGCAGAATAACCACAAGAACTCCGGTTTTGTAATATACATTACTTCCTTCAGATGCTCCAAGAATTTGCTTATGGAATTCATTGAAACTGGTACAGATTCCTTCTTTTTTCCTAATGTGATTTACCCTTTAGATGAATCAATTTCACAAGGATTAAATACTGATTTCTAAATTTCATCACTTTCATTTCCATACAGATATCATGGTAACAGTCCCTACATTTGTACCTTGCCTGTAGTTCATATATTTCATTTATGTACAAACTCTTTAGAAGACCAAAAGACTATTCCACTTTAGCTAAAACCACTCTAAATTCACTCTATTCTTTAAAAATAATTATTTGACTAAAGTGTTTCAGATACATCTTAAGGTCAAAAAAGAACCAAGCACTCATTTCTGAGTCCAGGAAAGTAATTTATAAACTTAGAGTTTAAAAAATCTATTCCTCATGCATTATTATCTTAATTTTGCCTCAAAATAATTGTCTCTGAAATTAACTGAAACCAAGCAGCAACAAATTACACTGGTTTGGGTCTTGCAGGGTGCTGTTTTAACAGGAGAATGAATTAAACACTACAGAAGCCATCTCAATAAAGATAATCACAAATGTTCCAAAAATCACTCCTAAAAGTTTATGTAACCCCGAAAATTCACATATTTGCTCTTCAATTTTTTATTCATCAAAGCACCTATCTCTTTCCTCCCCGTCTTTTTACTATCTTACTTCTCTTGTTTGTACTGAAGCAGCTTCTATTCATACAAATTATGAAAAGGAAAGTATATATGAGATTGGTGCCTGGAGAGAACCAATATATCATCAAAGGTCTTTGGGATAACATATGGCCTTGGTTCAGCAAAATCACTTCTTCAGTCATTCCATTGCTGCTCAGAAAAGCAGTAAATAATAAGTAACAAGATCTGCATACAGATGTGCTGGTGCTTTGCTTTTCCTTGGAATCAGAAGCTAGAAAGTTATCAGGATAAAAAGTTACTATTACTTTCCTAAATATTTTCTACATATTAAAAAAAATCATAATGCGCCTTCTTAGAGCATATATTTCTTAGGGTTTGTTCTGTTTTAGCATATCTAAACTGATCTTGCTACCCGTTCCTGAGCTGAGTAGATGTTTCTCTGATGCTGGCATGTAAAGTCAGTTGTTGTGTTCTTTAGGCAGATAAAGGAGACAGTGAAAAGTCAAGATAAGAGGCTGAGACTATTCTTTTAATGGCCATTATAGCAAAAGCAACGCGTGCATCATAGGTGGGCAGCTGACTGGGAAGAGTGGCTTGTCAACCTTGGTTAATTTTACAGCTCTTATTAATCTTGGTTTCCAGTACCTTTCCTGTTGTTGGTTTTCCCACACCATTCTGTTGGAACTGCTGGTGTCAGGCGCACATCTGCCTGCAGGTGCAGGCACACACAGCCCTTGTGCATTGTGCAGGCAGGCAGCTGAATTTCCATCAGGCATGTCCCCGTGCCCCATCTGGTGTTGGTGAGTTTGCACGTTGTAGAAGAGATGGTGACTCGCAGAAACCCACATGGCAAAAAGAGACTTATTGGTCATGGTCAGCTCAGGCTTTGCAGGGTGGTGCAGGCGGGCTCAAGGCACCAGGGGACGCAATGCTCTCTACACACCTCAGGCCAAAAGTGTGGCTTTAAGGGCAGCACAAAAATATCTCCCTGACCTAACGTAAGAAACTGTTTCCATCAGCCCTTTCTAGCAGACAGCTTGTCTTTGCTGAATGTTGACAACATGTTATATAAATTTCTCTGCAACAGCTTGTTTCAGAAACTTTCCCCAGTAATATAGATTAAGATAGAATTTGTTTTGACTGCTGTAATGCATATTCATTAGATAAAAGCCCAGACAATTACTATGATAGTTTCACTAATAGGTGGAGCATGTTTTAGGATTTGTTGGGCATGGGATTTGCTGGAATAATCTCAGACAAATTTTGGGGATTATTTTTGTGATGGAAATAATTTTGTATGAAAAGTGAGAATGTAAGCAGATTTGAAAGTGATTTCATTTTGTTTTTACGTTAGTTTGCTCTTACAATTTAAAATCTAGTAAGTTCATACTTTGAAATATTGCAGGTCTCTCAGGGCAGGCAATAAACCACACAATTAAATGGTACCTTTGTAACATAGCTAAACATTGCATAAATGGTAAGCAAAGTTATTTCTAACAGGATATCACTTTATTGCATTCATTTTCCAAAACTAGAAAAGAACTAGAAATTATTCTTTTTCTATTTTCACTTGTATCATATCCGCTTTCATCCATTAAAGTTATAGATTAATTTCAGTTGAGTAGGTAATATTACAGCAAATATGCATACATCAACATTGTTGAGAAGTTGCAAACTAAAGCACAATTCCCTTTTTTGTTTCTACTTAAAAAAAAGAGAAAAGTTGAGAGCAGAATCAATATGAAGAGTATAGGAGCCTAATCCTACCCTAGTACCTGGGAATCTGTTTTCTTGAGGAGCACCAGGCCCTACAGCTTACCCGTCCTGCAACCCATAGAACATTCTCATATGGGCAGGCAGTCACACTGTCTTCAGCGCAGATTGATCTTGGGGATAATTTTTATAGGGATTGGGTCATGCTAACTGGCATTATCAGGAGTGGATCACTGCCAAATTAGTTTCATAAAATAAACAGGGAAGTTAAAACTAGACACTCAGGAAAGCACCTTAGTTCATCCTGACAGGACAGCATCAGAATTTAGTGTTAAAGGAGGTTTAAAAATACACTTGCCTACCGCAGAAGTTATCAGTCTAGACTCCCCATCTGTTGAATGCCTTGTAAGTATCAATAGCACTTCAGTATCTGACTTAGGCAGAAATCATCATGTAAAAATGCTAATAATTTCTCTACGCTGTTTTGTTACAAATGGAACTTCAAAGCTATGAATGCATGTGTTTATATTCAATTTCTATTTATATACTTAAGCACAGACTCTCTAGTACTATGCATATTAATGTGCCAATATGTGCTCCAGCAATGCCTGTATTAATGTACATTCATATTTATATAAAGGGCTGGACTCAATGGAAGTTTTGTCCTAGGCTTCATAAGGAGCTAGGATCCAACCCTGTATTATTTTTTATAAAAAATTGGAACAAATTTCCAGGAATTCATTTAGTTTGTTACGTTGTCGTTTTGTCTTGTAGTTGGATTTTACTTCTTGGGCACAAGTTTTTTACGAGCTGCATCATTTTCAGCTGCTAGTGTAGAGATGTTTCTCTGTTGATAGAGATGCTTCCATACTCCCTTCGCCATCCTCCTTTGTCTTTTTTGTTTTCAGTGTATTTTAATCATTCTCTGTAATCTCCTATACCATTATAACTGATTAATTAACAAACCTTCACTTTCAGGCTCTGAATATTTCTCTTAGACTCAGACCATTTATAATCTAAGCTGAAAAGACAAGATTGAACATCTGCCTTGTATTTAATCTCTTTGCATCTTGTACTCATCATGATTATTGTTTGTTCTTTATTATAACTGGGAGGTTTAAGGGTGAAATGTTACATTCTACATTATCTGGGCTCTTAGCCTGAAAATAAATCCATGCAGATGGGCCATGGGAAATACAGATATCAAGGAGTCCACAACTTGTGGCTTTTTTATAGAATTTTGGACCTCAGATGTCCATTTTTTTCAAGAATCAGCATAAAGAAACTGTGGGCAGAAAAAGACAATGATAGATGAATTGTTTCTTTTGCAGAGCTTTCATCAGTTTATATTTTCAAAATTTTCTTTGCAAATGTGTGGGATAGAAATACACACACATTTGTATACTTGCAGTAAGTAAACAAATCCCACATTTTCATTCAGTTGTCAGATGCCAAGATCTGTGCTTTTCAGAAAATCTCATTAAGGGACCTGCAGCTGTACCAGCTGCTGGAGACAGTGAAAGGACCATCCTCCTTCAGAAGCTCAGGTCTAAGCTTCCCTCAATTCCTTGTCAAGATTTCCATGTGAAGCCGGTTTGCTCATAGCTTCTGCAGGGAGCAATTTTCCCTGCTGCACTTGCTTGCATGTTTTTTTTTATGTAGTTGGGGTTAAGATTTTGAGGGATTGAAGGGAGATCAAGTACCTGTTTGTCATTACCTATATCCAGCTGGAAACCTTGGGATGGCAAGCTTTCTCTTCCCCCTCACTGACTCACAGCATGAAGAGATAGTGGAAATTTTCCCAAGACATTGTACATTTGTCAGCACAGGTAGAAGAGTGGTGAATAAAATAATTTCTTTGCTCATCCCTCCTACTGTCCTAGTCACAATCTCAAACACCAGGTAGCATCACACAGAGGGGTTTTTTTCTCCAAAAGGAATTGTCTCCAAGTGTCACATAATTTATGCGGAATTGAGTTTGCTTCTCCTTTCTGCTGCAGCTGATACCCATGTGTCACATCCATCCAAAGGACTGTGTTGTCCTTGGCCTGAACTGGGACATGGGGTCTGTTTGGGCTTTCCCATACATAATTTCTTATATTAGTTAGATGGTGTCCCCTAGCTGCTGGTGTCTCTTGCAAATACACTTTTCTGTTATTCATGCTATCTAAGCTTTCCAAAATGTGCAGCGGCTCCAGACACTCTGCAATAGCATTAGTGCAGGTTTTGGAATGATGCTGTAGTATAATATAGTTATAAATATTTTCATTCTGGAATTACAGGGGGAAAGAAAACAGCTCATGTCAGTTAGTTTTTGAACTGATTTTTTTTTATTATTTCTTTCAGAACTCTCTGTGATCTTTGTAGGTATTAGATTAAAAAGTAATTTCAAACATGAATAAGAAATAACTTGTGCAGAAAGCTAGCATTTTGGCTAGAATTAGCAATGTGAAACACCTTTCTGGGGCTGTGGCTTCAGTCTGCCAGTTTCCCATGGAGCACAGAGCATGTGTGGCTGAGACCAGCAGAGCCCTGTTGCATTTTGAAATAGTCTCTAGCACTCATTTATTTCCCATGAAGAACTACTTTTAAATATTCCAGGAGGCCTTTCAGGAGAAATCGCATGTTCCTTTTCTGACTGCCTCTGTTTTTAGAGATCTCTCTTGAAGATGTTTTTTCACTTAAAACTTTGCATTGCCCAAATGTATTGTTCTCACATAGGTGGAATCTGGCAGGTGCCCTTAGCTGGTGTCTTTGAACAGCAATGTATCAGCAATGAGCAGATGACTAATGTGGCTTGGTGAGGCTGAATTTTGGGTCAAGTGTTTCTTCAGAAGACAGCTCAAGTGTTGATGGGACTTGGGGAAGATGCAAGACCCTACCTACGACAATCTGTCCTCCAGCAGGAGAGCTGATGGGATACTTGCACCTGAGACCCATGCCTGTGTCATCTTCTGCACATGCTTTCCATGGCCAGAAATCTCTGTTTTGTGAAGAAGTCTATGAAATACGAGTGTGTCCATCCAGGTGCAAGTCAGGGCCTTCAGTTTGGTGTGTGCTAGAGAGTTGTTAAATGCCTGGGATCAGGATGGTCCAAGCAGCAGCCAGTGCTGCTGGATGTGCTCACACGGACCTGTGAGAGCTGCAGTTACAGGGAGTCACTCAGCCATGGTTCTTGTATGTCTCCTGGTGGAATAGTAGGAGTGTAGTGGGCTGTTGTCCCCCCAGCCCTATCAGCAGGGAACACCCGTGTCTTACCTGATGATTTTCTGGGCTTTGGGGGCAGTTGCCCACACTCGCAAAGTGGATTTGCTCTAAATGAAGCTCTGTTCTGAAACTGGCAATGGTGAAAGTTAAAATTAGCTTTTCCTTTATTACTAGGACATATTTTTAGGCCCTAATTCATGTCTCATGTGTACGCAGTCCTCCCACTCCCACAATGGGAGTACTGAACTGGAGTCTGAGGGCTGTGCATTACATTTTCCAGAAAGAGGTGCAACCCAAGATTTTGAACATTTACATTCTCTGCCTTTCAAAAAATGCACCTGTTGGTTTTAGGTGCATATATGGGTTTAAAATAGTAAAAACTAAAAGTAGAATCTGCTATCCTTTGTTTTTTTGTCACTCCATCCTATTTTTATTTTGGTTGCATGAAGGGGAGCTTACCTTAGTTTGCATCTAGACACTGTTAAATGCAAAAAAGCCCCACAGAATATTAGCTCAATTCCTGTGATATTATTTTGGACATCTCCTGTTTTCTCCTTTGGAGCTCCAGAGCCTCTGAGCCCAGCCGCTGGTGTGAGCCCCGGTCCAGCAGCGCACTGACATTGCCTTCCTGTCAGAGCATCTGCAGCTCGTGTTCACAGAGGTCGTCTCTGCTGAAAATGTTCTCGTGGAAGCCCTGATGTGCCGCAAGGGCAGGGCCTGGCCTTCAGAGGAGGTTCCAGCTGGTGCTGTCAGGCAGCACTGAGGGGATTTTGGAGAAATTTGACCTGGCCACAGCTGAGGTGGCAGAGATGGCTGAGCAAGCTGGCGAGCATGGGAAGGAACTGCAGCTACCTGTGATGCTGGAGCCCCTGCCCTGTGATGTCGCCCTGCCCTGCGAGGCCAAAGCTCCTGTCCTGCTATGTGACTCCCCACCAGCATCCCTGGGGACACAGGCAAGGATAGCTGAGTCAGTGCCAGTGGCTGTGAATAAGGAGTTCAGAGGAACCCTGCTCATTTAAAACCCTGCCAATGCCACTTAGAAAATTGTCCAGCAGGATGATGAGCTCCAGTGAGGAATGGAGTTTATTTACTATGGAAACACGGCCTCTGTTCCCATTAGGGCTGGTTGAAGGGGAGGGGACAGTCTTCACCTGCCTGCTGATGCCCTGCTCTGCCCTCTCCAGTGTCTACTTCCAGGTGTGGATGACTGTCCTGAGTGTTTCTGGGCTTCATGCTGTGCTGGCAGAGGGTGACCTTGCAGCCTGTACTAGGAGTTGCCCTTAGGTATGCATGCCTCCCATCCAAAGGGGTGTCTGAGCCCAGGTATTGCAGGGATGAGCCCTCAAGGCAACATCAGAGCAGCCACAGGCTCTTGATGGAGAGTGCTCTGGTCTTGGACATTGTCTGTGTCCCTGTGTTCTTACCGGGGAGATCCATTCCGGGAGCAGAGAAAGAGGACTTCAGCAGCCCCTCACCAGGGCTGTCCCAGCAGCTCCATGCTGGGAAGGCAACCAAGTCAAGAAGATTCTGATTACTGCCACTCCACAAATTATAAATAGTGTAAAATATCTGTGTATTGGCACCATCAGGGATGGAATTACACATCACATAAAATCTAAAGTTATTTAGTTATAAAGTCAATTATTTTCTTTAAAGAAATAATAAAGTCTCTTCTGCCAGCATACTCTGCAGACTAATGTAATGAATCCAATAACCACTGTCTTGAAAAAGAAAAGGAAAAAAAAGTATGTAGAGTTTGGAAAATATCTGTTTCATACTATTATATAAATAAGGGAGAAATAAATGAGACATTTAGAAAATGCAAATCAAATATCGTCTTTGTTTTTATCTGTTATTATGGGCGCTTGCAATAGGTAGGATTAGAAAATGATCACTGAGAAATATTGTTGGCATACTGAATATTTCAAGTCACTGAGGACTCCATTTAAAATAAAACCATCAGCTATATCAATATATGAATGGAGAGGAATCAGATATTTCTGCTACTGCAAAAAATTAATAGCTTAAGTCATTAGCATTAGTGCAACTTGCTTCTCTTTCTAATTTACAGACACAGATCTAGATTAACCGTAAAATATTCCTGGGTTTAGGACACACTGTCCTCCATTGAATGCTTAGTCTGGAAAGGTTATTAACAGTGAATGGGGACTGTTCTCTCAGGAGAGCTGCAGATAAAATGACCAGGGAAAGAAATAGCACAACTTCTCAAATTAGCATAATTAGTAATTATCTCTTAATAGCCCCACTTGGCTTTGGAGACTTGGCACTTGAAATTCCGCTTAAAGTTCAGTGAGGAAAAACAAATTTCACGCTGAAATGTCTCAATAACACAGCTGAGTTGCTGAGGTAATCGTCTGGTTTAGGTAAAGGAAAGGAGATGAACATATGGATAGGAAAGATCTTTGCTGTAAGCACTGTGTTTGTGTTTGCATATGTAAAGCACTCCAGGCTTAATGGTACAATTGCCACTTTCTCTGGGGGTGAGGGGAGGGCAGGAGGATGAGTGGGACTTTTCTCTCTTCTTTACTGGAGAGAAACAGATGAAGATAATAAACTAAAATGAGCAAATCCCATTCATTTTACACTAGAATAGTGTAATTTCTTTTGCAATTCTAGCTGAAATAAAAAACCCAGAGACAGACAAGCCAAGCAGTGGATGGAAAAGCAGCCTTTATTGTAGCCAGTGGCAGAACTAAAACCTCTCAAATGGGGACAGTTTTCCAACATTTAACTCAAGGTAAAATTGGATGAATAAGCACAGGCAGCCTGGTAACCCTAATTTTTTTTCTTTCTGTGGCAGTGAAACAGATGGCTCTCTTAAGATGCTTTTGGCTGGGAAAGAACAAAAGCAGAAGAGAAGTATTTACCATTTTTTACACACCTAAAGCCCAGTCCTCTTTATCCTCAGGCAGAAAGCAATTTATCCATCCATCCTGATGGAAACAAGCCTTTATTATTAAGTAGGCACATTTTGATTTACATGTTGCACAGCTGGTTGGAAGCTTTCCACTGGGAAACACATACACAATTGATAAGCCTTCCTCAACTAGTTTGAAATAGAAAAAGAAGTTGTTTCACTCTTCCCTCTTTGGCAGTTCATGTTGGGTGCCAATACTTCAGCAGTGGATTTATTGTGGTGATGGTTTGGGAGCCTTGATTTCAGTGTAGGTTCATGTTTTGGTCTGTCTTTTTTTGGGGGGGTTCAGGGTTTTGGGGGGGGTTTGTTTTTTCGGGGGTGGAGTGTGTGTTTATATATATATATATATATATATATATAAATGGACATATAAAGCACGTATATTTTGAAGTGCCATATTGCCATATCCCGAAGGTTCAGGGTGTCAAGGCTTGCAGTGGTCCGTGCCACACATGGGCCCTCCTGGGGTAGTCAGCTGCCCTCTAGAAGAGGCACTTTTTGTTCTGCAGAGTGAAGGACCCCTTGGCTGCAGGGAAATTACTCTTTTGGTGTTGTGTCAACATATAAAATAGAAAAGATGAAGACAAACTAGTCAGAGGAGGTTGACAGCTGTTATAAAACTGATAGGCTGACACACTCATGGTCAGAGGAGGAAAGGGTTTGGCTTAAAACTCTAATTAAGGCTGGCCAGGGTCCATTAGCTCATCTTCACTCCTGGCTTTGCAACCTCACACCCTATGTATCACCCTTCTTACACAGGCTCTAGTTGAGAAATGTGATTAAGCAAGCTGCTATACTATGTTTCCAAGGCCCAGTCTCTGAAAGCAATTCAAATGCCTTTATCAACCCACAAAATCCATTTCAAAATTCAGAAAGAGCATGAAAGCAAAGACAGAGAGGGGAGAAAAGAAATGGAAGCAGATCAAAAGAGATGAAATGACATTTGAAAAGTATGGAAATGAGGAGATTATTGAGACTGAATTAATTGCTAAAAAATCCTAAAAGATGCAGAAATCCAGCAGGTCTGATGTAAATATTTGCAGGCTGACAGAAAGCCGAGAGATGGGCCAGTATCATGATGAAACGAACACATTTCTCCCTGTTCCCCCCAACCAGTCCTACTCCCAAATGAGCACTTGACAAATAAATTAAGCTCAAGCACCATCAGTGCAGAGAATGGAGAAGAATATTCTGATGGACACCTGAGATATCTCCTGATAAACTGTATGTGGGCAGCTGCTGAGAAGAAAATGCTACAAAAGAAAAATACCCAATCCCTGACAAGCCTCTTTGTTGAGTGATTGATATGTTTCTGCTTTCCTCCTTCCCTATAATATTGGGAATGTGAACTGCTGCTTTGAGGCCAGAACTATTAAAAAATAATCATCTGTGAACACTAGCTTGACTTTTTTTTACCCCCACAGCATGTAGGTATTGAGTGTTGATTTTTCTTGATACCTCAGACTGGATTCTTTAGGGCAGATTTTTCAGAACAGGTCTTTTTTCATTTTGCTCTTATATTTCATCTTAAGAAATGTAATAGAATCAATTGGGTAGTTACACATGTGTCTTGTTTGCTTACAAAGCTCATTAGAGAGATGATCTTGTTAAACTGAAGAACTCAGAGCTTGACTTCTGGCTCTGCTGCTGTTGTTTTTGTGACTGTGGCAATCCGCTTGCCTCCCCTCTGCACCACGTCTGCCAGGACAGACAAACTGTCATCACTGTTATTTCTAACATCTTAGTGCTGTGAGCCCTTTAGGGACCATTACATTATGGGATGATGCGATCCTGATCTGATTTGGGATTTCCTGGTTGCTGTTGTAAAAGAAATAGCAATATTCCTATGGCATTTAGTGTTATTTTTAGGCATTGCGGGAGCTGAATATGCAACCTGCAGGTGAACTTCCAAAGGCTACTTGTGTGACATTAGGCCTTGTCAGACAGCAATTAATTATTTGGCCTAACTGTGATTCTTGGCAAACCTTAGTGAGGTGGTTAAAGGGCATTTCTATTCTGCTAAAACCAATACTAGAGAGGAATGCTCAGCAGTTCATTCAGGACTGGACCTGTAAAATTGGACAGTGTGAAGAAGAGAAACATGCAAAAATTACCTGAGCAGAAAAATACCTGAGGGTATGTCATTCTCTTAAAAAATGCCATTAGGTTGTACTGACTTCATAGGTAGCATTTAATTGTGTCAAGCTGGTGATCTGCTGCCTTGCTCCATTTGTTTCTTTCCCTTTGCAAATTTTGGAACCACCTATTTTGGCTATTTCTTGAATTGCTGGTAATTCAGAACAGAGAATGAATAAGAACATATTGTGTATTATATTTGTGTTGCTTTCAAACAGAGTTAAGCATAACCTGTATATATAGATCATGGCAAGGAAATATCAGTAATTTTCAATGGAAGAGTAAAATGGACCATCTATCAGGCCTATTCTCCTTCATTTAATAAAAGTAGGTCAATGTAGGTTTTATACTGCTCACATTAGTGTCATTCATTTTAGCTTTACTAATAAAAGTGAATGGCTGGTTGAGCATTACTGGAAGAGGATATCAGAAAAGAAATTAGAAAAAGAAAAATGGGTAAAGAAACCTTACAGAAAATAAAGCCCTACATCATGGGGATATTCCTGTAAAATTTTTTATATAACATCAGCTCACACCCTGGTTTTGAAACTCACGTTTCTAAATGACTGAAGTACAAATGAACTGGAACAGGAGAAAAAAATGTATCTTGTGTACTTGTTTAGCTTCAGATCAACTACTAAACACTCAGGAGATGCTGACAATGGGTTTCATCCAATCCCGTCATGATTCCCATTTAACTCTTGAAGTGTTTAGCAGATAGTCGAGAATGCCATAATCTGCTCTGGCCTCTGCAGTTCTACTTTAGCTGTGACTTGCTGGTTTGGTTCCTATTAATTTTCATGGCCAGGTTCCTGCCTGAGGAGATCATTAGTGGCACAAAGAATGCTGGGTGGTGATTATAAGCTAAAAGACAGGGAGAATGTTATTTTATCTGCTGCTACCAGCATAAGGATGTTTATTGAAGCAGATCAAAGAGGTATGTAAACATGCATACACATATGCACACACATAATAAATCCCATTGCATTTCTTTAATTTGCCTTTTACAGTTTTTAATAATACTGTAATTTTTCATGTAGTTAAGGAAAAATCACTTTTAATATTTCTCATACAGGGCCTTGGAAAGCAGTGAATGAGAAGAGAAGGAATGAGGATTATTTTTATTTGCTTTTCAGCTTTTATTTAAGGCATAGACAGTGCTTTCATATCTTTCCTGAAGGAGTAAAAACCTTTCAAAACCCTTCAGAAGGGATGAAAAGTTGTTCAGCTTCATACAAAAAATGTACACAGATTTCCTTTATATCCTGCACCTTAATTCACTCATTTTTTTTAACCATTTCCCAATAATGCTTGAAAGAGACCATTTTAATGTGTACCTTGAACTAGTTCACGTTAAAATTCTGCATCTATCATTACAGCATTTGAGGAACCATTATTTTTTAGTGCATTTGTTTTAGACTCTTTCCAGGGTCTTGTGAATGGCCCAGTCTCAGATCACAGGTTCTGTTTCGGTTATAGTCTGGAATTGCTGCAGATGTAGGAAGCCTCTTGGTGTCTTCCTCATCCCTTCAATGCCCTCCTTCCATAAACCACCCTAGGCTTCAAAATAAAAAGGAAAAAAAGAGAAAACACATCAGCCATAACAAAATCAAGTAACAAAACAGGTTAGCATAAGAAGATTTAAGGTATTTTAAAAACTTGACCTCTAAACACTGTTTCAAGACATGCCTTAGATTCAGTTTGAACCTGTACAGACATACCTTAGGCTTTTCTATTTTTTACTAAACTAAGAGGAAAAAAACTCCCGTTCTTTTAACAAAGTTGAATTCCCCATTGCATGCTGAGCTAAGGATATCTCTTCTCTGTCCCCAAGCAAAATATTGTAGTAGCAACTGTGAAAGCTTTATAATTAACAGAAAGTGGGAGAAATGAGTTACTTCAGGAGGTCATACTCTAGTAAGTGGAAAACTACAAGGCCCTCTGTGCATCTCACACAGTGCTAAATTCAGTTCAGGTGCTCTGGGCTGTGTGTGGTCAGGAAACCAATGGAACACTTGTCTTAGTCTGCAATTTGCTATGAAACACAGAAAGCCACAGGCAGATGTCAAAAAGAAACAGTGGCATAATTTCCTACAGGGCAGCTTTGTTGTAGAATAAGACCAGTCCCTAGGTAGACGTCATCAGTGGCTGACCTAAGACAAGGTTCAAGGTAGTACATGTACTTTATATGAGGTACCATGGAAAGCAGAAATTATGTTTCACATGTTGAGAGATGGCAACATTTTGGATGAACTAGAAGCTGACTAGATTCTTTTGTAAAATGGGATAGACAGTCTCTGGGGGAGTACAAGTGGTATTAGACCTTATTAGTGGTACTGTAGAAGGCATTTGAATTTATTCGACAATCAGTGAAATCAGTCATTTTAATTTTACCCCTCAGTATGACATTCTATTCTAAAAATTACTTGAGTTTAGTTTTGAAGAGAAATCCCAAGGTTTTACTCACACTTCTGAAGGAATTGTTTTATTTTATACTCACATCAATTGTATTTTCAGTTTGGGGGTTTTTGTTTGAAGAAAGAAACAGGGAATTCAGTAAAGTTCACTTAATCCAGTCTCTCAGTTTAGTAAGTGAGCCATTCCTAAAATAACAATATTTATGCATGATTTCAAGGAGGTGCCCAACCACTACCTGATCTGTATCAAAAGAAGTGTGGCCAGCAGGTGAAGGTAGGTGATTCTGCCCTTCTACTCTGCTTTCATGAGATCCACCAGTAGTACTATGTTCAGCTCTGGAACCCCAGAAAAAGTAAGATGTGGACCTGCTCAAGCAAATCCAGAAGAGAGTCACAAACATGATCAGGGAGCTGGAGTACCTCCTGTGTGAATACAAGCTGAGACAGTTGGAGGGTTTCAGCCTGGAGAAGAGAAGGCTCCAAAGAAACCTTATAGCACCTTCCAGTACTTAGAGGGAGCCTACAAAACAGGGATTCTTTATCAGGGAGCATCAGGATAGGATTAAGGGTAACAGTTTTAAACTGAGAGTGGATTCAGTTTAAATATTAGGAAGAAGTTCTTCACTGTGAGAGTGGTGAGGTAGTGGAACAGGTTACCCAGAGAAGCTGTGGATGCCCCATCCCTGGAGTGTTCAAGGCCAGGTTGCATGGGTCTTTGAGCAACTGGTCTAGTGGAAGGTGTCCTTACCCATGACAGGGCAATTGGAATGAGATGATCATTCATGTCCCTTCCAACCCAAATCATCCTGTGATTCTACAATTCATTCTTTGATTCTGCCCTTCAATGTATTGTTCATATATTATGGTCTTGAAGGATGCACGAAGTTGTACACCAGCATTGCAACTTGTTCCAGGTTGGCAGCTCACTGATGAATTCTCTGTAGCCTGAAGGCCACGTGTAGCTTTGGCTTCTGCAGCACTGTCTGAACCATCTAAGGCACTTGTGCCTATACCTGAGGTTAGTCAACAGTATTTTAAATGTGTATTTATCCTGATCCCTTAAAAAAATTTGATAATGAGATCTATTTCTTCAGCAGTCAGTCCTTTGCTTCCCCCTGTCTTTCCCCCAGAAATCTGTGGTCATGCAAAGGATCTGGTGTCATGACAGAGATGACTTGTCCTTGCATACTTAACTTTTAAACATAGCATTTCTCTTTAATTCCCACTGTTGGAGTGCGTTAGTGTGAGACCTTATGTGGCTTGAACTTCTAGATTTGTTGTGTCCTCTTTAAAGAATAGCAGCAATAAAGCCTCTGTTTTAGAAATAATAATAAAAAAAAGCTTGGGAGAGAGGATCAAAACCCAAAAGATCGCAGCCTAGGTAATTATATTGAGGTTTTAAAACCAACAGGTTGATGCAGTCACAGTGAAATGAATCAGAACAAATAGTAGTTCAGCTTGCTGTGGCGTGAGCTGCCAGTTTTCCTTCTGTCTCCCAGAGAAGAAAGAGCTGTGATCTGCTTTAAATTCTGACATCTGGTAAAGCGTAGTGATGTATGATTCGGCACACAAGCTCGTACATTGCACAACAAAGTATGCCATTTATGAGGCTCTCTAAATATAGGGAAACAGTTTATTTAAGTAATGCAGTAAATAACAGAGTAGATATTTTAGTTCAAGGGAATGTATAAGCCTTGAGGCTGAATTCAAGCAAGGACATTTTTATGTGGATACAGATCTTGGATTATTGAGACTATATGCCTACCTGTCTATAGTTACTATATTACCCAGTGATCATTACTGCCTGTCACCTTGCAAGAAGTGTTCATAATTGGCTAGAGATGATGCAAGAAAAAAATAAAACTCATTTAATTTGTCCCCAAAATTCTGAGCTTTCAATGTGAGCACTTTCTCAGGCAAATGTCACTGTGGTCTGTGTTGTTCAGATTGGTGGAAATTAGGAATTTCAGCATCACCAAACACTCTTCACTGTGAAATCTCAATTAAGTTTTTTTTTTGCTCATTGCTTGGACGTTGGTCTCAGGACTGGGATTTAGATTCTGCAGTCCAGAGTAATGCTTGCAGTGCTAGCTCAGAGCTGGGAGCCAGCTAGCTTCCAGTCTCCAACAGCAGTTGGCAGCAGGTTGCATGTTTAGGAAGGGGTTAAACAGCATACAGGGTATGCAGGAAATCTTCCTTTCCTGTATGTTTAAAGCAAGAAGGTTATGGGAATGCCAGAATCAGAAGTTACACCTGTTACAGCTGTGTTCAGTGACCACTGGTGGGCATGAATCAGTTCAATCCTTGGGAACATATTTGATTTAATATATACACAGTCTTGCTTAAACCAATGTGTTCGCTGAAAGGTAGGTACTTGCAATTATAATTTTCCTATAAATTACCTTTGATAAAGGTATAATACGAACATCTATAATTAACTGTTCAATTCTTTCTTTACCAGAAAAGCACACCCCAAATTCTGAACCCCTCTTGTTTCTCCTGCAAGCTGAAGCCAGCATGTGGAGGCTGTTCAGGCTTGGTCTGAGATATTCACTCTCCTTGGCCTTGCATCGTGGCCCTGGTGGGGGGTCTTCTCATCCCCCATGTGGGGCCCCAGGTGACAGCAGAGCACTGCCAGGTGGAGAGGGGTGTCCCCGTGCACCAGCATCCTCTGAGAGCTGCAGGATGCCCTGCACCAAAGCAGCTCTGTCCTTCTGCCACAGTGACTGCCCCAGGCCTAGGTGGGTTTCATGGGCAAGGGAAGACACCTGCTTCTCTTCAGTTTTTCATTGGGCCATGAGGGTTTAGGTGAGGAATTGATGGGATCACAGAGGAAAAGTAACCCTGTGGGGTCAGAGGATTGTATTGATTTATATCAGTGCTGCGGTTACCCAAAATGCCATAATTTTTAAAAAGAAGCTCTTACTCTGTAGTTTCACCATTAAGATATTTCAACTGGTTTTTACTTTACTGTCTTACCACATTTTGCTGTTATTTACTATTATGTTACCGTGTAGTAGGTTTGCATATATTCATAGTCACAATCCTATTTACTCTGGAAGTTACTGCTCTCATGATTCCTGCTATTTAATTCCACAACATAGTGAGTGAAGAAAAATAATACATCTATTTCTCTTTTTTATATCAGCTCCAGAGTTTTACAATCCATCCTGCTGGCAAGGCCCATAGAAGTTATTTTCCCTTAGAGCACAAGTAGCTCAGAGTCTGATGCTCACAGTGTCAGGGGACCTGGTCTCTCCTGTACATGACCCTGTATCCAATTATCCTCATAACCTGGCTGCTCAGCATTCCCATTGCTGATTACAAGTTCTCCTTACCTTGATTTTTTTTTTTTTTAAATCTGTTGGGCTGGAATAAATGTTTTGTTATTGCCAAAAATCTTCGATCGAATGCAGAATTGACTATGACCAGCTGCATACATGTGTCCATAGGTGCCATAATGTGCTTTTCATACCTAACTACATTCATAGTCCTGTTAAAATAAATGGTACACTGTGAATCTAAAATATGTACATTTCTAACAAGCTGTGTTGGACTGAGGTTTAAGGGCACACACATTGTTAACTCAGAGAACCCATGTCCATCTAAGGAAACATTTTTTAACCTTTTCTCTTTAAAAGTATAGTATTTTCTATTTTATAGTATTTCAAAGATGGGAACTGGATTTATTGAGTATTATTGATAAAACATGGCTTGAAATTTTTTTTAGTCCATTTATGCTTTCACATTTTGGGAGAAAATGTGTTTTCTTTTCAAAGAAAAACACATTATGACAGTGAATTGAAAATCTGGAGAAATATGTTTCTGTCAAGAAACAGTGATCTTGCAATTGAAACAAAGCATGGCATGGAGAATAAAATTATTTTCTGCCATTCATAAGACTAGTGCAAAATTTAAAAGTTTTAAACTGGACACTTACAGGTATTTCCATATTTGTAAATAGAGTTGCTTTTGTCAAATCTGTATGTTTTCAGCTGAGAAAACAAGCTCTTTATTCTACTCCATCCAAGCTAAGACTATGTCTGCATCCTTGTTTCCCATGACACCTACAGCTTATCCAGATGTATCCAAGAGGAGTTATTGGGGGTTTTTTGAGTATTCCTAGCAGCATGGTCCTGGTAACACTGTGCTTTAACACAGCCATGAACACAAGCTGATTTACCCTTCATTTGGTTGATTGGTTGGATTTTTGTGTCTGAGCTCTGTTCTGCTCCAAAGACTTGGGCTGCCACCTGTGATAACTAGTTTAAAAATAAGTGAAGCCCATCTCTGACTGCAGTGACAGCTGTGGCACTGGATTAGCATCCACCACATGGAATGTGGGACGCAGCACATAGACAGGACAAATGCAAACACTCATAATGGACACAGCTGATAAAAACACAGATTGTCTCCTGAGCACCTAGCTGGCCTTTGTGCTGCAGGTAGTGCTGCATGAAACCCTGGAAAAGCAACATCAGACTAAACTAAAGCAAGCGATGTCATCTTTCAATTCCTTTGCTGAGTTTGCTCAGCCATTCCTGCACTGCCAGGGGCAGTGTGGCTGCCCCAGGTAAGGGAGGAAAGTGGAGAGGTTTAACACAGTGTTGTATCCCCACCTTATCCTGCTCTTTCCAAGGAAGCTGTAGGAAGACCAGAAGATTGGAGAAAGGAAAGTCTTTGAGCTTTCCATCACCTTGTCATTATAGTGCTCTGCCAAAACCATCATTAGTAGCTGTGAGAAGTTCTAGCATGCTGCAGTAAAGCAAGGGAGGCACTTTGTGCATTCGCTGCAGACTCCCGTCATAACCCAAACAACATTAACTTGCTTTCAGTTTCATACAAATGAGCTGCTCATCAGCTCTGTTATTACACAAACATGTAGCAGCTGCACTGCAGAAACAGATTGCTGAGAAAGTGCTTCAATTCAGCTCTCTTATGCAACTTTCCTATCATTCTACTCAATTGATTAACTGCAGTTTTACTGTTAATTTAATTTCACTGTTGTCAAAGTCCTCATGTATTTTTTCCACATGTTTGCATCTTTTGGTCCTGGCTGTGTCTAATGCACCTTTAAATCAATTATTTAAAGAACTCTCTTAGGCCTCAATAATTTAAAATGTCATCACAGGCATCAAGTATCCAGTAAAAAATATTTTGATAGGTATAAAACCTGCAAAGTGTAATGACATTACAACATGCCATTGTTTTTCCACTGATGTAAAATTTTATTTTCTATCTCTTCTTGCTATATTCAATAAAAATTTAAGGTAGCTTGTGAAAAGTTCAGAGAGCAGTAAATAAATAAATAAATACATAAAAATTGAGGCTTGAAGAACTTAGAGCTGGCATCTGTGACTACAGTTGTCAGTTACTGTGAAGTTTGTCTCTTAGGTCTGATGCATTCTGGATGCATGCACTTAGCAGATGAAAAAACCTGTCTTTTGGGAATGAAATATGAGTCAGTTCTCTGCACACTTAATTCAAATTAATTTAGGCTTACAAAACTTGTCATACTGGTCGTCACTAACTAGTTTATGGCTGGGAGAACTAATTTTCTCCTTTCCTACTTATTTTTTCTGTTCCTATTGCCCATCAACCACACAAACAGTTTTACATAAGACTACACCTTCTGGAATGATTCTTCTCCAGATTCACCAGCTTGTGTGTTACACCTCCATCATCCATCAAACCTCTTGGTACCTGGCTGTTCTCTAAAGGGCAGAGTGGTTTTCTATCTATTTATTTTATCCTACCAACAAATCTGCGTCTCAGAGCAGCTTGACCTCCAACATCTATGAGGGAGCATTCAGATTCTCCTCCAAGATGCTGAGAGTCACTGCCGAGAGGCAGAACCCTCTGCATGGAGTGGAAGGATTGAGTTGCCTGTGGTGTAGGGCACTGAGAATGGGGGAGCTGGGCAGTCAGAAACTGCCAAAATACATATGCTATTGTGCTTCTTGTGCAGTTCAACAGAGCTTTGTCTGCCTAAAGGAAACACTGAGAGTCTTCTGGAAGTCATCACAGGCCATCAATGGTGTAATAGCCCCTGTCACAGAATCCTAGAATCCAGTTGGAAAACACTCTTTAACATCACTGAGTTCAACTGTTAACCTAACAGCCAACCTAACTTGTCAAGGGATTGTGCCAACACCCTTTTGACATCTCCATTTGTATTTGTCATGTAGTATAAGGCTAAAGAAAAGAACTTATACCTAAATGTTTCTTCTGCATCAGAGTAAATGTGTCTGTTTCACTTTCCCTTTTTCTGTTACAGCAGGAGACCTGTACTTAATTGCAACAGTCTCTCAGATTTTAGCTAATCTAGAGGCCCTTTATTAAGTAATACGGGGGATGTTTTTATATTAAATCTGTCCTATTGAACATAATTAATGGACAGATAAGTTTGAAACTGAGAGATTTTTCTGCACTGGTTTTCTGATGGGATATGCAGCAAAACTGTCCTGCACTTAGGAGTTAATCTTGTTCTTACACCCTTACTACCTTTTCTGGGGAAGAAGTTTTCCAGGTGTGAGTTTCCTAGTTCTCTAACAAGTCTGTGAGCATGACGGCCATGCTCTGACTGTACAAGACCTCAGACACAAGCCTAGCTTTTCTGTGTTATTTAATGCCTACCATGACAGATTTCTTGCATTATAATGCAATATAAATGATAATAATAAAGTATGAAGATTATTTCCTAAGTAAATCAGTAAGCAGTCAGTTCTAATACTATACTGCTATTTGTTTAACTTGTTCTGTGTAGATAAAACCACAGGTGCTCTTTTTTTTTCATATGAAGGTGACTTATCTATAAAACAAATAAGATGGGCACCAGCTGCCCAAATTGTTCTCTAATTCTGTTCAAACAGTGAGCTTTGTCTTTCCAGGAGAAAATCCTTCCATTTTAAGTCTATAAATGGCAGCATAAGTTCACTTAGGTGCACAATAAATGTTCTGCTTAGGAAAAAAAATCGTTCAAATTACTGAATGGGATAAACAGTATTTTTCATCAAGCACCACTAGCATGGGTCCTGCCATTAGGAAAATGCTCATTTGGGGTTTCAAGTGATTAAGGTGTAGATAAAACAGGAGACTCTGAAGGGCCCATGAATGTATCTGAGCATTACTTACATTTTGTATGAGACATAAGCCCCTAATGTCCTCTGTTCTTATCCTGTGACCCATGTAAGAGTTCTGGAAAGCCCTTCTAACTTCATGTGGCCCAGGCAGGTGCAAAAGAAGAAGTTTTGCAATAGGACTTTAAAATTTTGGGACTTTTTCAAGACATACAGGGATATCTTGGAAGTTCACTCTCAGTTACTGTATTGTGCTACTTTAGCCTTTGGGCCATACAGACAGATACCAAATCTTACTTTTTCTCAATTAAAAAAATGTTTATTTTCCTTTCTAGACTACTGAATCTTGTTCTTTCTTGCCTCCTTTTTGTTCTTTCTTGCCCCCTCCCCAAGCTAAGCAATAGGCGCAGATGAAATGCTGACAGAATGTCCATTTCAGAGGGCAATTTTCACTGATGGATTATATGTCTATAACAGGTGGATCATCATTCTCACTTCTGTCTTTGAAATACATTAGTAACTGTTAGTCAGTGTTATCACTGGTCTTGCCTTTGCAGCAGCTGCACTGCTCTGACTGCTCCACTCTGTCACTGTCTTTGCCCTTTTGCTTGCCCAGCATTTGACTTTACGGACATTGACCTACCTTGGCCTCCCTCTTATTGGTATAAATTATGCTATTCTAATCCTCTGGCTTCTTTTCTCACTTGTGCCACTTTTGTTCTTGTTTAATTTAACATATTTCAATTTATCCAGGCACTTTTGGGTAGCCTGGATCCACTCTATATATTGAGCGCATCCAGACTGTGAGGGAGTTGTACCCAAATTCTGAATCTTCTGGCTCTTCATATTAGATGCTGAGTTATCACTTTATAGCCCTTGATGAGTTTGTCTGTTTCTTCCTAGAGGGCTCTTTGCTTTGTTACAGTATGAAATGGTAATCAATAAGGAAGGAAAAGAAAAGGAACTAAACAGACATGGTAAAAAAGTGATCATCCAAATATCTGAAATGAAAGCATTCAAAATCATCTGCTATCCTCACTGTTTTCACTAGGCATTATAATGCATGCAATATATAATATGCTAGGCTCTCATAAAGTAGGAAAGACTGGGATCAGGTATTTAGTAATGTCAGGTTCATAGAAGTTTAGTACTTAGAACTTGAGTGTACATGAAAACCTTTTTCCCGCCTCAACCAAAAATACATAATAAGCATACAAAAATTTAAAGATAAAATGAAATTGCGTTTCAAAGAAATGTTGGTCATGATGGTAAAAAAATGGTTCTTAAAAGCTCAGGGCATAAAATTCAACAGCAATCAGGATCCTTTTCTCCCCTCCTTGTCCTTGAGGCTTTTGTGTTCCGGGAGCTGTGGAATAGAAGCAGTAGAAGTTGTACCAAAAGGATGCAACATGCTTGAAGCTTCTTCTGTCTTTGAGTTCATCTTTTGTCTGCACTCCTAAGTAAATAGCCAAGCCACAAAGAATTAATCTTGGAGCAGTCACAAGTTCCCAAGTATTTGCCAACCAGCCTTTGAGTGTGGAGCACAGATTAAGCAGCCACAATAGAGAAGAAGCCTGGTGAAATTGATCATTCGGCTTGGGAGAAATCATAATTAGCTTTCCTGTAAAGCAGCTGCACAGGAATGGAGCTTCTAAGCCTCCCTGAGACTCCGACAGATCTCTTGGAATCTGGTTTACTTACTCCTTTTGAGATTCAACTCTTGTCTGCTGCATTATGAGCATGAGATCTGTGAGTCCAGGGTGCTGGCAGTCAGGGTTTGAAGGGTAACATTCTTGTGCAGTAACCATGCAAAGGCTCCATCCAGTTTCCTTTTCCCTATACTGTGCAGTGATCAGCGAGGCAGGAAAGCACCAAGGGAACCGACCAAGAGTCCACTTTTAGCTTCTCACCTTCCCAAATCTTTCCTAGTTGTTCTACACTGCTGCACTGTTCCTGAATAGCAGGAACATTGTAAGTGTACTGGCTGCAAGAAGAAAATACACTGACTCTCATTCCTGCACCAGTTACTCTCTTTGGTCCTGCTGGAATAAAAAAAAATTTCCTGCAAAGTCGCTTACACTTGCTGCTCACTTTATTGTAATAAACATTGACCTTTTAAACCACTAAACCTATAGAAGGCTAAATTATAGAGTTTACCTCCCTAGATGCTCCTTACCTGTCATAATGAAGGAAGTTTACAGTGAGAAAGTGAATGAAGCAAGCATGTTTTTAACCATATGGTAATTATCTGCTATCTGTGCAAAAGACATAAAGTGTTGTTTACTTGATGTGAAAAGAGCATCTGAGAAAGGATTCCCTGGAGAGGGAGTGAGGGAGATTTGGCACAATGGCAGCTCTTCTGATGGCTTGTAATAGACCCTATAAATTTGGAATATGCTATTGTTAATCAGTAGGGATTGGAGCTGCTTGGCACATGATGTTTTGGTTTTAAGGGGCAGGTAAGTGTCTTGCCAAGCAGATGGGGTTTTTTAAAAACTGTAATTGAATTATGCAAATGTATAATTGTTTGTTGAGCTTTAAAAGTAAGAATAAAGAAAAAAAATGTGTAAAATTGCATCCTTAGCTCTGTGCTGTCAGTAGCATATTAAATAAGAAGGAAAAGTTACTTTAGCAGTACAGACCAATAAGATATAGGCTATGTTCACTCTCCTAAAAGTATAATTTAGTTTGAGTTCTCTTTTTCTGCTTCCAGTACTAATGTAATATTATTTGCTTATTAAAAGAAAAGAGCGGGGTGAGGGGCAGGGGAGAGAAAGGAGAATCTGTCCAAACTGCAACCACACATGATTGCAAATCATTTAATTTTCAGTACATTAAGTTACCCAGAATAACTGCCAAGGCTCATTTGCACAAATGTACTTAAACTGCTTTAGCACTTTAATACTAAAAAAATTAGTTGTGAAAATCCAGCCAAATCATTTGCACTGTAGTGGCTGAGTGATGCACACTTAGAATCCCTTACATCTGCCCTAAAGTGCACAGACTCAGCCTCAGACATGTGAAAAACAATTTTTTTTTGAAAACTCATGTGCTAAGTGCCAGATAAGGAACTTTTATTTCATTATTTTATTTTTTGATTGATGGCATTCAGCTTTAGTCATAAAACCAAACTTTTTTCTTTTTTTGAGCTGTGGGGCTACTATTCACTAAGAGTAGTGAATTCATGGCTAATGCTTTTTTTAATGAAATGTTCTTTGTATCAGAAGTTTTCAGAAGATTTTCAGGCTAAGTAAGCCAAATTTAAGCAGTGAGACCTTGAGGTGGAGATTTCAGAGAGGTAAAATGAGAAGCTGAATTGTATAGATGGAATGAGCTCAGAAATAAGATACAGGAAATATAAAGAAACAGAATAAACCATAAAAGAATATCCAGAAAATGATATGAAGAAAATGGAGATAAGATCCTCAGAGTATGATTCTTGGAGAAGAAATGAGTGAGCTGGGAAAGAAGGGTTTAAGAGCAAAAATCTGGGAAAGCTATGGGAAGGCAGGCTCATGTGACATGCAGGTCCAAACTCAGCAACAAGGGAAACCACAGCTAAAAAAAAAAACAAACCCTTTTCTATTACATGCTGTCCTTCAGCAACTCCTGAAGATGCAGAATGTTTGCCTTTAAGTCCTTACTTGTATGAGAAGTCCTTTGATATCTGTCGGACTTCCAGTTGTGTTAGTCACTTGAGCAGGTATTTCAAGGAGCAAGTCCTTAAGGTATAAATTTTTCATGGCAGTTTTTCAAACTAGGCTCTTAAGCCCAGTGCACATTTATGGTACCATTTAAATGAAAAACAATAATATATGATATAGCCTGAATATTATACTTAATGAGCTATATTTTCTTTTAAAATAAGGTTACAGACTATAACCAGAACATTATGCTGCCATAAATTTCATGAGACTTTTTTTCTAAACACCTCAGTCTATAAAAGTCAATGACTCACAGAGTAGACATAATCTAAGGGAAACTTTGACCTTTTGCATAATAAGAAGCCTTCCAGCCTGTCATGTCAATGGTCTGATTCCTCTGAGTGTACTCTGAAAGCATCAGTAAAATAACGGTTACGGCAATTTCCATCTGGAACTTGCATTTTAATAATTCTGTAATTATATTTAAGCAGTAATCTCCTTTGCACGGTTCCTTTTTTTTGCATTGTTACTCAATGGCCCACATGATTATTCACCCCTTAACTCACAGCAGTTCACCTCATAGAATTTGAGGAAGCAGGTTGCAAGCCGTATGATGGTGATGCTGTTGTTTCTTATGGCAGTCAGAACAAACAGGATGTCTTTATTCCGTCTTTATGTATGTGGACTTCACAGGAACAGTTCTGGGGGGTTTGATGTCAGTGGATATGTTTATGTGATGGAAAAAGCAACACTTGGTTTCACTGGGAGTAATGGCGGCAGAGGATCCGGGCTGATTTGTCAAATAATTTTGCCCTTTACCTTTCCTAATCTCAACAGGCACAGGCCAAAACTTCTCTGATATACAGTAAACATTGGTAAAATCAACTTTCAGTTAATAACATGGCATTCCAAAGGAGCTGAAAATGAATTTTTGTGACTATTTTTTTTGAAGTCTTTGGGTTTCATGAAAGTGCTTTGTGAGACCAGACTGAATGCTTCTCTAAAAGGTCAGACAAGCAGCTTCCTATGTCCTTCATGATGGAGAGCGTCCTGCTTTCATAAACAGTTTTCTTATCAGGGGTCTGCAAAGGATCTGATTAAAATGTTATTAAATAAATAAGTTATGCAAAAATACGGGTTGAGCCCTCCAAAATACTTAGCAATCTATGATAATTCTATGAGTTAGGTGGGGATAAAAGGTAGAGGATGAGCAAAGGAGAAAGAAAGGAATTTAAATAGATGAGTGAATTATTTTGAATGATTACTCTCCTGAAAAAAAAAAAATCAATATATTGTTTTGGCTACATTTCCTTGTTTTTCTGAAGATCCTATATTTGTATAAAACTTTTCTTCCTATACTAGGTTGCATATTTTACTGTATTCATGGTTGTGTCCTTTCTTCAGCAAAAATTTTTTTTAAAAAAGCAATAATGTTCTTTTCTGTAGAAAGGACAGGACAAAAAAACCATTGTGAATATTTTTTTCTTCTGACTTATCTACTAGTGGAACTGGGCAGTTCTTCACAGAATCTTGTGGGTTCCACCATATCATCTCTTTTGTATTTGGGTGGATGAGAAGACATGAACTAGAAAACTGCATGAGGAGGGAATGGAGACCTCAGGTAGCCTTTCTGCTTGTTATGTACTCAAATATCTGCATTTAGTTCACTGTAGACAAGCTGTGAGCTCCAACCAGCAGACATCTGCTGAGGTACATCAGCCTCCAAGTCTTGGCAGTGCTTCAAGTGATTTGAGATTGGGTTCAGTACTGTCCTGACTTGTGACTTGTGGTGGTTTGAGGTTGATAGAATTAAGTGGTATGGGAACCAGGACATCCTTCTGACTGTCCTGGGAAAATTTATAAGTCGCAAGAATTTAGACAGAATGATAATTGGCACATCACAGGGTAAAAAAGGTAGAATTTGGGGATTTTAGAATATGAGATCAGGGGACAAAGATGGAGGAAATGGGGTGTGTCCCTGAGCTTCTTCTTCTTCGTCCTCTTGTTCTCCATCTTCTGTGGTGATGTGGCACATTTTGGTTGGTCTGGAACAAAAGTACACTGTACAACATAGTGGATAGATATTGGAGAATTGTTATAAATAAAGCATACATAATTTTCAGTACAAAAGACAGTGCCGTCCCAAGGGCGAAAGGGATAGAGAAAGGAAGAGAGAACACCACAACTTAGCCTGAAGA
This sequence comes from Sitta carolinensis, assembly GCA_032173965.1. NCBI lineage: Eukaryota > Metazoa > Chordata > Aves > Passeriformes > Sittidae > Sitta > Sitta carolinensis. The sequence goes on along the minus strand of CM063284.1, from coordinate 10,772,260 downwards.
GAGAACACCACAACTTAGCCTGAAGAGAGAACACCACAACTTAGCCTGGAGGGAGAACACCACAACTTAGCCTGAAAAGAGCACACCACAACTTAGCCTGAAGGGAGAACACCACAACTTAGCCTGAAGAGAGAACACCACAACTTAGCCTGAAGAGAGAACACCACAACTTAGCCTGAAGAGAGAACACCACAACTTAGCCTGAAAAGAGCACACCACAACTTAGCCTGAGGGGAGAACACCACAACTTAGCCTGGAGGGAGAACACCACAACTTAGCCTGAAAAGAGCACACCACAACTTAGCCTGGAGGGAGAACACCACAACTTAGCCTGGAGAGTGGAGAGAACACCACAACTTAGCCTGAAGAGAGAACACCACAACTTAGCCTGGAGTTCAGTACAACCTGGCCTGCAGAGAAGACCGTGGGGGGCCAGGGAATGAATATGAGATAAGCAAAGAATAAACAAATTCCTGAACACAAGAAAACAGACGTCTCAACCTCTTCTTAAGGCACAGGGCTGGGGGAAAACAAAAAGCCTTCACAGAGACAGAGAAAGAAACAAGTTAAGTCAGGTGGAAGCTATGCTCACAGAAACCCCAGGAAAGCCCCAAGAAAAAACAGCAAGAAAACATATATTTTTCATATTGTAAAAACCTAAAAGGTGGACAACTAAAAGCAAGGTTTATTAACTGTCCTGAGACCTTGGGAAAGCCTCGTCAGGTGTATTGTGGAACAGCAGGAGACTCATCCGGCTGTGTAACACTGGTGGTGTGACCTGCAACAGGACATACAGACTGCTCTCCTTTTGCCTGTCTAGGCAAGAAGTGCCTCAGCTGTACTTCAAACTTCATTTATCTGTATTCTGCTTGTTACTCTCCTGTGTTCTTTATTCATATTTTCTGGTTTATTTGGTATTTTATGTTTACTGACCCTCACTGTTTCACAGGGAGCCTTTTCTTAGCTTTTGATTTCAGTCTATTACTTGATTCTTATCTCCAGTCCAAAATTCAAGGTAGTATTTTACTCCTTGGCTGCATAGTCAAACACAAATGCCCAGTTTCATGCATATATCTAGTCCCTTTAAATTCACTGCTACTTTCACTTTGATTTCAGTGAAACTGATGTGCAAAGTACCAGTTTAAAGTTAAGCACGAATTGATTGCAAAAAGAGGAAGTTTATCAGTATGACTATTCAGTTATGTAAGAATTACTATAATGTCTGCTCTTTTTATTTTATAATGTTCTCAAAGAAGTCACTTCTTTCTCTTATCCTTAACAGACTAACAACAGAAAGATTTTATCTTTCCCCATATGCTCCTCACTTCTGCTTTTTCCAGTTTATTCTTGAACATTATTTTGACCTCTAAATGATGATGTACACAGATAATGCTACAGGTTAGTAGCATTTATTTTTTAAAGTTCTAACCTTCAGGTTTTGTACAGAACATCAAATAGGAAGTTGAAGAATAAATACAAAATGTTTAATTCTGATTTCTGTGCAGAGGAATCAGGAAATTGGCAAAAAATAATTGCATGGGGCTTTATTTTATGCTTCAAGTAAATAAGCCTGACTTTGTGATGTTTGTACTCTTCTTTTCCTGTATAAAGACCAAGTGACTGAAAATACTGGATGGATTGATGGGGATTTATTTTGCAGTTGTAGGAGCCTAGTGTGTTTTTTGAATGTGAATGTGATCTCATTGGCAGGGTTTGCACACAGATGTGTGGCATTAACACAGTGGATAATTGGATATTGCAAATGAATTATCTAAATGTGGTGACTAACAGGATAATGTCCCTAGCTGATGTATTCAACACTTCTTTAACATTAAGATGAAAAAAAAAAAACCCAAAGTTATAAGAATAAATGTGCCTCTTTGAATTTGATTTTTTAATCAATAACAGACTAAGTTTTCATTATGCAATTAACTATATTTATGTGTGCACATATATTCTTATATGTGGAATATATCCTCACAGCAATAAGCATATGTGTATCGAGAGATGTATGTTTATAGTATCTATATGTTGTTTTAGTAGGTATCTGTTACATATATTAAAATAAAAGATTCTACCAGAGGGCCTTGGCTCATTAAAAGAAAGGTTGATTGTATGTCACAATGACAAAGAAACTCCTGTCACATCTTTAAGGCTTATGAGAATAATATTTAGATAAATAAATAAAAAAGCAAAAGACATGCAGCTATTAGGGACATTATACATTATCAGAGATACAGATCAGTCAGGAAAGATGCACTGATCTTACCAGTTAAAAATCTAAACATGATCTTTTTCATCCACTTTTAAAATATTTAGTAACCTTGGTTTTGTTCAGTCATATAAGGTAGTGGTTTGGCCTCATCAATACTGTCCCTTGTTTCATACAAAACTACATTTTCAATTTTTACGGTAAAATACTGATATCTACTATATTTGATATTTTTCCATGCTTTATTTTCTTCCCAGTTAAAATTAAATGAAAATATCATGGTGATTTATCCATTTAGATCCCACTGAAAACTAAATCACTTTTCTCTCTGAATCTTTATTGGTGGAGTATTATTCATTATATTTCCTAAATGAGCCAAAGTTTCCAAAATCATGATTACCATCTGCACAAATGGTTAAAACATAGCATAATGATTCATATAATGTGACCCACATTCTGTTTCTTATTTGTCCAATGTGCCTGCAATGATTATTTCTTGTTCTATTCTGAGGGATGATTTAAGTGTCAGATATCCACAATATTTGTAATATTTTCTTTGAAATTTAGCTCTGGAACCATTTTACTCTTTATCACTGTAGGTAAAAAAACTCCTCAGTCTTCATTGTCCAAATGTAAAATTACTTTTCTTGTCACTGTTATTGTCAACTGAATTAATTTGTCTCCTAAAGTATATGACTATGCTGCTTCTACCTTAAAATATAGACATTTTGGCTAAAACTTAAGACACATTTCCCTATAATTTTTTTAAAGTAACTACACAACATATTCAGTTATTTAATTTCAAGCATCAGAGTTTAGTTTACTTATGCCAGGAAATAAATTATATATTTCCTTGGTCTTCTGTTGTTTGTGCTTTTAATGTAATTTTGAGGGGCTATTTAGTGTGGAATTTTAGATCATAGGAGTGTCATCTGTGATATCAAATTAAATTCTCCTTCACTTTTTAATGGATTCAAATGGTATTTTACAAAAATGCTTTTCAAATTTGCTTGCTAGGCTATGCTTCAAATAAAAATTCAGAAAAATAGATAAGTTACATTTCTGTCATCTTGAAAACTATGCACAATACTGGGCATAAAGGTCGCAACATTTTTAACTATTTGAATTCATAAGATGTTCAAAGCAGACTAAATCCATCAAAGGACTCGCTTCTGGCTGACTTATGTACACCAGATGGATGTACATGCTGTTAAATTAATTTTAATGGGTTTGCCTTAAAAGGTGTGTGTTTAGGTGTGCCAAAGACCTGACATTTGTATGCAGTGGGGAAAGAATAATATTTTGTTTCTGGGATGTCTTGGTGTAACCCCAGTGACCAACCCAGCCCCACTCAGCTGCTCCCTCACTCCCCCACCAGCGGGATCAGGGAGAGAATCAGGAGGGTACAGGCTGGAAAACTCGTGGGTTGAGATAAGGACAGTTTAATAGGGAAAGCAAAAGCTGCACACAAGCAAAACATAGCAAGGAATTAATTCAGGGTTTCCCATTCAGGTGTCCAGCCATCTCCAGGTGGGCAGGGCTCCATCACACATAACAGTGACTGGGGAAGACAAACCCCATCACTCCAAACCTCCCCTCTCCTCCTGCTCCCCCCAGTTTACACACCGAGCACGCTGTCAGTGCTCTGGAGTGTCCCTGTGGTCAGCTGGGTCACCTGTCCTGGCTCTGTCTCCTCCCAGGCACCCCCAGCCTCCTGGCTCTGGGGGAGCCCTGCTCTGCAATAACAAAAACATCCCTGTGTTATCAACCCCTGTTCAGCACAAATCCAAAACACAGCCCCACACCAGTTCCTGTAAGATAAACTCTACACCAGATAAAACTTCTCTTAACCCCTAGGAGGGGAGGGAAGGAGGCAGGGGGGTAAGTGGAGAAAGCAGAAGGAGTAATGAAATGATGCCAGGCATAGGAAGTGGGTTTTTAAAGCCTATGGGGCCATAAAAAATTGTTTGCTATTATGGGAACCATCTTTTGTAGGAAGCAGAATCTTCCAAAACACCTTTCCTTAGAGATTTTGAACACTGTTATTAACTAAATGACTTAAGACAATGGCTGCAACCCTATAAGTTAATGAAGGAAGTTTCTGACAGTACATGTATATGGTGCAGGTTTTAAAATGGAAATTTAAGACATGACATAAAAAAATTGGTTTTGCTTATTCTGGAATGGATAAGGTTATTATTATATATGTATGTTTATTGCTTGCACAGTTAGCAGTTACTAATGCTGATTCCATAAATAACCAAATTTTGTACTTCACTTTTACATGAAAGTCAAATGAATTTCTTTACAAAACTAAAATAAAAGTTATAGCTGAACTCTAACCACAAAAAACATGGAATACAGGCCACTACTGCTTCCTAATTACATCAGGGTTACAGGCAGAGCACACAAAACGTTTAAAACAATGCCTGGACACCTTTGTCCAGCCTGAGATTCATGATAAAAAGCTTTGAATGTGTGTGTGAGTTAAGAAGCAGCAGTTTCTGTGGGCATCCTGCTTCTCCTGTACCAATTCTTCCCACCTCTGTACTGTAAAGCCTTTGACTTTGCATTTTATCAGGAGGAGTCTCCAGTTGAGAAAAAGCACAACTAGCAGGATCATTGCCATAATATAATACTTGTGAAAATATGCTGAGTTTTGAATTGGACAGCATAATCTGATGTATAGGCATGTAAGTCAGGATCTGATTTACACTCGTTTCTTGTTTGGTTGTAGACTTCGGTTTTGAATATTTTTTTTTTCCTTTTGCCCTTCTCTCCTTGAATCTGTCTTGATTTCACCATTAACTGCATGGGTAAAGGACTAGCTTTTTTTTCTTTTATCTTTGTACTTGTCCTAACACTGTCTGAAGCTCTTAGATGAAGCCATAATTGTAAAATGATAAAAAAATTACATATAAAACTTAATGGGAAATGAAAACATTTTTAATCTTGGAGTGGAAAAGGCAATAAGAATTTCAGGAAGCAAAACCTGATCAGAGTGATGGAATTTCATCTTCAGTTATACCTGACCCTTTCATCATAACCAGCAATTTAAAAACTGTCTTAAATATTTGTTACTGTGACACAGATAGAAACACACAGCAACACACACAACAGATGTTCAGGCAGAGAAGAAGAAAGGAAGAAGTCTCTTGTTTATTGTTGACCTCGTATATATAAGTTTCTGGACAGTGAGCAGAGATTGGACAGAGAAGTTCCCACCTCTCCATCTCCACTGGTCACTTGAGAAGTCCATCAGGTGATATCTTTTACAAAGGAATGTAAAAATTATTCTTGTTTATCTTACAATTCATGAGAACTGACTCCACTATACTAAAACAAATCAGAAGTCTTATTTTCAGGGACAACAAATATTAACTTAGTTGCAACTTGATAACATGCTATGCGAATTTTGCAGTCTCAGAAACACAGAAGAGACCTACTGATGAATTTTCTCATATAATACAGAAGTTGCCCAATCCCTCAAAATGTGCTTGAACAAGAAAGGGAAGCAGTGTTGCATGCTGAAAATGCCACCAGAAATGAGAACCATTAGCAGAACGTCATGACACATGTTTCAGGGTAGAGATGGCAACAGCACCACACTGCCAAGGACGATGGTTTAAAGGATGTTCCTGAGTTCAGGAAAGGCACATAAGTGTCTTTGTGGAGGTGGACAGGACAGAGTATTAGAGTTAGCCAAGAGGAAGCAATTTATATTATGCATCTGAGGATCCTGCAAACAGCAGCAAGATCCTCAGAGGATGTCTTTCTCAAACTCTGGAGAAGCTGAGTCCTTTCCTGAGACATGTATCTTCTCCATCCGAAGTTTGTCGAGAGCAATCCAGGTTTTCACAGAGTAAATGACAACCAGCTACCTAGATTCCCCTGCTTATCCCAAAAGAATGACCTGTTGTTAGCCATTAGCAGTAGTCTGCAGTTCCCTGTAAAATAACCACAACCTTTAATGCCATCTGACTTTGAGGAATTGAGCAGCCACTCTAAAGCTTTGCAGTTCTTTGAGCTAAATGGTGTTCTGGAAGACAGAAGTTTGTAAACACTGATGTTTGTTAGTAATATTTACTAGTATTAGTAATATTTACTAATATTTACTGTAAACTACAGAAGTTCATCATGTGTCTGATCGGCGTAAATATTTAAGGGAAAAATACAAAAGAACTGACTTTCAGCTATATAGCTCTTACTAAAGGAAGTCAATAGATGGGAATAATTGGACCTGGTCCTTGATTTTTTTTTCTAGTTGATCATTGCATTTAAGTCTGTCAAAAATAACCTTAGAAGGATGAGGCAGATCTGGTCTTTATGGAGTGAGAAAATCCGGGAATTTTTTAAACAAAAATTTTCTGTAAAGACTTCATTTTAATCATCACAAAGAAGGGAGGAGATGTTATATACATCTTAACATGATTCAATCAATTTCTTGTCTGATGCTCGTAAAGGCAGGATTCTAAGTCTGATTGGCACAAGACACCCTAGGGCTAGCCACTAAAGATGGCCATTATCATTTATTAAACAGGTGTTGAAATGAATTGGTCTTTTATCGTAATACAGATTTACAGTGCATTAGGCAATCCATTTTTCAATTTAGTGTACTGCCTCTGATAAATTAACAGATGTCGATTGATTTTTTTTTCCTTCAGTCCCCCTGTTTACACCTGACAGCCAATGCTTTATAGCTGAGCAGTTATTTGAAGTTATAAACATTATAATTAGCAATTTTTTAATTAGGCTGACAATTAACAAGAGATTTGCAAAGCTGCTAATTTGACATGTCATACTCTCCACAGTGTTTATGTTAACCACTACTTGAGTGAATTCAATTGAACAGAACTACAGTGTCTGAAAAATCAATCTCAGAAGAACCCTTTTCCCCACTTGGGTAACATTATGGCACTTCAGGCAGAGAAGTGGGACTTCAGTGAAATTTTACAATGTGACAATTCCAATACTTGAAGTTTAAACAACGTGCCCATGCTAGCTCAGAGATGCAATGTGATAAATGTGATGTGCCAAATACATACATGGTCTGGGCTTTTTTGCTATTGTTAGGCTTTAAGGGTTTTATTTTTAAAGGACTAGGACCAAAAGAAAACCAAAACCATACAACACCAATCAACAGAGTCTGAGCCCAGAACATACATAACCTTAGCTCTTTGAGTTGAACAAAAAAGAAAGAAAATATGTCATTCTAGTGTCTGTGTGGTAGCATTCTGCATATCTCATACAAACTGGGGTAATGTGAGCAGAAGCACTATAGGGGTCCTGCTGAAGCAGGTGGGAGTTTCCTGGCTCTTTCCAGTAACCTGCCCTTCCTCACAGATTGTACAAAATGCCCTTCTTTCTGATTGAATTTCCTGTGTGAGCATCACCCATGGAATTTACTGCCACTCCTGGCACAGAGAAGGCTGGGTGGATGCAAGGCAGTGATGGGGTTGGAGTGATCAGCAAGAGAGAAAGGGGCTTGGGGATGGAAAGAGACAGCTGCTAAGAAGTTCCCTGCCAACACCAGGGCGAGAGAAAAATTGGTGGGGCAGCCTAAGAAAACATGTTTCTGGTTGATTTGGGTTGAAAGGATGCATTCTTAGGTAATTTATGTGAAGATTTTTAATCGCATGCGCTTTGTAAAAGAAACAAGGCTATATTTTAAATGCAAATGGACCTGATTTTGACTGAGAAAGTTCTCTGCCCTAAAGAACATGAGTATTTTCTTCTCTAATATAGACATTTTCTCGGGTTTTATTTCACAGGGGCTTTTTGAATCAAGTCGTGTACTTTCATCAGATACTTGCTTCCTTTGTATTCTGTTTCTGAATTGTCTTTCTTTCCAATGATGGCTCATCTGGTGGAAGAACCAGGAATTTTTTACAACACAAGAGTAAAAAGAAAGAAAAAAAAAAAACCTGCAAGTTCCTGCATACCTTTTAAAAATCTCCCTTCATTAATCCTCTGCAGCCATCCAAACACACCCTTTTACCTGTGAACCTTTCTTCTCTGAGCTCCTCACTTGTAATGGAGGCAAGACATCCCTGACTTGGTGAAGTACCAGGAGGAAACAGAATATACAGAAAGCACCCCTCTCCAAAATAATTACACCCTGCAGAGTCCCCCCAGGAGCTCAAAAGAAAATCTAGACATAAAGTTAATTGAAATCTTTCATTCTACTGATATCTCTACTTCCACATATCTGTCATTTTAGTCACTTTCTGAACTCATCTGCTTTCCTAAAAGGTGCAAGAGAATGAATGAGGTGAGGGACTTATTCAAAATTTATTCCATTGCAATAGTAATGTAAAGAAAATGGCCTATTTAAGGGGTGATCTCAATAAAATTCTCAGGAGTTGATGGTGACATGGTATTGCAATAATTTCATTTGAATAGTGAAGAATTTTACTACCTAGGAGTTTTGCATGAAGTCACCAAAGAACAGGTCCTTGGCTGGTACAGGTTGTCACAGGATCTGCCTCTTAAAATAGCCTGTTTTCTTACACAGAGTTAATGACTGAATTTTTCATTTCCTTTCAGTGACTAAATAGACAGTTTTAGGTTCGCAACCCAGTATGTTTTAAAACTTGTAAGTGTAAATACTGGTTTCTTTCTAGAGCAATTAGACAGTGTCTTAACCAAATGAGTTATAATTAAATATGTGAAGCTGTGGTGCTAGCATCTTACTATTTTTGAGCTCAAGCAGTCCTAATTAGTTACATGAATAATACGATGCTTAAGATGAGGTATATTGAAGAGTGTGTCTAATACTTGTTTGATGTAAAATCCTGGCTGCTCATTTCTAACAGTCAAATACTGCTGCCAAGGAGTGCTATTAATGGGTGAAGTATCCTATTTGTTTCCTGTGGTACCAACACCCACCCCCGAAGCAGCACTTCTCCTCTGAGAATGAGTCAAAAAAAAGTATTTAATCACGACTAGCATTCACTGCAGAGCTCATCTTCCTTACGCTGATTGGGCAGGAATGAGGGAAAGTTCTGGATTGTGAAGATGTCCTTGGGAAACTAAGAATCAAGGAGAATTCAAGAAATGAATAGGCAGGGCCTTTCACAGGGAAATTTTTGAAATAGAAGAAGAGTGGAGAAGAGGTAGTTTAAAACCTCAAGTAAAGCTTTCTAGGTAAGATATATCAGGTCACAAGTGAGTCAAGAGGAAAAAACGTAATTTCAGGAAAAAGTAGAGAGGGGGGAAGGATAAAGGTGAAGGGTACTTATTAAGATGGGGAAAATAAGTTCTAGGAAGTATTTACAAAAAAAGAGAAGAGGCTGTCCCTCTTTGCCCGTGTGGGATGTGAGATGAGTATTTGAGGAGATCTGGAGGCAGTGCAGGGTGCTGCAGGGGTGGTGCTGTGGCACCGACAGGCTCCTGCCCATCAGGGCAGCAAACCCTACGGTCAGGGGGAAGCTACACGTCCTCAGGGAGAACAAATCTTTGCTGTAAAGTTCAGTAAAATTATGCTTTGGGAGAGGTGTGGGAAGGGGTTTAACTCCTCAAAGCAAACTGGTTGATGCCATTATAACCTTTTAAAACCCTTGCATAGTGTCAAGAAGACTCTGTCCCATTTGGAAGAAGTAGACAAAGGAGGCACTCTGTTAATGAATATGCCAGAAAAAGACGTGATAAAAACTGTAATTGAGAAAACTATTTATTTTGAGCTGTTTGTTTAAGCACAGGAGGATTCCTAATGGAGCCATCAGACCTCACTCATTGGCTAATAGTTTAATTAGGCCCATCTGGTGGAGGCTGTGGAGAGAACTGTCCCAGCTCTCATATTGGCAGAGAGGTAATTTGTCATCCCGTGGCCCAGTGACTGGCACGCGAACATCTCTAAAGCCAAACAGAAGCTCAGCAATCTGCCTCACATGAGAATAGCTGAGAGCTATTGGAGGCATTTGTGTGGTTCACCTTGGCACACAGAGGAGAAATGAGACTATTGCACAGTACCCTTCAGATAACCTCAGCAGAGAAATTCAGGCAGAGCCTGGAAGCCAAGTCAATCTTGCCATTGTCAGCCAACCAAAATATAGGGAACAGATTTTTTCCTTTCTTTTTTTCAACATCCCCTCTTCTATGTCATCCTAGTAAAACACTAAGATAAGAGTGTTTTCTGTTAGTTTCTGTTTAGGAGCGTGTATACTTCAGATACAAATTTCACTTCTAATATGTCAAGAAACAAAAGAATTTCCTTTTTGGATAGGAGGAACTTGATATTTTAAGAAATCTTAATTCTACAAAATGCTATCCAGTGATGGAGCTGCAAATTAAGAAAAGCACTGCAGAGACCTCATAGACCTGTAACCAGTCTATAAGGTAAGTTGATAAAACTGGGTTAATTTAGCTAGAGAAGGAAGAGAATTCATAATGCTAACAGTAACTGCCTTAAAAGCTGAAATCAATATTTTCTTCTCAGTCTAGTGTTACTTTTGGTGTTAGTGTTAAAAGATTTTAAAACCACCACTTTAAGAGTAATACTTGAGAAAGCATGGAACAAGATGCCAACAAAAGTTGTATCTCACTGTGCCTATCCACTAGTATTTATGTAGCACTTATTCTGAATCTGGTACAACCCACTACCTATTACAAAACCCAGAAAAACACTTAGTATGTCAAATGTTACCAGCTCTTTCTTAACAGGCTCTTACCAAGTGCTCTCCTGCTGACCTACGATCCCTTTCCAAGCCCTGGGTATCTGTGGCTTGACACTGCTATCAGACTTGTAGGAGTGGAATACACTGGCGTTCCCCTCGCCCAGAAACTTTAGTTGAGAGCTCTGTTCACCACCTGGGCATGCCCACGACCTGAGCTGCTTTTCCCATCAGCCCCTCTTAAACCAGGTTTCTCAAAGCGAGTCCCATGGTCTCAGGTTCCAAACCCCTGGCTGTGGCAGCAGTCCTGTAACCATTTGCTGAATCACTAGATTTGACTGGCCCTTTCAAACTCGTTTCCTTTGACTAGGAGGATTGCTAAAGAGTTACCTGGGCTCCAGAGTCCCGTACTATTGCTCCATGGGCTCTGCAATCCTTCTTGATACTCCCCAGACTGCTGCTGGCTTTATCAGCCCACATAAAACAACTGCAGTGGATGACAGTCAGTGGATGGTGTGAGGCTTGGTAGTCTCAGGGTGGCATTCCTGGTATAAAGCCCAGGTAAGGAATGTACCTCTCTAGACAGACTGTCAGGGCAGCAGATAGGTGCCTCTGTACTGCTAATCACCAACTGCCTTTTCTTAGCTGTGCTAATTGTTACACAGGGAGTAGATATGGCTTCATTACTCAGCTCCAGCATCTCTCCTGATGTGACAGGTCTTGACACTCACAGAGTCATTAACACTTGAAGAATCTGAATAGCCTCAGAGGGGGCATCATAGCTTAAAAAAATCTGTACGTCAGTAAATCATTAAGCTTTGTATATGTCAGGTATCTATATCTTAAGCAAAAAATTGAGACAACACAGAAATTGAAAGGAACTATTTCTTAAGAACTGAAGGCGGCTGAAGTGATTGTTCAAAGTAATCTCATGGGCAAACAGTCCATTGTGATCTCTTAATATTAAAAACTATTAGTATCTTTAAATTACTTTCCTGTGTCTGGTGTTATACACCATCATTTTCTCAGTGTAGGATTTTTTTGTGGTATGATTTTTACATGGGCTAGACTTTGCAGAGCCAAAGTGCTGTGTTTGAATACAATAGATTGAGCTCGAGCAACCTGATCTAGGGATAGGTGTCCCTGCCCTTGATAAGAGATTAGACTAGAATCTTTGAAGGTCTCTTCCAACCCAAACCATTCTATGATTCTGTGAAATCTGTGACTCTGCTCTTCTCACCTTGTCTGGGTATGCATGACATTTCAGATGCACAGACATGCATTCATAGTTTATGGATGCTAATTTCCGTGTATAATGGACAGACACATGTTTTAAAATTCACGTGTGAGTTCAAAGACTCCCATTCTGAAGTTTCAAAATTTGAAATTAATGCAGTTCACAAAAATTCTGCCAGTCTAGTTGCCCTTTAATTAATTTTGCTTTGTATGCAAGTACAAGCGTCATTAGTTTGTATCATTTTTAGCAACATCCCGAAAGAATCAGCAAGTCAGTTTTGTGCTCAGCCTGATAAACTGTCAAGACAATTTTGCCAGCAAAGCTAACTCACACTGTGCAAATATTTACCAAGAGATTATCTATTCTTAAAACAAAGTCACTAATCCAGGTTGTCTCTTCCAGACATAATTCTGAACATGTATATTGAGCAAGCTAAAACCATAGTAAGAAAAATGTTTTGCAAGGTAAGAGCTTTGTGATCATCTGCTGCCTCCAGCCAAATCTTTTCTGAAAGCTCATTGTGTTTCTGCTATGTGAATTCTGCTATGTTTACAAAAGTGGAGGAGGTAGTGGGTAAAGTGGAAATATTTTTCAGGTTTTATCTCCACTTGACTAGTATTAAGTGGTATTTTTGACTCCTGCTGATCAGATTTCTGCTCACTCATCTGTCTCACTTGTCAGCGTCATGTGGAACAAGTAACAATCTTCTTGTTCCTTGTACATGAGCTCAAGTTTCTAGATTTGAATTTGTCTTGGTACTTCTATGATACAAATAATTCATAATAAATAAAATGCTACTAAAACTGTTCAGTCTTTTTGCTACTGAAAAAGCACAGGAGTGCCCCAGGTAGTTTGCAAAATGTGGAACAGAATTGATTTGCCATCATTTTTGCTCTGGTAAAGATGACACATAGAAAGGAGGCCAGGAAGGTGAGACCAGCCTGAAGCTATGGCATGTAGCTCCATGAACCACTACAGCCACATCCAGCTTGGATGGTGCAAGAGTGGCTTTCCAAGGAGGGGTTTTCCATGGGAACTGCACCCTGGAGTGAAAGAAGAGGCAAGCAGGGCAAATGCCCAAGACACAGAACAGCCTGGCTGCCCAAAAAAGTGACTGCCCAATAAAGTGACTGCCCTAACAGGCAATGAAAGGCAAAACTGGCAGCAGGACAATAGATTACTTTACTGTGACCTAGAGCAAAGTACTGGATTACTTCAGGGAACCCCAAAGTAGATTAAAAGGATATTCTTCTTATGAAGAATGAGAATAAAGGTATCAAAGGTTTCTTCACTCTTATATGTTAGAAAAAGGCAATCCAACTGGAAAAGGCTCAAGCTATCAATTTATCTTTGTGTGCAACTGTATGGTTATTTATCTTTTATAATTATGCTTCAAAAGAAAGATGGTGCTGCAATAAATAACATTAGGCAACAATAAAGGGAACAGCACAGAGAGCTGCTTCTAACGTGTTCCCCTCACCCTCTTCGTTTTAACCTCCATAAAAGTGTGGGGTTTTCCATGTTGTTAGAGGTATTCAAGACGGTGATATTTCTGGAAGCAAGTGAAACACAGCTGCCTGCTGATTAAGGGGATACAGGAGATGGCAGGATTACATTAGTATGATGCATGTGCTGCTACTCAGGGACCAGCAAGCTCCCAAATTTAGTGCCAGATACACACACACACACACAGTTGCACCTGAGCACATCTAAAAACACGGCACTTTCACCAACGCCTGCGCAGAGTTTATTAGCATGTGTGTACTAGTGAAGAAAAAGAAAAAAACAAAAGAAACAAAAAATCAGCAACCCAAAAAAAAACCAAACAAACAAAAACAAACAAACAAACAAACAAACAAAACCTAAAATTCCTGCATGATGATTGGTAAAGCACTCATACTTCTTCTAAAAAAATTCTGGTAACTCTGAAGGTATTTTTCACTTTTAACTCTAAAGACACGATCTAGGAAGGGCATGTGAGCTTCAGCATTTGTGTTGGTCCAGATTTCCTGTACATGAAAACATTTTCAGAAATAATAACTTCTACAGATCTTCCTTTGGAGGTTTTCACTTAGGACCCTTACAAAGAGATTTGCCTTCCAGAAAGTCGTGTGAGTGGCATCTGTCTGAAGTTTGCATCTTTCTTAATGTTTGACACAGCTTGGGCAGTCAAATTCACTGTTCTTTAGTGTTTAGTATTTAAAAGCAAATTAAAGGGAATTATTTGAGACTTTTCCTTGTATAACTTGGACCCTAAAGATTTTTTGTAATCATGCTGGCAGTAATGTAACAATTTATCTTACAGACAAGTCTAACAGCAATGTCATAATTTCAAAAGCCAAACAGTCTTTCATATTTCTTTCAGCAGGAGAGAGCTGTTGGGATTTTCATGTATGTTTTGCCTTTGTAAAAATAGAAGTTGCAATGTGAAACATAGATCATCCTTCACACTCATTAGCATTTTAATGGCTTCTCAATTGTTAACAGATTTGATGTAGCTACTAGAAAGATAAGACTGGGTTGTGATTTACGTCGACACTTTCCAATCCAGTAGTAGTCAGTTATAATACATTTTACTAAATGTAATGTCAGGTTTCTGAAATAAATTTTCAGCCCTTTAAAAAAAAATAATAACAAAAATGATAGAAAGATGCCACTATGCCCCTCCAATGTCTTTGGAATAGTTCTGATTTGTTATTTTTGAAGAGTACAAAATTTTATTCCCAACAGAAATAATAATTAGTTATATAATTTGAAAATTAAAGATGATGTATTCTGCACAATGTAACCTTATAGAGTAATAGTATAAAGCAACATAAGCATTCACAGCACAATGATTTGAAGAACTTCCAATACAGAGAAGTTGTTTGAGGGTTCATTTTTCACTGTATTTTCTATGTATAATTCTATGTTTTTATCAAGAACATTACAGCTTATTGAATCACAAACTTCCTTCTGCACATGTAGGATGTAGCTATTACAATTTGCACACATTTTAACTTCTCAGAAGCTATCAGCTCAAAAAAAAAAGAGATGTCAAACCCAAGGGCACCATGGCATTATATTTAGAAATATTCTTAGTGTCAGGAATGATTTGAACTACTCAAATTAAACTACAGAGCACAAATACACAGAGCCTGGCTAAGTGACTCTTGCCATCTGAACACAGTCTGCTGTAGCCCCATGAGTCATTCGTGGCATGTCCCTCTTCCTTTCCCTCCCCTAAAGACAGGGCTGAACCAAACCCTGAATTTAATACAGATTTTTAGGATCTAAATACTGTCAGTGCGTATCTGACATGCCTCTGGGTTTGAATCCTTTGGAATCCGGCGCTCATGCCCTGTAGTTACATGTCCTTAGCATCAGAGGAAGCCAGAATCCAGAACATCACCAGGATGACCAGAAGGTCCAACAGAAGGTGTTTTGTTGGCAGGAGCATCATTACTGACATAGCAGGACCAGAGAGAGGACTTCTGAATAAATGAAAGACTCTGTTCAGAAGAGTCATTATAGCAACAAAATGTATCAACTAACATTTTGGATTGGGTTTTTTTTCCATTTAGGATTTTCCATTCTCTTTGCCATCTCCTTCTAGACAACTGTCCATAGAGAGTATTGGTGGGGAAATAGACACCACTGGAATTTTTCCATAGGATATTAATGTACTAATGATTCTGTTAACCAGGATTTTATCTTTACTGGCTGTGTTACAGTCTAGAAAGTCTCCAGCAGAAGTTGAACAGAACTCCTACAAACATGGTTCATTTATTTCAGCAGTGGACTTGTATTACAGCACATAGAAACTTTCAATATTATTGTCTGTGCTGGGCTTTCTGTATTGAGGCAGAGTATTTGAATTTTCAAGTCTGCTTCTTCAGTGTATCATGACTTTTGGTGGACTGGAGGGAAAACTGCAAGTTTTGATTGCTATTTTTAAAAGAAAGAAAGTAAGCTGAAATGTTCCCTTTCATGACCTGTCCAGTAGGTTTGATGATCTAATGGCTTTTTTGGATGTAATGATCTGCTAATCTTCCTCCAACTAAGAGGGTGATCTGAATGCACTAGATTAGCTATTTCAATATTGACTTCAGCTGTCTGAAGACAGCTTTTATGTACTCAAAAATCCTTCTGGACTTGAAGATCATCAGGCTAGCAAGGGGACAGGGGAAGGGGAGTGGAGGTGCTGGGACACTGGAGAATTGAGGAAGGGGGCAAGAAATGAGCCAGGCAGTTTTTCTCGGGGCATAGCTTGAGATGGTATTTTTGCACAGTGCTGTTAATAAGGACCTTGAATGCACTTTTCATCACATGGCATATTAGATCTCTTCCTGTCAGAAAGTTAGACTCTAAAAATGTAAAATGTCTGTAGCAGAGATTTTCAGCTGCCAACAAAAGGCTCACTTTCATGAGGAAAATAATTTAAAATGCTTCTGAGTCATTGTGAAAAATAGAGGCCGTGACTGTGTCTGCAAAATGCCATTGAGTCGAGACACTGGAGACAAGAAAAATTGCATTCATACCACTGTGATCATCATCTGTCCATTCAGCATAGTGCTTTCCAGGAAAAGACAAAGTTGGAGTGACAGCACAAGGAGCATCCCGTGCCTTTCTGTGTCACTGCTCGCGCTGACCTGTGGCACCGAATGGGACTGGGAGGGCTCAGGAGTGTGAGAAAGGAAATGGGGTTTCTTTTGCCTCCTCTCTTTCCCTCATCCCTGAAGTCTTGATGTAAACTTGCTGTGATAGAAGCAGGTGGCTAAAAATAGTGTGGGTTTTCTGTACCATACTAGCAAGTGAATAGTTTTCTGCTGTAAGCAGGATGCCAAGGATAGCAAAAACCTGATGGTAATGGCAGGTGAGATACAATGATGGAGTACAGCTTCCAGCCCACTAAATCAGTGGCAGGCTACTTGGCACATTTGCCAATGCTGCTAGAGCCAGAGAAAAGCCCTGGGGAAACTCTCCCTGCACTTAAAAATTATACTTGAGATACACTTGTTTTATCCTAGGAGTTGGATAATTTATCCTCACAGCATGGGAACCCTGCAGTAACAAGTGATAGTTCTTGTTATATTACTTGTTGCAGCTTCTGCTTCCTGGATTTTCAGATTCTCTGCTTCTAGCTTAGAAAATACCACATGTATCTCTGCACAAGTGTAATTGTCTTCAGGCATGAAAGTTTTAAAATTACAATGAGTGCTGGACAGAATCTAGGAAGAGGCTGTCATGATCCCTTCAGTCTTTTCATATTTGTATCTCTCATAACACCAGCACTCACATCTGGAAGTTATTTTATACAATTACAGCAGATGGGACACTTCTTTTGTACAGGCTTGTGCTATGATTTTTTGACAAGTAGGAAATCATCTATAAAGATTAATGTTTTGAGACTAGTGAATATAAATCCCATTATTATTTAATGTTTTAATGTCATATTGACTATTGCCAGGAGGAGTTTTCATCATCTGAAATGAAATCCTGATATTTTGAAGTCGAACGGCAAAATTCCTGTTTACTCGTGTAGGACAGATTTGATTCCAGAGCAGTCCAAGAGCTTGAGTGATCTGCCACTAGCCAGATTCTTCAGCAGTGGGTATTTTTATCAAGTCATCCTCATAATGGAGTTGCCTCAGAAAGTCTGCTTAGACTCCAGGAAGATGTGACTGAGATAAAGCAGGTGCCTTCCTAATTGGAAAGTGGGGGAGGCTGAGTTTTACAAGAAGTATTTAGTGCTAAATAAGGAATAGAATTGTTTCCCTGGGGGGCTTGAAATACTTCTAAAACTTTTATAGCTTCCTATTTCTTTGCCTCTCATTCCCACTGCCAGATGGAGCATTTCATGTCCCATTTCATGTATTCTCACTAGGCTTGCCACACTGGGGACCTTAGTGGGAGCAGCTGGGAAGTTCCTGATATTTGAGGGGTGATGGCAGTGATGCTGCTCATGGGGGACAAAGAGGCAGCACAGAACAGGGTGTCTTGTCCCTCCTGTACTCAGTGTTTCTAATTGTAAGACCAATGGGCTGTGAATTGCATCCCTACTGTACCAATATGATCTAAGAGATAAAAGTTTTCAACTCACCATGTTTGTCTCACCATTGCAAGAAAAACAGATTTTGGAGGATGCTTAGATCCTTTCCTCTGGAAAATTAATGTGGTCTATAGTCACACGCTCCTCATTATGCAAATAGTTCAGACAAACCTCCCTTCCCTCCATTTCTCTACTTAAATGTGCTTTAGTGAACAGAAGTCCTGGTGCCACTGCAAGGACTAGTATTAGATTGTTCACATCATTAGTTGAGATGAAATTGCAATTATACCATCTGCATTTGGTTGCACTTCATTCAAACCTTGTCATTGCCTTTGCCAAACTCAATGTCTTCTGAGGTGTTTCTTTGACCACCATTTATCTGTGTTTTCACCCTATTCAGAGATGCCTCACTGCCTGTAATGGCTGCATTTAATTTCCTTTACTTACACATTGCTGATTTGCTGGGTCTTTATGTCAGATTTCCCGTTCCACATTATTAGTATTTAAACTTGCACCTTTTTAAAATCGGATGATAAATTAACCTCACATTGCTCTTTTTCCAAGCATTAGTCACTTGCTAGAAACCCTGGAAATTAGCTAATTTTCTCTCATGCCTGACAGTGGCAACCAGATAGAAAACCAACTTAATCAGCTGGCAGAGTTCACCATCCACTGGTTGGCCCTGCTGAGCACACTCAGCGGGACACAAAGCAGAAGCCCTGGGGTGCCTTGGCAGCACACTGGTGATAGGGACAGCTCCTTGATAAAGGGAGCTGTGTGCTGTGCAATGAGCTGAGTGCTGTCAGCCGGGAGCTGCTCTTCCCACCTCTGGCCCTGCCATGGGATGTGGTGCCGCGCACGATGGTCCCCGGGCTGGGGGACAACTGACAGCCTGCGCGGTGCTTGCTCCTCCCGTGGGCTGAAGGCTCGCCTGCTCTTCAGTTCTCAGCAGCAGAGTCCTGCCAGTGTGTCTGATATCCCACCAGCAGCCTGCATTGCGTACAGTGGGACATTCCTGGCCATCCCTCCAGTTTTTATGTTACTGTTTTTGTTGGGTGTCTTCGCCTGTCAAGTGAGTCACTCTCCCTGCCCCGGCTGCGTTTAGCAGCTGTGCTGGTGGCAGTTCCCCACTGCTGTGTCTTTCCTCAAGTCCCTTCTCAGGATGGGCGAGGGTTGCCAAGCACACCTGCCAGCCTGCTCCTGCTCTGTGCCTCGTCTCAATTCCCACTCATCTGAGGGAGTTGAGGACAGGTCACCAGTGATCATCTTTTGGCTGCTAGAGGTGCTTCTGGTGCCCAGTGATGAGGCAGCTGGGTCATCCTCTGCCCCTGCTCATCTGCCTCATTTCTGATGTCCTTGCAGGGACAACTGAGAGGCTCAGGGAGAGAATGCTGAGATGCTGCTATAGGGAGAAAGGCACAAAACCAGCCCTTTGCTTTTTAGTTAAACAGGCTGCAGCCACAAGAGCGATTTGTGTCTTTCCCCCATCTTCCAGAATAATTTGAGGGCAGCCTGTGCAATGTTCTGCATCATTTCTGTCATCAGAAGTAGAACTTCTGATTGTTGCTGCATCCAGGGTAAGGTTATGGCCATGGCAGATTACTAATAGCATGTAACACAGATCATTAAATTTGCATAAAATTGCACAGGAAGGACAACACAAAGTGGCTGCTTCAAACGAGATCCATTAGAGAGAACAAAAGTACTCCAATTTATGTACATGCAGGAATTATTTCCTCTGATTTTCTAAGTCATTCATTTGTTTCCTTATTAGAGGACAATCCCTTCAGCGTAAGGACTTTATTTTCTATATATTTTAAGGGTCTGTGTGTTCTGGAGGCTCAAGGAATAGCAACAACCATACAACAACACAAAGTTACAATATATCGTGCACAGTATGCAACACAAATCTTTAATAAAAGGGAAATTAAAGATGACCAGAGTTAAATTACTGACCTGGGTCTCTGAAAAACTGAAAAATTCCCTGAAGGTTTTGTCATTCCTCTTCAGAATTTTCATTTTTCCCTAAAATACTGCCCTAAATATTTAAACTGTAAGCTTTGTGTACTGTCTTATGACATATATATTCTCAGTACTTAGTTTGGCCAGCTACAATCTTTTACAGGGCCCCTAGATGATACTAAAATTTAAATTACAAATCAGTAACCTTGCAATATTTCCTGTCACATTCATCAAAGATCATTCTGCTGAGGTTTGGAATGCCACATGTTGATTAGGCAAGGCTTTAAATATCTCCTTAAAGTGTCACAGACAAAACTTAGCGATTTACATAGTTTTAATAAAATGCATTCATTTTATTAAATAAAATTGCGGGTATTTGTGATAAAGAAATTCAAGTAAAATCAATTTTTAAAAAGGTAGTCACTATCTGTCTGCATTCAGATTTTAAATGCATGGAGCAGTTAGAAGATGAGTACATGATCCTGATCTGTAGTTTATTAGAGCTTTTGCGTAGACCACTATTAAATTTCCTTGTCAGTTTGGATACATCTAAACAGCATTACTGGTTTTCCATGAATTATTTGCCAACATGAATACTTAGAAAATGACAATATTTTCCAAAATGTTGGACTTCTTGTTCTTTTCTAAAGGAGAAATCCATATTTTAAGCTGCTTTCCTCAGTTGCAATAGAGTGCATCATTAAATTTTTTTTAGAAATCTGCTCACTTTTTTATGTTTAATTTCAAGTTTAACATAGTCCTTTGAGAATGGTAATACCAGCTAATGAGACTTGTGAAGAAAGTCTTCTGGTGTCTCACAGTGCCTGTATAGCAAGGGGTGGAAAGCTAAGATTCCATTATTCTGTTTATGACCTGACTCCAAATGACCCAAACTGTTGGAGAGAAGGTAATTTAATGGCCATTATTACTATACAATCCTGCATCTTCTTTGAAGCCGCCAGCTTGAAAACCAGCTCCAGTCATATGCGTTCATTTGAAATCTTTGACAAGCTTTTTATCAAAGCATGACACAGAGATGATTCCTAAACAGCTTCCCTTCTCACACACCCAAATTAACCATTTTCTCCTCATCTAACCAAAGGCAGAGATGCTTTGAGGTCCAGGCATATGTAGTAACTGTTGAAACATGGCATAAAGAAGAGGAACATACTAATTAGGTTACTGAGGCACTTTGAAAGGATTTGTTCCCCTTTAAAAGTGTGCAACATGGCTGGCAAATTAATTCATTTGTAATATAAATTATTTAAACTAATAAATCATTAACTTTGCATTTTAGTGAAGTGTCTCAATAAAAAGCAGAAACATGGAAAATTGATGCATTTATGAAAGTACAAGACAATGCTCAGGTTGGTTGTGAGGTGGCAGGTTTGGCTCCTCATGTGCTGAAGTCAGAAGAGCAGATTCTCAGCTCTGGGGTCGATATGCTCTACAGGTGTCCTCCAGCCCAGTTCCTTCATCTGCTGACCTTGGTACCTGATATATGGGCACGTCACTCACAGCTCAGCTGCAGGGGGGTTGGACTGCTTGTAAAGCTTTTACATGCTGCAAGGGAATTTGGTATCTGAAATAATTTCTTTGTGGAAGGACACAGGGGAATATTTTATGACCCTGTGCCTTTTTTATAAACTGAGCCTTCCCTGGAAGTTTAATCTGTCTGCCCTCTCCTGCTTCTCAGTTATGATGGGCACAATGCTAGTTCTGTATGCTTGGAGCTATTTCTCTTGGATAATGTTGTGTTCTTTGCTACGGTCTCTGTTGCTCCTTTGGGTCAACAGTGGCCAAGTGCACCTAGAACATGGTTCTTGATGGCTTGGTGTCAGGAAATGCAGGTATTTTTCATCAGTAGAAAAAAGAATTGAGAAAGACTCTGGAGTAGATTAACTGTATATTTTGCAAGGAACATGTACAATCCTAAGATCACCCCAACAAAATCCATCCAATGCCCAGGGGAGTCAGAAAGTCACCAATGCCCAGGGATGAGCCAGCTGGGAAGGAGGTTAGAAAAGATGACAAACAGCTTGGGTTGCAATAAGAGGGAAATAAAGACTTTGCCAGTTTCTAGATTTCTGATTTGATGAAATCAAATGAATCCAAATGTGGATGATCTGTATTTGTAAGTCAAAAGTGCAAAAGAAACTGAAACAAAACAATGTGAAAATTAAGGAGGGGATCCTCACAGGTCTGTTACTGTTCTCTTGGGCTTCTCTTTCACCTGAACGAAGGCACACATGCCTTTATATAGGTGGAATCCAAACAGAAATCACCTTCCAGGTAATGCAGCAAAATAAGTGTATAACTTTGGCACATTTATTGATGCTTCAGAGAGTAAATAAGTGCCAGGAAGTCAGGGAACTTTTCTGTCGTTGTGAAAGTCAGAGGAACAAGGCAACTCTGTGGATTTGGACTTCAATTTCAAATCACCTTGAGCGTAAGCAAAGCTCTACTGCATGTGCTCTTTCTTTATCATACCGAAGTCTACTATTCATAGCAGCTGTGCATTCACTTCAAGGAAGACTGTTTCTTCATATGAAATCCTAGAAGAGATAGATCTGACTTCCAAATTACTAAATAGAAGGAGGGGACATTGTAAATACGTACCAAAAATGTTATTAAGTAGCTAGTGCTGTAAGCAGAAAAGTCTTATAACTGATCCATAAAAGTGGGGTGAATTCTGGAATCTATAATAACCAGTTTCAAATATTTGACAGAAAATTTCATAAGTTTATATATCCCTTCTGTGCAAAGAGATTATAAAACAAATTTCAGTAGAAACATCACAGAACAGTATCCACCTTAGTGTATGTGGCATTTGTATGCAACTTTTGGTAATAAAGCAATGTTAAAAAGCAGTAAGAGATGGTCAGGTCAAACTGAAATAAAAAGAATGCATTTAGGATGCTTTGAAAAGATACTGGGATATCAGGACAGTGTGTGTCCTGCCTTGACTACACACCAAACTTTGCATGAAAACCTGTGCATCCCTTGGAAATCATACACAGGAAACTCCTCCACGGTCAGCTTTTAAATATAGTTGCCAGTAACTTATGAGATGTTGCTTTCATAGAAAGCCCAAATATTTAGGCTGCAATGTTGGATCACATCAGTGGGACAGCTGAGCTGTCCTGAACTGACAGTTTGGCACTCGAATATACTGCACCCAAACTGCACCATTCAGATCAGGGCAGCACTGCAGGCTGTAAGGGATTGTTGTCTTCAATTCAGATTTTCATGACAGCTTTGTGATTCTTTGGGTTTTAAAAGCAAGTGTTTCTTACCTAAGTATTGAATTTTAGTACTTGTGTAGGAGCACAGGGTGTATCCCGTGCTGATCTGTTACCTCCTAGGAAAGTGGCTCCATCCTTGACTTGAATTCTGAATTCCTGAAGTTTCTGTCCTGTTGATACTATAAATCAAATCTAAGTGTTGCTGGATGTGTCAAGTAAACTTCACTCAGAATTTCTGTCTACATCCACGTCATCACTAAGGATCATTTCCCTGAGCTCTGGCTGCTCTATTGGAGATTCCTGGACTAATGGAGTCCACAAGCATCAGAGAAAAGGAAGCACCAGCTTGGGGAAAATGTGAGGGAGGAAGTGTATGTGGAGGTTTAAGTTTGCATACAAACCTTAAGCCAGTCTGTCCTGTTTACAAAATTGATCTGCCTAAATTACTGTGAGAAAGAGAAAAATGAGAGTACCATTAAAATAAGATCTTGTAGTAGTAACAATAACAAGTCTACTGCATTTCAGAAATGTGTTCGTTTCTGTTAATGAGAAGTGGGTGCTAAAGAAATGTTGAAACTATCTTTCAAGGATTTAAATGAAAATTGACTCCTATAAATACCAATTGGTTTACTTAAGTGCATCCAACTGTGACAAAGAAGTAGTAAATAGAAGGAGAAATAAATCGTAAGGAATTAAAATGTATTTGTTTTAAGAAGTGACTGCTGATTTCAGTGAAAAGCCGTATCAGGTTGAATAAAAGTGGTGAATATTTGCTCATTTATTTAAACCATATTCTTTCCATATATCAGGATCAGTTCCACTGTTAATGAAACAAATTCAATTAAATGGGTTCAGCAAAACCATATCAATTAGAAAAATTAAACTGGCAACAGTAATGGTAACACCTAAGTCTTTGGTGCAAAAAGAATAATCCCATTGAAATTGATAAAATAAGCACTGAATTAATCCCTGGTACAGGATTGAATATAAATGAATTGAGGATAAATCCTGGATGTACAGTTTGTATGTGTTTCTACTCTATAATATATAACTGTGAGCAGCAATTAAAACATGGTAGTTGAACATGGCTGTAACTGTTAATAGATGTGTAACTGTTCTTTAACAAATCCAGTTAGAAGATGCAAGAGTTTGAAGTCTGGGATCATGAAAAAAAAAAAAAAAAAAAAAAAAAATCAAGACATTGGGGAAAGTCAGAATTAACAGTTTATTTTATGTAGTTTTAAACCCATCCATAGCTTTCAGTGCATTAGGATTTACGTGTGACAATAGAGACATAGCTGAAGTATATGACAGAGTCAAAGATTTCATACAGAGACGAGCTGATCTTCTGTGTGATCTTCCTGCTCTTTGTCCTCTTCCAGGCTGGAGCAACCACAGCTGTGGCTGAGGCAAGGCCACACTGAGGAGTGCTCTGAGAAAACAGGTGACGTCCTGTCACTGCCTGAGCCTGGCTTGCTCCAGTTGTGTTTCCTTGGGCACACGAAGAAGCTCAAACTAAAGTCCATGCAGTACACAAACTTGTGGGATTTTGCTCTCAAGTTCAGGAAACCCCATGTGCATCCATACATGTAGGTAGCTCAGAAAACTGGTGGGAAATGCAATTAAATACATTTGTTCTCGTCCTCCAAACTCAGCTCCATAATTCTGGAACACTCCACTAATCAGAAGCTTCCGTTCCCACTTTTCACTTTGGTGGAGTTTTTGCAATAGAATTTGTAATTAGCAAAGGAAATTAAAGGGAATGCATTTTTCTCAAGCTGAGGAACATTCCTGTTTTGTTTTGATATCCATGTGTGGGAACATTTCCTTGGGATTAAGACATTCTTACTTTGAAAGTTTTCTGTCTTGTCTTAGTGGAATTCTAAAGTGCATTTTCTTATGTTTGAAACCAGTTCCTCCACCTCTCTGCAGAAAAAATCCAAACCAACAAAACAACAACAATAACAACAACAACAAACTAAAACCAAAACCAAAATCTGGTTTATCTACTCATATTTTTTAGCATACTTCCTATGTTGGGATTTTACCCATTGAGATCAATGTATTTATTCATCAGGAGATGAAACTGTCAAATATGCAAAGAAAGTTAGGAGCAGTAGTTTCCTCGAGTGCACCAGTATGGCAAAAGTCTACAATTTTACTCCAGGTGAGGTGGTCATAGGTTGTGCTTTGCAATAAACATTCTTCTGCTGCCACATCCCTTTTCCATAGTTTAGCAACTCCTTGCTTCCCCAGTGATGAAATAACTGAGCAGATATTAGCAAAGTGCAAGTACATTTGAACCGGGGTCCCTTCACATACCAGAGGAGATGCTGGTCTGTTCTGTAGCATCTTTTCCAGATGGCTACACAGAATGTGCTGCTGGTTTTGTTCACTAATGATTTTATAATGTATTCTAGTCTGACACAACAATTGCCTAGATCATTCTTACAGATATATTTCTTAAAAGCCGAATAAATATATCTAGGAGTACCACATCATTGAAATGTAATTGGAGGAAGCCACAGGCTTCCTACCTGCATTAATCAACTGCTGATGAGCTTAATTAATCTCTCAGATCTAAATGGAGGAAGAGAAATGAGAGCTATTTGCTTGAAAGACAGTATAGCAGGCTTAGAAAACATAAGAGCTGTCTTGTTTACAGGTAGAGATGTGTAATGATTGGTGTCTTGCTTAAAACTGTTCATCTTTGTGAAAGAAAAACACTCAAACCCTAGGGAATTGGCTTAGTTCCAAAACATAGTTTCTCTCATAGGACAGACTTTGCTTTAAGCTGTACTGTGTTATATCATAGAAGCATAGAATCATAAAATTATTTGGGTTAAGGGGAACCTTAAAGATCGTCTCATTCCAACTCCCCTGCCCTGGACAGGGGCACTTTTCACTGGACCAGGTTGCTCAGAGCTCCCCTGCTCCAACTTGGCCTTGAACACTTCCAGGGATTTGGCATCCACAATTTCTCTGGGCAACCTGTGCCTGTGCTTACCACCCTCTCAGTAATTATTTTTTTCTTAATACCTAGTATAAACCTACTCTGAGATCATTCCCCCTTGTCCTGTCATACATGATCTTGTAAAAAGTCCCTCTCCTGCTTTTTCACAGACTCTTGTCAGGTGCTGGAAGGCCACAATGAGATCACCCCAAAGCCTTCTCATCTCCAGGCTGAACAATTCCAATTCTCACAGCCTTTCCTTGTAGGAGAGGTGCTCTATCCCTCTTTCCTTCTCAGTGGCTTCCTCCAGACTCATGCCAGCAGGTCCCTGTCCTTGCTGTGCTGGGCATGCCAGAGTTGGATGCAGGGCTCCAGCTGGGTGTCACCAGAGCAGAGCAGAGGGACAGAATCCTCTCCTTTGATCTACTGGCCACGCTGCTTTTGCTGCAACTCAGGATGTGTTTCAAGGACCGTCACTAATACCTCACAGTACTTAGTTTCTTCACTAGCTCTTCATTATTTCCTAAGAGAGTAATAGTAAATGTCTACTTTTTATTAATATTTTATCAAATTTATAGGGGCTAAAAGAGCTAAAATAGTAACAGCCTGCCCATCTACAATCTCCTTTTAGGCTTGTGCAATTTCCAATACATCTAATAGATTGCTAACTGGAATCTATGCTTTAGGTGTAAAGCAAATGTGCTCCTTTTCATAACATTTTACATGTCTCTCATATTTGTTTGTGGTTGAATCTGCCAAACACTGCTACACAGCTGCAGTCTCAAATTTAGGAAGGGAGCTTTGTCTTCTGCATCTTCTTCCTGACAGAGTTGGTAGTTTCCTCCTGCTAGCAGGTGCATGAAAATTGATTCCAGGAGGAGAATTGTTTTGTCCAGTTTGACCAGTCTGTTATGAACTGTTAGATCCCAGTGACTCTGTTGAGCTCTGTAATGAGTGCTCAGCCAATACATGCTTTCCAGCAAGGCCTCTATGGTTACTTGGACGTGACACGAAGACAGAAACCCCACCACTTCCTTTAATAATTTTTTCCAGTGGTTAGTCAGCCTCACGGTTGCAAATTTGTGCTTTATTCCTAATTAGAACTTGTCTGGCATCAATTTTCAGCCAGTGGTGATGCTCAGCACAGAGGTGGATGCCTCTTAGGTCTCTCACTCTTTCTGTCACATAATTGATTTTTCATGAATATCATCAAGTAAGGCTGAAATTAGCCCAGCAAAGCAATAAGAGACATGTTAGATTAAGAAGTCTTTCTGCATGATATGAAGGTAATTTTTTATCCTATTTATTCTAATATTCTATTGAGCTTTGCATCAAGTTAGTGGATACTCTTTAACCGTGACTTCCTCTGAGGCAGCACATTGTTGATGCTAATACTGAGAAAATATATTAATCATTTGGCCTCTGGCACTCTCTACTTTCGGTCTCTCCCAAGCTCATGCTCCCATTTCTCAACAGGATGGTAATCGACAAGCAATTTCTCTACATCTCTGGTGGCTCAGACATGCATAATCCAGATCTCTGTTCCACAAATTTGGGCTTGTAAAACTGGTGCCTCTGGATTGCTTTAGGCTCCTCTGCATGTAGGTGCACATCTCTTCTTTGGGTAATCTCATTGTGCAGGCAAAGGGATGCATATGTAGATGCTCTCAGGCACTACATCTCGTTTAGATAATAGCATTAGCTGATAGCACTTGATTTACAAGGTCTCTTGGTGTTTTCATTAAGTGGATCATTTATGAACTTTATTTATTTTTAAATGTTTGCAGTTTAGGTCTAGTTGTAGCTCTTCCCATATGGAGCTGACTGAAGTTTTATAGTTCAGAATCCAAGGAATAAAAATGAAACACAAGGTTCATCAGTTTGCACAGTAATTTGGTAATTAATGGTACTCAGTGCCTTCCTGTACACCTGAAAAACCCAAACTGACTGAAAGTCTCTAAAGTCTTTTTCTGGAGAGAGGCCAGTGAGGTTGTAAATTTGATCATGACAGA
Organism: Sitta carolinensis; assembly: GCA_032173965.1. Classification (NCBI taxonomy): domain Eukaryota; kingdom Metazoa; phylum Chordata; class Aves; order Passeriformes; family Sittidae; genus Sitta; species Sitta carolinensis. Next base: position 10,743,996 of record CM063284.1, on the reverse strand, counting down.
TTTCTTGGTCCAGGATGCAGTTTGTCGTCAGAAGGATCTATTGATAGCATACCAGAATAAGCAAGCACCAGAAATTCAGATTATGTGCATCCTTCATATTCCAGCATTGGTTCTTCCAGCTCTCCCACACCTAATGTATGTATTTCGGCAATCTCAGTGTGGAGTATATTTCTTTCAGCTATTGGATCTGTTCCACTTGGTTTAAATAAAGGTCCTAACTCTGGAAATGTTGGCATTTCAGAAATTTCTTTAATTCTGAATCAGAAGAGAGCATCTTTCAATGTTTGTGCAGATCAGAATTAAAAAAAAAATCCTGTTTTGGAAAATTTCAGAAGAAGCAGATTTAAAAGTATTAAAAATGTATTTTTCTCTTTTTTAGATTATTTCTGTTATTAGCACTATTACCTAAATTTAATCCTACTTTTAATTATCAGAGATAATTACTGATACAGATTACTACAGGGCATAGTAGCCTATTAGCCTTATTGCACGTAGCACTGCAATCCTGCCTCTTTTCCCCTTGACTGCACCATGGATAAAACTTTTAAGGCTGGCCATTACAAACATAAGAACATCAGAAGAAAAAAATATGCTATGTGTTTTTTTGATAATGTTAGCTTTGAAGTAATAGCATAATATAGAGCACACCTATAGTGGCACACCTTATATCAGCCTTTTTTTCTAGTATGGTACCATAGTATTTTTTGTCCTATGAAAAGATCATGAGTTCCCTGTCCATCACCATAATAATAAAAAATATTGTGTAGTGGATTGGGTTTTTTTTCCAAGTCACAAGGGATATGCTAGCAAAAATTTGATTAAAATATCCATTGCAAGAAACTGGTAATGCGAGTGCAATCCTTTTACTCTTCTCACTTTCCTTATGTGCCAGAAGGTACATAAGGAAATTGTGTGGGTTGATGAAAAACAAAAAAGTTTGAGTGAAGTCTGAATAGGATGCCAAATTCCAGTGCTGTCTTGGAAGCACAGTTGCGATCAGTGATAGCTTATTCAGTCTCAAATAAAGCAAAACTATTCAAAACATTAATAAAAGTATCTGTTTGTCTCTCCTCTGCTAAAAAGCTACTTATTGATTTCTTTCCTGTGCTATTACAGTAGCAAAATTTGAAATGTTTTGAAAACATCCCTTAGAGCCACACAACAATAATTAACAGCATAGCAAGTGCTGAGCAGCAAGTAGCTGATAATGACAGAGTCTAATGTCGACTGAATGCAATTAATCATTGATACTACCCACAGAGCCTTGGATTTCTACTCAGCTATTACAAAGCAATGATGAGGTCCCCTCTCGATCTTTCACAATTGTATGTATTAAGAATAACTCTTCCCCATAAGCAGAAGAAAGCAGGAGGAATGCTTTGAGACTTGCATTTCCTAATATGTTTGCTATCACTCCGCTGTGCAGTTAGTGGCTGCTATTCTCCGAGGAGGGCAGTATCATAGAGGAGCAGCAGCAGTTCATCCCTCTAATCTTTCCAGCAGACAACGTGCAATGTATCTGCAGTCCCAAATTGGCAAGTAAGTGCCAGTGTATGATACAGGATACCTTTACACAACTTAAAAACAGTCTTTCTTTGCACAGTTTTCTTAGGCTAAGCAATGATCTGTATGCATAGCAGTCAGTGACTTTATAATTTGTATAAAGTTCCTTCTTCTCTGTTTTTTCTGCCATCATGCTCCACTTGATCAGCCCATGCAAATGGCTGTTTGGCACTTGACAAGTGACTAGTCTCTTCATCCTGAGGTGAGTTCAGAGCAAGTGAAAGGGCACAGGATTTTGTCAAGATTGCACACTTTCAGTCCAAAACTCTACATGGATGATCCTGAAACTCTTCATGGATGAATAAAGAGGGTCTCAATATTTAGAACTGTATCTCTTCAAACTCAATTCAAACACAACTCACAGTCTTTCTCCCCAAGAAAGGTAACAAAGGAAGTAGTGACTTTTAAACTGAAGGATGCTAGGTATGCATTCCTATACCACCCATATCTCCTGTATACAAAAGTCTGCATTAACTTCAAAGTTGAATGCAAAGAGGATAATAGGTCAAAAAGATGAGTAATGATGGTTGACATGGATGGAAGGGTTTTTCAAGACTGACTTTGAAGCTGGGCTCTCAAAACTCCTTTGGTGATGAGGACACAGCTACAGTCAGAACCCTTTCTTATTGCTGCCTCTACTTCTTTTTTAGAGTCCGCAGTAAGCCTGTAGAGCATGAACATGAAAAATTGCCTAAGGTGAAGGCTTAATTGGCTTCCATACTTGACCTGATACTTTAGAAAAAGTGAAAACCTGCACTGAAGTGTAGAGAGTTTTATTTATTAATTTATCAGTTTTGGAGCATATTAAATGAGTCTACTTAAACTGAAAAGGATGTAAATTTCTGGGGTTTAGGCAAAAAAACAGTATTAAACTGAGGGAATGGAAAGGAAGACTCCCATGTGGCCAGAATTCCTCAGCTGAATTTCCTCAAAACTGGAGCATATGATATGAACAGTTGTTTTCAGTAGGATATTGTATGATATTCAACTTTTGTCAAACTTTCTGAGGTAACTCCTACATCCCAAAGCAATTTCATAAGAAAAACCAGACAACAAAGCAAGAAATAAGATTTACAATATTTCTTTCTAAAGAATGCTTGAGTTTGTTTTATTTTTTCATTGTCATTTCTCTTTCAAGCCATTCCTCCATAGTGCTTTGGAGAGTGATAGATAACCATTGCTCTCCTAATGCCTTGCTTTAAGTGAAATGTGATTCCCTTGTGCCTGATTTTCACAGCTAAATAGAAAAATGCAACTCACTGGAAATTCAATTTTCAGACAAGACATAAAACTTCAGAGCATGGGTGGTAATTACAGAGTCCACATAACTTTCCACAAAAGTAGAAAGTCTCATTCCAATTTCTTAATCATCTTGTATTCATGATTTTTCAGTAGTCCTGCATATTCCAGTGAGTTTCTTTTAATAATGTCTTTATGTCTTTCTGAACAGAATGGTATTTTTTTTGCAAATATGAAACAAAGGAAGTTTGTTGGGAAAGTACCATATGACAATAAACGAGCAGAATAAAAAACAACCAGTAGAGAAGACTGAAATTTCAGTTTATTGAAATATTGTTTTCACAGAAAAATAATATTTTGAAAATCCCCTCTGCCCTCATAAATAAATGAATAAGCAGCAAAACCAATAGAAGTCAGCCAAAAAAATTAATCAAGGGTGTTTTGAGTAAAGGGAAAATTTAATTTTGCAGGTTTGGGTTTTTTTCAAGGATGGTATTTGTCATGTGTCACTCTAGTCTAATTAAAGTAGAAGACATCTTTAATGTCAAAGACACCTGGAAGGTGAAATGATCATTTTCCTTCCTGTCACCTATCATTTCCTGTTTTCTTCAGATTTTATTTTTTTTCATGGAATTCAGTGTAGCAGTCCTGAAAACAGGGCTACCCAAACATTTTTTTCTCCTATGCATATCTTCTTAATTTAACACTTTTTTGGACTGAAATCTATTAACCTTGTCATTGATATTAGTGGAAGCACTAGCAAGATGTTTTGTCAGATCAAATGTCTATCTATCATGAACATAGGATTCATGTTTTCCCTTTGTTTGCGTATCAATAAGCATAAAAATAGAGCTGCTTGTTCAAGACAAGGAGTTGCAAAGTATCAGTGCCATATGAATTTTACAACCTGGGTTTTTCTTCTGTCTTATCACTTATTATCAGCACTTCTTCACTTGTCCCCATCACAGAGCAAATGCCAGACAAGTATTATAATTCTGCATCTTTTTCTGCTATACCTAAAACCATTGTCCTTTCACTTCTCTGAGAGTGGCTGCCATGAGTCTGAATTAATGACTCCATATATGTGTTACATTCATGATGGACATTTAGTCTTCCAGGTATAATTTCCTGTAAAGAAAAGTAATTTTATTTCCAGCTGAATAGGCACTCTATCATACTACCCAAATCTAACAAAGTTATTATTTGGCTTTTTGCCAAGTCGTACAGTATAAAAGGTCATATTTTTAATAGCTTTGTGCTCCGTGGTAATCAAATTTGTAAGCCTGGAGAAATAAACAACTTGAATATTTCAGAATTCTCTGTGCACATTTAACCATTGCTGTTCTGTTCATATAGCTCCCTCCTATATTAGCTTTGTATGGTAAGGTATAACCTCCTATTCATACAAGAGCAGGACTGGCTGATTTGAGTTATTTGTTGCTAAACTCCAGTTTTGGGGACTAAACCAAAAGGTACTCTTTATCAGGAATCTGCTGACAGGCAAGCAAGGTTTCATTAGTGTAAACCTGGGTGCATGTAAGTGTTAATAACTTGCTTGAATCAACAATAATTAGAAAGAACACCTGCTCTTAAAAGTCATTTTTCTTCCAGCTGACTGGGCATTGCATTTGTGGGAAACAGATGCTGATTACATGCAAATGAAATTTCTAAGGTTTCCTTGTATTTCATTTTTTAAAATAATCATGCCCTGTTGTACATCAAGAATAATGCAGCTCAGTTATTGTTCAGCAATACCTGTATGTCAAAAAAAAAAAAGAGCTATGAAAGCTGTGAATCCTTGAGAAGTCCAGAGGAAAGGAGAAAATTTTGCATCAGCACTCAGTTATCTATCTTCTTAAACATTAGATTAACCTGAGGTTTTTGTGATTTTTATAATAGCGTCTGTTATGAATTGGCTCAGAGTCAAGGTACAGTCTGACTGGTGAGAGGAGATGAATTATTAACCTGAAACACAAGGGCTGGGAATTGAGGCTGCCAGACAGGACAGGTAGTGCAATGTGTATTGATGGCTTCTTGATGGTGAGTGTTTGTCTGTCTCAGAATAGCTGAGGCTAGTTGCAATAGCCACACTGCTTTGGTAATGATACCTTTCTTGGTCAATGCTTTCATCGGCCTTTTCCTGTTTCTTTCCTGATTTTTAGTTTGCCTTCAGTTTGGTGGTCAGAAGTTGAAGTCTACAACCTTTGGCCACATTTCTTGATCTCTAGAGTAATGCAAGACTCCTGTCCTAACAATTACTTTAATCAGTATCCCTTGCACTGAATTGCTAAAAATAATGCTAAATACCATTTAGGATTTATTCAGAAAACTTGAGCAATATTGTCATGAAGACAGAAATCTTGCTTACCTGTTACAGATTTCATTGCTACACTGCACTGCCAGAATTGCAATTTGTGTTTAGCCTGTACAGAATTCACTACAAAATTTGAATTCAAATTGCCTAAAAGTCTTAAACTGCATTTTTAAACCATTATATAACTCCCTTATTCAAAGTGTAAGAGGTCTTCACTGGGTTTAACTTCATTCACTTTGGAAATGTCCATATAGAATTGCAATGTATTTTAATTGGCCAGCTTTAAAAGCTCCTCCAGTGTAACTTACCTGAGTATTGCTCAGACTGTCCTCTGTCTAGAACAGCTTCTCAGATAAAAAGCCTTGCTGTGCCAAACCTGTCCTTTAATGCCTTTAGAGAAGCAGCTACTGTTGAACAGTGCTTGTCTCCTGACTAAGATTCATCATTAAATACTGTAGTACCCAGGACTCACCCCAGAAAGACAGGCATTGCTGTCTGCTCTGGTGTGATCCAGACTCTCTCCTGCAACTGCTTGCACAGGCAGGAAAGCCAGACCCAGCTCGAGTCTGTCAGCTCTGAGAGCAGTGGCCAGGGGGCTCTGCTTTGCATTTTGAGTAAGTAGGTCACAGAAGAAGTGGCTTTTGTGAGGTGCGCCTGAATAACTTAGAAAATCACCATTTGTGGAGAGCTAAATGGATGCTCCAATCTTTCACAAAGGTTCTTCAGAAGTAGGGTCTTTAGTTGTGCATTGGGAAATGAGGAAAAAGTAGTGCATTTTGATTTTTACCCTTTATCTTATCTCTTCCATTTGTAGCCATCTTTTTTCCCAATCAACGTTTTTTCTTGTCTGCTGAAGCTTCTTAAAAACAATGCTTTTGGTTCAGAGATGTTTTCCCCTTTCTTTGAAATTAAATAAATTCCTCTCGTGTCAACTTATTCTAATCCACATTTTAGTTTTAACTAATTATCCACAAGTAATTTGCATCATCACATAGAGAACAGGATTTAACTGTACAGAAATATCAGCAGATTCTTGATATTTGAAATAAGGTATTACAAAAATTTAACACATGAAATGGAGTCATGAACATAATTGCATTTAAAGTTCTGTGGCTTCTTGTTGCCATGTTCATGATAAGATCCCCATCATTTTGGCACTGACTAGCTATTGAGCTTCAAAAATAATTCTCCTGAGATGCAGTTACAAATATTTACAAAACAAGATTTTATTTTTGCCCGTAGATGAATTTAAACTTGCACAACTTTGTTCTAACAAGAGATACTATATCAAAATCTTTGAAGAGGTAAGTAATATTTCCATTAAGGGTAAGTTGCCTTCTGATGCTTGTAACAGAATGAATTAAATTTCTGAGTGAAGATTTTAATTGACAAAAGGCTGATTTTAAATACTTCCTCTGCTTCCTCTGTTTTGTAGGGAAGGCTCCAGGCTGTGACTGCTCAGCAGTGTGGTTGTGTACAGTCAAACAAACAGCCTGTGACACTGACACATCACTGGTGTGGCAACTTCATTCTGGATGAGGTGATTGACTGTAGCCCCCTTTGAAGGGATGCTGTGGATAGACACAGTGTGGCTGCAGCCAAGCAATTAAAAAAAAAAAAAAAAAAAAAAAAAGCTTCAAAATTTTCCTGTTTTAAGAAGCATAGACTGTAATTTACTGGTTAAACTCTGACAGAATGACCAACACTTGATAATTTGCTCCTTGGGAGCAAATTTGGTGAAGATAGTGGTGGGATACCTTACTTTTTTGTATGTTTTGCTGTTTCTCTCCAAAGATGCCTGTGAATCTGTTCCTTACTGGCCCATGTACCAAAATATTACATATCATTGCCTTTCTCCCTTCGATTGCTATTTCTTTTATCCTTGGACTGGAGATACATACATATTAAACATTGAGGATTAATCCATTCCTAATGTATGTCACACAATTACATTAACAGTTTCTCTGAACAGAAAGAGATGGTGCTGTCAAGTGTCAGGAAAACCCGTTCCTGCTCCCCCAAGCACTGGGGGCAGAGGTTACCGCACCAAGCAGCTGTGCAGTTAATTGTCTGCCTGTACAAATCTGATGGACTGCATGATACTGCAAGTGATATCTGTCTAAACCAAGAGAGAAATCGCTTAGCTTTACCTTAATTGCAGTCATTTGCATGCCTAAAGAAATAAGTTGTTCCCTTAAGATTTCAGGCTGTAGCGTGTAACTTTGGGCAGCCCGTATAGGCATTTTGTGAGGACACAGGCACGCAGGACCAGTCAAAAAATGAGTGTGATATCCAGTGAAGGAAGTGTTATACTCTGAATTAAAATATTTCAGTGAACAAAGGAAAACATTAATTGTGCTCCCATCCAAAACCAAAGTCTGATGTTGTTGTTGTGATTGTTCTTCTAATCGTTTGGATCACAAGGTGTTGCTGGTACAACAGCTATCTGGGAAGGAAGTATTTGTGTTTAAAGGCATCCAAGGAACACAGAGAGTCACAAAATGGAAAGGTAGAACAAAGAGATGGATGAGGAGCAAGGGACAGGGCAAGGTTTCTTTTGCTTGGTTTCCTTTCCTTTTCTACTTAAACATTTGTTTTGCAACAGAAGACAGCAAATGGTTAACAGCCAAAGACAAAACCCTCTGTGACCATCAGGTCTCTGTGCAATCATCAGCAGAACTAGCTATTCTAGCCAATTTAATAGCTTGAAAATGAACTCATTAGTGGTCTTTTATCAGTGGAAAAAAGTCTATTAAATCCGGATGTGTGAAGAAGCAGTACGAGGCTCATTTCCATCCCACTTGTGACCTGAACAAATCAGAGAAATGCTTTTCAAGGAACAGGGTCAGGCTTGACTGCAATAAGATATTTTCTACGCACAGCACCCAACTTGTATCTTTCCTTCAAGTTTCTGAAGCAGTTAATTTTAATTTACAGTCTATTTGTCGCTCCCCACATCTCTCCCTCTCACCTCCTTCCCAGTACCACTGTCATCCATAAATATGTGGACTGTTTATACTTTATAAAGAGAAAATGTACTACAGTCTGTTGGATTTTTTTGATAAACCTGCCCAGTGATGGCCCTCTGACAGCTCTGGACTTCACTTCTCACTGGCTGAGGGAGTAAGTAAGGCCTCAGATCCTCATCTGGAAGGTAAAGACCGCAGCAGAATGATGCCGATTTAAATCAGTTTGTGATCTGGCCAGAGCTATGGGCAGAGGCAAAACATAGTCCAGCCTTCTTTGTGCCCTTTGGAGAGCAGAAAACCAAGTGGGAAGTGTATGAGATTTATTTGCCCCACAAGAGGGAAAAGCACAAGAGGCAAAGGATATTGACATTGTTCTGGAATTGTCTCAAAATTATCTGTGACAAGCTTTCCTACAGTTTTTGCTTCTGGTGTGATGCACAATGTTGAGTGGCCTAAGGAACCTGAGACTAATGTACACATTGCCCTCAGAAGGTGATGTGTCTGTGGGATAATGATAGCTGTCCACAGTGAGTTTTAAACCTTTAGCCTCTTGAGGAGACAAGCAGGAAACTGTCATTGACAGAAATATTCAAAAACCATCTCACATCTCATCATGAATGAGTTAATTATCTTTATAGGACTAAATCGAAAAACAACCGCTTCAAATACTTCTAAAGGACTGCATTTCCACAAGGAGTGATACTATTGTTCCTGGAGAGCTGTAGCTTACCCTGCATACATAGGGGAGCAGCACTGTCTTCAACACTCTGTGGGAAAGGCTTTTATTTCACTTTTTCCTTGCAACTGTTTGGTCAAAAGTTAAACTCATAATGGAATTAATTTATTTTTTTTATTTAATTCCAGACATTTTATGCACATGTATTTAAACTTACATTACTTAATAATATACTAGGATTACTTAATGGCCTCTCATCCTGCCCTGAAACATAACCCTATTATTCGAGTCTTAGCTCTCTTATGAATAGAAAATCCCAGATATGATAAATTCCTTTAAAATGATGCTGGGATTTTACAGTGAGTCTGTGGGCTAGTTTGAGACCACCAAACTCATTTACTGCTGTCTGTTAAGCCAAGCATGAATCACAGATCTCTGGGGTGGAAATTCACTTTATTAACCCCCTGGGTCACCCAGCTACCAAGGCAACGGCTTTCTGCAATGAGTAACTCCATAACTAAAGCATCAGCCACATGAAACCCAAATCCCTTGATTAGAACAGGGGCTGGTAAACCTCAAACCAGGCACATAAATACTTTCCAGAAGTTTGTTTAGGTCTTAGCAGAAGCTGTTCTCCTTCACTTGGTTTGAAAGGACCAAAATTGAAAATTGTTTCCCAGCCTGCTTTGCCAGCCCAGAGCCTGCCTGATAACTTGATTCACATCTCAGCCTCACAGCACTCTGCAACAATTCTCCTGTCATTGCCTTGTGTGCTCCTTCTTGCATGTCCTGGTCCTGGGGGATGCCCATCAGTCCAGGATATCTGGCCATGTTATTAGCTTGCCTTGTAGATGCTGAGAGAGAGCCTATCATACATTTTATTGTGTATCAGAAGATGAGACACAGGGGATGCTTTATTCCATGCAGTCCAAACTTAAATAAATTTGGAATTAAGACTAAGTATTTACTTAATGTTCTAAGGTAAGCAGAAATCTTTACCTAGGAAAAATGTTCCGCCCTGTTAGGACTACTTAAGTCTGGTTTTATTGCTGGATCTCTCTCAAAGGCGTAAAAAAGGTCATAGAATTACAAGAATATGGTAGCCAGGAAAATTTTGTTGAAGAGATAACTTTTTGTCTGATGTAAAGTGTTAAGATTTGTGTCCTTGTGCAGCAGCAGATGTCCTCCAGCACAGGCAGAGCACCCTTGGACAGGTATCTTATTACAGAGCATTGCTCAATCTGCTTTCTCACTGAAGCTTTTGACATGCTGTAAATTTGTTTGCAAAATTCCACTGTGCTTTACTTAGCACATCTATAGACCAGCAGACATGTGCATTTGTTGCTGAGAAGTAATTTTATGTTATCTGTACCCCCATTTTTATGTTTCAAAGTCTTTCTCCACACATCACTGGGAATGTTAAACTCTCACAAGGCAAGGGGAGAGAGCCATTTAAATAACATGCATACAGATAACATTCTGGCTTTTGTTCTTTGTTCTCACAAAGTATGTACTGTACAAGAAGGGAACATGGTCACCTATCCCCTTACTGAAGAAACTGTCATTTCTAATTCATTTACACAGGGTGCTTAAGATGCCTTGAGCAAACTAAAATAGCTTTAAAGGAAAATTAATCTAGTTTGACTGGAGAAAACTAGTAATTTTTCTGGAGGTGTAACACATTTGTTAAAATAAGAGCTTGTACTGCTTTGTGCAGAACTCTTAACAAAATCTTTTTTCTATGCTTTCCCCTCCCCATGGTGCATGACTGGCAGCACAGGCAGCACCAAGCACCCTCCAAGCCATAGTGACAGGCTGGATGCTCTTGATGCTCAGTTTGGATCTGGAGTGGCTAGGGCCATGCAAGGTGACAGGTGATGTCCTTGCCCACTGTCGTGAGGGACACCTGAGCCACCCAGCCCAAGGGTGGCAGGGCAGGGGTGCCAGCTTTGGATGCCTCTCGGTGATCAGACTGGGAGGAGTGAAGGAGCCAGACCTCTGCTCCCGAGGGGCAGGAGCGGTCGGCAGCAGGGTGGCCACTGCAGAGGGGCAGAACTGCCGGGCATGAGCTTCCCAAGCTGATTCCACGGGACAGTCATTCCCTGTGGCCCTGCCTGAGCCAGGTGTGTAGAACCTCGAAGGGCAGAGAAACTTCTCTGGCACAGAGTTGTGGAATACTGAGTGTTGGGTGAGAAAAATTTCTCAGTTCTGCTTTTTCTTCTCACGTCTCAGAGAGTCCCATTTCTGTGTCTGTTTGTGTTGAAGGATTTTGACTTTGCTGCTCTCTGAACAGGGACCCAAAGCGGTTTTTTGTCTTAAGGCACTAGTGGAAGTACTTTGTAGAAATTAACACATTGACTTTCTGTTGTACTCATCAATTTACTTTTTTTTTTAAAAAAAGGAGAGAAACACAATACTGACGTTCTTCTGATATATGCTGCTCTCTGTCAGTATGGTGGCAATGTTAATGTGGTGTTCCTCAAACAGTTTATATTAATTAATGGCTAATGAATCAAAGTAGCAACCCCTCTTTATGTGGATGAATACTTTCAAGAATACTACAACTTTCTTTCTAATGGCTGTATGATGGTATTTAATGGTGCTGTATAATGGCAATATCACTATCTGTAGAGTATTTTTATCACAGAATCATAGATTGGTTTGGGTTGGCAGGAACCTTCAAGATCATCCAGTTCCAAGCCCCTTGCCATGTGGACACATTCTACTGGAGGAGGATAATTTCTAAAAGCACAGTGTTTTTAAGGGCTGATTTCTGTCCTTTGTATTCATGGGGTTGATGTTCTTAAAGGTCTTTTCCAACCTTAATGAATCTGTGTTTCTGTGGATAATATTTGGACATCTCTCCTGAAAAGTGTATTCCAGGGAAAAGTTAGGGGCACAGTCAATTTTGAAATTGCAAATGTGCCTAAAAATCAACCAACCAACCAACCAACCAACCAAATCCCAAGATGTATGATTGGGGTTTTTTGAAAAAGAGAATTACAAGCTCACATGATTTCTCATGGAAAAACCTTGAGATCTTACACTGGCTGTATATACAGCTTTTTAGAAACAAGGTGAACAGATTTCAGTTTTTATTTATGGACTACAAAAATATTCCAAAATTTTGTCCTGGGTCAATGAAGAAATATTATTTGGAAAATACCAAGGTAAAAGCAGTTTGGATAAAAAGAGAATTTATCGATATACATACTTTTTTGAAAATCTATACTTTGTATATGTAGCATCTCTTAATTTTCTTTATAGTTCTGCAAATCACCCTGCCATAGAATATGTTATGGATATTCAGAGCTAGGCATTGCTGCATAGCTAAGATATTTACTCTAGTACCTCACCCTGAAAATACGTTAGTGAATGTCACAGATGTCCATGCCAGTACTTACCCCTGTAACATTGTCTTCTGTGCAAACCATAAGTGGTCTGTGTATGCTAAAATAGCTGCGCTGTTACACTGGTCGCACTGCACCTGTTGTGCAGGTTAGAATGTGTTACATAGCAGCAACCCCAAAATGGATATATGTGTTACATAGCGGCAACATAAAAGTGGATATTTTCTAGGCACGGGTCTTCCTGGATTCTTATTTTAATTCTCTATGATAACCTTTTTTGTGCATCACAGTTTTTAGAGAATGAGGCTCTTGAAGAGACACAGAGGTCATAGGCTGGCACGGCCATCCAGAACATCACATCCTTGTGTTTAGATTACTGATGTTGTATGCAACCTAGCACTGTTGTAAAGTGGTTATTATTAGGTGTGTTTATATTTTATTGTTTTATTAGAATCTCATTATTACAGTAGTACATTAGATACCTTTTCTCTGTTCCCTGTTCTGCTGACCAACTGCACCTGAACTGCAGTTCAGGACATGCTTAAAAAATAACATACCTTTTGTTCTGTTTTGATGGGTAGTGAGGAAAAGGAATTAGCCTGTCTGATGAGATGAGAGTGAACTGTTGCAAAAATCCCACACAATGGTGAATTCTACATCCTTAAAAAAAAAAAAAAAGTGCATCTCATTAGTCCTCTGCTGTCATTTCCTGCAGGTTATCAGCTTTAGAGAACTCCTTTGAAGTGTCATATAGCTGTTTTTAAAATAGGAAGAAATTGTCTTGGAACTTTTGAAGAATATTGGCATTTTTCCTTTAACGAATTAGAAGCTGAAAGACAATAGGAAAAAAAATGTCTCATCTCGCCTCCCTGCTCCATCAGAACGCTGTCCTTTAGGCAAGATCTTTCAGGGATTCACTGTCTCCTGACTGTTATGGCTTATACCATAGAGAAACACCTATGAAAAGCTGAGAAAAGCAATGTTGTTCCACCAGTCTGCAGACTACTGTAAGTATTTATATGGTCATGTAAAGATTCCTAAATAAATTACAATGATACTGAAAAGATGACAGTAGTATCTGATAATGACTTATATTTCTGAGACCCCAATGTCAAAATGTTCTTGTTCAGACAGATGAATTTCATGCAACTGTTATAGACAGACAGAGAAAATATAGTAGCTGTAACTCTTGTGTTGCTCCTGTCTAATAAGACTGAGCTTTGGCAAAGTGGTTGTGTGATTATTTTGATTTAAAGGAAAGAATGGTCGTATTTTTCCTGAATAGAATTGTGTCTGTGGAGGGACGTGTTATGTAATGCTGCCTGCATTTAAGGACCAAAAGGGTCTTAAGATAGTACTGATTTAATCTGATGAGTAGGTTTTTTGTTGAAGCCATTATTAATTGGAGTGATCACTACAGCACTGAATGTTCTCCTTATTCCTGAAAATTATTCTGGCATAATTGGTTCACTCTGACATCAGCCTACCTTTTTGTAGCCTCTGTGAGTCCTGGGCAGCAGTCTGAGAGGTGAGAGATGCTCACAAACATGTATCACTGTAGCAGAGGAATGCAAAAAAGCACAAACATTGAAACATATGTGAGTGACAGGAAATTGCTCAGGCACCGTTTGAGCTGCATCTTTCAGCATCAGAATCCAGTTGGCAAAAAACACACCAGGAAGGACCCATCTCAGAGCTGCTGCTGCTGCTCTTGGCCCCAAACAGGAGCAAGCACAGCACAGTTTTGGGGGAACTCAGCAACTCCTGGAACACTGATGCTCCAAGGTTGATGTCTCCAAAATTGTTTTTCTCATACTAGAGTAGGACACATCAGCTTTCAGATGACTAAAAATCACTCAAGTACCTCACCTGTTCATTCCTGTTGTGCTTTACCTTTCCTGTGTTTCCCACCAGACAATGTAATGGAATCTGTCTAGAGGACTAATATAAATAGGCTTTTCCCCGTGATTGGAATCCCACCACCAGTTTGTAAGGCGCAAGAACAGACAAAGTATGCTTCACTTTCTATCAGGCCTTTGTTCCATTTATTCTCTTTGCTTTCTTTCTCAGTTAACTTTTAACAAGAGAGAACTCTTTTGAACAAGCCCCTGTTCATTCATTTCAGTACTTTCATTTGTCTCCTGATGCTCACTGTGGATAGGAAGCCTAAAGATATTTCATTAATGAAGCATGTGAAAATGATCCAAGTGGACAGAAAAAGCTATTAATTAATTTTCGTGTTTCTTGAGTATCATGGTTGTGCAAAAGAGTTTGGCAGATTAGGAGTTCATTTTAACCTTATACCAAATGCTAACTGAATGAACCTGGAAGTCAAAGTATTTAGCAGCCTCTGTAGCACGCGCAGCTCACACCCATCTGCTGGGAGTTGAGAGCAACATAAGAAGCTGGGTTTTGTCTCACCAAGCACAAGCCACAAATGCTCATCTGAATGGGGAATACTCACTTGCAATAGAAGAGTGTCTGTAACCTCAGATATGCAACTGTTAGCAAGCAGCTTGTCTTAGCAACATTTGAACTGATCTGTTGATGTACACAGCACAGAGGAAAACTCCAATAATACTCCTTTGAAGTATAAATGGGGATGTATATATAAGAAATATTTTTCCTGTAAATGAAAAGAGACTGAGATTTGTGAGTACTGGTTTTACTGTGAAAAACCAGGAGTGGCCATATGTCTCCCAGCAGAGGTGTATGGAGCTTGGTCCTGTTACCTTGACAATGGGCAGGACGGCAGAGCACTCTGCCCTGAACAGTCTCTCATCAGCCACTCACCATCAGCTGAAGCATTTCTTGAGCTCCACATAGTGGTTTCCACTGCAGGGCTAACAGGGAAAAAAGAGGTGTTTGGTAAATGACTTGATTACAATACAGAAATGGTCCAGCTGAAGACTATTTGTGTGATAGCATAAAACCAGAGTCCATTGATTTCAGAGTGCTTTTGAGTTTATGTATGTGGCTATTCTTTGTAGACCTGCCTTGGTGTAGTTTTCCCAGGTTTCACCTGATTTATGTGCCCATTCCTGTAGGTGCTAAATGTCCTTCAGTCATTGTTAATTGAGTCTAAGTCACCCACCACCAGAAGTCTTTAGCTGCTAATCTCAGTCCCTGTGGTCACTATTTTATTTTTTTTATTATTCACTATATGTTTCTTCCCTTTGACTGGATTCAATTTCAGAAAACTTTCTGTTCTGTTCCTCCCATCCTACCTCCTGAGAGACACAAAGTATCTCAGCATCTCATTCCTCTACATTACGCATTGCTTTTAGAGCACTGATCAGACCTGCAGATCTTCCCTTACATAGAAAGCTGTTCCTATTTAAAAATCTTTCTGAATACTATTTTCTACCTCTTAAATGTAGTTAATATTCCATTTTCAGTTGGTATCTACTAGTGTATTTTATTTTCCTTAAACAAATGCTTCAGTACAGGTTTTATTCCCCTCTTACTATGGGTTGCCATTTATTGAGCTTAAATAACCTTAGACGCTGAGGCGATAGATAGATAGATAGATGATAGATAGATAGATAGATAGATAGATAGATAGATAGATAGATAGATAGATAGACAGACAGATTCTGCTTCCTACATTTAATATAATGTGTTGCCATGGAGATAAGTTCTTCTCTGACAAGTAACACGTATGCCAAAGAAGGTATTGCCAAAATAGTTCAAAGATTGGAAATGTGATATTAAAAAAACCTTTTTGCTACTGAGGTAAATTATTTATTTTGCTACTCTTTTTGTTGTTCTATTTTATCTCTCCTCTCCTGAACCAGCTTTAACATCTCCATTCCTGCTAACAGGACTGACAGGCAAGTAACTATTGACATCTTTCACAGTTTTGCTCCATGAGCAGGATTACATGTTACTGAGCAATGGAACAGGCATTTGTCTCCCTTGTCTTGATCTCTGCTCCCTCATCATCAAAGTCTGAAAGACTTTACTTCATCAAAGATCCATCAGTTAACATTTTTTGATCCTCCATTTAGGATTTCACTGCAGATATTGCAGCACTGTGGGAAATGTACCAGTTGGGATAACTGACAAGCTCCTCTCCTGGGGTTTACAGACTCATCATTTTAGTTTGTCCTTGGTACTCCTCCAGCACTCTTTGCCACTGTCTGAGTAACTCTACTGGATTAGCAATTTAGGATTTTGTTCTTGGTTTAATCGGTTAGATGCATTGAATTATCATTTAAAATACCCACTTGTCAGGACAGAGCTAGGCAATTTCTACCCTGTGTGTATTCAGACACACACTGAAACACCAGAATAAAAATGTATCTCTTGCCTCATTAACAGCCTCGTGAGCACTGCCACTTAACCCCTGACAGGGCGGTGAGGGCTGTGCACTCAGAAAGAGCAGAGCAAGGTGATCCCTGCAGTGGAAATGGCATGAAGAGCAGGAGTAGTGCATGGAGCTTTCACAGAGAAAGAAGACAAAAACTGTGCTGACCCTGAAAGCTTCCCACTGAATCTCATACTGAAAGAGATGTTTTTCTGAGATTTTAATTAATTCATTTTTACTTTGCAAAAGGCTCCTGTGCAGAGGGCTGTGCCTTGCTAACCAGTCACTACCTTCCATCTTTGGTGTATACATATCAGCACAATTTGTTGCCAAAATGAACTGACTGACTTTCATGTCTGTGATGAAAATGACAATGGTCTTAAGAAAAATTCTGGCTGACAGGAAAAGACATGGTAGAGTTTTCATTGCAAATCACAATGAACCACTAGTTTGGGAGACCTGAAATACCCTCCTGCCCTGCTAGGAAAACTCATTGCTTTCTTTATTGCATATTAATTTAAATTTGGAAGGCAAACAGCTATGAGTTACTGTGAAGTGGTGCTCCTTTAAGAATACAGGCATATTTTTCAAATTAATCAGAAATGTTGTGCTAACAGCATTTAAATTTATAGAAAATTTGCAAGCTCCAGTTTTGGGATCATTTGCTCAAAGACTGAAAGCTCCCCAATCATATTCTATTAATTAGCAGAATAATTTTTCACCTCACAAAATGTTATCTTTTACCCTAGCTTGATAGTCTAAGAAATATGGTAAAGTCATAGCCACATTAGTTCCCCTAATATTCTGGTCTCCAACCAAAATTACTCTAATTTAACCGAATAATTTTATTTCATTACTAAGTACTCATTTGAAATTCATCTGATTTTAAAAAAATCTAGATGTGTCTCAGGAAATCCAAATTCAAAGTAGGAAAAATGCAACTAAGTAGTCAGTGGAGTTCTGAAGTTCATGTAAGTATCAGCAAAAGCATTTTTGGTGTTCTCCATAGCTGAGAATTCAGGAGCAAGAAGGCAAGACCAATAGGATGAGTATGTGTCATGTAAGTGAGAAAGAAGAGAATTTCTGATATTTTCATGTAACAGTTTTGGTTATTTTTTATTTAAAATTAGTCACATGAAAACCTTGTGGTCCATACTAACAGTTGTTCTCGTAAACCTTCCTTAAGTTTATAATGTTCACATTTGGCTTCACACTAGAGCTATTAAAATTCCTGTCATTAGCTTTCTTTGCCATAATTTGGAAGAGATGAGGGGAATACCCAGTGCAACTGAAATTAGCCTCTAAAAAGAATTTGATTACTTCAGGCTTTTTTGATAATGTTTCACATAAGAATTTTTAAATAATGGCCTAACATATGTGCAGAAAATATTCCAAATTTTCTTCATTGAGCAGTGTTAATATGCCAGAATAAATCATGCTTAACCATTCCCAAATAAATAGCCAAGTTAGTCAACTGAAGTAACTGCCTTAATGATGAAGCTGCATCTGACTATGATAGAGGGGTCTCACTTTCTTGTGCATATATTAGAAAATTATTATATTAACATGTTGTATTAGAAAAATTTAAAAAATGAAGTTGAAACAAGCCTCATGAGGCCTTCAGTCTAACCCACAGTCAAATCAAGCTTGTGGCCAGCACAGGACTAGGTCAGCATGGATGTGTAGCCAAGGATGTCATCATCACAGCCTTGTCCTGTATTATTTTCTCGTCATGGAGAATTTGGCTCTGTCACCTTTGTAACTCCCCTTCAGGTTAGGATGCTTTGAGTTCCCCCCTGAGCCTTCCCTTCCCCAGACCAAGCAAGCTCAGGTGTCAGTGTCCCAAGCTCTGGGTCCTGGGCTCTCTGTGCAGCCTGGGGCTGGGCTCTCTCCAGGATCACTCCTGAGCAGGGGAACAGAAGCCCGAGCACAGTGTTCCACTGCTAAGCTTCACCAGCACCAAGTGGAGGTGGGCAGCAACAACTGATCCTGGCCTAAGCCCCAGCTCCCCAAATTCCTCTTCAGGAAGCCTTGAGTACATTTTGCTTTGTTTGCAAATTATTTGCAACTCAATATCCATAACTGTCCTAGGCCCTCTCCAGTAGGGCTGTTACTCAGCCAGTCACCTGCCAGTGGTTAATCCTGCCTTGTACAGAGTGTTTCACTTACTGAACCCTGTGACATCCTCCAGGTTTCCCAAAGACTGGTCTCTTTAACCTTTATCTGCTGGAGGACAAGTCAGTCACCCTAATCTAAAATCATTTGTAAGGGTGCAATTCTGTCTGAGTTCTAGAGGAAATTATCAGACAATCTAAGTCCCACAGCAGTCCCTGGTATAATTTTGACAAAGAAGTTGCTGTCATACAGTCTTCATGATGTAGCACATAGCTTGATTTCTTTTTGCAGAAAGCATAATGGAAAAAGCATATAAATTACATATTCCTTGTAACCTCTTACAGTAGGACAGAGTTGTTCTTTGTATAACTTTTCTGAATTTGGACATTATTTTCCTTCTTATTTGCATGAGTAGATAATCTGTTCTTTCACAGTTTTAACAATAGCAATCAATATTATTTAAAAGGTTTCATTTTTTTGTATCAAGAAGTCATGACTTTGAGAGAGCAGGATTGATTTTTTAAAGCCGTGGTAACTAATAAGTATCATAATTTTCTTCTATTTTAAAGAAATTCCTTTCCTGTCCATTTAGGTACCAAAAAGCTTCAGTGAAACATTATTAGTGTTTAAGAGGAAGCAGTGGGCATTTGTCAAGAGCTTTACTGCTAGCAAACTGCAGGGTTTTACTTCAAATTTCTGCAGACTGTGTATTTTAATATTCACCCTGTGCTAAGTGGTCTGGCAACTAATTATCTGAATAACTCCATGTCAATTCCAATGCTTATTCAGTGAATATTCAGTATATTCTGAATATACATTTCAGAACTGTTCTGAAGTGCTGTAATTCAGAAAGGGGCATACGCAGCCCAGGCTGGAGCAGACACAAGGCTGGAGGAAGACACCGTGCGTGTACTTGCTCCTGTGCTTACAGTCAGCAGACTTCAGTCATGGTAAGAGTCAAGCTCATATTTTCCTTGTACTTTATAAAGAAACAAAGGGCTTGCATTATCAGAGTTTTCCTCAGGAATGGAGGTGGAGTTCAGCTTCTCTACAGGGCATGGATATGCAGATCTGGGCTTACTTGGACTAGAAGTGGCAGCTTGGCCAGGTGCCCATTGTTAGTCACAGGAGAACCGAGATGTTCTTGCTGCCTCTGAGGTTACCATTTTCCCAGTAATATCCCAGGGGAGACTATGTCTTCCTCAGTTAATGAGAACAAATGAAGTTGCCCAGTCTTTTCCGGATCTCTCTCATTCTCTCTCCTTCTCTCCCTCTCTCTCTCTCTTACACACTCATGTGTATCACTTTCTGGGAGCAGAGCAGGCATGCTTGACATTTTACCAGTAGGAAAGAGGGCAAAAATCACCTTTGACTAAAATAATTTTTAGGTAGGTTCTTAGTGTGAAGTGTTGTTCTTGCATGTCAGATGATTTTTTCCTAAAGGCTTGCAGAGCAAGAACACAATCCTGAAGGGCCTTCACAGTCACATAGCATTTCTTCTTTTGTGTCTTACTGTTTACTGGTGACAGCAAAGGGATGGACTGACTTGGTGCTTTCACCAATACCATAGCCACGAGTCAGGTTTACTTTTAGATTGCTAAATCTGCTGGCAGGTTGAATATGTGGAGGGAGTCTCTTGGCAAGTGAGCAGGTGGACTTATTCATCGTTGTTTAAAGTTGGCTCAAGTCCTTGTGCAGACCATTGCCATGATGTTATCCTGGGTAACTTGGTAGCTTGAGGGCTGGACAGTCAGTGCATGTGATCCCTCAGAGGATTTATTTTCAGGCTCTTTGCTGGTTTATATCCACCTGTTTCCTTTTGGAAATGTAGTTAGACTGTAGGACTAGAGCTGTCACCACTCTGTCAGTGATGAATTACCAGCGTGCTTGTCATTCTCCCTGATTGTGCCATGAATGCTTTATGCTGCCTTTAGCAGATGTTCCTTGATGCAAAACTTGCAAACTAGTTAGGATAAAATTCTCATCTGAGACAGTTTAGTAAATATCTCTAGTTCCAGCATCAGGATTTCATCAGTGTGGATTCTTCTGTTTTTAACGAACAGTGCTGGAAAGCCTGGAACACTTCCCTTCCATTAAGTATGAATGTTCTTCATTAAATATCAAAATACCAGGAGAAACAAGTTACTGTGAAAATGTTTTCATCAGAAATGTTTGTCTTAGCTGTCCAAAGTAAGTCTGAGGTGTCCAGAGAGCTGCCAAAGGCTTTGATTTGGTTCCTTGGTTTTGTTTCAGGCAGTCCTCCTGCCTGCTGCTGGCATTATTTTAGACTTTCAGAATTATTTTAGAAATTGCTGGCAAGATCAATCAACACTGGAAGAAAACACCACCATGCTTTTGTTGTACGTTCTCAGTGCCTCACTGTCCTTCATGCTATCATAAACCACTTTATCCAAATACCCCATTTTTGTCCAGAGTTTGCTGGATAGTAGGAGGATATTATGTAGTCTTCACCATATCTTTGAAACATTTTCCTTCATCAGTATCAAAGCAATCTTTTTGTGCATTTGAATCAGAACAAAAGATTTCTTAGCCACCTTTCTTTCTATTTTACTTTATTTTATGTTTTATTTTAACACTTGAACAGCTATCCTTGTTTACAGAACACTAATTTAATAAATTAATATTCTGCTTAATTTTATTAACCCTCTTTTATCTAATAGTGTTTTCTCATTTCTCGCTGTCTAAAAATAATAATGATAAGCATTTTCTCTGCTGTCTCAGGTGCAGCACTTATAAGAAAGGTTTTCACTCATATCACAGAGCCATAGAAGAGTTTGGTTTGGAAGGAGCCTTAAAGATTATCTAGTTCCAACTCCCCTGCAATGAACAGAGGCATTTTCAACAAGGCCAGGTTGCTCAGCACCCCATTCAGCCTGACTGTAGACACCTCCAGGGATGAGGCACCCACCACCTCTCAGGGCAACCTGTTTCAGTTTCACCACTCTCATATTTTTTTTTTTTTTTTCATTCTATCTAGTCTAAATTGGCATTCTTTTAGTTTGGAAACAGTAGCCCTTGTCCCATCATCTTCCTCATGAAGTCTGGCAAGGCAACTGCAGTTCTTAGAATATAAATGTTTGAGAAATTTATATGTTTGGTAAACATCTTAAAAAAAACCCAAAACAAAACAAAAAGTGGATGTTAGCACTGATAAAAGGACCAGTAAAGAGTTCTGGGAAGTGGAATGTTGGCCAAGCAGTGCGGGCAGATTTGCCTCCATGCAGATGTGCAGGGATTACTCCTGCGGGGGTGATCTCCACAGGCAGCTTCTCGTGGTTTCTGTAGTCAAACTGTCAGTCATACTGCTTGTGGCACTACCTTGTTAAGAGAGAATTTTAAAAAATGGTGAGTTGAACTCAAAAGGGACTCCTGAATTTTTAGGGGTTTTGAGTACCAGGAGAGTGTAGCTCCTTTGGAAACTGTGAGGCTCGGCTCTTGTTAGGAGGAGGAGGAGGAACAGAACTGAGGTTATCAGTACTCTCTTGGCCATCTGCAGCTATCCTGACTGTAATCTTTGCTACCAAGAGGCAAGCAAGCCTCGTCTCTCTCATACTGCTTTCAGATCATTGTGTTTTGTTGACTTTCCCTTCAAGTAGCATGAAAGAAAAATTGGTGTATTAAAAAGGAAATATTTTATTCTCCGTAATCACACAAAGAATAACAATATTTTAGAGTGACAGGGTAAGATGAAGAGGAGTAGTGTAGCTGAAAGTCAGACTTGAACATTTAGTAGAAAAATGAGTTTTGGGATGCATAGAATTTCTGTTTAGGCAAGTTCAAACTAATTTTATGAATCGCTCACCCAGCTCAACTTTCTTTTTCTATCTCATTTTCCTTTTACAAGCTAAAAACAAATATAGAAAACATCAGTAGACCTTGAAAAACACATTAAGATTGAGCATGGGGTTCTTCTTTTTTTCAATATATCTCATATATATAAATTGAAACACAACTATATTTTTAAGATGACAGATTTCAAGAAAATATTATATAAAGTTTAAAAAAAGATTTTTAATTCAGGAATTACATTAAATTATTAATTTATTTAATGATATGTTCTAGAATACGTTGCAAAGAACTATTAAGAGACACCTACAAAAATGAGATGCAGCATACCAAATTATTTAAAGCTCTGCATGTGTGTTGCTTTGTCTTTCCAGCTTGTTAATTTTAGAGTTCTAAACCAGAAAGAACCTACAGCCAAAGGCATTCATAACGATGTTAGATTGAAACATATGCTATTGGATTTGTAAGCATTTACTTCCATTTTTTTAATTACTTTTGGGTATGAATTGACATTTCCATCCCCCAAGAACAGAAGTTTCAAACAAATTCCTTAGTCCATAACAGTAGCCAAGCAGCTCTGAGCCAACACCTCAGACAAGACCTCTTGTATGGGAGGATCTGAGTTAGAAAAGTAGATGTAATTAACTGGCCCCGAAATTCAGAGGTGGGGGTAGCTGGCAGTTTGGCCAGACCTGATACCTCATCACATGATCATGAACCTCTGTGGTGCTTAGAAATTAAGACAAACTTCACCTTCTTAAATGAGAAATGTGTACCTTTCCCTGAGGTTGTCCAGTTTCTGGGAGGGTCTGAAACTGCCTGTCCTGCCAGGAGCACAAGGCAGTCTGTTTCTGGGGACTGTCAGCACAAAACCCTATCTCTTGTCTTTTATGTCCCTGCTTATCCTGTCTGCAGGACATAGGAAAAACAGATTTTCCAAAACTCACCTTGTGCAATGTTTCTACTTCTGATCTTCACATGAAAATTCCTCTTCTTTCTCAACTCTGTAAGGTTGATTTTCTTCTTTCCAAAAAAGGCTGAAATCCAGCCTTTCTTCCTATCCGAATGAGGGCTTAAGACATTCACTCATACTGAAAATTGTTTGCTAGTTACAGTTTTAACCAGATAGAAGCATAAGTTTCAGACATAAATTCTTGCAGAGTGTTGCTAGAAGTTACTGTCTAAGCATAAGCCATCACAATTTCATTTCACTTCCAGGAACTTTTACATTTGCTCTTTCCAAAGCAATTCAGTGAAAAATGTGACAGTATCATAAGTACTGAGAGGCAGAGATCTGATAATTCAAGATGCAAATTGTTTCTGCTAAAATTTACTAAAGTATGGCTTTGATTGATGTCATGACTGAAAACTGCCATGACTGATGGCATTTTGATGGTGTCTGTGAAGTGGAACGACCTAAGGCTCTAGATCATCCATCATGTGCAGATGCTTACTTTACTGTAAGGGTTCCCCCTCCGAAAAAGTGGATGGGTTAGAGTTGGAGCCTGGATGGGTTAGAGTTGGAGCACCAGCATTCTCCATTCTGACTCATTGCTAATTGAAGAAACTCAGCACTGCCAGGTCTGATGCTCTACACAAGTTTTAAGTTTATTTTAGAATTTATCAAGAGAGGTAAAATGTTGACACACGGGCATTGCACACAGGTTCCCTCTTTTCTCAAAAACCTGCACCAGTGGAGATCACTCTGGCATTTAGAATTTACATGTGATTTAGTCATGGCAGGATTGTTTTCTGGACTCGGTGTTGATATTAGGTTTTGGACCTAAAAGCTAGAAGTTTCCTTTCTCCAACTGAAGTTCTCTCGTAATTAGAATATTTCTTTTACTGAAGGAGTAAGGTGCTGTTAAGGAAACATCAGTGATGCTCCATGAGGGACTTTGCTGCTCATATTGATACACATGTAAGGGCTTAGATGACTATGCTGATAGCCACAAGATAAGCAGGTAGTATGAGAGTGCATAGATAAGATAGTGTATTTTGCAGTGTTATTCTGCTATATAGTGTCTGTGATAAGTTGTGTAGTGCTTTTTAATTCATACTTATGCACAAGATTGATAGATTCTGTTTATAAATAGACAAGTACACTGACACAGCCAGTCTTAGATTAAGAAAAAAAACCGCTGAGGGATTGTTTGGCACCTTGCAGGCCTTCTCAGGCCATCGAGACCATTTTCCTGACCAGATTATTGTGTGGCCCCTGACCATATACCCAGCTTACCTGGTCACATCCCTAGGAGGGGAGAACTCTCCTCTGAAAGTGCAGAGGAGGACCAGAGTAACAGCTGCAGAATGGAGGGGTTACTCTTACGTTATTCTTATTTTAAATTAGAGACTAAGCTAAGAGACTTTGCCTTTAGTTTGGGTCATGTGGTGGCAGCTGTGAGAAGCAGTAACTTGGGGATGTGTGTGATGGGCACATGATGAGGGATGGGAGAGGGAAGAAACAGGGAGCCAAGTCTTAGATTGAGAACTCAAGCTCATTCAAGAGGGAAATAGGTTGGGATAGAGGAGAGGAAGCTTGACAGCATGAAAGGAGAAGACAAATTTGCATTTTTAGGACCCAGCTAGGTCCAAAATATCTAAAGCCTAGTCTAAAAGCAATTTTCAAATGTTAGCTTATTTTTAAAAGTACATGTGTGATATTCCAGTTCAGTAATACTAGATGTCACCTGGGGGAAAGTTAAGATCACATGTTAAATTTTCATGCTGCTGTAACTTGACTGTTATTCAAGAAATATTTTTACCAAGGGGATTTGTATTTGCTTGAGTGACTCAACATGCTAGGTGTCTGAAAGTACTTCAGTCACGTCCTTCTCTCTAACACTGATTAGGTGCAAGTTACTCACTCTTTATCTACCATGTATACTTGAGAAAAAGATTTCTCCTTAATAAAAATATCCACTCTTGCTAAAAATAATTTTTATAAAACAGTGTTGTATAAACTTAACAAGTGTAACATCTCTCACTTGATCAGAATATGTTTCTGCTTCAAGCTGTCAAAGCAAAATTCTCATCCGGGTCCACCTCTCATAATCTCCCTGTGCTATTGCCCCATTCTCCTTTCAGAGTCACCTTTTGCCCAGCACAGTTTGATGACACTATCCATGTAGCCCTGTAACAGGCATTGCCATGGCTAAAACAGACCATAGGCTCTGTATTGAGTTTTAAGGCTTCAGGACTGAGGCTTGATAGGTTTTCTCCATCTGAACTTCTACTGATTTGCCTGCAGCTTTTATTTCCCTGCATTATCTGTGATAGCAAATACTTTAACTGAACAAGTACCTTTGGCTTATTTTTTAAAATTTGTTTCTCTTTGTGTGGTACAACCTACAGCCTTATACAGATATCAGTAACAAGCAGTAATAGTAGAATTATAGAATAAGGAGTAGCAGCTGTATAGCAGTGTAGAATAAGATATTTATGGTTCTACCAGAGCAATGTCATACAGAAAAATGCAGACTTGGAATGAAGCAGATGCTTTGAGAGACAGAAACAGGATGGGCACACAGACACATGCAGGCCTGGGGTGATAGGAGACAGGGCACAGGTGAGCACTGAGCCCCCCATGGCTGTAAACTGCTCAGAAGTGGACAGTTAAAGGAATGCAGACATGGACATGGAAGAAAGTGGGTTTGGGGGTAACTCAGCACAGAAGTAGTAGCTAACATATGCAAAAGTCATCTTGTAAGAAAACTTGGATGCGTGGAGCTGCAGACCTGTGAAAAATGAGCAATGATTCAGAAACATGTTACCAGGCATTTAAAAATAACCTCAGTGCATTCTGGAGTGAAGAAGAAGAAACTACATGGATATCATGCTAGTCCTAGTGCATGATGTCTAACAAAAATTGTGTGTCACAGCAAGATGGAAATATATTACTTTGTTTTGCTTGTAGTCCTTTTTGAGCAGTCCTGGAAAATTCTGCCCTTACTATTAAAAACATAAATATTAAGAAGCCAGTTTGATTGAAGGTGATCTGCTTCAGTGTTGCACTAGCTGGGAATAAAGTCAGGTGAAACAAATGTTTGTTCAGTATTAATGAACAAAAATGTACTCTACCTTGGCATAAGACAACTAAACCTTAATGAACAAATAGTTGCATATTTTTGTTCCTAGCACACCATTATATATCGACCACAGCTTTAAATTCCTGTCTTAGTCTTCATTATGCATGAAATGACACAGTTCTGTTGATAAAAGTCTCTTAGATTTAATAAGGCAACAGAAATGAGAAATGTAGCGTAATTGTGTAATTTTAAGTCAGAATGGGATTTCTAGCATCTAAGCTGTGTTTGTCAAGATATTTCAGGATCCAAAAGAGCAGAAGAGGCTATTAGTTTTTGTTCTGGGCACTAAATTGATACAAATGTGAGATACTCCTGGTGTAGTTCAGTATCTGCTGTCCCTGGCACATCTCTGAAACCTCCCCACGAATGGGTCTGCACACAGCTGGGCCGGCAATGTGGCTTCAACTGAACCGTGCACTAATCAGGCTTTCAAATGAAGATGGAGCATAATTAAAGTCAGTGTAAAATAACCCACAAGGCAGTTACACATTTTAACAGGCTATAGCTCTTTTGACATTTATATCATAAAAAAGCATATTTTCTCCTCAGGGGTGCAAACCCCAAAGGTGTTTGATCTGACCTAGCTGGGGAGGCTCGTGACCTCCAGAGAGATCTGCCATGCCTTGCAGTATTCAGCTGTAAGGCAAGCAAACATGTTCATGTTTCTTTCTTTTTCCCTGCCACAGACAGCAGCCTGGCTCGAGGCCTCCACTCACATGCAGAGAACAGCAGCAGAAAATAATAATTCTGTTCTGCAGAGGCAGCAGTGCTTTGAATGTCACCTCACACATCAGCTACTTTTTTGCCTCTCATGCATGGAAGTACTTACGCATCCCAGAGTGCTAGAAATTTTTTTGGCAGCTCTGTGAACTCATCTGTTTGAAGCAAATGAGCTTTCAGGTGGTAAAGGTGTCTAAACAGTAGACAATAAAGGCCACCCAAGAGTTTTCAGACCACAGGCAGGACATTTTTCCAACTTAGGAATGAACTGAACGAGAATTACGGCCAATTCAAGGCAACTTCTCTTTTCCTCCATGAATGCTTAGTAATGGGATTCCTGCTGTCCCAGAGGAAAAAGGCTGGTTTGGGATAATTAGTGAACTGGTATGTAGGTGTTTCAAAGGGTTACATCATGCTTCTCTGTTCCACCAGGACTGTGTGGTCACTGACTGAGGAAGTAAAAGAAAAACATCAGTCATTTCACTTAGAGTGGCTGCTGAGACAGAAGTTAAACTACTGTGTGCATAAATTCACTCATGATTACTTCTCTGAAAGGAGAATAATATAGTGGGTTTAGGAAAATATTTGTGGTCAGGACATAACAAGTAGGTGTCTTGCACTATACTAATACAGCGTCCTGGTATTGGTCTGGTTGGTTTGGAGGATAAGTGGGACTTCATGAGTAAAACCCCTTCTGGGAGAGGTAGTCCCACCTGCCAAGGTCTGTGGGGTGCAAACTGTGAGCAGGGTGATGATGGACTGTTCAAGAGAAGTGCCTAAATAGACAGCAGAGGCACTCAGTCCCTTTGCACCTGAAGTGTTCAGGGTGTCTGAAGGCTCCATAACTTTCTCATTGTCCCAAAATGATCAGCCACTACTTAATCCATTTTCCCGTCTCATCATCGTGTAAATGAATGTGGCATATTTTTTTGAGGGGCTATGAGACTGCTAAGGCAAGTGTTTTTGGCTTGACTAAAGTAAATATGCATTGACTTCAGATTCCAGACATACTTCCCATTTTATTTACAGAAGATACATAGAAAAAAACTGCTGGACTCTAATCAGGAATGAATGAGAAGCCTGTTAAAATATAAAGCAGCATGGTCACCAGGGTTGATATAAAAAGGTAAATACCTTGGTAATAATGCTACTGTGGCAGTATTTCTATATACTTTTCTTCTCAGGTGTTCATAAATCTCTGATGAAAAAGCAGTTTTCTCAGAGTGAAGGAACAGCGGACAAAATTTGATATAAAATTATTTAAGCATTGGTTTTAATTTGAAATATTTCTGGTGTTTTCCACTGCTGCTTTGTTTGCCTTCAACAAAAAAAGACGAATAGTTTTATAAAGCAACCCCAAGGAGGTAAAAGTCTCTCATTTGAGCTCAGCTGTTCAAATTTAGACTCTTCTGATCTGTGCATTTTCCCTCCCACTGTCAAGCTGGGAGGCAGCAGGAGGGAAGGCTTGGAAGGAAGGGTTGTCTTGGCTGCCCCTGCTGCTTGCAGCCATGCACGTGGGGCAGGGCCCTTGGCTCCTACCTGACCTCTGAGCGCTTGGTTTCTGCTGAGAAAATGCTCACAACATCTGTGCATCTGCTAATGGGCATCTGTGAGACTGCCAGTGTCCTGGTGATGGTGTGCTATTCCAGAGGCAGGCTGGGCTGCAGCCCCCCAGGTGGGCATTGTGCTGCCTGTGCTGCTGGTGGGACACATCTGGGAGGTTGGGGCCATCACTGCATGAGTGTATGGAACACTGGTACGGCTCATGCGAAAATGTGAAATAGCAGGGGCAGCAAAGGAAGAGGGAAAATGCTGGAAATGGTGCATTAGGGCTTTAGTTTCAAAGCATCATGCTCTTAAAGGGTACTAAATATAGGGTACTAAATAAACTGATGGCATAGACATGTTTTCAGAACTGCATGTTCAACATATCCTCAACTACAGGGCATAACTGAACTAGACACAGCTCAGTAGAGTGCACCTTTAGACACCTAAAAATGCCTTTTAAAAATACGGCCTTCAGTAGTTTACATCTATATTGTAAAACTTCGACACCTCTAAACTTCTAAGAATTTCAGCCTTCGTGTTCTTTGCCTACCTAGGAATGCCTGGTATTTTATCATTGGTTAAGTAAACAATAGGAAAATGGCAGGTAATTCTCTAATTGGGATACTATGATTTGATATTTTTAAACTTTTAAGAATTATAAAACTGCACTGGACTTCATGGTCTGTAGTTCATCAAGAGCAAAAATAACAGATACATAATAAAATGTCTTTGTTATAGACTAAAATAATTGCATCCAAAGGGACAACTATCACACCTTCCCAATACTTTTGTCTCTCATCTTTACCAACTACAGTGCAGGAGTGGGCATAATCCTGGCAATTTAAAGCAAGGAGAAGTTTTGCTGAAATCATGGCTTTTACAGCATCATTGCAATCTCTAATTGCATAAATTCAGCCTGTATTTTTGCACTGTTCACCTAGGCAAGTATACCAACCAAAGCATTTAGTTCCTAGTCACACAGCTGATGTTTTCCAAGACATTTTTGGTGAAAGTGTCTCTTTCCACAATAGTTTTGACACAATGGGATCTTGATTACAGCTATAATTACTGGCTGCTGTTGTAATGCAGAGTACTAATGATCTCACCTCCAAGAAAGGACAAATGAAAAACTATCAGATAAAATAAATTAAAGGTGAAGAAGAGGTCTGAATTTGCTTGGAGAGTCATCATCTTTGGAGGGATATTTTCTTTTTTTTCTTTATTGTCAGTCTCTCTTGGTTTTGCCTGTACTACGTGTACAGTCTCATGTGACTTGGTGCATTTTGTTTTGAAATCAATAATCGGTCAAATTATGTGACACTTATCCTTAAACCAATACATTTTTTCTCTGTTCAGAATCAGTAAATATTATTCAAAACAGTTTCTCCTTTTTCCTTGGCACATCATTTACTGAAATTATTCATATATATGCATATCTGCATGAGGAAACAAACATATTTACATGTTCTTGAGTTGTTTTACCACATAAGTTAGATTGCCATAAATACATAAGAGAAAAAAAAAAAAAAAAAAAAAAAAAAAAAAAAAAAAAAAAAGAAAGATTAGCTTTGAACTGAGCAAAAGAAAAAAGATTCTTTAATGACTGTTTTTTGGAAATAGGGATTTGTTAGATTCATAGTCATGATAACTACTCTAGTGTTCAGTGTTCTAACTAATGTTAGTTCAAAATTGTGACATTTGGGGGGATTGCTTACGGTAATAAACACTGTCAGCATCTAGTGATCAGTATTTCCATACTACAGCACTTAAAATCTAAATTCTCCAGATACAGAATAATTCATAAATTAAAAAAAAAATAAAAAGCCTTAAAATAGAATATTTAACCTGTTCTGCCTGCAGAGGTGTCTTGCTGAGTAGCTCATTTGAAACATAGCATATTACAGCACCCAGTCACAGCTTTTTACTTCTGCAACATCTTCCTTGAGGAGGTTTCACAGTATTTTGCAAATGTAAGGAAAGTTCTCCTCGTTACCAGAGGCAGACAAGTGTCAAATCTGTGGTACTAATTATGAAATCAATGTTTCATTTACATTTTTAGTCCCATTAGAAAGCAGAGTTGAAAGACATTTTCAGGCATTACACCTGCCTGTTGGTGACACTGACAAATAGAGGTTTTACAGTTGAATCATAACCTTTAAAAATGTTTTCCCATTTTCATTGTTCCTCAGGGAACAGCTTGCATGAACAAGAGAAATACTAATACCAGAACAGAGCAAGGGAATACAGGCTACATGCAAACTGCTGTCTAATACCTATCAAAACACCTGAAAAGATGGGATAAAATAAAAAAAAAAAAAAAGTTTTCTGAATTTTTTCTCATTGCAAGTTGTAAGGAATTCATTAATATAGAGAGACAGATTTCTTATTCAAGGTAATGTGATTTTTCTTGTTCTCTCTGAACCACCTCTTGGGTGGTTTAGTAGATATTTCCCACATGGTCCAGAGCAGGATCTGAACCTCTGAACTGGCAGAAGCTGTCCCTTTGTTTAAAAGGCTCTGAGGTGGCTAAGGACAGCAAAGCAAGGATCTCCTGCCTCCCTCCAGAGCCACATACTCATGTCCTTGAGCCCAGGGCTCATTTGAAGCTGGCCTTTTGCAGTGTAAGTGGTGCAGGCAGCGCTGCGTGCCAGCACGGCGTCCTTAATGGATGCGCCACAGAAAGAGAGTGACTCCATTAAACCCAAGTACAGCCTTTTAATTCCCTTTGGTCCTGAGCACTCCCTTATCACTATCTCACAGCATCCTACATCCAAATCAGACCTGCCAGCTGCTCTGAGCTCCAGTTGTATTTAATTTAGTTAGTTAAAGCGGCACCTCGACTTTTCCCTCCCAACCGCAGACAGGTTCCTTTCAAGCTATGCTGAGTGGGCGTTTTCGCTCCTGACATGAAAGGGCAGCCAATTTGTAAGGGGGTAAATTAAATTTAGGACACTTAGTTCATATGAGAGGAAGGAAAATCAAGCAGGGAAGTGAGACAAGGGTATAACATTTATAATGTGTGTTCACCACACTTGCAAAAACAGTAGAGAAATTAGATGAAAAAGAAGTAAAAAATTTTGAGTAAATGGTAATGCTGTGACTCTTTCCACAACAGGCAATTCTATGTCTAATGCTAAAACTTCATGAGTTTCATAAATTCTTTTTTTTTTCCCCAGGGTAAAAGAAAAATCAGGTTTTCTCTGCCCCTGGAAATCCACCAAAGCCCTAAACCAAAATATTTTAGTGTAAGTGTGAGTGGTCTGAATTCAAATTTTTATGTGCTCAAGAGGTCCTTTATCATTTTGAGGAAGTCAATCAGCAGTTTCCACTTAGTGTTTCTCTCCTTCATCTATGAAACAGGACTAGGTCATTTTTCTTTTAGGTCTCCATTTAGTGCCATTACTCAGGGACACTCTGACGCATGGTGAGACCATGGATATGTGCAGCACCTATCAAAATTAACTCTGAGGTCTATTTCTTTTTCAGTCTGTCTGCTTGAATCCCTTTAATACGAGTCTAAATAGAGCTGTGACCCTGAAGCAGGAGGTTATAAGGGAGGATTTAACTGTGGGAAAAAATAAGAGTGGATATGTAGATGTTAGAAGATACTGAGTGGTTGTTCAGCAGGAGGGCAGGCATATGCTGCATCCCGTAAGAAAGACAGCCAAGAGTCCTGCTGAAGTTTTACCGTCTAAGATCTGTTCCCGAGGGAATGACACATTTACAGAGAGTAGATGAGTGCAGCTCCTACTTATGCAGTAGAGCAAGCCTGTCTTGGCACACAAACTTTCTGCACGATGGAGAGACCACTGTTGTGGAGGCTTTTGCATCACCAAGTTTTCTGGAAGCCCTGAAGTGAACTGCAGTAATACAGATTCACACATACATTCTTTATATAGGTGTTCCTCACAAACAGGAAGCGTGTTTCCCTTTGTCAATTCAGACTGAGTACTTGGTTTTTACCTTTTTGAAGACAACAGTTCATTTGTATCCTTTCTCCTGTCCCATGCCTTCCTGCCCTGGAGCACTGGCAGCCTCTAAAACCAAAAAGGCAAGAGGTTCATCCTGGACAACTTCTTCTTGTCCTGTTAGCTGAGATTGACTATAAGGTAAAAATATCTCTTCCAAAAGGGAAGAGCAGATGGGCTGCTTAATTTTTTTCCTAAAGAAGGCAAAGGTGATCCTGAGATTAGCTCAGCTGGTCAGAGCATGGTGTGAATAACACCAAGTCTGTGGGTTTGATCCCTGTATGGGCCATTCACTCTAAAAGCTGAACTCGATGATCCTTGTGGGTCCAACTGTGCGAATATTCTGTGAATATTCTGTGAGCGAAAGGTCTCTTGGCAAAGCTCTGCAGAAAAATCCTTGGGCACCCCTGTTAGAGCAGGAGTAACCAGGTCCTCTTGCGTAGAGACTCATCCATACAACCTTAGGAGATGTTTCTGGTAATAAAACCTTACTGACTCCGCAAACTAAGTTGATTGGCAAACAGGTTTTGTAACTTTTGCTGAGTTAGGTCTGTTCTCTTCATTCCTCTGGCTGTGTCCTGAATTTAACTGATTAGGTTAGAGCTTCCCCATAGGACTTTGGGATAAACAGCTTTGTATTACTTAAAGTTCACAGAATTCAATCTGCTGGTTTGATATACGAGGTCAGGAAATATTAAAAAGATTATGCACACAAATACAGTGTTTGATGCAGATTGTTCTTTTCCCTGCGATTGATTTGCCATGGTGTCTTGTAATTTATTCATGCAAGGGAGCTGTGATGGATGATGTAAATTATTTTGCTTTTCCCTTTTGACTTAAATAATAATTGCCAATATCGTTGTGGAATAGGGAAATATGGGGAAAAGACATGGAAAAGTGTTGAAAAGTTACTTTTTTTTTTTCTTTATGTTTACACCAATTATAAACATGAGTTCATTATTCAGAAATAATGTGTTTCTAAAATTGAGTGAAAATGTCACAGTTTATGAACATCACCTAAATGCTGAGATGAGGTGCTGTCAGACATACTGAAATAAAAGATGATCAAATGGAGATACTTTTGTTGGAGTTTTTTGAACCAGTGGTCCTTTTTCAACCTTAACTCAATGAAACAGATACAAAATTAATAGGTTCTGAGGATGAAAAACCAGGTTCTGGCATATAAGTAAGCATTTTGTAAAGCTGCTTCTCATCCATCTCTCTAGGGATGGAAGGCTAGAAATACAGTTTGGAATTGGAAAATGGAATATAAGACAGCTGGAGACAATTGAGCTGGACCTTGCAGAGCTGCTCCCATTCCCAGTAAAAATCACTGCATTTTTGTGAACCTAATCTTATCTTCACTGTTATCTTGATTTTAAAGAATTGATTTCTAGCAGAGTCCTGTTTGATGTGTAAACTGTCTGTAAAGTTTACCAGAAAGATTGCAGGCGTGTCCATTCAGGCAGGAGTCTCTCCTCCAGAACTTGTCATCAGCTCAAGGATGACGGGACACTGCCCTTTAAGGCAGCAAGTGGGACAAGGGAAGCAGAGGGCCCTGAAGTGACTCAAGGGACCTCAGTAAAGAGCAGCAAATCTGAATCCTCATCCCCTGATGCAGTATCCCATGCTGCAGGCAGAAGCCACACTGCTGGCTTTCCTTCTTCACTGTACCATGGAATTTGAAGCTTCCCAAAGCTCATCTTCCTTTTGCTGCTTTAGACGCCATTGTATGGACAATACCTATTAACAGACCACACATCTAATTTCAGGTTTTAGTGCTGAGATTTGCTTCATGAGACATGAGTCTGTCGAGGTCATGAAATTCTCCCCCTCAGTGCTCCCTGGATTTCCCACTGCAGCCCTCTGTGTAGCATGATGGAGTGGCTCTGTCCCTGTTCACACAGAGTCACAAGGTGGGAGAAGGCTCACAGTGATTCGGTGCTGTTGATGAATGTACCTTCCCAGAGCCCATCCCCATGTTTCCTGTTCTCTGCTGTCACTGCCAGGTACCACTGGAGGAGGAAGGACCTTTAACAGCACCATGTGTTTGTTTTTGTGGCCCCATGATGAAAGGGGCTGGTTCTGGGTCACTGCAGGAAATAACTTTCTCTGTTGGGATATTGTGTTCCAAGCGACTGCTTAGACTGACCAAGAGGGTGGAATTCAAATAGGCTCTTTTTCCTGGAGGAGGTGATGCTTCAAGTGCACAAAAGGCAGTGGTGTATCTGTATCAGAAGCAATTGTCTGCCAGCAGTACAAAAGGTATTGTTCCTGCTGCTTCCCATGGAACAAAAGCACACATATGGGAATCACAGGATGTGGTTTAAAAAAAAGGGGGGAGATAGCTAACGGGAAGTGGCAAAACCCTTCATATACTTTCTCTTCCTGTAAAACCTAAATTCATTGCCTCAGATACAGAAAGTGATCCTTCAGCCAAGTCAAGGATCATAAGATCAAATTCAAGTATGAAAAATAAAAAATCATTTGATGTCTGATTCTGCTGTGCAGTGGAAACATGGGACTTTCAAATAAAAATTCACCAAGAACAGGTGAGCTAACAATGCATTAGAAAGTGTGAAACCACATATTATTTGGGTAAACCTGTTCTTACACTGCTTTTACAGATAATGTGCACGTGCATTTACAGTAATAAGCATATCCCATGGATTTCTGTATTACCTGCAAAGCACTCAGGCTGATTAGGACCAAGTTTAATTTGGTCCTAATCAGCTCCAGGCAAGTGGACCGTGAAATTAGCTTGACACATTAATTTTATGTTTTATAGTAGGGAGACCTGCCCAATTTGCCTGACTATGCTAGACCAATTTTATGTCTCTCTATATACACATGAATTTATATATGTATTACATGTATTTTATATATGTATAAAGCATTTCATTTGGCTCAAACACAGGTGCCATGATGCAAGATGTCCCATTTTTTCTTTAGACCACAGGCAGTTCCTCTTGGGCCTCACATTTAAAGCATCACACTTTCTTTTAGTTCCAGTCTGCTGATGGTGCTAATGTTTAGTGACAGTTACTCAGTACTAATGATCACCTTTGGGGATTTTCAGACTGCTTGCCTTTTGCTGGTCATTGGTGAAATGTAATCAATAAATCTGCCAGCCAGGCTTTTCCTCTTGCCTTTCCTATTTGAATTAAATGAACATCTCAGTAACAGATTCATGATGGAGTCCCTTTGCTATCCAGAGCCATTTCATGTGCAAGTAACGCTGATTTAACTGATGTATGAAGTGTACCTTAACATTATAAATACAGATGAGTAATGCTTACACGGATTGTTCTTGAGTATAATTCTTGTTTGGAAAAAAAAGGAGTAAAGTTAAAAATTGTTTAAAGATTTGTTCTATTTTGTTCTCACTTATTTTGTGATGAAGTGTTCCTATCAGCTGTTCTCTTTCTAACGCACATCTGTATTGGCATGAAGGACTACTCCTTATTTTTCTTCTCTGACAAGTTGTTCCAAACATTGGTTTTTTTCTTTTCAGTTTAAAGTGGTGCATTACTTATTTACTGTATTTTACATTCAGTAACTGCCTTTAAACTATTTTTGCTTTTTTATTTACCACACAAAAGCTACTTGTGTTTTCTCTGTAGGGAACAGAGGATGTCATTATGTAATTTATTATCAATTAAAGGTTAATAATATTTCATCTGGAAAAGAACATTGTTTATTTTAAACCACCTTCCTTAGTACAGTGACTTTATTTTCTGCTTATGATTGGAAGAGTAATTTCTTGTCTGTCCATCTAATGTAGCATTCAAATGCTAAGTATGGAGTTGAGAGTACTGGGCCCTTGACCAGAGGTAGAGCAAGATCCTGCAAAGCACCATGATAAAATTCCATGAAGGATTAAATTTTTCTTCAAATTTTAATGCTAGACAAACAACTTCTGGAAGACAGCGGTCTGTCTTCATGTGCTAAGAAGCATTATAATTGCAGAAGTGCTGAAACCATTGATTTGTTTATCTTCTGCTTTGCTTCACCAGTGGAAAAGCACAAAGTTTATGTCCTTCTATAGCTCATTAAGCTTTTCTGAGGGCTGACAATTTAAAAGCTGAAATCTGTAACTAAATGGTTACAATAATTACAGTCTAAATGTGGTCAAGAAAAGCTACATTTGAGAAAGTTGTGAATTAAGAAAAAATGTGTCCTCTCATGGCAGTCATCTGCTTATCTTGGCTGATTACGTGCTGCACTCTGGGTAATATTGTGAGCAATCAAAAGACAGTTGGCTCAAGCACTTGCTCTTCCCGTCAGTCACTTCCCCCATGCCAGCCCTTGGAAGGCCTTTCTGTCTGAGAGCAGCAGCAGAGGATGGGGAGCATCACCTGCTGCCCACGAGGCTGGGCTCCTGCTCTGTGCTGCAGGTCCATGGCCAGGACACCTCGGCTTCGGGAGCCCAGCGTGGGCTGCCCTTCTCCCCTGCTTCAGTGCCTCATCCCTTACAGACCCTGAGACTGCTGGACAGGTATTAGGAGTTTCAGTAAGCCTCAGTTACATCATAAAAATATGATTCACACCCCTGCTTTAGTCCTAGTAGGATGAGGGGCAATTTTTTTGCTAATTAAGAAAAGTAAATGCTATCAACTTGGACATGAACTGCAGTTTCCTGGAATTCATGAGTTGTGATCACCAGGAAAAGGAAATGAAGCACAAAGAAGATGAAAGAAGGTGAGCTTGCGCTGTTTTAAATTGTTCCAATCTGGTGTTGTCCCAATCATACCAATATTAATTAAATAATCTTGAAGATTTAGTCCTACTTTGACACCATTTTCCTAAAAAAACAATTACTGTAATTCTGCCAGAAAGAAAGTTTTAGATTCCACATCTTTTTTGAACAAGTTAATCATAAGCTTAACGCATATTTCTTAAGCCAAAGGTAGCCAAATACTGAACCTGAAAATGTTGTACATGTAATGAAGCATTTCAGAAACCGAATTTGGGAATAGGCTACGAACATATGCACATATGAAATGTGCAACACCTACGTTTGTGTTCTGTATCACTCCTCATATATGAGTTCTGTCATACGCATGTGAATAAGTAGCATATGGCTTTCAAAAAATACTCCTGTGGATGCTCTTAAAATACATATCACAAGAAGTAATACCCCTCTCCTATGGAAAACTTCCATAGTTTTTCTTCCAAGTGCCCTCATATTTTAATCTTTTTTTGTCAGCATGTTTGCTGTCCAAACAGGTTAGTGTGGGGAGGGTGCTCAGCCCCCAAAACAGCTAGGAGAGAAGCCCTCATGAACTCAAGACAGTGCTGCAATTTACAGTGGGGAGGAGCTACAGTATCCACCAGGGCAAAAGGATCCTGCGGGGATCAAACACCAAGATAGTGGGGTTACATATTCTCAGCACCTCCATCTCCTCTGTATATAACATGGAAGAATTTTCCTACTCCATAAGATGGAAGAAAAAAGAGATTTTAAAAGCCCAACAAGAAAAATATTGCTGAGGTTATTCCCATTGATTCACCCTGTTGTGAAAACTAAGGAAACCATGATAGCATCAGTCTTGAGATGACAAAACATGGCCAGCCCTGCCTGCTCCTTTCTGCTCCCACTGCAGCCTTCACCCTGGTTTGACCATGTCAGTCATCTGGCAGAGTGGCTGTGCTGTAATCTGAATCATTAACATAGTCCAGATTAGAAACACACCTCCAAGGGAAGGAGAGAGGTTGTATTTAACTCAGAGGTGTGATTAGAGCAGACTCTGCCATGGGAACAGCAGCATGAGGTAGGGACAGTGAGCTGTGCATCAGGGAGAGGTGAGCATGGGAGAGCATCCATTGGAAGGGCTTCAGCTGGGCTTATCCCTGGCACTCTCACCCTTTGAAGAGTTGCTAAAAGAAACTGTAAGCACCAAGGGATTTCTGCTTTGACATAGAAGCGTTTCTGTTTAACAATTACAATAAATTACATGGACAGCAAGACTTCCAACCAGACCAGAATCCTTTGAGCAACACAACACTGCTGTGTAGCAGGGAAGGGCTTTAGGTGGGACAGTGCCGTGCTGCTCCCCCCCAGGCATCCATTCCCTCTGCAGCAGGCACACCAGCTCCGAAGGATGTGTGCCATAACTCCAGGTGGACGTGAGATGCTGCTGGGCTTGGGATATTTCCGAGCCATGACAGATAACTGCAGGAGGCTGGGCTGCAGGTGTGCGGGGCAGGGCTGCTGAGGCTGCTGTCCTCTGGGTTGTCACGTTTGGGTTTTCTTAAAGCGCGGAGTTGTGTTGCCAGCACTTCCAAATGGGCAGAACGAGCTCAAACTCAGCTGCTCACAGGAATAAGCTGCATGACCAATAAAAAATACTGACAGGATCAGGCCCAGAGACTAA
Source organism: Sitta carolinensis (assembly GCA_032173965.1). Classification (NCBI taxonomy): domain Eukaryota; kingdom Metazoa; phylum Chordata; class Aves; order Passeriformes; family Sittidae; genus Sitta; species Sitta carolinensis. Next base: position 10,704,953 of record CM063284.1, on the reverse strand, counting down.
AAAATTCTCATTAAAAGGTTTTCATTCTTTATCACTTCCACTCAGCCCTGTCAGCCCAGTTTGATAACTAACACCATTGACTTCAGCTGGGCAAAGATTACATGTGAATACAGTGACTGATGGATTAGGCCATGACATGTGAGACGTATTTTCTATTTCCAGAACACTTTGCTTTGGTCTTTTTACAGATGACAATTATAGCGTTTGTGCAGGCTGATAACACTACAGTGCTGCAAATACTAAATTAAATATTTGCTCTGGGTTTTCTCCCCATTTTCAGTAATTGCATGCATGCCAACATATTTTGAATCCAGTCCAGCATTTTTTGCACTGTATAACTTGCAGACATGTAGCAATTATAAGCCATTAATGTGAAACTATTTATGAAATGCAAATGCCAATTTATAACATAAATCAGTGCTTCAGTTGTGTTACTGAATTGACATTTATTATGTAATGAATAATTAGAACAGGCATTCCTTCAAGGCATCCACCATTATGTAGGGCTACATTATGTCCCTAAAGGGTTACTGTAGGTTAAGATACTGTAAAGGTGCCTACTTTGGGGAACCCCTGGGAGACCAGGAAATTCAGGTGGGATTTCCTGATTGGAAAGTTCTTTCTGCAGAAAATGAAATCTGGCCCTGGGTGCAAGAAGTGCTTGAAGCAAGCTGGAACATTTTTCTGTAGAAAAGGACATATATAGGTGCCGAGTGCTATAGTTATCTGTTAAGGGGCAGGACATGGCTTGGGACATGACACAGAAATATGCATAAGAAAATTTTCTATGAGATGTTGCTGTTTTAACATGAGTGCTGCCTATTTCTATTTCCATATGTACTACAATTCATTCACAGTTATGCATCCTGAGGCATCTGCCCAGATCCTGAAGGATAGATCAGGAAGCTAAGAATTATTTGTCCTGTTTTGAGAGAGTGTTCTGTATGGAACCTGACTTCATATAAACATGCCTGTGTTGTTAACAGAAAAGCCAGTTTCACTGTAATCTGTCAGCCACAGAGAGAAAAACATGTTATCTTCCCATCCTGGGGGGGCTGATAACACCAATCTTCATAGCATCTTAAAAACTGTGCTGAGGGATAAGGAGGGAAATTAACACACTTAGGAAAGGAAAATCATTGCTGCAAGTTATTAACATGTAAATCAGCTTTCATTAATGTGTTCTGCCAGGACTTTAATCTAGAACCACCTCATTCCCATTGTCTGACCACATCTCTGTGGGCCCAAAGTCACACGGAAAAAGAAAAGTTACTAATTCAGGCTTCCTTTTTCTCGTTTTTTTCTTTTTTGGTATATAGATTTGGGTTATTTTTCATATAGAAACCATCCCAGCCTGGAAATGAAGGCATATAGCAACATTTTTGTGCATCAAATAAGCATCTAACTTTTTCTATGTTGTAAAATAAAGCCATAAGAAACTAAACCACAGAAACATGCTATTAAAATAAGAGTGTTTGGATGAAAGCAAGGGGTTTCAGAGTTAAGTGCCTCATGTCCTTTAACTCAACCCCATTGTGTCTAGAGAGATTGCATTTTGCAGCACTTCACTCTGTGATCATTTCCATCCCTGCAATCTCAAACACAATGGGGTGAATTAAGACTGCAGGAGAAGTATTAACTACTTGTTGCTGTGGGTGCTGTCAGACAATCTGGCTGTGTAATAAGTTGCTGAGAAAAGAGATTCAAACTGCTGAGAAAAGTCAGGGCTTGGTAGTCCCCAGGGGGTCCAGTCTGCTGCTTAAGACCAAAAAAAATTAATATGAACAACTGACAAAATACTACAGCATTGCCCTATTTCTACTCCTTTTTTCCTTGAATTGCATCTCTCATATCACCATCCCTCAAGCAAAAGAAGTGTGAAGTGAATATTTTATACATATTCTTATACACAAAAAATTACATACATAATACATTTTAGATCCTTTTGCTTCCATACATAATACCCCATGTGGTGATTTCTTTTCCAGAAAAGGACTTGTGAGAAAATAGCAAGTCTATTCTGGGTTATGACTGTAGGCAACATGTTACTAAACCTCTTGCCATCGCAAATTGAATGCAAAAGATGCTGTGCACCAGTTCCCCGTAATAAAATGCATTGTTTGTTTTGGGGGGTTTTAAATAACTCTCGCATGTAGTTTGTTATTTCTGGAGTTGTTGACAGCAGTTGCAAGGGTTGCAAAAGCTCCATGATCAATTCTGGGTTGCTGACATAAGGAAACCGGTGTTGGATGTGGTTCATCAGAGATCACAGTGGTCCTATTGCTAACCAAAACTGGGTGCCTCCAGTCTGCAACACCTGCCAGAACATGCCTGATTAGATATTCCTATGGGCTCCAAAGGGGCTGAGAATGGCCCTGATGTCTCTGAAGAGCTCAGTCGAAAGATTTCTTTTCCACAATGATGGATATCATAAAATTAGCCATGTGGCAGTCCCCACATTGTGAGTATGAAAGTGGCCTTTTGAACTCCAAGCTGTGGAGAACACATCAAGGCTACACGTAGCCTAGAGGACACCCTCTAGGCTGGCTGGAAGGGAGCACTACTGGAAACTCAGCACAAAACCTTCATGCAGCTGTTCCCAAAGTTTGTCTCCTCAATGTGTTTTCACAACCTGAAGCAATGGCTTGAATTTCAGCATGTACCACTCACCCAAAAGTCCTGCCACAGTCTCACAAAATCAGACTGCAGGTTTGATGTCAAATTTATTATTATTTTTAGCATGAGGCATAGTTTGAGTTCCCTCTAGCCTTGAGACTCATTTGTGTGACTTTGGATACTGAGGCATGGGGAGATTAAGTGACTTTGTCAGTGACTTTCATTACTCAGGTGGGTCTTTCATTACTTCCATTACTGTGGTAGGTCTAGGAATTAGACCTTGATGTTGGGCATTCAGAGGAGTACTTTTCTTCCCTAATAACTGAGTGGTAATACACTGCATTCTTATTTGGAAGAATCACATTTGATTTTCTTTTCTTTCATCTCCAGAGAAAGGAGTGCTCTAGAGTCTGAGCAGGCAGCCTCTGAAAGTACATGAGCCACTACTTCTGTCAATTAACAGAGGAATGGAAAATGTCCACTCTGACATACACATTTAAAGCAAGGGGTGAAATAGTAGGGAATATTGCAAGCTAATTGTTCCCATGTGAACTATTTTTCCCAATGACTTTTCCTTGTACTTCTATTACAGGTTGTATTCAACTGCTCTTCAAGCACGTCCTATAAAAAGGGCATAATGGCTGAGCTGAGAATAAACATTAAAAATGTGAATAATTTTAAAATAAGCAGCCAGCCATCATTAATTCACTTGGTACTCATTACAGTAATATTAATAATTACTTATGCATTAGGTATTAATATAGTCTTCAAATGAAAAAGATGGGTTTTTTCCTAATTTTATTTCAATAAAAATAATCAATACTTAAAACTTCACCTATCTTTCCTGGTTTATAACTCTTTTAAAAGAAAATAAATCATCTTTAAGATGAGCTATGAAGTTTTTAAGTCTCCAGCTTACATCCCCAAATGTAAACCAGGGTAAAAGCAATGAGAACACTTTTATTCAATGTAAATTCTTTGGGGAATAAACATGTTTAATAATGAGTACTATCATCTGTATATTGCTGAAGTTCTTAATTGGCCCCCAATTAAGTCTAAGATTTCTGAGGATGCTTTAATTGATTTCACTTTCAGGCGCAATTGTCTTAAGCAATAAACTATTAAAAGCCAAAAGCAAAACCAGAATTCTGCTTCTGGACATCATATAAAACCAATTGGAAATTGCTTGAAAGAGAATGGCCTGCAGAGTCTTCACTTTTTGTGTGGTCTGACTAGCCCTCCAGGAAATCTCTGTGGTTTTATAAAATAGGTTTATATACTCATTAGTGTTTAATAGACTGTATTTTTCAGCAATAGTTTTATTTTACTGTTGAGATCAGTAATATAAGTCCTTAAAATTCAGCCATGGATCAGCATAAGTAAAACCTGCTGTTGCAAAAAGGCTCATTGGACTGAAAGAACAGCTATTCCTCTTGGAAAAGGAGAATTTGAAATAGTTGGGGTGTCATCTTGCACCTTTTGACCTGAAAAGTGTTTCCTCGTTTTTGGTCTGGGTTTCATGTTTCATGTGACTTGAGATGGGCTGGGAATCCATTGTGGTGGTGGGTGACACCTGAGGGGTGTGACTTGGGGCCCTTCCCATCACTGAGCAGTGCCCTGCCCCCCGTTTGGGTGACAGTCTCTTCCTCCTTCTCCCTGGCAGGACTTTTAGGGATCTGGACAGCATGCACCCAGCAGATGTCTCACCCTCATCCTGCTGTGCAAGCCCCGTGCTGGCGCAGCACAATACCACCAGTGTCCTCCCACTCAGCACCCTGCAGAGAGGGAGGAGGCTGGGCTGGTCACCCTTCCTGTGCCCGAGAAAGGTGAGGCTGGCGTGGTTGCCTGTCCCCTGCACAACTTATTTTTCCCACTTTTTTTCTTTTTAGTTTTTCCTGTGCACATTCTTCAGGCATTGCCCTGTAGTGCATAAGCATTCTTCATGTTTGCACTCTGCAGGGGCAGTGTCAGACATGAGCCAGGATAGCAAATAAACTTGTTTTTCCCATTGTTCTTAAAAAGAAGGGGGTGGGGGGGAAGAACAGGACAACAAAACACACAGCTTTATTTGGCCCCTACACAACAACAAGAAATATCTGCCACTGCTCAGATTAAATCCAAACTGTCTGTTAAACCTCTAATTATCAGCTTGCCTTGTGGGTAAAATGGTACCATTCAATTATTGTTTTTTGTTCGCTTGTCAGCTGAAAAAAACATATTATCACTGCTTTTCAAACTGGCAAAAAGAGCAGAAATTCTGCAAATTGCTTTCTAAACATAGTTACTTTAAACCTAATACCTCTCTGCAGCATGTCAGCAATTGTATTATGTGATGTGGCATGCAAATTATATTTAACGTAGGTATTCCAACTATTTGTTTTACATTATGTAATTTTGGTGAAATTATTTCCTTTGTTGCCACATTACATGCAGCATGTTAGACTTAGCATGTTAAAAATAAATACACTCATACAGACTTGCCTGCACACATTTTATCAAGCTGCTATAAAATAAGCAAAAAATTGTCAGATGATAATTCTCTGCAACCATGGCAAGGTAGAAATAAAACCACTTTTTCAAGAATAATCTCAAGACTGATTGCATTTGACAGTTGTTCTATGTATTTATTTACTTGCTTACTTAATCTTGGAGGGTGCAAGTGTCTAGGATATCCTTGATCAATTTATTTCCCCTTTGCTTGTGTGTGGTGCTGGCAATTACTGAACACACCCTCCCAGCCACTGCAGGAAACACGAGGACTCTCTTATACAGCTGGAATGACTGAAGTGCTGCTACTCCTATGATAAAACACATGACACATTTACATCCAAGTTGGCTCTGGTAGATTTTGGATGTTTCAGTTCCTAAGCTTTACATTTTTCTGTTCACATCATGTGAAATCTATTTTACTGAAGCAGAGGCAGCTCAGGAAATATTTCTGGTTTAGGGTGTTAAAACCTGCCCTTCCTCTCCCTGACTTTTCCTTCCATACAGCCCTGTGAGTAATCTCTGCCATAAGCTGAGATCTGTAACACCATCATTGGTGGCAAATAAATACCAATTTTTGCTGAGCTCCTAACTTGAGAGAAATTCATCTTCCAAAGAGGGCTGAGAGCTGGCTCTAGTTTAGCCTATTTGTGTCATATATTGCTTCTGCCATTCCATGGGACCCTGCAGGCAAGGCTTTCTGGGAATTGCTTTCTTTGACCAAAACGGAGACTTTCAAAATGTAATGGCATTTCTTAAGATAGAGGTCTGGACCTTGAAAAAGGTTAGCAGCATCTTTCTTCACCCAGTGGAAAACTTTCATGGGTTAATTTGCAAAAATAAAGCTATACCTATCTCAATCTGCTTGAGCCAGGTCTTACTCTCCCTTTCTAATGTTAGGAACAGTAATATATTTACTTTGAGATTAATCTGGCATTCTTCTGCAATCCTGCTTTAAAAAGCTACAAAGAAAATTTTCAGTTAAAGGACATAATCTATTATTCATCTTTTTTTATGGGAAGAAATACTTTGCTGAAAATCATCTCAGTGCTTGGCTTGCCAGAAAGAACATACTTGCCTTAGGCAAGTGGTTAAGAGTGTATTTCAAGGTTGCTTTAACCCCCAGGTGGGCTTTCTTTCACTTCTCACAATGCTACCACAAGATGTATTTTTCCTGGACAAAGCACAGCAAAGCAGAAGTACACATGGAGTTTCCCCAAAGTTTCCTCCTCTGATCGTTGCCTGTCCTCACTCCAAGATAAATGATGGTTTGACTGAGAAGGGGTCAGAGGCACTGAGCTTCATCGAGGCCAGGCAGGCAGGGCTGGGGAGTCACACCTCATTAGTAGGCATGCAGGTAGCAGAGCTTTAGATTTGTTTCAGGCCCCTTACAAAGATGCCTTGACAGTTTGAGTTATGCTGACAGCCTCCCCTCAAAGGGAAAGAGAGTGTCAGGCAAGAGAGATGAAACATGTTTCACTGTCACCCTCCACACAGCCTAAATGGATGACCCAGCATCTCGCCATCAGCGACGTTCCCATCTGGGGAAAAAATGGAAGAGTTGAGTTTGATGTTATAAATCACCATAATTTGTTACAATTTCCAAAGACAAATATGACAGGGTGGAATTACTTTGCAGTGCTGAGACAGTCATTTGCAGAACCCATAAACTGCCAGTATAAATCTGAGGATGAGATATATTTAATCTGAAGAAGCAGATATCATCTTGGTATATACTGTGTTTACCAAGAACTTAGCTGCAATGATACCATAGTATTGCAGGCTGCTCATTTTATTTTAACCTTTAAAACAAAAATAATATTTTATAAAACCCCTAATAAAGCAGAAAGATTCTTTTGTGTATTTTGTACTTCCTCTATCAAAATGCAGAAATATTTACTATGTCCTAAAAAAAAATAAAAATGCAATGCTCGTTGTTGGCAAGAGAAATATTTCGTGGGGTTACAAGTGGGGTTCCAGAGAGAGAAAATGCATTGCTACATATTCAGGATGCCTCTTCACAGTTGCTCCTGTTCAGCAGCTCTGAAATTAACAACCCCTCAATCTAGTGTTCCTTTTGGAAGTGTCCAAATCACAAGCATTACTTCCAAAAGCTGCATCTCGGAACTTCTTTTCTCCATTCATTGATGATGGCATAGGCTGAAAAGACATTTTGAAGACAAGCTGTTGGAAAAAAACAGCTGAAGTTGTTGTCTTGCGATATTTAAGTGGTCACAGACTAGGTCATCGATTCTGTCTCCTCCAAAACAAACACCATTTGAGGTGACACATGGAAAGGAATGTGAATGTTCAAAGTAGAAACTGAAGGGAAATTTACTAATCATTGCCTTTTGGGGGTCAGTTGCTTAACCTGTCTGTGCCATGATTTAACCACACATAAGAGGAGGACATTGCCAGCCTTCCTCACTCTTCTCGTAAAATTATTTCAGTGGTCCATAAGTAAAATGATCTCCAGAGAAAAGTGCAAAGTCCTTTGTAACAATATATACTTGAATAACAATATTTTTATTTCCCATGTGAAAGAATGATGGCATAGCATGAGTGTTTCTTTTTTGTAACATCAGAAAAAGAGAGATGTAGGTCTTAATGCTGATTTGCACTTACATAGATAACCCTTCCCAACCCTGGCTTTTTACTTCCATAAATCCCAGTGTTTTTATATCAGTGAGTAGCTGATGATATGTTCACCCATTCCACATTTGGGTGTTATCGGGAGAGAGATGAAACACATTTTGGTGTTGCAGTTGCTACTGAATAAATCAAACCTTGGTGATGCAGTGTGATGGTATGAAAATCTCACAGCCTGCGAAGTCAGTCATTCATATGTGAGGAAACTGGATCACCCTCCTTAAAACACGCTCTTAGACGGAGCTCTCAATATGTCAGCTTGCAGTTTTGGAAGGAACTGGCAGGTGTTTTGAGCTTGTCAAAATGAGAGTAACTTTAGTATGGTTTAAGAAAAATGGTTTTGCTGCTGCCTTTCCTTATTCCTGCTGTCCTTTGGATGGGGTTAAGCTTGTTTCAGTCCTTCATGATGTCGTAAGGTCTAACACTGCACTCTGCCTGAAGTAACTGCCTTCACGAGTTGCACCTTTGTTGCTAATTTCCTGAGCTCTGCACTTGTCAGTGCATGTACCACATAGCCATGATAATGGGAGAGTTGTTTTCATGTTTGTGTTATCGTGTTTTCATTTTGTTTCTTAAAAGAGGAGCTAATATGCTACCCATGAAAAGTGAGGTGTGTTTCTAAAAGGCTTGTGTGTCAGCAATGCACCAACTGGCATGTCTTTGCCAATGCTCGGGGGCTTGCCTGGGTTTGTAAACCTGCTTTAGACAGAATGAAAATCACTTGAGCAGACGGGAATTGTATCCTTTTTCCTGCTGAAATGATGTATACATAGTATGGGAAAGCTCCTTCAGTCTGACTGCATAGGTAGCTTTCTGTTTCTGAAAGTGCTCTCAGAGGTTTTTCACATCTTTTATAGAGACCACTGTCTCTGTTTAGAGGAAAAGAAAGTTAAAAAATTGCTGTAGAAAAATAAACCCCTGAGTTACATCATGAAGCAGAGTTTAACATAGGAGAGGTTCAAAACTGTTTCCTGTAGGTATTCAGTATAGAGGGGAATAAGCAGTTTAGCATCTCACTGATCAGCACCGATTTACTACTCCATGAGTAGAACTGGAAGGAAAAATAAGAAGCCACTCACACACAAAACATACTGTGAGCAAAGAAACCTCTGCTCAACTTAAACACCAAAGAACCAGGTGAGCAGAAGTCACACCTTGTTTACCACAGCCTGGTCTAGACTGCCTGAGTGATGGTCAATAGCCACTTAACCCCCAGGGCAGTGGGGTGGGGTGAGAGGGGCAGTGAAGAAGGGTCTGTAAGTGGCCCCAGCACCTGCAGACTCCACTAGCAGGGGGACACACAGAAATGGGCTGGTGAAGAGCAGCTAGGGTTTGCACAGCAGATTAGTTCCTTCCAGAAGTAAAATGAGTTTAGCAGAGGAGATGGTACAGCTGGTGCCCGGCTGTGCCTGGGCCAGTGGATGTGGGCAGGGTGGGATGGAAATTTTTCAGTTCTTCTGGCAGGAACTAGGAGTGAGAGAGACTCAAAGAGAAATGGAAACATTAAGAGTGTTGTGTGTTTGTCTAAATTTCCTCACTGTTTTGCCGCAGCACTGACCTTCAGGTCTTACCAAAACAGTCCTGAAAACCTTTCAATCCATTTTGCTGTGAGTGCTCCCCAAGGAAAGTGGCTGGACACTTCTCCGTGCAATGGGAGGGAGATGTAATCACTGGCTGGGGCACCCCGAGGTGCTGCACAGCCGTTAATGGCAAGCGATAAGGGCAGCAATGCCTTTCTCCAGCAGAAAATGCCACTTTTCTAAGTGCCACCAGCCTTCACAGTGCTGTGCAAACTGCTCCCCTGCCATGTCCTCCTCTGAGCCCCCCCAGGGCTCAGATAACCTTTAACTCTCCGGTTGTCTCTGTGGGGTATTTTTGTTCTTGACGTCTTGAGTATTTTAACAACAACAACAAAGTCTTTGCAGTTGTATCACTTCCTGCAAGCTGTTGTGAGACCTTGTAAAGCTGCTTCAGGCGTGGAAATGGTTCACAGGCAATGTCAACAAGGGGAAGAGAGACTGGGGAGAAGTACGTGAACTGCTGCCAGCATTTTCCGGAGCAGCCGGGGTGAGAAAGTGTTGTGAAGTGTTATTGGTTGGTGTCTGCTGCTTTACCAGCTTCTTCTGGTCTTGCTTGCAGGGGCATCATTTCAGTGACTCAGTCACCTGCTTAGTGATATCCTGATATTCTGCATTTGTGTGTTCCTGTGCCACCATATGTTCTGCTTCTCTTACCCATTCCCACCACAGCAAGCTGTAATACACCCCAGGTTTGACAGAACCAGAGGCAGTGCCTAATGTCATTTCTTTGGCCTTATTAATCTTAAAACATTTGTATAATTTTTGGAATAGGAACAATCTGCAGGATTAAGCAAGGGCCTAGAATGACAGATGGATTTTTTTTCTCCTTTTTCTATTGTGCCACTGTATGAACATGAATAAACACACACTCTGTCTGTGCCCACATGTCGCTGTGGCGAGTAACAAATGACATGAACCTCGTTTAGCAAAATCATCTGACTCCACCTTTATTCTAAAACTGACCCCCTTATATACCGTCCTGAATAGGCCACTCTCATTGGCCAGAAGAGTGCCAGAACTCTTCATCCCGTTGGTCAAACCCAAAAGACATAGAGAAAGTCAGTCCCACAGAAAGGAATCCAAAACATTACACTTGTTACAAAAACACTTGCAATGTTTACTTCAAGCCTGTGAGAACCAGGTCTTCCTAAAAAAAAACATCAAGATGAAACTGACTTAGAAACCTCAGGCCTAGGAAACCCAGACTACACCCACATGTCATATGGTAAGACAATTGTGACCATCTTTGTTGTGCCCTGGCAGCTCTGGTTAGAATGGTTAGGGTTGGAAGGGACCTTAAAGATCTTCTAGTTCCAACTTCCCCCTTAATAACAGACAATAGGGAGTATTTTTTTCCCGTGGCCTTCAATGCAAGAGTAGTCATGATTTCACAGTTTGGTACCCATGTGTGATAATGTGCATTTAGCCCAGAGAGGACCTGGAGTTGTTCAGGTCCACACCGTGACCTGTTGCAGCTTCCAAGTGTCTGGGGTTGCAGTAATGACGCTTACCCATCACCTCTCAATTTGTGCACGCTTTTCAGACATTTAGGGAATTGATCACCACCTCTTGACCTAGAACAACTCACCACAATGAAAATTAGAGCAAGTGGTAGACATTTGCAGCATGAAACAGATTAAAAAGAAGTTGCTTTGTGTTTATATATCTGCTGCACCTCTTTCTCATCACCTTCTTCAGAGCTGCAAGTTCTTGGGTTTTATTCTCTTCTATTTCACCCTTCTTTCAACAGCACAACCCCACGAAATACAAGTTCTCTTTAAGACATTTTTGAGCCAATTCCAGCCTTTGTGAAGGAAATTGAAGAGTGAAAAAGGGATATCCCAGGCTTCCAGATGCCTTTTCTTGGTTCAAAGACAGAACCTGGAGAGTTTGTCTACTGAGAGAACTCTCTCATTAGCAAAAAGTCCCTGTGCCCCAGGAGAGGGATGGCTGCCCAGTCTTTGAAAGGGAAAGGAGGATCAGGGGGACTATGGCTCAGTTCCCAGACCTGGTGGTGGACATCCTATTGCTCACCTGTTCCCACCAGTCCTGTCTGGGGAGATGGCAAAGGGTGAAAAAGAGTCCTGCTCAGCTTTCCTGTGCTCTAGGGACAAACTCAATTTCACCATAATTTAATTTAATGCTAGTTCAGTACCTAGCAATTGTACAGCCATCCCGAATGTGCCCTCTCATCGGTATGATAATAAAGAGCATATTCTGCTCTGAAAATGACTGGAAACCTGAACTTCATTAGTGTTCATTATCCTTGGGGAATCCCTGTTTCCCTCTGTCTGCTGGCTGTCCACATGGGTTCTGTAAAGAGCAGAATATCCATGTCTGAGCTACAAGAAGTATATTTTGGTTCTGAGAACTCTGACTACAGAAACACAAGCACCATTTCAGAGAAATGCCTTAGTGTATCCTTGACTTTTCACTTAGTTTTATTAGTGCAGTACGCATCATAGAAATGCATACCATACAGTGAATAATCTCTTGTGAGTCAATGTGTCTGTTTGTCCTGCAGGGTGTAGGCTTATTGCTTACTGTTTTATAATGTTCTTTTACTCTCCCCAAAGGTCAGACTTCAAAACTTCCCCTGGCAGATCCATCTCCAATCCAGCAAATCTTCCAATTAGCAAAATGTTCATTATATGCAGCTAATACAGTATGGATTTGTTCATTCACTTTCACTGCTGCTTTTTGGGATGTTCTGAATAATAAGATATTCCATCTCAGAATAATTCATAGACTTTTTGCCTAAACACTGTATCTTTCAATAATCAATCTAAATTGCAAAATACTTTAAGCAGTGGCATTGTTTGCCTGGCACTGTTTAAAAACCATGAAAGCAGTGGAATGAAGGATGAAGGAGCAGATCTGTTCTCTAGTCAATACAGTATCATCCTTGAGAAGGGGACATTGAGAAGACATTGATATATAAGTTGATGATAAAAAATTGGACTTTTACCTATTTGGGAGACAAGGCTGAGGTGTAAATCATGATCAGTGATACTGCTCTGGAACAGGTAACAGTGTATATTCTAGGGGAGCATGTAAGGAAGAGGAACATGGTCTATTTCTAAAGTCAGTTTCGTTTTCTTTAATGTGCTGTACCAAATGTAACCTGGGTATCCATAGACTCAGAGTATAAGCAGTTGCCAGGTGAAATTATATTTTTACATGGTTTATAACAGGCCTTTGCATCTTACATGCTCTTCATTTTTCTGCAGCTCCAAGTTGCATCCAAATTTCTAGATAATGCTGTTCTCTGTATATGTTAGAAATTATTTCTTTGCTATCCTTTTTGTGCCTAAAATCAGGTTTTTTCCAGTTCCCAAGGAACTGGATCAGGGACTACAGGTGAGTTTTTACTGCTGTGAGGTCCCCAGTGCCAGCCTGTGCCCTGTCTTATCATCCTGTGCCTGCACTCATATGTGTCCCGCTCTGTGTTTCCAACTCTCAAGGCCTCTGATACTATACTAGGACTCTACTAAGACTCTTGACACCATCATTGTAATAGTCATAAAAATCCCATTCTGCACAGAATAATTGTTTGTTTCTGTTATTGACATAAAGCTGTGGCTGTCCAATGCAGAGATAAACATAAGTGAAACAAATGAGCAACAGCCCCCTGATCAATTAGAGCCCTTGCAGTCCACAGCCAAGCCAGGGCAAACAAAGCTGTGGGCAGGTCAGAAGTTCACCCAGGGCCAGCCTGATGAGCCTCTCTTGAGTCCTGGCAAACTCAGTGCAGAGCCCATGTCCTGATGCTCACAATGACAGGTCTGCTACAGGGCTTGGGGCAGTGTTGCAGCCATGGGTGGTGGCAGTGAATGCATCTTGGGGGTAACTCAGCTCTGAATTCCTACAGCTGGCAACAGAATGAGCTGGAAAAGCGGTAACTTCCTGTTCTGCTGCAAAAGCTGCTGCACATCATTGGGGAAGACATATAAACCCCTAAAACTGTTTTAACTTTTAGAAGTAAACACAACAGATGAAATGTGGATTACTCCTGTAGAAGTGTAATTACTTTGCTGCCTACCATCCTCCTAATGTCATTATCTTAGTCCTAAGGAACCAGGTGTTCCTAAGAATTTGCAGTTGGTGGAATTTTATTCCATCTATTATTAGAAATCTCTGCATCTACTTTTCAGCTAGTCATCATAGCCTCTCTTTCTAGTCTGCAAAAACAAGAGACACTTTCAGTGCTACCCATCTCATCTCTGGATTCTTTGTAAATGGAAAAGGCAAATTGGTGAACTTGGTTTTATATACTGCTACAAAAGGAGGCAACTAGCTCAGATAAAGACCACAGATGTCTAATTTTGAGTGGGATAAATAATTCCCAACGCATCCACTTAAAATGTATTCCACAATTCCTGCATTGTTCTGAGCTTTGTACTGTGAAATAAAAGACGCTTGCATAAAATTAATAGAGGGAACAAAAAATTTCAGCACTTATAGTTCCCCATTGCTGTCCTGTTCAATCAAAGAAAAATTATTGTGTGTATTTTCAGTCCTTCCCTCTGTAGAAAAGATGTGGATGTACTACCAAAGGTGTGTATGGGTTAAACTTAGAATATCAACCTAAGCAAAAAAGTAGTCAAATATAGAAGTACAGATTCTCAATAGGAATAATTGTGGAAGATAAATAATTACATGTCATATTTCTGCGTTCCTGAGGACTAAGCCTCCTGTAATAAAAGATGCATGGAGCCAAAATGATTTAGCACAATTATATACAGAGCCAACATCCCAAGAAAAATAATCGAAGCAAAGGATAGCTGGAAAGCCTAGAGGGTTCACAGCTGCAACTCAACAAGCCCAGGAACTGGCTAAATGCAGACCTTATATATCAGTGAAAGAAGGCCAGTAGGACAATGTGTCCTGTCTGTGACAGCCCTTTGTGAGAAACTTATGGCAAAGCCTCACTTTTCATAGATTTATAAAGCTCAGGCCAGAAAAGATCATTCAGTCTGATATCCTATATATATATCACAGACATTAAATTTCTTCCAGTTAGCTCTGAGTTGAGCCAAATACCTTAGGTCAGCCAAATACATTTGAGTCTTCAGGATGTTAAATTATATTGTACCAAAGAAAGATATACAGTAACTTGCTAATAATTAGAATTATTTAACAATTAAGTGTGGACCAAACAGCACTGCATATGATAATAATTGATTTTGCAGATCCAGATCCATGAACTCTGAAGAGTCTTGCTTTTATGGTGTAGACATAAATTCATCTGCAAGGCTTTATTTCAAGGTTTGAATAGCTCAGTTTCACCATGCAACTACTTCTGTCTCCTAGCAATGCATGCCCCACACTTCAGCAAAATCAGAAAATATTCTTTGGGATCCCTGGGACAGATTTGGCTTGGTTGTCTGCACCTGCACAGAAGACCTGTGTAGAACAGAAATTTCACAGAAGCTTTTTCCTTTTTCTTTTTCTTTTTCTTTTTTTCTTTTTCTTTTTCTTTTTCTTTTTCTTTTTCTTTTTCTTTTTCTTTTTCTTTTTCTTTTTCTTTTTCTTTTTCTTTTTCTTTCATCTGACAACATGTTTTAGTGCTTTTCTGTCCTCACAAAGCAGGAACAAAGCAGATTTGTGTTGATTTGTAACAATCTCACAGTGTTCTTGTAATGTTTCACATTTCATTCCTAATTTTACTGCCTGTGAGTCATTCATTCTTTAGTCTTCAAACCATTTCTGGACTACATTTAATTGGGTAAATTTCCATCCAAATTGCAACTATGGACAAGGATATCAAGAATATAAAATAGAATGGACAGTGCCACATCTTTAGTGTGTAGTTACCAAAATAAATTCCTTATCATACCAAGGTGGTATTGTAAGTATGGCATTAGGTGGTGCAAGAACTGATCTTTGTGGGATGCTGAATGTAGGAGCTGTTTACAAGAAAAAAAATGGTGGAGTGTGGTTGTTCATAATGTCATGGAAAGGTGGTGTAGAAACCTGGTGTTCCTGCATTCTCTACCAAGTATCTGGGACAGCGTATGAGGAACAAATGTGCTGGAGCTTGCTGGCACAAGGGTCATTCACATAGACCTATCATCCCAGCTTTTACTTTACTTGGAAAAAACATACCTGCTTTGTAGATCTGACTCATGCTTAGCTTTCACCAGTTTAATGAAGCAGATGTACAATGCTCACATTCCCCATATGTGCGACAGAGCTAATGAGGTGAGCATAGGTGTCCAAAAGGAGCTCCTTTCTACCATTTCTAGGTGGGCAAACAGGGTGTGCCCCTAGATCCTTCAGAAGGTAAACACAATAATCTGCCTCTGTCCATTGGTTCTATTAGAAACTCAATGAATGTTGGCTGCTTCATTAGCTGCCTAAAATGTAATGAAGCTTGATGTTAAAGTGAGGTGGACAGGCTCCTATAAAATCAGTATGTCCTTACTTTCTGCTAATTACCTCATGTCTTCTAACTCCAGTAAGAGCACCATTCTAATGAGCCTGCACCTTGTCCACTGGTGTGTGGAAGGAAACTGTGAAGAATGCTTTTTATTTTCTTGAAAATGGACTGTGCTGTGCTAGCCAAAGGCAAATGAGAAAATTGTCTTGGATCCGTTACCACAGAGTACTGACAGGCTTCGTAACTTCCTCTCCTTTTCTGAACCACACAGTCATTTTGCAGAGCTTCTGCAAAGTAAAAGGCTGCAATGGCTCCTTTTACATCTGACTCAGTATTGTTCACATAACCCAGGAGAGAAATGCTAATTAGTAGGTAAATTAGATGCCTCTATCTGCATTTGTCCTTGGAGAGATGGTAGATATAATTTTCTAGCAACCTTGTTAGCCTTTCCTGATTCAGTGGGCTGGATTGAAAAACAGTACAATAACCCAATGGTTGTATCATATAACAGAATATCTGTTATGAGTAAAACTCAGCTTAACAGCCAACCAGTGCAGACAGTGATGCTTTACCCTGTGTAATATAACCATGTAGCTTCTTGGTGCTGTGGTGTAACAAAGGATGAGGAGACACTGGAGAGCATTCATAAGTTTTCTATTTCCACACAGCCTCCTGACAGCTAAACAATATAATCTGCTTTGTGGTATATTGCCTTATTGTGAGAAGCATACCTCAGTATATTGCAATAAAAAAAGAATCATTTGAATGTCCTACATCTCCATTGTGCATACCTGTCAAGTTTCAGGTATCTATTTAGATGATGCTATTGCAGTGGGTAAGTTAATAGAGGAAGCAGCTTAGACCTTTGTTTTTCAATCCTGTCCTGCAACTGAAAACATTCAAAGGCTGGAAATGGTATGTTCAGACTCTAAGTAGAGCTGCTGTTACAATACCATGAGAGTGGTTTAGTCTGACATGTTTTACTTCACGCTTGCTGTTGTCTTGGTGCCTGCCCCAGTTGGTTATGACAGCTCAGTTTATTTACAACAGCTCTCTGAACAGCAGTGTTTACTTGATCGTATGCAGGCGCCTGGGCATAGCTACAGTAATATCTGTCTTCTAAAGAGGACCTAGTTTTACTAGGGAAAATACTCCCAAACCATGTCACTGTCACAGCTTTACACCTAACAGGACAGACAAGGGTCCTTGTCACTGCAGTACAGAGACTTCTCCATTTCTGGCAAATGAAAAATTGCTCTGGGAATGGAGTCCCAGTGGTCTGGTGACAAGGCAATGTGTTTTAGGTCCAGAAGCTGCAAAAAGTGTAGGAGGATTTAGAAAAGATTGTAAAAGTAGAGAAAACCCAAGTGATTTGTAATGGCAGGCTAATAGTCTGTGATTGCAGTGGGAAAGGGATAGGCTGAACATCAGAAACAGGATTTTGTTTTGAAATGCAGAGGGGTTCTGACTAAAGCAGGAGAGAGCGTCATTTAAAAAGGAAGTTACAGTGCTGATGAGGAGACAGATGTTAATCAAGAACCTACTGAGTGACTCCAGGCAAATCACTGATTCCTAGTTCCTCATTTGTGAAATGGGTACAGTAGTACTGTGCAATACAGGAGAGATGTGTGCAAGGTACATCCTGTATACATGTGCTTAACCACAGAAGTACGTGAAAGGCAAGGAAGAACTCTTCCAGAAACACATTTGATCCTACTGCTTTCTTAAGGTCAGGACCTCTTAAGAATCATGAATATCATGTTCTGCCCACTGGTGTAAACGGCGTTACCTCACAAGATGCTGATGCGAAGCCGAAACCGTCTCAGTACTTAGCTAAATGCTTGCCTGAAGCAAGATCAGTTGGAACTGAATGATTTCAATACATTTTACATGGCTATTAGTCTTCAGTAAGAAAAAGGATCCTCCTTAATTGAAGAAGTTAGAAGTATGTTTTATTAATCTGTCCATGTAAATTGTTGTAACTGACTGGAAGGAGTCTATTTAAGTGTTTTGAAAAAAAATTAAGTTTTAGGATTACATTTGCAAGATATGTCTGCTGTATAACTTTACTCCTGTATCACTAAGGTGCTCATAAAATAAAATACTTTGGCTACATTTCTTTATAATCCTGTATCATAATTTAAAATTATGCAAATTTCATAAGATTTTAAAAAAGGGATAAATATTGTGTTCAAACTATGGCAGGTTAGTCTGTAAGAGTCACTGTCATTGTCTCTTTTTGGTCAAGAATATATCATGATTGAAAAATATTGGTATTTATATATATATATTATATATATATAATTTTATCTATAAAATATATATTATAGATACATTATAAATACTTTTTTTTATATATACAGCTAAGACAAATATCCAGCAATATTAGAAGATTTTAGAATTTATACAAATCCCTGTGCATTGGGCTAAAAGCCAGTGTCTAATTAATCAAGGTCAGAAGCAAACCTTATAAAAAATTCTCAATTGTAGAGTATCTACAGGAAGTTTTTAGCTTGTTACTCTCAAGTATTTTATGTTGAAACAAGACCAGACTAGAAAGACAAGTGATCAGGTTCCATGTGGGATTTGGTCTTTCTGTTCCTCATTTTGTATCTATCACATGCACATTTATAGGTTTCTCACACAATATTTCTGCATTGTTCCCCATCATCTGGTGTCACAGTTTATACAGATTCTTACTGAAAGGATATTCTCTGTGCTCTCAGGAACACATCAGTGTTTCTTCCTAACTGCATGACCCAGCTGTCTTCATTACACATCTGATCAATAAATATCGAAAGAACTAAAGCGGACAAATGAAAAACATTCACTAAACAAGGCACTTATTTTCCCAAGAAAGCCCTAATTTCAAGTATTAATATCTATATAGAGAGAATTAATTGTTTCCATAGACTATGGATAATTAGAGAATTTTCAATTAATTTGCACTGTGCTTCCAGCACCCCATGCAAACAACTTCCATGTTTCTAAAGTCCTGCAGGCATTCTCTGCAAGAAGCAATACTGCTACCCCCATAAGTGAGTGCCTGTGCCCTGTGCTGCATTAAGCAGGCTGGGGGGAAGGACTGCTGCTCCCAGGTCCCAAATACAGCTCAAGAACTGGCCATGGGCAGCCTGCAGCAGCTTCTTGTCTCCTTCCCCCACACTGCAGTCTGACAGCCAAAGCTCTTTTGAAGCATTTTCAACTAAATTATTTCCTGTGTTGTGGTTCCAGAGAGAGCTTTTTCATGAAGAGGGTTACACAACATTGATCTGGTGGTGAGAGCTTCAGCCAGAGTACTGGAGACACGCATTTAGCTACTTGCTTTACTTGATTTAGATCAGGGGCCATGACCCTGGTTCTCCCCCGTTTTAGATGAGTGACCAAATCACTGAGCTATCAAGGCAATCACTTCTGCTCTCTGGCCCTATTAGTATCTCATTAGTGAATTAAACAGAGCGGCACATTGAACCAGGGTCCCCCACTCCCCTGTGTGTGTCAGGCTGGCTGATATACAAGGGTCAGGATCCCTGGCTTCTGTGAAACACCTCCAGCAGAACTTGGATTCACCTTGCTGGTAAAGAGGAATTCTGAAATCTCAGGAAGAATGGAATAAAAAAAACTCTTCCTTAATCAGCTTCAAACCCAAATCTCCCCTAAGCTTGCACCCATGTATCAAAATCTGTTTTACTAATGGATGATATATGTGTCTGTCATCCTATGTACTGATTTTTGCAGAGACAGAACTAATGCTACTTCATTAGTTTAAACGAATGGTTGGGGATGCAAAGAGATGTGTGCTCTGGGGTCTGTGACCACTACTGGGGCAACACAGTTACATGCCAGACCCAAGTGAGAGCAGTCAGCCAGGCCCACACAGCCACAGAGGTTTGCTAATTCAGTTTGGAAGAGAAAGACTTAAATGAACATGCAACAAAACTTGCCTACTTTGGCTTCCCAGCTGAGGCAGAAGAAAATGGTGTGAAATGAATGACAAGGGTGTGGCTGGACATGAACTGTAGATTTTCAGGGAAATGCCTGAAAATCTAGGTGTGTGCCAACACGTTTCCTCTCCAAAGACAGAAGATGCAACAGGAAGCAGAAAAAAAATTTAACCTTTCTGTGAGTTAAGCAGACCTATGAACTTTGTGGAATTGCTGAAGCAAAATATAAGTGATGTATAAAACCATCCTTGTCCACTGGAATATATGGCAGGACTCTGCATTCCCCACTGTACTATGCTGTTTGCTGAGCTGCTCATTTCAGACAGAGCCACAAAACCCCACCAAGCTCACAAGTTTTGGTTTAAAGAAACTAAAAAGAACATAAGTATTGTATTTTGTGTGATGATTTAGTGATTTATGCAACTGACTCAATTTAGTGATTTTTTCAACATAGACTCCATGAAACCACAGGTTTAAACCCAGCTTCATTTCATCTTTGTATCACTCAGAAAAAGATAAACTCAGTACTCTGAAGTACCTCCGAAGGGTTTCTACAGAAAAAGTCTTTTTAAAACAAACTCAAATTCTTCACATTTTTGAATCTTTTCCTTCCCTCAGTATTAAAAAACTGTGTTCATCTTCATGGCAAAATGTACATCTCTCCTGAGTGCAATAAAGAGTTAGGGGAGTTTATGCTGATACTTGCCACAGTGAATCCCTCTCTGGCAGTTAACATGGTTAAAACACTTCAGGGTTACTCATGACACTCTATTTCATCAGACCTCAGTGGTGATCAAGGACTAATAACCACTTGGTTAGCACTGAACAGCCTGCATGTTTCCAAAGGATTCAGCTGGGCTTTTCTAGAAATCAGGATTACTACAAGGAATCTTCTCTTTTGGCCTGCCAAAATTTCCCCTGCTGTAATTGTTTTATCCTGTTACTAATGTATTCTCTATTATAAATTGCCCTTCTGACAGAAAAGACAGTTTTGTGATGTTCACCTGGGGTTTTCTGTCCCTGTTAAAAGGCGTGGCTTTCAGACTTGCCACCCATCTCTGCAGCAGCTGGGGCTCCTGAACAATCAGGACTCAATCTGCCACACCAGGTTTCCCAGGAGGGGTATGTCAGTGCAGTGCAAATAAAATGTACTCTTGCTGTTGGTTCTGTGTCTGTTACATAGATATTTCACTCTCCTCAGTTTCCAGCCAACACAAGCAGCTGGTATTTTTTTGTGTTTGATTTTTTTCTTATTAACAGTCGTTTCCTATCTGAAAACAGTTTTCACCTCTGTTCCTGTTGACATTGGTTCTTTGAAAATGGCATCATTTGCTCTGTTATTTCATGTTAAGCCCAGGTCAGAGCTGACTGTGAACCCTTAACTCAAATTACTCAACATCCAGCAAAAGAGTCGGTGCTCCATTGCCAGGCTCTGGAAAGGGGTGTTCTACCTGTCCTAGTTTCTGCCAAGGACAGGGTTAATATTCTGCAGTAGCTGTGAGAGGGCAGAGCCTGGAACTGTGTGGGCATGGCCAAGACATTGTGTTACTGGATACTATCTTATGTCATGGCCAGAGGCGAAGGGAAGGGATGGACTTGGACTCTCGTGCACTTCCATGGTTTCCAATTGGAAGCAAGTGTGGCGGACAGAGCAGCTGGGATGGGGCACCGCTGGCTGCGGCCCCATAATGTTGTGTCAGGTCAAACTCTTCAATGAGATTTTGCATGTAGATCACTCTTTGTACATTTTTGTTATTAGTATTTTTGCTGTTACTCTTCCTTTTCTTATCTCATTGCTGATTCCAGCATATTGTTCTTATCTCAACCCAAGACCTCTACCACTATTGGGTGGGCACTTGTGGTTTTGCTTTGTTTTTTAGTGGGGATACTAAATTGGGGAATACCATTCCTATACCATGACAGACACTCCAAGGTGGGAGGAAATAATCTCAATCCATCCAGCGCTGGTCAAAGCCCAGACAAGTTGCCACCAGTTCCCAGGTCAATAGGAGAGCCCAGCCTGGAGCACCAGCTCCAAGAAAGCTCCTCCTTTCCTCAGTTTGCTAGGGCCATTGCTGCTCATCTGTGTCTGGATCCTGCCATCTTCAAGGCCATCATCCTTGACTGGTTTCGGTTGGAAGGGACTGTAGAGATCATCTAGTTCCAACCCTAGAGCTGCAGCCCAAATACATCTACAGTTCCCATCACACCAGCAAAGTTTCACCCGCTCTGTCTGATGGACAGGAGCCACTTTGGTTGAGAGAGATGTGTAGTAAGAGATCCTTCCCTCCATGGCATGCAGTCAGCTACTTCCAGACACAGCTCCATGACTGACCAGCCCCATGTTTGATGGCTCCATAACTCACCTTAAAGGTTTCGGCACTCATGTTCAGAGTGCATATTTTTGAATTTCACCATGTTTGTTGTTACGTCTTGAACCCTTTGCTAAATCACTACCAAAGCAGAAATTCCAAAGATGCAAATAACAGATAAATCCATAGAGATAAAGACCTGATAACAGCAGCTGAGGCCTTCCTGTGGTGAGAAAAGCTACCTGCACTGCGGATGAAATGAAAAGTACATCCTTGTGTTTAGCACTTCAGAAGTTTTCCTTGGGTGGAACAGCTTTGGTCTCAGCCAGAAGCAGTGTCATCCCCTAGGAAACAGTCATCCTCTTGGAAATAAAGACATATTTAGATTACAGAGACTTCCAACAAAATAAAAAAAATGAGGTTAAAAAAAAAGGAAAAAAAGGCAAAATCACAATACAAAGCATTAAGGTTAGAATGTGATGTCTGCTTTGAAAAAAGAGGATCAAATACTTAACAGGGCTGAGAGTATTCTGTCTGAAAGAAATGCCTTTATGAGAGATATAAAAGTAGTAAAAATAGCCAGTACTCACAAGAAACAGTAAAAAATTAGACTCTTTCTGGGGGAAGATCTAGTTGTACATTAGGTTAAAAAAAATAGAGCAGTCAAAGAGGATTTTTCCCTCCAGTGTGTATCTTTCTTGGCAGTTGTGCTCACTTGTGAATAGTGTTAAAGCACTTTAGTTTCCATTGTAAAAAATCGACTCGGAGAAAACAAAAGTGGAAGGGACCTCAAAAGGTCATCTAGTCCATCTCATTTCCTAAAGGCACATTCAGCTGTGCCGACACCATCTGGACAGATGTTCTGCTCCTTAAATGGTCTTTTCACACATCCATAAAGCTTGTTCAAAATTAAGCCACATCAAACACCAATTGTCTAAGAGATAGCATGTAGCTACACCGTCCTGGGAGCACATTAGAGAAGGAAATAATTTCAGGTTTCTGTTTCCCTTCTAATTTCCTGCTTTGATGTCAGGAAACAGGTGCTAATTCACTGTCTGTAAGCAGGAGAGAGTGGCAGGGATGGGAAGAGCTGTCCTGTTCTCCTGGCAGCAGCAAGAGGCAGAGCAACCAAGGGTTCTCCAGTGGAAGAACTGCCTGAAATGACAGTGTGTTGGTGGCCATGCAGCCACAGCTCCCAAACTTACCATTATTGGCACAAGTCATGAACCCACCAGAAATCAGTGCTGAGAGCAAGAAGGGATCACAGGGGGACATCACATCACCAGCTCAGAACCGAAACACATGAGATGATGCTGCTGGGACACCTGGGGAGGAGATTTCCAAGATGTACTAAGACTAAGCAAAAGATCAAGCAAATGCACTGTCACAGTTGTTCACTCTGTTACAATTGCAATTTATCTGAGTGTCATTACTGCTGACTTTAATTGAATTTTGGACCTTATGCAAACATGTACAGTATTTGTCCTTGTCCTTTAAATATTACACTTCCCATTGCTCTTCACAGGGTTTATGAAATAATTGGTTGAAATCAGATGTGAGCAGAGAAGACATTTTGTATAATGAAAACAACTAGATATGCAAGGGGCAGAAAAAGGATACAGTTATTCGTTTCATCCAGGTTCAGTTGTCCTAAATGAATGTCATTAATTTTGGTAACAAATCTGCTTTCCTTTTTGAGAGTTAGCTTGTTATTTATTTTATTTATTTGGTCAGCTGAAGCTGTGAGAGAATCTCACACACACTTTGCAACTTCTTTATACTCTAAAAGTTTGAAGAGAGGAAGACTTCCTTGACCACTTATTTTCCACCCTTTAAAATTAGTAAAGACTGTCTAAAGCTTTAGAAAATATTCAGATGGACATCTGAGGAAATATCTTAAAAAGGTTTCTTGAAATGTGACATTAAGGCACTATATAATTAGATTTCAGTATCAATTATGCAAAGGTGTAGCTGTGGCTTAGCTCATGCACACGCAGAGTGCTGCAGTCATGGCTGACAGAAGATTAGGGCTGCAGTAGAATGTAATTTGTTTCAGTATCTTGGTCTGTGGTCTTTCCATTTCAGCAAATGATTTTCACTTAAATTCATGAGTTTTGTCACTTGCGGGTTGGCCCTCTTCAGAGCATCTTGCCTTGGCTCTGAGCTGTACAAGTACTGAGCAAATGTGTAATGGCAATTTTCACATGGTCACATGCACTGGATTTCACCAAATTTTCATTCTTCAGTGAGGACTTTCTTTCAGAACCAAGTATCTGCCCTCAGGCATTTTCTTCTCTGTAAAGGCATTGTAACTTTCTACAATAAAGGAAATATTTTTGCCTGTGTTTGGGCAGAATGTCACAGCCACAGTGGAGAAAATTTCTCTTTGTGTGCTATAAGCACAAAATTTTATTCAGATCTTCTTTCAGCTCCAGCTCATTTGTGTCTAATGTCTGCTTTAATAAGAACGTAGCCCACAGGATGGTATTTCCCATCTGTAACATAGATAAAGCTCTATCTTTATGACACATTTGTTGCTGCTATTGTTTTTGGTAGGACATAACCAAAGTCCTTTTAAGTCACTGTGAAGGCCTCAGTTCCTCCCCAGAGATCAGAACTCCCCAGGAGGAAAAATGCCACAGGATAATTCTGTCATGTTCCATTTTGATGAGTCTCATTCTTTCTACAATTTGGGAGTATCATCTTTGGGAATATCTCCACACATCTTCCTCTTTTATTTTCAAGACCTGCCTGAATGATGATCTTCCTAATACTTCCTTTAAGCAGAAAATCCCATTCTAAGTCGATTCCTCTAGCAATAAGCAGCGTTTCAAGGACAAGTTTTTGTGTTGATTTGCATTTCTAGAGCATTATGGTGCTTTTTGTGTCACCACAATACTATGGCTCATGTTGCCAAAAGCTGTGTTTAGTAAAGCATAATAAGGAGAGAGTGTTTCCAGTACGTATTCCAGAGGTGGGAAGTTTGGATTTGATTCAGGAGATCACTTCACATTATTACTGTCAAGATGAGTTAACTGAAGCATGATGTATACAGAAATGACTTTTTCAGTTAATAGAAATAAGGAAAAATGGACATAAGTGCTGTATCACCAGTGAAAGAGTTATTGCACTGCTGTTGAGGATCCATGTAAATACTTGAGTAGATTGAAGATGCGGTGTTCATGGACAGATCATAGATCTCGGAGCTGCACAGGCTCCCTTATTTCAGCCACTCTACTCAGTTTGAGGCTGTGTTATATTTCACTCTACTGAGATTACAGTTTTTGTCAATACTGGGTATTAATGAATAATTTTAACATTTACTCAATGGACTTTTCCAATACCTTGCACATTTACTGGTGAGGAGAGAATCCCTAAAGATTAGGAGTTTCATTTCTTTCAGCCAAAAGCTTATCACTAACTTTTGCATCTACTGAGCTGCTAGGGAAAAAACAAACCAATTTCTAAATTAAAAATTGGAAAAGCTGATGAACTAGCATTTGTTATAGTGTTTTATCTGGTTTCCTAGTGCTTCCTTCCAGAACATCTGGGTTCAGGAAAAACAACTTCAACTGACCTGATCTAAAATGAGTGTTGCTGGATTTCAACTCATTTTTCTGTCAGGTTACACTCACCATGCACCTCCACATTTGCACATAAAGACTGTAGTTTCTGAATACATTTTACTGAAACTGCATTTGCCAATAAACCCCTTGCTTCCTGATATTCCCAATAACCAGATATATACAGATAGAATCAGATATAACTATCTTCAAGACAGCCCTACCTTCTTGGGTTATATGAAAATAGAATTACAGATGCACTTTAACCTCTTTCCAAAATATTTTAACTTTACACAAAGTTTCATTAAAACAGTCTTTCAAAAAAGGAACTCACTTTTTTTTTTTTTTTCATGTTCTTCCTGAGATTTTGCATGAGATTTGAGTCTCCAATGATCATATTTTCTACTGATGCAAGCAGAGCCCCATTACAGCTGAACTGATTTACTACAACTAAGAGTCTGTCCATAAAGCCAAATCAACCTTTAAATTAGGCTCAAAAGAAATACTACCAATTAAATTTAGTCTGTGACCTCTAGCATAGTTTAACAAGCTCAACATATTATAGATTCCAGTAGGGGAAAAAAATCAATTAAACTTTAAGAAAAAAATAAAATCCCCAAAGTCTAAACCTTGACAAAAGTAGTTCAAAAATCCTGTCGTATCCAGCTGTTTCCATGGTTTCACATCCTGTGTTCCAGTTTTTAGGGTGCTATGTACGATATGAAAGCAGCTTGGGGAAAAAAAACCTCCATGAGAAAAACCTTTTTTTCTCAGTTCTCTTATTTGTTTTGTTTCTGCTAGAGCTGGGGAGTTTTGGGTTGATTGGTTTTGGGTTGGTTTTTCTTTATTCCTCCCTTTCTCTGAAAAAAACCACCCTGTGTTTTAATTTGGATTTGAACACTTCAAAGCCCTGAGAGATCATGGGACTGTTCCTGCTGTAGGCAACAGCAAAAATCTCATTGCCTTTGGTGGGAGCTGGATTGGACCCTAAGAAAGAAACTGAGGGAAGAAGTATCGTCTTTTCTCAAACTCCCTTCCCCCCAGAAATAAGCTAACATAACCACCCTGATGCAATGAGTTTATAAAAAGCAAATAGTCATCTTGTGCTACAAATCCTTCTGAATACAGTGTTTTGACTAAATGACATTTAACAGTGTTGTAGCTTTAATGGTAAAGAAAACACTAGCAGCTCAGTACTTAAACCTCTGTCCCATGGTGAATATCATTTTCAATATCCTATAAAAATTCTTTGAAGTGTTTGTATCCAGTCTGCCCCAATGGATTTACTCAGAATTAGTTAATAGTGAGAAAGCATTGAACTAAATTTATCGGTTACTGTCTCTCATGATCGCATAAAAAATAAAATTAAAAGGAACCCTCTACAGAATACTTTATCAGGCTTGGTAATGGCATCATCTCTGACAGTGAGGCAATAAAAGCATATTAGTGACCCCCTGATGAAGCATGTTTACAGGCAAAGTCAAAGAGATTGATCATTCTCTCTGGAAAGTGGCATTTCCCTTCAGTGCACTGTTACTGCTAGTCACAGAAGCATACTGATGGGCTAATGCATGACAAGAAGGAAGTGTATGAAAGGGGATGCAATTATTAAGTACTGCTCAGCTTTTCGAGGAAGAATCTTTTCTGCTCACAGCCTGAACTCCCTTGTTGTCCCAGCAGTGTCACCAGCACTATGTAAGAGAGCCAGAGGTCGTAGCCAAGACTATGACCAGGTGTTGTGCTGGGTTTCCACACTGGTGTCATTTCTCTCAGAAGTGTTTGAAGTAGGTCAGAGTGACAAGAAGACTGAGAATACAAGGGGAACAGTTAAGGAAGAGACTCTCCCAAGATCATAGCAAGACCCAGAAAGAACCCCTCTTTTAGTGCCATGAGACCATGCTGGGCAATCTTTCTGTAGCAGTCACTGTTGGGGTTTTCAGGTGTGATCTTTGATATATATTCTGTGTATTTATGCTCTTCAAAATACCAAGCTTTGGTGACACACATTGTTTCCTGCAATTGCATCATCTTGGGGAGTACCTCTGATTTGTTATAGTTTTTCTCACTTGAAAGTATATTTTAGTCCATCACTCCAGCTTCTGTATTTCTACTTTTTTCTCCAGTTTCTTCATTTATTATTTGGATGAAAATGGCAAATTTTGTTCTGCATACTTGACAGGTCAAATAGCATTCTTTCTATTTTAATAAGTCACCTCTCAAACTATGGACCAGTGTGCTACTTGTTCAGAAACTGACATGTTCTCATTCACTTCCATTTACATTTTCTCTAAAGGAAGGAAAGCCAAATTTATCCATTTCTGAACCACTTTTAGCCCTCAGCTCATCTCCCATCTAAATACGTAAGTCAAACATGACCTGGAGCGTGTCACAGTGCCTCTGAGCACAACCCAAATCTTTTGTGCTTTCCCAGTCCCATTTCTGTCCTGTCCCCCATTTGCCAGCCAGCATGACTGGCATGGCTGCAAGAGAAGGTTCTTATTGTAAATGTATTTTCCCAATGTAGTTTTCACAAACAGTAATTACTCAATGATTAATTAGCCAAGTAGAATGGATCTGTTAGTGCCATAAAGTTATCTTCCTTGATTCCTTGAGTCTTCCTCTTCCCTCATGGAGAAACCTTCAGTCATTCCACATGGTCACATGGAGTGGGCTGAGCAGAGGAGGTGGGCGCCCTGAGCTGTGTGCAGGACAGGGAGAGGTATGGCTCAGGGGGGCTGTCCTTGGAGCATGATGGTGTGTGGATGGGCCCTGGGAGCAAGAGAGGATGATGTGTCTGGCAGAGCTTGGAAGGACTAGGGAGGAGTCAGGTCTCAAGGGATGCCTTTGGGATTTGGGGTATTTAAAGCCTTCTCTTTCTCTTAGCTTACTGATGGTATTAAATGTCAATCAAAATGATCTCAGTTCTTGGTTACTCACTTCTGTGTCATCATCCCTATTTCTGCATTAAGGTCCAAATGAATCATTGCTTGGCTGAAATAAATAAGACATTAAATATGATCCCCATAGATAGAGGTAAGACGAAGCAAAAACTTTAACCAAAACTAAGAGGAGTTTTCCGTGATGTAAGGGGCTAACGTTTTTCCATCTCAGGCAGGTCCCATGTACTTTGCTGCCTCTGAGTGCTCAAGACATGACTAAGGTAGAAATGCCTCTAGCTAATCCAGAGACTGCATCTTTTCCTGCCAAGAGGCAGAAGGATCAACCAAACCCCTGTTTGTCACCTTTGCACTGAATTACTGAACATTACTGTAAGAGGGGTTGGTGGAGAACAAGATGAAGAGGATCCAGATGGTTCAACACATGGTGACCTGTCACATCAGCAGCACAAATTTATAAGAGCTGCTCACCCTTGTCTTCTTGTTCAGTACAGTGTTTTATTATTAAGATCTTTATTTTTGTGGCTTTCCGCTGTCTGGAACTTGACTCCTTCCTTGACCCCATTTCTCACTGTGCTGATTACCTGTGGCAATAATCATCTATGGCAAGAAGTTTTGTGCAACAACAACTGACAGACTCCAGAATAAGACTTCAACAAAGATGACAGGACCTTCTAAATGGACCTTGAACGTGAGTTAAGGCTGAACATCAAATCAGCCATGCTCCCAACAACATCTAAAATAAAGTATAGAACTATATAAAGTATTTGTTTCAAGATGTGGCTTCCAAAACTCACAATCTGGAAGGAAATGAGAGAAGAAAATTGAATATTATTGAAAAACAGGTACACAAGGACAAAGTTCTTCCCAGAGGGATAAAGAAAGTGATTAGAGGAAGATAGGAGAATCAGCTGCCTTCTAATTTTAGCCGTCTTAAAGCTCAAGAGGTGAAACCCTGTGTAACAGTGTCTGTTTAGTGGAGAATTTGGTTCATATAACTTAATAAAGAGGATTAGAAATACAGAAAACAAGAGATGTAAAAGCATTTTTAAACAAAAATTTCCAAACACCGTCATGAGGCTTTTGCTCTTACACTTTATTACTGCAGCACAGTGTTGTGCTGTGAAAAGCATTTCATCATTTGCACTTCAAGAGGTTGTTGGCTCAGACAAGTATCATTACCAAAGACAATTTTCACAATGCATTCAAGAGCTTCATTAACTGCCTGTCCAGCAATAATATTGGCCTTGCTGTGTTCAGGTTCTGGGACACAGATCCATAGCTTGCTACAGTTTCAGGCATAGGAGATGAATATCCATCTTTGTCCTGCAAATTTCTCTGAATTCATCACATTGTCTTCAAGACAGGGTTCAGCGTGCCTAGGTCTGTGTGGCAAGAACTTCCTAGTGCTGAATGCCTTTCTGGTTAAAAACAAAAACATGCACAAAATTGCACCAGAACTGGAAAGTAAATTGATCATTTTGATAGGACTTCTTCAATCAAAAGAAAGCAACGGGAGACAAGATAAGAGCAAAGCCGTTTAAGGCTTAATGTAACTCAGTAAATCAGATCTTAAATTCTTTCCTCACCCCATACCTCAGCAAAAAATGATTAGAAATTCCAGAAAGTTATTTCCTCTGTTTAACTGAAAGTGACTGTTATGTTTAGGGTTTATGAGAAGTAAATTAAAAAAAAAAAAAAAAAAAAAAAAAAAAAAAAAAAAAAAAAAAAGCCAAGTACTAAGAGGAACAACACAAGGGGGTTATATATCCATATTGGAAATTATTTTGCGGGCCTTTGCATGCCATGGAATTTGTAACTGTGAAACAAATGAAAAGCTTCTCTAAATCCGTGTTTAGCTGGGACTGTGGCAAGTCACTTAGTCTTGTGTCTCAGATGGACTGCACAGGGTAATAACAAATGGAGTCATGTGGGCTGGGCTCAGCAGGGCATTTAAACATCCAGACTTGTCCTCTAGGAACTGTGAGCAACAAAAAAAAGAAACAAAAACATAGGAATAGGGGATAGGTTGTGTGAAAGGGAATGACGATTGCATTTGAAGGTTCATGAAAAAGAAGTCTGGTTTAAATGTTAAAATTCAATTCATTAAGCCAAACTGGGTCCTAATTCCATGAGGTAGAAATTAACATTATTGTCCTCAGTAAGACAGAGTGAACATCATGATGAATGAATAATTTGTATTTTGTGCCATTAGGCTGAGGAGTACTGGTATGACAGTACTGAGTGGCTGAACCAGAATGAGGAGAGCTTCTGAACCCATTTTCAACCCACCTTTCCCAGCATTACAGATCTTTGCTGGGCTTTCATGGAAACAGTGGTGCTGTTTGTTTCAGTTGTCTGGAAGCCAAGAACTCCCACTCTCCTGGCCTCAAGGCTGGGTTGTCAAAATGCAATCATGGAATCACAGAATTACTTAGATTGTTAAGATGATCAAGTCCAACTGTCAACCCAGCACCACCACCACATTCACCATTAAATCATGTCTGCAAGTGCCATACTCACACAATTTTTAAATAATTCCAGGGATTATGTCTCCAGCACTTCCCTGGACAGTGTGTTTCAATGCTTGAAAAACATTCCTATGAAGAAATTTTTCCTAATATCTAATCTAAACCTCCCCCAGCATAACTTGAGACTATTTCTTCTCATCCTGTCAAAAATTCTATCCCTTTTATCAGTTTGTCCTGAAACATAGTCAAGAAAGTTCCTGAGAAGTGCAAGTTATATCTAAATAAAATCTTCATCAAAATAAATGTCAGTATTCCAGCCAAGCTCTTGTTTTCACATAACAGTTTGCATGAAAAATACTCATGCAGAAAGAGTTGTCATTTCCACAAGTTTCCAAGCCCGATGTGAAATGAGATATTCCCAACTCTATTCTTCTCCACCTCGCCTAAAGACTTGTTCTGGTAACAGCCAGGTCTGTATTCCAGCTCACTGCACAGTTGAAAGGCTTGCACTCAGTCTGCAAGAGGAATTTTCTTTCTAGCCCAAAGATAATTCCTACTCCATTTAGGTTATAGATTACATATTTTGCACAAATGTGAAGTCAAATTTTTTTTTTCTTATTTTAAGGTTACATAAATATGTGTAGAGATCATATCTTCTCTTATATATAAGTGCCCTGAATTTTATCGTGCTATAGAAATAATACTTTGCACTCATTTATTCACAGTACTCTGGGATCTTAAAAGATAGATAAGAAAGACTCTTTTGCTGATACTAGGAGAGTCAAAACACTTTGGAGGAATTTTAGTTGGATAATTAGCCCTTCTGAGGACCTGATACTCCCCCATGAGTCATTCACATTTCTGACAATTGACGCATAAAAAACATGCCCAAGGCTGCACAACGAATCCCCTGGTAGAATACAGGACACAGCTTAGAAGATATTAGTCATTAATGCCATAGAAAATGCTTCATATTCTCCTACCTAGAAAGCATTAGACAGTTCATCACACTTGTCCTTGTGGTTTCAAGAAAGCTAAATTAGTCTTGTATTTAGAAACCAGGGGATACAGAAACCACTTCATTTCAATGCAAATAAATGCATTTAGGAAAAAATGTTTTAACAGTAGGATTGATACTACCCAAACCCATGAGTTTAGCAGATCAGCCCTCCCTTTTGTAGTCCTAATAGTAGCATTTCCCTCTTTCCCTCTAGTTCTATTTAGAACATGTCTTGACTTTGACTCCATCTTTTACTGTGAAGTCTGCAGTGTGATGGGGGCATAGAATGGCAGCAGCACAGTTGATGACATAGGCAGAAAGCTGTGGCAGCTGATGTGACAGTACTAATCCACTAAAATGACACCAATTTAATGCCCTGCTTTTCACAGGGTATTACCAGAATAGCTTTTGCTACCATTTGTGAGCAAAAAAAAACCCTGCTCAAAAAAAACCTACAGGAACAGTATGTTCATGGCCTTTGCAAATCTTTATAAGCCTAGTTTTGTTTTCTGGGGGCTCAGGAATAAATGTACTTTAGTCAGCTAAAGGTCATCTGTCAGCTAAAGGTGCTGGGCCTTAACTTTGCTGTCACACTGTCAGAAGTTGGCACTGGGGAGACTTGTGGTTGCAGGGGAGTAGAGTATTTCAGCATTTTATCGCTCAGACTGGCTGAGACTGGAATATTTCTTTCTAGACTAGATTTTCTCAGGGGATGTGTTAGCAAGTGTCACCTGTACTAAACCCAGCACTCTAAGTCCTAGGGGACATTTCAGAAATGGTTGTTCTGGTCACAGTTAATGAAGGTAGGTCCCAGTGGCACTCCAAGCTGCTTTGAGATAACATTGGGTAAAAAACACTCTGGGTAGCCAGAGAAATCTGCGCTGTTATCCATGTGCAATTGCGTAGCAATGAACGCTGGATGTGTCACGTAACTTTAGATATCCACCCCAGGAATATCAAGAGCTGAGACAGAATCCCCTTACTTTGGGGTGACAGCTCACCCACAGTTCCCTGTGCTGTCATGGAAAGCAATGGGCACTTTTCACACAGAATTCATCCTATCCACTTTAACTGACTTCTTTGAGAGGGACAAATCATTCCCAATTCTGGTTTGAGTATATTGACTGGCACGTTGAGCCAGTTGAGCTCAATTCAACTGCATGGAATTATGAGGCAGGAAATACTTCAGTGCCCACAGTGACCCTGGACACCCAAGGTTGGGACACTGCACCCTGGGAGGTAGAACTATCCTCCTGGTCAAGCAGCTAATCAGAGATCTGCTCATATTCTCCAGAAGAGTGCGGGTGCTCTCTGGTGCTGCAGTGGCCTCTGATGATCATGGATTTCCAACACTGCTTTCAGAGCCTAATCATTGTGACTCCATTCGTTTTTGTGGGGACTTGCAATTGAGAACATCACCTGTAAAATTCTCCACACAGCTACACGTATTACAGAATATACAAAGGATAGGAACACATCTATTTGTACACACAAATTTGTATTTTTCTATCTTTGATAAGTAAAAGTTCACTTTAAAGGAGAAAAAAAAAAGGAAACATGGAGAGGTTTGGGAGGCAAGCAATGAATCGTGGATGCCCAGCATGTGGTGTTAGTGTGCTAAATTCAGGGAAACCAGCTTGCATCTCCCAAGCATATGCTGCTGTAACAAAAGCTACAGCACAGAGCACTGTGCTCGGAGGCACTGTGGAGTGGCAACCCATAGGGCTCCATCTGTCCCACTTCAGGCAAGGAAAGCTTATCTTTCCACAGGAAAGGAAGCTGCAAACTGAGCCAAATCATCTGGGGCTGGGGTTGCCTCACTGGTTTATATTTTTAAGAGTGAGTGGCTAGATAACCCACTGTTTTGGATCAAATTATAAATGTTCACAGTTTGACTACAATGTTCACATTTCAGCCATCAGCATCACGCAGGTACCGAAGTGCGGTTATGAGCTCTGTGGAACTATGAGAAAATCCTACACAGGCAACGTGCTCTGGCTTTTTGGATCAGTCTTTTAAAAATAATTTGAGAAAAATACAATTTACTCAGGAATAGTAGGTGGCAGAGAAATGCAGTAGGTGACCTCTCGTGGTCTATTCCTCCTGCTCTGTGATTATACAATAGCTAGAGTGCAGAGTTAAGGCTCCTCCAGTTTTTTTTCCTAGAAGAATCTCATGAGGCTCTGAATAAAAAATTATAGTGAATCAGAAAAGCAGAAGTCATGCTCAGAATATAGCTGATATGTTCCTGTACCTGTACCCAGGTCATCACTTACTATGAACCTTTGCATGTTTTTCCTGACTCCTTTGCAGAACCTTGGTGTATTCAGCAATCATCAGTGACTTCCCAGCACCCTTGTGGTTACAAATCCAGGGTGCTGGTATCAAAAATCAAAGAAAAATCAAAGTTTCTCTTCAATTTACTCCCAAAGTAATAGGAATATACTTAAAATAGAAATCATTTTTAGAGTTGTGGTATTGTTGCTTTAACTGCAAACACTCTCTCCCTATCCAGGTCATCTGAACATATAGAAACATATTCTTCCTTATGTGTTACAGGCAAGTGGGTGAAATTAAGGCACAAAGATAATAGCATACACCAGAGAAAGAGAACTAAGCTTTTGCTTCAAAAACATTCTTCACAGAAGGGTCTAGAGGGATTTGAAGTTTTCTCCTGAAAGTAGGTAAAAGTTAGAGCTTTCATTTGAGTTTCACTTTATATTTCCAGTTCATTTCAACCCACAGCTCAAAGTGAAATTCTAGGATTTGGGGAAATGAGCAAAAACCTGAAGATGTGCATTAAAATGTCACATGCAGAAATATTCTAGTTGGGACCTTAAGGCACCATCCATTTTAAAGCTACAATGCAGTTTTGCAGTTTGACCTTCAAAGACTTCTTTGAAATTCCAGCCTTAAGCATCCTGTCCAGTATTGGGCCTCCATGGGGCTTCAGGACTGACTCCTTCCTTTCCTACTGCAGATCTGTCTTATGTACATTGAAATTAGAGAAGGAAATTAGATAAATGCTGAAATACCTATCATCCCCTCATGTTTTCCAGTAGTGTATATATCATACAAATGATATATAGGCATGAAGGATTGAATTTTTTGGGGGGCTGTATCGTGATACTGATGACACTGAAAGTATTTGAGCATGACATCCAGCACCATGCTAAAATTCATATCACATTGAATATGGATGTAGAGATAAAAGGAAGGGAGAGAAAAGCCTATGGGGGAGTATCACAGTTCAGCAGCAAGCAAAGAATACAAAGAGATTTGAAGAATAATGTTTTATGTGTGTTCAGTTAAAGAACATACTGGCCTCGTTCTAAGAGCAGGAAGATCCTGTTCCAGCTCAGGATCTGGAGTAACCACCCCCAGGAATGACTTGGGGCTGAGGAGCTGCGAGGTGGGTTGCTGCTGAGGAGGACAAAGTGTCTTAAAGGCTCTTAGATCTTGATCCTCTTCCCACATTTTGGTTTTCTCAAGGCAGCAGAATTTTGACTGGATAAACAGGAAAATTTCTTAGTCTGGGGTATATTCCTGTTTCTTGAAATGTTCAGATGTGTGAGAGGTCTCTGTGCCTTTAGCAAGCTGAAATTCAAACAGAGAAATGTTCTTTCTTACAGCTTAAAATTTCATGTGTTCTTACAGTCTCTGCAGTGAGAGGTTGATGAAACTTTATACATCAAAAAGAGGAAAGGCTTTTCCTTCTTAATATGTAAGTCAGATTATAATTTCCCATTTAAATTTTAAAAGAAACATCCAAAATATGTCCATAAACAGAAACACATCTTTTAGTTTTATTTCTAACTATTTAGAAGGTGGTAGGAGCTAGGATAATTTTTATTTGTATTTTCTCCTATCAGCTGAATTCAGAAATAGTTGGGATTTTATCTACAGGCTTGTTTTGATGCAAAAAGGTGTAACGTGAGTTAAAGGTTACTGTTCCAAGCAGGCTTTCTACAGGAAGAGCTTCTGAGCTCCAATGGGGAGGTTTTGGTCAAAACCAAATACGATGAGTTCAGAAAGCTGAAGACACAAATCCTGCTGTGCTGCACTTGACAGATTTGTTCCATGTCTGAATAGAAGCAAAATCTACCCTGTGATGGCAACTGCTTCCAGCAGAGCAGTGCCAGGCTACTGGTTCCTTTGCCCATCTTCCCTCACTGGTACTAAAGCTCCTGGTCCCATTTTACCCTAGACCTGTGTTTCCCTGTCTTCCCTGTTTCCTGCAAAAAACAGCATTGGAAGCTCTTTGTCATTACTGGTTCCTTTAGTCTTTCTCATGTGGGTTTTTTGGTTGTTTTTTTTTTTTTCCCTTTTCTCCTGTTCCTCTGTTCAGACAGATAAAGTAGACCAAAGTCATCAGAGATTTGGAAAAGCAGATTGTCTCACCAAAGAAGGGTCTGGTCTACATCATTCCCTGGTAACTCCCCTCAGACTCATAGCATTTGAAACTTCCTCAGTATTATTCAGTGAACAGATAAGAATTATTTCCCTTATATTCAGAATCTAGTGTTGCAAACGGGAGTTGGAGTCAAAAAAAGGGGTTCAACACTTACCAGAAATGGAAAACCAGCAATGCCTTCCTGTTCAGTTTAAAGTCACTAAAACAGATTTTTCCAAGTGGAAAATCACTACAGCCTCTACCAGCAGCCTTAGTGTCTTTGGTGCAGCACGGTCCTGTTCACCTGTGAGAGCAGCTCCACTCTGTTTACAAACCTAAAACCTCTTGTTTGTGCAGTTACTTAATCACTGTGAAACAGCACATTACTGTTGTCACATGGTTATACTAAAAGGAATATTTAAAAGGAAAGAGAGCTTAAGGGTAAGCTAGGGTTTGGTGATCTGCCAAGCTGAAAATAGCATTTAACAGGCTTTTAATCTATTTCATAGGTTATTGTCCCCATGAGTGCTGTTATAGTCTACAGATAAGAAAAATGAGAACAAAGGGTTATTTTCACTTACAATTCAGCAGCTGCTGGTATTATTACTGTGTCATTGATAATCAAACAGAGGTACACTAATAATTGGATCCTTTAGACTGAAGTATGCAGTAAATATTTGTTGTTTCGAAAATACGCAGGCTATAGAAATTAGACTGCTCTTTCTGTCAAAGTTAGCAAATTAAATGATCACAGGGCCAAGCACCACCATGAGAGAAATGCCTGGCACTTGTGGAAGATTTTGCTGGTCTCTGCAAGATTTCTCATGTCTGTTTGCACCAGGGAGAAAAATAGGTGTTTGAAGTAAAAAGGCAATTAAAATCAAAATTAAACACATGTTTTTGCTTTTGAATCCTAATTTGTAGATGGTACATAATATACTGTTTTATACCTTAGAGATAGGCAATTACCAAAATAACCCTCTGCTTGCATCCATTTGACTTGCTATAATTACCAGAATATACAAGGTACGAGAAGAAAATCTCTTTTATCTTTCTGCTCATCCCTCTCCTTCAGGATGGAGAGCAAGGTTTTCTTCACACACTTCAGAGGATGGGCAGATGGCCCACCAAGATTCTTTTCTCCATATTCAGCAGCACAGAGGAGCTGCTGGAGGCTTTGTTTGACTTGTAAGGACAGGAGAAAGGAAGAGAATTTCCTTTGTTTGCAGTTTTGCCTCTTCCACAGACACAGTGATAGAGTGTAGGTTGGGTTAGCAAAATGCCTTGTCCTTACTGTCTGACAGGACTTGTTCATGCTGCTTTTGAGTGTTGTAGCCTTGAGAATCTGAAACAAGAGTGGAGCACACATGGTGCAAACTTACAGGGCTGGACAGGCCTAAGCAGAGAAGAAGGGATGCTGAGAAGATGAGAAGTGTTTTATCTTTGTTGCACAGCAGGACACAAAGGGCATGACTGCATTTAGCTTAATATTAGATGTCTGCAGTACAGACTTCACCACTGGAGCTGTCTAGAGTCAGTGAGAAGAATCTGGCACTTCTAGTGCCCATGATGATTCTTTCTGATTCAGGAGAGAATACAAAGGACAAGCTCAGGGAACACAAATGCATTGCGTTTATACTTGCGCCCTGTTTCTGCTCAGTAGCAGTAAAGACAGAACAGCAAACCCAGATGAGTTCATTCATTTTTGAAATGTCACAATTTTCTAGGAGACTTTGTCTCATTTTCAGATATGTGTTAAGCACTTATAAGCCTGTTTGTTATTAGCAGTCAGTAGGATTTATGTTCTGAAAGGTACTGTACACTTATAAAAATATTACCTAAGGTGATTTGAACTAGACAAAGGGTAAAACAGACATAGATGTGAGCCATAGCACATTGCTTAAACAGTGGCTTTGTTCCCCAGGGGGAACCACACTGACCCTGAGGCTAGGAAAATTAGTTAGAGCATGGTGCTAATAACACCAAGGTTGTGGGTTCAATCCCTTTTTTGGGCTATTCACTTCAGAGTTTGATTTGATGATCCTTGAGGGTCTCTTTCAACTCAGAATATTCTGTGATCTGTGGCTTCTGTGATCTGTGACTGTCCAAACAGTGTAACAGCAGAAAAGTCCAACTGTCTTGATTTATGGTGTTTCTTTTAAAGATCTTGAAATATCTAGGGGCTCTTTGAAATTGGATGATGATAACAATAACAATAGCAATAATAATAATAATAATAACAGCAAAACAGAACAAAAACAATTAAATACTCCAGACAGTATTTTTCCTCTGCTCCAAGCTGCATGCAGTAGCCACTACAACTTCCCATAGACAGGGATTTTTTTTCCCTCTTAATCACCCTTTGGTTTTGTAAGTGAGGAAGGCTCAGACAGTAATAAACTGAATCTGAGCTACACATCTGCTTTTTCAAGTAGTGTTTGGTGCAGGGGCAACACTGACAGATTTCATTACAGCCGTGTTGATGTATTAACACTGTCATCTCGGATGCAGTCTGGATGAGAGAGCCCTTGAGTGAAGCTGAGAGCTTCTGATACCAACGTGGCAAATGATTCAGTGCAGATGATTATACGCCTTGGCCTGTTATCTCCTCGACGACGTGTGAGGCTGCGAGTGAGCTGTCTCCTTGGTTCATTATTTATTTTTCCTCAGCTCTGGGCTCTGCCAGTCAAGCAGCCTGGAGCAGAGCCGAGGAGCTGTTTTGGGTACGGCTCGACACGTGGAGAAAGCAGTGTGAGAACACGACACTGCCAGGGTCTCCACTCATGCTGGAGCACTCACTTGATACCTCTGCAGTGGAAGAGGTCAGGGATGTCACAGGACACCCCACTGGGAAGGATGGATGTCTTGCCATCTGTTTCTCTGCCAAGGCTTTTACTGCAGCCATTAGTGGGCTCTGGAGTCCAGTGTTTCAGAAAGAAGATTGGCTGTGATGATCCTGATCATCTACTGCATCTTGCATCTGAGCAAGTTTAAGCTCTTTGGCAAGGATTAGGCCTTTCCCTGCTTCCTGCAGATAAGCACAATTGTCTCTGCTTTGTAGATTGGGAAACTATAACAGGGAGATGAAGTTATTTTCCTCAGGTCATATTTGAAGAGCAGTAGCAGAACTGAGAATAAAAAGAGAAATCCCACCCTAATGTTAGTCCCACCTAACACAGCATCCCAGCCACCCCAGGAATGAACCCTCCACAGACTGGAGACTCTGGGACCTACAGGTGAATATTTTTTTATGGAAAAGCAGGGTGGTAAGAGCTATTAGAACAGGACATTAGAAGCATTTCATGCAATTTGCTTGGACTGGAGCTGGTGCTCAGAGTGCCCCATGCAGCACATTGAGGGCCACCCATTGGCTGGTGCCACCAGTGTCACCACTGCCCAGCACATCCCCACAGGGACTGGAGCAGGGGTCAGCCATTGGGAAGCTCGTTGGGCCATTGAGCTCTGCGTGTGCCATGCCTTTACTCCTGGACCCAAGCATTCCCTGAAAACACATCATCATCCTCAGTCCAGGCAGTCCACTGGCTTGTGTAAACTGATAGTGCAGTCTTATTTAAGAGGAAATAGGCTGTGTGAGTCTAGCCAGGAGTCTGTTTTGTTCCTCTCACAATAGGCTTTAGCTTTAAAAGGAGTTTTTCTGCTTGTCAAAAAAAGCAGACAAAAGCTCCATCTCTGACAAGAGCTCTCTATAAGCTTCAGCAGCTGTTTCATTTCAACTTTGCCCATGAAGAAAGCTGTATTGTGAGCAGGGTGGGAATAACTTGTGTCAAAAGCTTTTTTAAAGTTACTTTGAAAGCATATTTCATCTTCAAAA
The DNA here is from genome assembly GCA_032173965.1 of Sitta carolinensis. Taxonomy (NCBI): domain Eukaryota; kingdom Metazoa; phylum Chordata; class Aves; order Passeriformes; family Sittidae; genus Sitta; species Sitta carolinensis. The sequence continues at coordinate 10,664,827 of CM063284.1, read as the reverse complement.
TTTAAGTGGCTTATCCGACTTGTGTTAACTGGAATCAACTTTCCTTATACTGATGCAGGGTGTCCCTCAGCTAGTCATCAAAATTCAGCTGAGGCAGCAGTTTGGGGACCAAACTGAAGAGCCAACACGTCTGAGAATGTGCGTGTCACGACGTGCCACAGCCCCATGAAGGGTGTAGGGGTGATGGCACTTCACACCTTCTCCTGTTTTCCCTGGAGATCAAATCTGATCCTGGACCTACAGCAGGAGGTGAGGTTGGTGAGCTTACCTCAGCCCCTGTTCTAACAGAGCACAAACTTCCAGGAGGTTTGGCAGTCTGGTTTGGGTGGGAGAAATAACAGAATCCATGTCTGGCATCATAAGGGTGTTTCATCTGAGACTTCACTGTGAAACAGCCTGGAGACAATTGTACACATCCCACTGCACCCTGCATGGCTGTACCTACTGTTACAAGCCCTTTATTGTGATTAGGGCTAGTTTGCTTCCTAAGTGCTGTCTACAATCCCTTCCTTTCCCAGCCAAACCCACCCAGATGCCAATGCGTGCTGGGTACAGGGGATTATTGATGAAAGTTGAGCAAGACACCACATGTGGCAAACTAATTAGAGGGATCCCAAAACAGTGGATATCCATGAGCATGGTAGAATATGGATGAATAGGGCCTAGGGGAGTATATTCTTAATTCAGACATGCAGCTTGCGTTGGAACTGGAGGAGAAGCTGAGTAACTGAGCTCTGCCTGTCAAGTGGAAATCTTCTTCTATACACATTAAGGCTGATTGTTTGCTGAAAACAACTGCCTCACAACTCATTCGATAAAAGCAGCAAATAATCATTGTTTGTGTACAGGAGATGGGGAAATGTACATTTAACACATTTCAACAACTCCCCTAATGCTGTTAGGGCATTTGTCTATTTTTACACCAATTTAAAAAATGCAGTCCCTGAAGGTCACTCTTTAGGAAAGGCCTTAATTAAGATTTCTGCCTGCAGCAAATTGTATGAAGTATAATACATCACGCTGTAGCAACCCAGATACAGATCATTGGCTATCTTGATCCAGTCATGTGGTATGAGCAAATATTGCCATTTTCTTATCATCAAGGATCATTTTACAATGAGAATAAAAAAAAATTAACAGCATCCAGGTTTTCTTGAAATGTCCCTGAAAAGATAGAAAAATGTCTGCCATTCAAGCTAAATAAAGCATTCTGTTAGGCAGTGAAGGTCAAATGGAGACATATACTTTACTGAAAAAAAATGCAAATCTTCTTTTCATCATAAATATTAAAAACAATACTGTTTAAAAGGTCTAATTTATTTTTATTGAATTAATTTCCTTCCATCTGTTTTTCTGCTCTTTCCCTCTGGAGCTCCAAGGGCTCTCCTTCCCAAACCAAGGACAAATCCTCTCTGCCTGACGAGACTGAAAGTTCAGCGTGGATGCATTTCCAATTCAGAACTTTTAAGCCCTTTTTTTCCAAATCACCCAAAGCTCTGGCTATGTTCAAAGGCAAAAGCACCTACTAGTACCACATTCCTGAGTCCATCTCTTTAACCCTTTCCACTCTCACTGCAAACTTCTTTATGGCAGGGCCCCTGTGCATTCCAGAGGTTGCAGGTAGACTCAAAAGCTCTTTCCTCAGAGACAGCTGCAAGGTCATTTGCTCTCTACAACCACCTGAAAGCGAAGATGTAGCGAGGGGGAGGTTGGTCTTTTTTTGCAGGTAACAGAATGAGAGGAAATGGCCTCAAGTTTCATTAGAGGAGGTTTAGATTGGATATTAGAAAAAAAAATCTTTACAGAAAGAATGGTTAGACACTGGGATGGGCTACTCAAGGGAAGTGGTGGAATCACCACCACTGCTAATGTTCAAAAAGAATGAGGATGTGGCATTTGGGGACATGGTTTAGTGGTGACATACAGCAGTGCTAAATTAACATTTGGATTCGATGATCTTACAGGTCTTTTCCAACCTCAGCAATTATCTGATTCTATAATCAGTACCGTAACAGACACCCCTTTCAAGTTTTCAAATTTCCATTTATATTCAGCAAAAGATCTTCCATTTTTGCTTCTGTCCATGCACCATTATCCAAATAAATATTTTAGCTCCTGCCCTAGGAGCTATCTTCATAGTGAAAAGGAGCCTGTTTTGGATGGCTCTTACTTCCCAAGAATATTTTCTGTTCAGATATAGTCAGGAATGTTCATAAGCTGGAAAAAACTGTTGTTAATGGTAGTGCCTGTGAAACCTAAATCCTGTTGCCATGCATGTGGAAGACAGAGCTTATTAGTGGAAAGGGTAAGTGGTGTAATTAAACACGAACCAAACCCAGACATGGCTCTCAAGTGTCAAAAATTGACTTATTGGGGACACTTGAATTAGGGGCAATGGACTACAAAAATTCGTACAGCTACTGATCCTCTTTTCCCCCACACAAACTACAAGGCAGATTCAATCCAAGCCCCTGTGGCACGTTGATCATGGAGTCTGTTTTCAGATGAAATTAGCTGTCAACAAGACAGGAGGATCTCTGTCTCTCCACTCTGAAAACAGCAGCTTTCGAGGGGGTGGAGGAGTCAAATCAAAGCCTTCAGTAGCAGTGATGTTTCCCTCTGCTCTCTCATGTTTGCTCTCATCACTGCTAATGCCCCACCCCATCCACAGCAGAAATTACTAAGAACTAAAGAAAAAAAAAGTCCTTGCAGATTTTCCTTCGTGGCCAGAAATATCCCTGAATAATCATTTTCTTTGAAATCTTCCCATGAGTAGTCCTACATTACCTCAGTAATACTTCTGCCCAAAGATTATTATTTCCCAACTATCTGCCCTTCCTCTTTCCTCTACTGCATGGTTGCAGTGTTTTGGGCTTTATTTTCACTGTAACAGCTGCAATTACAAGGAGCTGGCTCTTGTGAGCATGTTCCTGGGTCATGTCCTCGGAATGCCTCTAGAAAATGCACGGCAGTTTTTGGGGATAGGCACCCATCTCTCACAGATCACACCTTTCCCTGGGAAGACCTGGGATCACAAGTTGCCAGAGTTGGCTTAGTATGCACGAGGAACACAATGCTCTGGAAGGTCAGCACAAGCTGAATTTGTTAGGAGCTCACCAGAACTTCTTCCAAAACACCTGATATTCTCAAAATAACTAGCAGAGGCAAGAAGGAAAGTGCATTCATAGGGACTGTCACCTGCATGGAGCTATACCCCAGGTAAAATCTCTATCACTTCTCTGAATTAAAAGAGAGATTACTGTTTACCCTGCATAATATAAGCACTTGAAAGAAAAAATGGAAAAAAAATTCTTCTTAGTCTTTGAAACTGGAACTTTTTCAAAAGTTTTCCTTTTTTATTTCTATCAGAGGAAAGCGCTTCTCTTTTAACAGCTGTCAAGTCAGTGAAAAATAATTTAGTGTTTCAGCCTTGTGCATCATAAGAGGCCAGTAATCAAGCAACCCTAGAGTCCTGGTAGCATTTAATATTGCATCTTTTTAGGGCATGGCAGCATAGGTGGCCTTGAGAATGTGAGGGTGAGTGTGGAAAACAGAAGTGCGTATTTAAAAGAGGCCTGTCTTCAACAGACACAGACAATATTCTTCCTTTCCTGATATGCAAAATGCCCCTGTGTTAGCAAGCAGTTAGAAACAGATGACAGTAGAGTTTCAAAGCAGTCAAGAGTGCAGCAGCCTAACTACCTTCTTGTCTTTCTTTCATTATTTAACTTCACTGTCATGTTGAGGGAGGGTTTTAGTAAATGTCGTGCTGCCACAAAGATGAATGATAGATAGATGGATAAATAGATAAATAGATAGGAAAGTCTTCACATTAGAAAGAGGCAGTTTACCTATTACTTTCTTGCATGTCACTTCTCAAGCAGATTTTCAAGGATTTTTTTCTCTCCTTGCAGCCAAGTGAGAGAAATATAGCCTGCACATGAGAGATAATATTGTCCTGGGAAATATCGAGTGGATTAATGTATTTCTACTGAAGCTAGCAGGAAATTGTGTTTCAGTTTGTGCTTATGTGCTTATTGTGAATACGTCATATTGAGAACAATTTGTTAAACAAGAAACATAGGGTGTTAAAAAAATCAAAAGGGACAATAAACTGGAATGTCATGTTCTATAATGGACTTGATGTGTATCTGTATTGTCAATAACCCTGATGCCAATGCTGACTCCCTTCATTTTTGTTTTATAATGAAACAAAGAAGACTGTGGGTTTGCAAGTCATTTATGGTCCATCTTTAAGATTTCCTGTACTTGTGGAACATACCATTGATGGGACCTCAGACTTCCTCACTACTGCAGCTGGCTAAGATGTTTCCATAGCCACCACCTGCCTCTGTGCAGGAGCCTTCCTAGGATTCTGAAAGATAATTCAACAGCAAGGGAGCTTGGCAGCATGGAATTAAAGCCTCTCCTACTTAAAAAAACAGACCTTGACCTTTTAGTCTCATTTCTCTGTGTGCATATAAAATATATATACACAGTATATATATTTTATATATATATATGTGTGTGTGTGTGTGTGTGTGTATATGTATATGTATATGTATATGTATGTATATATATACACATGTACACACACACACACACATATATATATATATATATATATATATTCATACCAAGGAACCAAAAGTAACTAAAGGGCAGAGGGTCTGGTTCTCCTCTTTTTCCTTCGAAAGATGAATATTTTGCTTCAAACCACTGACAACGGATCTGTATTGACACTTTGATCTCTCAGAGTGTTTATGCTGGGGTGTGTGTCAGTGTTGGGAAGTAGTTCCTCTCTGTAGGTGACACCTTTAAATGAGAGTTCTTCCTGCTACTGAAGTGTCTGATCCTGTTTCCATGGTAACCAAGGTCAGATTATGGGAGAAAGGTTTAGGGGATATTTTTTCCTTAATTACTTTAAAATCTCACTTTATTTTCATCTTTCTGCTGTCCATTTTTCACAGAAGAGAAAGTAAATTTGTTCTGTTCCTCTCTATCATTTATGTGGCACCACCTCCACGTGGGTGTACACAGACACACAGGCCATAGTTTACATGTCATTTAACACAGGGAACCTTAAATGAACTTCAGGTCGAGTTTTCTCTTGCTTACATATCTGTCTTCAGGTTTAGAAGCATAATAAGAAATATGATTCAATGCAACATGAGCAGCACCAAGTTATAACAGTGCTATAGTTTTGACTGCTTAGCAGTAGAGACAAATTACTCTGACACTGAAAGTAAAAATAATTACTCCAGACCAGGATGGTTGCACCAGGCAGGGCAGTTGTTAGGACCACTTCCCAGCTGCATCATCAGTTAAGTTCAACCTTTGGTCATTCTTCCTTCTTTCCTTCCATAGAAAAATGGCATATTTCTAAAGGGACAGAGAAAAATAAATTCTACCTGCTACTCAACAGTTTGAGGATATGGCATTGAGAAAGTGTCCCATGTCACCACTGGAAAATAGACTGGAAAACTTGTCACCGCAAGAAATAAATTACTAGAGCTGATAGTGTATGAAATTTTATGTGTTTGTGATGGGCTCTGTCTCAGCTAATGCCAGGCATGGGGTCTGAAGAACTTCTTTCTGCAGTGAAATGATAAGGGAGACAGACACTTCCAGAGGGAGTCTGTCCTGTCCTGAGCCAGAGGTATTCAAGGCAATTAGCTTAAACATTGACCTTTCAGGTGGATAAGGCTAGATAAAACAGTAGGCTAGGATTTCAAAAATAGACACTGAATGGTATAGAAAAGAAATTGATAGAGATGACATGTATAATGAAAAATCCTCCTTACAAATATATCTGTATTGGAACCAGTGCTAAATATGAGAGCTGGCCTTCATAAGTGTAATGTCTCACATTATCTGCATCTCATATTTATCCTTCTCATGTCCTTTTTTTTGAAAAATAAAAGTATTTTTACAGATCTATCCATACAGAATATTTCTTTTTCCTGAATAACACAACAAAATGTCTTTTTCATTAAAAGAAAAGTCAATTGATTTTTTTGGGAAAAAAAAAATAATGCTTTGTCTCTGCTTTCATGCTGGCTGGCAGGAATTTTTATACCTTGGCTTTTTATTTTATCCTGAAACTCATATTGTTATCAAGGGCACACTCTACACTGCAGTCAGTGTATAAAAAAGCAATTAAATCCCTCCTAGGTGTCAAAAAGTAACCTGGCTGTCAGCACTGTATGTGCAGACAATCCCACATCAGACAGTGATATCAGAGATTTGACCAAGGAACCAAGGTAAGAGAAATGAATGTAAGAGGTTGACAGATGAACCCATGTAGGCTACTTATATTTGTACCCAGCCAAGGGAATGGACATTTGGATAATTTTTTTCAGGGGGAGGATAGAAGCTCTGGGTGTTTTCACATGCCTGGGATCTAGCTGGTCTGAGGCACGACAAGAGGCAAGTGGTGCTGGGCCCATCTGTTCTGCCAGGTAAATGGTCCACCTGTGCAGAGCTGAGTGTGAGCACACAGGAGCCTTCCTCTGTGCCTCTGTCCTTTATAGATCATGGGATGAATGGAGACAGTCACAGGAAACAGGTATGGGTCAGTGTCTGTGAGTGTCCATTAGCTGGCTGCTGCTGATAAACCATCCTCGATGTTTCTGGGTAAGTGTGATGGACTGCCGGCACATCTTGTCAGTCTGACCTGGAGACCCTTGCCTGTGTTTCAGCTTCCTCCCTGAAAATGCTCAGTTGAGCCAATCTTTGAAACAAGAAACTAGTTAAGGTGAGTGTTGTCAGATCACTGAGCTGGAAAAGCACAGCAAACCCTCTTGCTGAACCCTCTTGCTGAATTAGGCTCTGCCAGAGCCAGACCACAGGAGCAGTGCAGAGAGCTTTTGCTGAAAACTGCATCACTTGAATGTTGAGCTACTGTATTAATTAATTGGGTATGCAAGTCAGGGTTTTCGAGACACTAAATCAACTTCCTAACAGGTTATTCATGAATAATTTCAACCTGGTTTTCCATTATTAATAATTATTTGTACAATAATATGACATCAAAAGCCCTAATAAATGCAAGGTTTTATTGTGCTGGACACTCTACAAACAACATAATAAGGGACAAGCTGATAAGTCTTTTTAGTGGGCTGAATGAATTGATCAGCATTACCTGGGAAGACTCCGTAACCATAAAAGGATTTCACTGTAGAACTGCCTGAGAGGGAAGGGTCCCAACCCTATTTCTAGAGGAACCATAGGCCTTCCCAAGCTGCCCAGAAGTACCAAAAAAGAGGGTCAGGATGACATGACACTGCCACGAGGCTGAAAGGCAGCTTTTGGTAAAACGGGAGACATGAGATCTCTGTGCTGTCAGGTGCAAGGCTCAATGCAGACTAGAAGGCTGGCATGCAACATAAGGCAGATATTTTGCAACAGAAACATTACAGTTACTAGTGATATCTTCCTCTTCTTCCATATAATTTTTTTTTCTCTCTTTGTTCATAAATTGCACTGAACCCAAGAAAACTTCCCTGAAGGAAAGCTTAGTGTTGCCTAATTTTGTTTATGCCCACAGAAAGCTTTGATTTTACCCAGGAGATGGTTTTATGCACGTGATGCTGTTTTACAGCCAAACTTCTAAAAAACAGAAGTAAACATGCTTTCTCTAGAGCCTAGAGCTAACTGCCTAACAAATGTCATCTGTAACACATATTTCATCTAGAGAGAGGAAAGGCCAGTGATCTGGGGCTGATGGCTGATCAGATCAGAAAAAACAACAAACCTATCCCTGAGACTCAGATTACTACTGTAGAAGTGCAGCCAAAGTATTATATTTGAAGAAGATAATTTAAAAAGACGTTTTCAGTGAGGTGACTGGACTAACTGAATGGTGTGAAGTGCCTTGGCTTGGTAGACTGACCTTGAACTATGAACCCAAACATACTGTCTTAGTTTCATTACATGTTGTGGTGATTTGGTTTTCGTGGTTTGGTTTGGGCCATTTTTACATAAATATCTTATTCTGATGTTCCTTATACCTTATTACAGAGGAAAGACCAAAACTAATCCTTTCTAATCCTGGTAAATTTCACAGGATCTTTTCTTTAAAAATACGATAATACTGTAAGCTTTAAAAATAATTTGCATTTTTCAGCCATTTTAGGGAGCCTATGTTAGGGGAAAAAAAAAAGAAAGAAAGAAAGAAAAAAGATTGTTTTTGACAACTGTACCATCCTAACATATTAAAAACATATTGCCTGAGAAGTGATGGTTATAAATAGCTGGCATTGTAGCTCAGTACATTAGTGTGCTACTCTTTGATTCCTCTATAATTACAGAATGAAAGCTTCAATCCCTGCATTGGGTGAGCACTTAAAATTACAGCTGAGGTTGTAAATTGCTGGTCCTCAATGTCCTAGTCAGACAGATTGCTTTCAGTTCATAAAGAGAAATTCAGTGTTGTGTCAGAGGCAGATTTCCCAGTGAGCTTATTGTCTTCTGTTTAAAACTAGTAAGTGAACTAAAGGAAATGCTAGAACATTTTACAATGTACCGACATAAGCAAGAATTCTTATTTTCAAAAACAAGCAGCACCTGTGTTGCCTCAAAATGTTCACATTGTTGGTATTGATTTTCGTTTTACACATCCCCAGGAAAAAAACATACCAGATAATAGATTGTTTTTATTAGTTTCACTGGATGCTGTATCAGTAATGGGTTTAACTCTTTTGTGAAGGTAACGCGTTGGGCCTTTTGAACCTTTTGATGGACATTTGATTCAAAGTGCCAGTCTGTCAGTAGGAATCCTAATAAGCACAGCCCCCTGCCCCCCTTCCCAGGAAACACTGCAGTGAAGTCTCATTCTCACAAATCTAGTCCTCCAATAAAATACTATCTTCTTGGGATTGTTTCTGAAACAAAATAAAGCTAGGCATTAGGCCCAAAGGTTAATTTCACCTTTTTAAAGCACTGGAAAGTTGTCTGGATGAAAACTTTTTGCCAGTTACTAAGGCAATGTCTGACAATAATGTAACTACAGGCTGAGAGAAGTCATATGTGTACTGTGTCCACTCAAGATTTGTGCATTGATACAAAAGTGCACCGTCTTAAATCAATATGTAGGTAGCTGCATAATACATAACTGAGTAAATTCAATAGGCAACTTCCCATTGAACATCCTGGATTTTCACAATAGGGTGAATATGAGATCAGCAGCACTCAAATGCCAGAGGATATGGGAAAGGTGACCCTGTCAGCACTGGGTGCTCTCTCTGTAGCTCTTGGAAAGGTGATCACCAACCCAAGCCTGTGCTCTTCTGCCTTGAGGGTACAGGCTTGAAATGATCAGGAAGGCAAATGTGTTCTGGATGTATTTGTTGGGAAAAAAAGTATTTTCACCTCGTTTTAATCATGATTTTGTCTCAGCAGAAAGGTAAAGAATTAACTGGGCAATGAGATGAGCTGGTTCGAGATCAACTAAGTTGGCGCTGACATGGCATTTGTGCAGTGCTATGAGGAAACATATTCAAAAATTCTTAAAACACACAGGAGAAACAAAGTGTCTGTGGAGCTTGCCTATGAAAAAAGAAAGTTTCTTGGGAATTTTTGGCCAATATACCAAGACTTAAGTAGTCAGACATCTGTTTTATGAAAAAATCTACCAGATTAGGTTAGATGGAAGCTCAGCTAAGGACACATGATAAATACCAGCATGCCTGGTGTTTTTCACCGTCTTGAAGTAATATGAAACTTATGTGCAAGAAGCAGTAGTTACTAAGGTCAGTCAATATCTTGAATCCTTCACCAGAATTATAAATATATATATATATATATATATATATATATATATATATATATATATATATGACTGTAGGGTTAATGCAAAACATAATCTAAAAAGCTGAAAAACTCGGCTGTGAAACTGAAGAGGTTTTAAATATAATTTTAAATTCATGGGATGATGGCTTTTAACAGGAATGAGGGGGAAACTTATTTGAGCAGGAGAAGTAGAAGATGAAAATGGTCAATCTGTTGTGAGATCATTTCAGCCATGAAAAGGTAAGCATCAGTTCAGATCCTGTGAAGAATTACCTTGTAATATGTGCTGGACATTCCTCTCCACAGCTGATACCAGCTGGGCAGCCGTGTCAAAAACATCCATGCCAATAAACACAGAAATTCGCTTCTTTAGTCTTCACACTCAGATGCTGGTGGACAAACGCCACACCAAGACAGATAATAATCAGGACATGTATGACCAAGGTGCCTGTTTTTATATAGCTGCAGTGGTGAAAACAGGGTTTGGTGCGTTAATTTTCAGTTGCTTTGATGGAGAAGGTTGTCTCTTTTATTTTATGCAAGCGATTTTTGTGGTATGAAACAATATTGTTCATCTGGATAACCTTTCACATGAAAGGTCTTTTGATATTTTGATATTTGTCTGTCAAAGTCAAGGGATCACAGCATTATTCTATATGTAGGTGGCTGCTTGCTCTTTGAAACACGTTTTTTTACCTATAAAAAGTTAAGTCAAGAATAAACCCTAATCCTTTTAAAATAAATACATATTGGCTTTAAACATATTAAAATAGGCTTGGGAGCTTATTTCTTTTGCTCTTAGATTGAATTGTTTTTTGCAATGTGCTCCTAACCTCATTGTTCTATTAATCTGGCTTTGTTGGAAGAAGCAGAGCAAAAGCTGCTGCCTTTCTATACAGAAAAACTATATTTGCAGGGAAAAAAAAGCATCTTTTCTCTAGATCAGGATGTATGTAAAAATAGAAGGAAGATGGGAAATCTATAGTTACTCCACAACATTCTGAAAGTGTGAACAATTATTTGATTAAATTCCAGGCTGTTGGGATTTCAGTATACGTATGTTTTCAAGCTGGGCAAAAGAATTCTTACTGTTGAGGTAACAGGAATAATACTGTTTCTGAGGCCAGTGATTATGAATTTGCTTTGAATTTATAGGCAAGAGCTTGATGGGGAAAGGAAGGAAAGAGATGAGCATTTTATTTTGTTGTTAATACAAGGAAAATATCCACTTTATTGCAGCGTGTCTTAAGGAGTAGGTGAATGAGATTAAAATAATGACATCTACCCACAAGATGAATGACATTTTATGCATTAAAAATATCTACCTTTGATGATAAAGAGCATGAGTTAATCACTCCATATGGCTAAGCCTGAGTTTGTATTTAAAACACACACTGCAAATTAATGGAATCTTCGAAGAGAATAATTTAGATTCAAAGGGACTTCTGGAGGTCATCTTGTGCAAGCTCCTGCTCATGTTGCTCAGAGCCTTGTCCTGTCAAGTTCTGAAAATCTCCAGTGACAATGTTTCCACTGTGGTTCTGTTTTGTTTTTCTCTTTGTATGGGGTTAGAAATGCTGTAACTTTCAACCTTTGCTGTCCATAATTCTCTCTTTTCTTTACTTAACCAAATACTTTTCATCCCTTAAATAATGTGTAGTACAGCATTCTCTCCAGACTTGCAATCATTTTCGTTATTGTTGTCTGAACCTGCTTGAGATATCATCCACGTTACACCAGATGTTACTGAAGTTCCCTGGCACGGGTTGTACCATATCAAATACTGCAGCCCTCCTGTTTCAGTGTTTGTGAATTATTCCTGGTAATTCTTTAACCCTTTCTAGTTAGAAGCATCAGCATACCAATGGCTTACACCAAATGTTTTCATGACTCACAGTTTCTCTAGGACAGAATCCCCTGTCCTTTTAGCAGAGTTCCTTGTTTCTCCATGTTACATTTGAGCAACTTCATCAGAACAATTGTAGGTATCAACAAATGACCTAAATTCCATTTGCAATTGGTAGAGAGAATAAATAATTTCAGGATGTGGTTTGTTTCTTTACAAACTATTCGTCTGAATTCACTGAATAAATCATACACTTCAAATTCCTGTATCTCTCTATTGTCTCTTCACATGGCTAATGTGTTCCTTCCCTGAGGAGAACAAGAATCTGTTCCATTAATTCCTGTAGAATCTTTATATCTCTTAAATGTAAATGTGCATGCGTGTGCAGATACGTAGGTGTGGTACAGACAGCTTTCCAAGCATGTATGGGTTTAAAAGTGTTGCTATGTCACATTGCTGAATGCAAAGATAAATAGTTGTTGTGCTGGAGAGCTCCTGTACAGTTTCCCTGGATGTACCAGCAGCACAATCTGATGAGATATTATCTGTTTCATACCCACACTTACTGTCCTGAGCAGCTCAGGCTGATAAGATGCTGAAACAACTGATCCAAAAATATACCATAATCTTTCTCTGCTCTCTTTTTATTTTTTTTAAATGACCTTTAGCTAAGTATTTATTAGTTAATTTTTCAACTTTAGTTAAAAAAATTGTAGGGGAAAAATATTATTTTTAATCCAGATCCTCTAATTTTTGAGAAATTAAGTTAATCTTCCATTATCACTTTTCAGTTCTGCACATCTCTTTCAGTTTGGTTAATTAGATCTCTGTAATTATGCAGCATGCACAATAAGCATTGGAATATTTGAATGAACATACAGAAGGAAAATGCCTTAAATTTTGTGAGAAACCATCAAAGTTTCTCTTGCACTGTTCCAGTTCCAAATAGCGAGAAGAAATACCCCCCAGTAACTAATTTACTATACAGTTGATTTCATCTATTAGTCCCTATGAGGACCAGTCCTGCTTTTCCTACTGATTTGTTCTTACTAATGACTTTGGTGGTAGCAGAAACAAACCCTTTAAATGCAGAGAAATGGTGATTATAAAAGGACATTTGGAACAAATATAAATGTGAAGAAAAAACCTAAATTGAAATAAAATGAAGTGTAACTGCGTAATCAGATTTTATTAGGAGAATGGTAGTCATTCATATGCTTGTCAATCAAAAATATAATGGTACAGTTCACAGAAAATACCTGGAAACTTAAAAAAACCAACTATTTCTCTTGAAAAAAAGTGAAGTTAGAGAGGAGACATGATGCTATGTGAAGCCGTAATCCTCAGTGGAATATTCACTTACATCCTTAACATTTTACTGCTGTTAGATGGTTTATGCCTAGCAGCAGGTGGGTACAACATGCTTGATTTGCCTGTGGGATTTATTTACATGAAATCATGAGTGTAGATGGATTCTGCTGTTGTTATGGAGAGTTGTAAAGAGTCACAGGTATAACAGTGACTCTCAAAAGGCACTGATACCTTATGATGTCTTCCAACCTAAGGCCAGCTAAGGTGTTTTGTAATGGTAGCATGTGAAAGAAAGAAAATGGAAAAAGACCTTAAAAATTCTTGTTAATCTAAGCATGTTCCTGGCTGGTGCTTTAGAAATGCTTTGGGTTCTGCTTTGCCATTACAAGCATCTGTGTCAGTAGTGCCCAAATGTGCCTCCTCACAGACCCTGGTTTTGAGAATCCAGCAGCACAAGGTTTGGTGCTTCTCGTAATCCTCAGTTTTAAATTTTTAATTTCTTCTGTCAACAGCAAGCTTTAGTCAGGCTCACAGGCAACATCCTCTTGGTGTGGGAACTGGGAATCACCAGCTCTCACACTTGCTGCTTTAGCAAGTGCTGACAGGCTGGAGAGGACCAGAGGCCAAGCAGCTCCTCTGCTCCATCCCTGTCAGCATTGACCAGCCCCCCGCACAGCCACACACTGCACAGCCACATCCTCCTGCCCAGGCTGGCCCTGTACCCGCTGTCATACTGGGTTTTACAGTCTCAGCTTTCCTCAAGCAAAAGGCCTGAATCTCATCAGAAACCTTAGCCTGACTTCGCTTTTTCTACGGCCATAAGATTTTTTGTCATTTTTATTTTTATCAAAATTTTTTATTATTACTTTTTTCAGGATACATCAGGACTAAGAGAATTTTGAAAGGAAATCCTAGTTGGTGAGACATGGTTTCCAGGAAAATATCATACCTGGAAATCCAACGCCATGCCTTTTATTGTGGCATATACTTGTGAAACCTGCAAGAGGTGCTGCCTTATCCTCTTCGTGGCAAAACTGAGAAGATTGTATTTTCTCTTGTATAAGGAAAGATATAACAGGGGAAGGTTCAATGTCTCTTGAAAACCTCAGGCAAACCTTTTTTTTTCACTCTCCCTCAAGTTTTTTCCCTTGACTTTTCATCTTACCCAGCTGCCAGCTTGCTCTGCCGTGATGCAAGAGCACTTCTAAAGCCACATCTCTCTAACTTACAGGAGGTGTTGTTTCACCTTCAGGGGTGAAAGGAGAAAAGAGAAAGGAGAAAGGATCAATATATTTAAAACTTCTCATGGATTGAAGCCCTGGAGCTACATGCTACTGTAAATAAGTGATAACAGAAAGTCTATGTGACTTTACCCACTTTCACAGAGCACATATGACATCGTTAGAAAATAAATGGACATGAAGGTTTCTGTGGAGTATCAATTAAATAAAGAGAAGGTCAAACCAAAAAATACTTCCTCCTTTTCATAATGAACTTCCATTTCATTAAATACTAAGTCAATAAATTAGATTGAAACTCTTTGATCTTCTTGTAATTATGTATTACAGATTATCCCATCTATTAATTATCCAGGAAGAGATCCAGTAATATAATAATCAGAACTGAATTATGTTCTTTGGGAGCTGAGTCCCAGTCTTATAAATGAACTCTTTTCCTGAAATTCTATTTTTTCACTCTTACTGATACATGGATTCAGATCAGCCCTCTGGGAGAGAGGATTGTTATGTTTTTAAGAGGCATAGGAAAAGAAAACCTAAACCATTAATGAAGTGTGTTCCTTTATTCCAGTTTGAGTACCTTGTGCATATACTTCACTTAAACCCAAATATTCTATTTTGAATTCCCCACGATTGGGTTTTATAACTTGAATGAAATTTCCTTATGGTTATGCTACAATACCTTTTTTTACTCACAATAAACTGAGGAAGGACAAGTAGCCTCATTAAAAAATACAACCCCAGGAAGGTAAAATGAAGGCATTGTGAGCAATTCCCTTAGGAGATCTTCAGATTGTCCCATTATGGTGAGATAAAATGTTAATACAATGAATATAGTGGTTTTCTCCAGCTATCAACAGGAGCTTAACTTTGAGTCAAAAGCCTGAGTTTAGCTGGATCTCTGTGACCTAGAATACACCATGTCTTTTATTTTCTAATAAATAGTGGAAAGGATTGTTGCTATTTTATTGTTTCAGAATGACAATGGCTTTTTCATTTGCAAACCTAGAAAAGTAATCAAATATTATAGCCACTGGCAATACCAGTCATAGCAAATTAGCATTGTATTTCCTCATCAATGACCTAGTCCTTAATGCATTCTGAATTAACATTTTAAATGCATTTCATTGCTTTTTTTTAAAGTAATATCTAATGAATAAATTCCTGCCAGGTGGTGTCTGATATGCAGCTGGCAAAAAAATATGGAAGCAGCTGCACTTTAACAAGTAGCCTTCTTTTCACCTGCTAACAAGCATCTGTCAGCTGGCTGTATGGATAAGCAGGATGTGGATTTGCTTGTAAATAAATTGTACCTGTGAAAATCATGTGGTGCAGCTCTTCCCTCTACAGGATAAAAAAGAAGGGGAAGGATCCCTTCAGGAAATTATTTCAAAAAGTGTTTCAACTTGGATATAAACTAAAGTTGTGCTAACCTAGAACTTCTACAGCCTCTCTGATAAGTGGACATCATTTATGTCAAAGCCTTTAAAAGATAGAGGCCATTGGAGAATTTAGAAAAAAGGGGGAAAGGGAAAACACAGATAACAGTTATTTTTGAGGGGAGCTAAGTGCTGTGGTTAAGACAGAAGTTACAAATGTAAAAATTGGAGTGCTTTTAATAATTACAAAAGCAAAAAACCTTAGGTAGAGGAAAATGGATTTGGTCCATCCTGGAGACCATCTCAAAGCTTATGGATGTGCTTAAAAGACTGGACATGTTTTAATATCTAAAAAATCTGACTTCTAAATAGATTAGAAATTTTCCAGAAATTATTCAAGGTTCCATGTTTAAACACTAATTCCTGTTATAAGGTTATTGCAGCCCAAACTCATCATCTGCTGCCAGTGTCAGTGTAGTCACCAACCTTCTCCTCTCCCTCTCCTGACAGCCTCTGATGAGAGACAACCCTGAGTGCTCTTTGCCTTCTGCTGCTGGCTGCAAGGTCAGTTGAGGAAACAAACATACTCCTAGAAACTGGTTCAGATGCTGCCCTGAATCCCCAGACTTTTGTACATTTTGAGTGGACAGAAGAAATGACTGAAGAAGGACTGTGCTCACTGTCTCCAAAGGCATTATTTGTGGTTTAGGAAGGCCTGAATGCTGAAGAGAACCCAAAAACTTAGTGTCCCAGGAGAAGAGATTCAAGTCCTTCCTGCTTTTCTTTACCCAACCAAAATCTGAGGAACATTGATTGCAAATGTGTAACATCTAGGGAATGACCACGTGAGATAAAAAGTAGGGGCTGCTGATACAGATTGCCTGCAACTGCACTGGCATCATGTAAACTCTCCCTGTTCTCCCTCACCCCAAATGCCAACATGCAATCAGTCACCACTGGCATCAGCCTGGTTGAGGAAGTCTCCTCCTCAAACCCCTCAGGGAACAGGCCCAGCCCTGGCTCCCGAGCGCCCCAGGAACAAACATCACATTTTTTCAGCAATTCCAGCAGTCTCAGGGCTGCCAATCCTCTCACAGACTGATCTTGGGCAGGGGAGATAGTACCTGTTGAACTAACAAAACCTGTGCCATGGAGAACATGTATAAAACAAGAACAAAACAGAAGAGGAAAAAGTAGCTGAACCACAGGATGATTCCCTAGTAATATTTAAAGTGCAATAAAGGACTTGGAAAACCTGGCTGTGCTCTCCCTATGGTTGGTGCCCCCACTTCCACTCTGGCACCACTCTCTGCTTCCTGCAGCCCGTTTCATTTTTGTACCATCACTCCAGACACTCGATTAATGAAGTTATGATTAAAAAGAAGGACAACAGGTTTCCAGCACCTGGTGATGCTCCAGTGGGAAGCTTTCTGCCTAGGCACAGGATACTCCCATTGCAATTTAGGGAAACACAATCCCATCACAGATCCTGAAGCAATCCCTGTGAGTCAGTGATGAGTGGTATCATCATTAATTGCAAGGAATTTTGCAAAAGTTCATGGTTAGCTGAGGGAAAAATAGTTCTATTCAGTTTTTATTTTATTTAAGGAGCTTTTCTTTTGGCAGATAATGATCAGCTCTGCAAAGATAAAATGCTGTCTGGGTTATTGACAAAAGACAGATTTAAAGTCATAAATCCAGTGTAAGCTTTCATGTCTTTTTGCATATTAAAATACCCTGTGGCTTCTTCCTTCAGGGCAAGCTGCTAGTCAACAAAACAGATGATAATAAAAATATTTACACTAATAAATAGGAAAAATAGCTAAATGTCCATGTATTCTCACTAACCGTGCAACTTTCTTCCTCATGATAAATTATATTCAAGCAAAAGTAAATATCAGGTCTTGAAGGTTACTTTAAATAAATAGGTAATTTAAATGCAACAGTAACTTCCTCATTGCTGAGTGTTTATTTTTAAAAATACCGCTTATGAGGAGTATGAACTCTCCCTCCTCTTTCAGAACATCCAAGGGCACATATCAAGGTCACTAACTTTTAACAATCTCTTTCAAAGTCTGCCCAGCCTTTTCTAAATCTAACCTAAACCAAAGATTCCCTAAAAATTATTCCCCTTTTAGGGGGAAAATCAACTGAGTTCAGAAGCTGAAAAGTGTAGATTTTTGCTTCCAGAATAAAAACTTTTCTAGTCTGAATCCATGGATGCATGGTTGAATATTCAAAATTCAGGTAGATGATGATGGAGATTTAGAAGAAGTTTTGATAGACTGATGATCCTTACACAAATTCTATCATCCATAGTTTCAAGCTATTTTCTTCCAAAAGTGGGAAGGGTAGCCTTCAACAGGACATATAATTTCTCTCAGACTTACATGGGCTATAATTACTGTGGGTTTAATCCTATCTGCTTACCCAGGGCATGACAGGACTTTATTCCCTTGTATTAAACAATGTTTTATATAGAAACAGATCAATAGACAAACGTGTACACACACACACACACACAGAGCATCATGTAACTTCTTACATGGGAAGCAAGGCACTTTTGCCATTGGTTGATCAGGCTAACATATTCATCCATCATCTTTTGAAACACCTTGTTAAAACCATTGTAGAAATGTAGCAAAAGTCTTTGTAGAAATGAGGATTGCTGTCTTGTGGAGGCGCCAGTCTGAGCTAAGTCTCCATTCTCCAGCCAGGGGAAGCCTTTTTCCTTTATCTCAGCCCTCCTTTGTCTTTTTAATTTATATTTTTTTTATTAGAAACAGACCGATGTTCAGTAGTACAGTATATTTGTTATTCAGATACTCATTTGCAATCACTTACCAGCTCAAGCAGCTCACCAAGCTATAGGCATAGTTTATCTGACACTTGTTAGCAAAACACAGTGCTGATACTCTGATAAGGCTTTGCAGGATTTTTTTAGCTCTCCCAGGTGTTTTTTTAAGCACTCCCAGTCTCAGAGTCATCAGAGCAGGAGGCAGGAGGGGAGAGCCATCCTTTGGTGGCATGTGGGAGTGGAGCAGGGAATGCTTCACCCTTTGCTGTGGCACTTTGCAGTGTCCCTCAAGACAGATGGAAACAAACTTCACAAGGTAAATGTGGCCTTACCAGCCTCAGTCTTGCACTACTTGCAATACTCTCCCCCTGGTATTTCAGCATTAGAGAACAAGCAAGGTGATGGATCTTTTCTCAGATGGAGCAGCATCCTTCAGGGATCAGCTGGTATTTGCAGCACGTGCTCTTTTGGCCCAGCAGCATCATCTTACAGGAGTGCAACACTTGGGTCATGCTTGGCCTTTTCTCATGGTTAGGACTTAAGAGGTAACATTAAATTTTCATCAGGCCCTTCAAGGATGTGCCATTTGTGAGCAGTGTGAATTACCACATCCATGGCAGGTCACATTCTTTGGGGTCATTTGCAAAGGGAAATGGGAACTTGTTTTCCAATGCAAGTTCACTTGGGTTTTTCTTTTACCAGATATTCCAGAGTCCAGAGTTTTCCTGGGTTGATTTGTTCAGAGATGGTATTATCAATGGCTCAGGTTATGCACCACTTGCTTGTTGTAATCTTAATTGTTATTTCAATTGTGGGTAATTCCACCATTCCCAACACAGCCTGTGGATGATAACAGCTGCATTATCTGAGGCTGTGCCCTCTCCACTCTGCCCTTCCTGTTTTTAAGCTTTTTAAGCTTTTTAAGCTTTTTAAGCTCAGTAAAACAGAGTTTAAACCCTACAGTTTAAACATTACTTATGGTACCAACTGAAGCTTCATTATTATTTATGAACTTATAACTCTACAACTTCACCTCAGATAATAATTCAACATCTTAGATAGGTTTTCTAATGCTGTTTTTATATAATTTATTGCAGTCTAGATATTATTTTACTATTAAAATATAATACTACTCCCTACTTTGATTATAATGATTTATATTTCTGTTTTTAAAGGTGCCTGTTTGAGTAAGACTTGGAAAGATATGAGCAGGAGAACAAAGTCTTTTATAGTTTCATATTACTATCAGGAGTTTACCCCATGGAAAATCAGTAGACTTTCCTTTAAGGAGATTTTCTGGTAAATGATTTACAAGAGGGCTGTTGATGTAGCCAATTTTTATTCCCCTGATGTTCCAGAAGATGAAACAAGAATCAGCACATGTCATTTCAGCTCTTTTGAAGGAATTCACTACTTCTTCAAGCCCTTGTCTGCTACAGATTACCTCTGTGCCCAGGTGGGAGATTATCAGCTGTTCAGTTTTGTGCCAGAATAAGTTTCTCACTCTTTGCTGGGTTAGGAACTGGCTGGATGGCCGGGCCCAGAGAGTGCTGGTGAACAGTGCTGTACCCAGCTGGCAGCCAGGCACCAGTGGTGTCCCTCAGGGGCCTGTGCTGGGTTCAGTATTTTTATTGATGACATGGATGAGGGAATTGAGTCTTTCATTAGTAAATCTGCAGATGACACCAAGCTTGGGAGCATGTGTCAATCTGTTGGAAGGTAGGAGGGCTCTGCAGAGAGACCTGGAACAGTCAGATGGATGGGCAGAGTCCAGTAAGATGAAGTTTAATAGGTCAAGTCCAAGTCCTGCATTTTAGCCACAATAACCCCCTGCAACATTACAGGCTGGGATCAGTGGGGCTGGACAGTGCCCAGGCACAAAGGGACCTGTGAGTGCTGGTCCACAGCTGGCTGGACACGAGCCAGGTGTGCCCAGGGGGCCAAGAAGGCAAACAGCATCCTGACCTGGATCAGGAATGGTGTGGCCAGCAGGAGCAGGGAGGTCATTCTGCCCCTGTACTCAGCACTGGTGAAGACACACCTTGAATACTGTGTCCAGTTCTGGCCCCTCAGTTTAGGAAGGATGTGGAGATGCTTGAGCACAGCCAGAGGGGGCAACGAGGCTGGTGAGGGGCTGGGAACAAAAGCCCTGTGAGGAATGACTGAGGGAGCTGGGGTTTAGCCTGGAGAAAAAGAAAAGGAGACTCAGAGACGACCTCATCACTCTAAGCTTCCTGAAAGGTGGCTGTAGTCAGGTGGGGTTGGTCTCTTTCTCCAGGCAGCAGCTGACAGAACGAGAGGACACAGTCTTAAGCTGTGCCTAGGTAAATATAGGTTGGATATTATGAAAAAGTTTCTTTACAGAAAGAGGGATAAAGTACTGGAATTGTCTGCCCAGGGTGGGGGTGAATTCACCATCCCTGCATGTGTTTAAAACAAGATTGGATGTGGTGCTCAGTGCCATGGTTTAATTGAGGTGTTAGGGCATGGGTTGGACTCGATGATCTTGAAGGTCTCTTCCAACCTAGTGATTCTGTGATTCTGTGATGTAGGTGGCATGCAGAACTCCTGCCCTTCATCTCCAGGCCTGGCTCAGAATTTGGGTGCAGCAGGTTAGGATGAGTTGCACATACACTGCATACACTACAGGGTCTGACTGGACTTGGCAGGGAACACTGCTTCAGCTAATGGCCTCTGAGCTTTACAAAAACTGCACACAGGGGTTGGTGAGTTCATGCTACGTACATTTTGCAGTTTGTCCATGTCAAAAGCCAAACGTTGGTACATCATTCTACCCCAATTTTTCTGTCTGACCGTTCAGACTGGTACCAGCCCTCCTTTGTGCCTTGTCTGATTGTATTCAGCAGTATGTTCTTTCCCGTGTCTGCAGTTAAGGATTTGTGGCAGCAGCTGGAGAGGTAGTGCTTCAGCATGAGCATTTTTCTGCAACCTGTCCAGCCAGGCACCTCTAGTCTGTCAGGAAATGTGTGTTTGTGTTCAGAAAAGTGCATCCACCATTTCTGGCTCTTTTCGACATGAGAGGTTCTGCTGAAACATTTCAGGAGGATCTTCTCATCTGCTGTGTCAGTGGAACTGCTTCTCTTTCTGTCAAGGTTCTTGGCAATGATGCAGTAAATACCCAGGCCCAGATGGGACAGAAAGCTGTGGATGGGAGATGTCTGTGAAATCAGCAGGACCATCTCTTTGGGCACAGCTTATGTCAGTGCTGTGTCTGGAGGAGTTGATGCTCCCTTGTCAAGAGGACATGGTCCAGTATTTTCTCTGAAGGCAAACAGAGAGAATGATGCCCTGCATAAAAAGAACTCTGATATTAAGTCAGACCACTAAGTCATTTCAAGATCTCTTGTGTTTTTCTCTTATGGAAGGAAATGCCCACAGAAATCAAATGAAAAAAATATGAACTTACAGGACATAATGTGCAGGGCTCTGAGGTTTTCTGTCACTGTTCCATATACCACCATGTAGGATCTGGTTAGAGATATACCCAGTTAATTAATAACCCCTTCAGCTTCTTAATCATACAAATAACAATTCTCTCTGCTGCATGTGGAAGGCAAATTAAATTTTCACTGTCCACAGCTATGAGATCCAAGTCCTCTGCAATTTGTAATGGAAATTTCTTTTCTTAATTATGTAGTGGTTTTTGAAAATGAGCCAAATCACTTTTTGCAATCTAAGGCACCTGGAAGCCTTCCTACTGGAGTTTCTGCTCTGTAGAGTTTGCCGGAGTGCCTCAAAATGTCCTGCTAGTGACACAGATGACTTCTGACCTGTAACATGAAGAGCACCTCCTGCCATTTGCCCTACTTAGCAAGGCAATGGAAGGAAAGGCAAGGCACTTTCCTCAATGATGGGAGGGAAGCAAAGGCACTTTCCTCAGCTATGGCAAAATTACAGATCAGAACTTGAGGATAAGTAAGACAAGACAGACACCCACCATCATCATTTCAGCTGCTTTTTAGGTTAAGATGCTTCTTCAAATTCAGAGACAGAGGATATGAATGTAAACGAGGATTTATTATCTGACATGTCTTATAAAAATAAGAATTGTATAATAGCAGTAAATTACAAGCAGCAGCCTCTCTAAAATTGCTCATCTCATTTTACAGAAATACTAAGTTTCTTTGCATGTGCCCTTTTAAGTAACTGGGAAAAACCCCACCCATTAATGCAGTTTATTGTAAGAGATATAATAGGATCTCTGCTATGAAAAACAAATAATATAAACTGTGCACAAAAAGGGAGGGATGTCATTTTACATCCTTCTGAATTTCTATAAACACAGGGAGTCCCTCCCCTACACATCTGGAAAAAGTGATGTATGGGATTGATATTATTAACTGCTCTATAGCAAATGGAACCAGGTAACAAGGATACAGACTCATGCTTGTCTGCTAGACTTGACAGTTTGTGTGTAGCAGTGATTCAACTCGCATCACCAAGTAATCTTAAAACTCAGGCTGTCAAACCACGTAGAGAGAAGTTTTATTCTTTAAAGCTCTGTATAGATGGAGCATTTGTAATGTCTGCCCTATTCAGAATTTTGCATTATTTGGCCTCTGTTCAAAGCAATAAAAACCTTTTTTATTTCGGTGCATCATATTTTGTTAACACTATGCATAAAGTATGTCAAATATTGACCCTAAAATACCATGGTTCAATATATACTGTGCTAGAATACATCTTGTTATAGAAATACCGATTAGAGGCACATTTTGTTTGGAATTTGTATCTCATTTATCTTTTTTTATTTTACTTTTTTTTTCTTGTTCAGGCAATAAAAGGAGAAAATTGCATCTTAGCACACTGGTATAACAACATTTTATCTTAGAAACAGCCTGGCCTTATTCCAACAACTAGCTTTTACAGGGAGATATTATGATTTTAAATTCGGGTCTCCAGGTGAAAGTGAAAAGAGTGATTTAGTTAAAATTAGATTGTTAATTTAAAATGGCAGCTAGGAATCTAAGGTTTAAGTTATGTTTCTCTCCCACCATTCAGCTGCTTTTAAACCAAAACATATTTTGCTGTGAGCAGGGAAGGAGTTCTTTTATAATATTGATCCTGCAGTAACAATTGATACATCCTAGACCATTATGTTATACCGACATATTCAAAACCCAGCAGCTAGATAATACTGAAAAAGTCTTGCTATTTATTTAAGGCTGTTCTCTGAGGTTGCTGTTGGAAGCAGACCACGCTGTGCTCATGTGCAGCAGTAAGGATGGCTCCCTGATTTCGCCAAGCTGATGATGCTATTAACGGTCTGTATCACATTTTAGCTTTTCTTATTATATGTGAGCGTGAATTTCATGAATTTCAAACTGCCCTGCTGCAGACAGACCTCAGGTCATTTGTTTAACTGCATGAATTCTCCTCCCGGGGGAAAAATGGGATCCAGCAATGAATTCTGTGCCTGCCCAGTGTGAGAAGTCACCCTCAGCCATGACATCCCTGCTCACTTCTTTTGCACAAAGCATTTCCTTCAAAACAAGAAAGGAAAGAAGTGGTGTCCAAGAAGAACTAGTGGATTTTCCTTCTAATTCAGTCTCCATCTCTTGGTCCTGAGCAGTACTAGGATGGCACCATCCTGCACAAATGTAGATGGTTAGCACCCCAGCCTGTACCTTGATTTTCGGAGTACATTCTGTTGTGCAACAATTTTAGGCATCAGGGAATACTAACATAGTTCAGGTTCAGTTATTTATTTAGATGTCTATTGGTCCCAAAAGTCCATATCTAACTTAAATTCAAGATTCTGTGGCTCATGGTCCTTCCTTGATGGCCAAACCATGTAAATGTTTATGAGTCTATGCAACCTTTGCTTCAGCATAGCTGGATCTTTTTTAGCAAAATATATTTATGATTTGAGATAAAAAAAGCATCCGCCTTTTATCCATCACAGCAACATTCATTTTGCAAGTATGTAGTCTTAAAAAACTTTCTCCTTCTTTCTTCTCTTCAGAGAGCCATACTCCACCAGCAGTATCCATCTCTGGTTTACTGCTGGAGCTCAGTTCAATAAGATTTTGACTGCACATTAGCAACAGTGGAACTGTTAGGACAGACACTTCCTTAAAAATTGATGTGGGCTCCAGGTATGGGACTTGCACTCATTCCATACAAAAGCAGATTTTGCTCTCTGTGTGTGCTTGTTGGAATTTACAAAGTGTGGGTTTTGTGTGGACAAAACCGGTCTTGGTGAAAAGCCATTTGCCATCCTTGGGAGAATTCATCCAATTTTACTGCATAATAACCCTTTGGAAGCCATCATCATACAAATGAACATAACATTATGGCCTTCAAGTTTTAATTTAACAGAAAAAGTGCAGCTGGGAGTGGTTTTTTCATCACATAAAAACCAAATGTAATTAAATACTCTCAGCAAAAATAAATGTTTTTCTCTTCAGAATTTGTTGGAGGTTTTTTTCAGGTCCTAAGCCTATTTTATTTACACTGAGATACAGTTTCATAAAAGTAGAAGTGGAGACTTTTCATTTCTCAGTTTATGCAGAAAAGATCCTTTTCAGATATATAACTTTAGTTTTAGTATCTCTAATAGCAGAGAGCTGAGTAGTTTATTCATGTGAATACAGAGCATTAAATCCTGCAAATGTATTTATCCAAATATGTAATTACCTTATTTTCCATTTTTTTCTCAAATTTCATGGATGCAGATATGGTGAGATTAATATAAAGTGTTATGTAGCAAGAAATATGGAGCTGGATGTGGAATGTCTTCTTAAGGAATCTTCTCCTTGAAGGAGTATATAGTCAGTAATAAATCAACATGCTGCAGGGCTACTTGAAGCAGCTGCATTTCCATCCCAGAATATAGAACCTTTTTATTTAAATGAAATAGCTGATTTAAAGGAAGAATATAAAACTTGAAATGACAGTTAAGTCATCTCATCCCCAGGGGAAATTTAGATGTACCTGGGTGCATTAAGAATTCCAGCACTGGTTTTTTACCCCCTCAAAGCCATTCCAATTTAAGATATACAGTCTTGAAGTTGTAAATGAAGTGTTACTTCCCACCAGCATACCTGTCTTGAGAGATGGTAAAAGCCTATCCACACTGTTATCAATAACAAATTTCATGTCAGCCCTGATATGGACAATGGTCTCTTTTGGCTGCTCTCATAAGAACCTTAAACCTTAACAATTTAACCATTTTCATAAAGACCATAGCAAAATTGCCCAGGCAGAGATGTGGCAGTCCCAATGAAGCACATGGAAGTCATAAGAGCACTGAATAAGTTTAAGTGCCTGTGTGTTACATTCCATATAAGAAATCACAGGGTCAGCTCCCAGGTTCAGAGATACAACTTAGGCAATGTGGTATCAACACATACCTTCCTCTGAAGACTGTCATCCATGTTGCACCCATTAATAGAAGAGGCCAAGTGTTACCTACTGTGGCTTATTTTTCACCTGCCTTTATCAAATGGTAAATGGGATTTCAAATACCAGCCCTAGGTAGCTCGTAGGAAGAAAAATCTTAAACTATAGGAACAGATAAAGTTTTTTCCAAAATAGCTCTCACGCTTGTCTCAAAAATAGAGTTCATTACTATAAAAGTTGCCAGTGGCTTCTTGTTGTGTCGTGGTGCTGCCAGCCTTCAGGGAATTTATGGGTGTTTCATAATGGTGACTCCAGCAGAACAGCTCATATTGGCATAAAAGTATTCATTCCATTCATAAAAGATGCTGAGAGTTTTTCAGGATTTATATCTGCCATAAACTGATGTTAGGTCAAAAGGGACTCTGGTGCAGTGAACTTAAGGTTTCTCCCTGGCTTTGCATGCTTAATAAATCATTGCAGCCAGTTCAGCTGGCATTGATTTGGTCAACAGGACACATGCACCCAGTCAAGAAAGGAGACTCATGAGCAGAGTGAAAATCCACCAGCCACTGCCTAGAGCCCTTCTGGATGGCCATGGCAGTACAGGCAGGCAGAGAATGCATAATGCAGGAGGCAGCCTCTGCATCCCTTCCCGTTGATGTGTACAGCTGCATCTTGCAACATGCATTCAAACGCCACTACAGGGTAAAGCCGGGAGTGGCATTCAGCATTTAATCCCTTCAGAGGTCAGGCTGAGGAGTTATGGATCGATTCTTATTATTGTACACTCTCCACTCATCTCCCAGGTCTCCCATCTCTTGCTTGGCCTAAAAGAATGAAGGTGGCAGTGAAGTAGGAAACTGCAGAAATGTGGCAGTTTTGAAAAGAAATTAAAAATCTAACATGGAGTTCTCCCATCATGCACCTGTTTCAGTCTGTGGGACTTTCTATATTGACTGAAAACTGACAGAAGCAAAGGGCATGACCATTTCCATAGGTGTTATAGTCCTTTTTCACAGCCAGCAGAAATTATATAAAACCCTAACACACAGAGTACCACCAGAATTAATCCCTGCAGGAAGAAAGAGTTTTCAGAAATCTCTGTCACATCAATTTTACACTAAGACAAACAGAAGCAGACAAGTAAGGAATTTTCAAATAAAGTTTTATTTGTTTGACCCTGATGGAGTCAGTGTATGACACAGGGGAAAAAAAATCTGCCCAGACGTGCAATGTCCTATGAAGTTTAAATCAAATGATGCTAAAATTGGGTTGCCTTTCAGGTGCCTGGCTTGTGTTGTCTAGCTTTGGCTTTGATTGTAAGCAGAAATCAGTCAAATTCTCTCTAAATTGACTCCGATTTTCTGTTTCACTGAATGTAAAACGTACAGAAAGTGTCTTAGTAAAGCTCTTCTTATCAGATTTCCTCCAAGTCTTTGCAGTTCTACAGAAATAGGATTTGAAGTAGAAAGACCTTCAGAGTAAAGAGAGAAGGAGAAAAGTGAAGTTTCTGAGTTCCTGGGGTTCCAGCTACTCCACTGCAGTTCTCAGATGAGATAATTTATTTTTGGTGTATGGCCCTGCTGAAAACCTGGGGAAATATAATCTTCCTATATGAAGATCTCTCTTAAATTAGTGGATAGAAATCAAAGAGCCAAGGCAAAATACTTCTGCACATCTTACAGCCTTGTGCAGTTCTTCTGTATTAGCTGTCAGCTAAAACCTCTGCCTCAGACCCACAATGCCTTTTCTGGGCACCTTCTGCTGCTGCTTGAACCAGCTTTAGTTTTGGAGCCTCTACCCATGGACATGCCCAAAACCCAGCTGTCTGTGGTCCTAGGCAGCCTGGCTGTCCAGTGCTTGAGCTGCCCCTGCTTGAGCAGGGGAGCTGGACTAGGCAATCATCAGAGATCCCTATCAACCTCATCCAATCTGAAGTAAACCCTGCCACTACAAAGCTGATTTTCAAGACAAGACCAAAAAGCAAGACACTCAGTTTTAATGTCAGGGTGGAAGAGGGAATAGTCAAAGCAGTTGGTTTGTTTTGAGTCTTGCAAGAAATTAATTTTCATATGAATGCAAGGTACATCACCATTCTGCTGCTCTCCACAGAAGCTACATGTTCATTGTGACCATTTTATAGAACATAATCTCATTTAGTGCACGCCACACCTCTGTGCTTAAGCAGCCATCTGAAAAGCCTAAATTGTGTGAGAACACTTCATTATCAAATTATACTTTATGTGAAACCAGCTACATTATGGGCTGTTTAGTCCTCAAATTATTCAGCTCAAAATGTGCTTTGCAGTCATGAAAGGCTGTCTTAATTTTTAAGGATTCCTTCAGCATATCTATTCTGGTTTACAAGCCTGCTTGATTTATTGTTTTTTTTCCATAGCAAGCGAAATGTCTGGCATACCCAACTTTAGCAAGGTTTATTCCACTAGAGACATGAAATGGATTTAAGAACACAAGACACACTGGCAGTATTCTCATACGCTGTCATCTGGGTGTTGGCGGGGTGAGGAACATCTCTTCCACCACATCCAAATGCCAGTTCTGGGCCTAGTGTGTTTGGTGTTCAGCCACAGTGAGGGGACCTTCTTGCAAAGAGGCATAGTCAGGAACATGATGCATCTTTAATTTTGTTAGCTGTCACTCAATACCCTCCTGATTCTGGTTTAAATCTTTCATATGTAACTCAGTAATTAGCAGAGAGAAGTAACAAGGACAAATACAGAGTACTCTGGATCAAAACACAGTGTTAGTTTTAAGCAGAACTCATGTGGGACTCGTGTTCAAAGCTTAGGAGCTCAGCTTAGGCGCTCAGAGCATTGTGAAGAGCTGGGAAACACACATAATGTTATTATTGTTCCCATACAAGATAAAAGTGCTGGTTGTTCCTTTAATAGTACTGGAGAAACAAGGTATGGCTTGTTACTCAGATTAGCAGTTTCAAGGGATTATATGTCATTAAGTGGAAAAATATTTTCATTATTTTGAAATGGCTAGCATTATGTGTAAGTTATGTTGGTTTGTCGCAGATCATTCAGATTCATTATAAGAATGCATTAATACTTAATTAACAACAACCAGTTCAATCCAGTATTTCTGGAAGTTATATGCCCATTGAATGGTCATGGGAATCTTTCCACTGTGTTTCATAGGCTTTCTTATATTTCTGAAAGTTCTTTATGGATATCATTCAACCATTAATAGAATCTGAAATTCACACCTTCAATCAGATCTGCACTCTCATGCCAGAACAGCTCTTGACTGAAAAATGGTTTAAATTAGCCACACTATCAGAATTTAATGCAATAAAGCATTTACAATATGAAGGTACAACAATAAGACTGGAAAAGAAATGACATCCAACATTTTGATTCATTGGAAAGGAGATGAGGTAAAATAAACATAACAAATCATAAATCACAGGGCTGTCTCTCAGGAAGATGATCGGCATGAAGAACTATGGGAAAAAACATTCTCAGACTTTATTGATTAACCCATATAAACACCAAGGTTCCTTTAGGAACTTTGCTTTTCTCTGACAAACCAATCTATTTATGGTGAAGTTCCTGACATAAAAGAGGGAGCATCCAAAGGCGATTGTTAGATCACCCCATGTACACCAGCAGCTTGCGCTTTCTCTGCCTCCTGCATCATTCCTGTCCAGTCAAAGAAAATTCAGCCAGCTGCAGAAACAGATTGGAAATGTGCACATGGACAGTGAGGACAAACAAACTGTCGGATGCTCAAGTGATTTGGTTTCTTCTTGCAAACACAAAATGTCTGAGGAGAGATTGCACTGAAATTTCCACTTATAAAATGCAAAGAAAAAAGAAGAAACAAATCCACCACTGATGATCCTTGGAACAGCTGGTGGTTTCTACCAGTTATTCCCCAGTGGCCAGCAGTCGCAATTTGTGACTAGTCTTGTCTTCAGCCATCTCAGGGCAACCAAAATGCGACAGGATGACAGATAGTCCTTTCAATAGATACTGACAAACAAATTAGTGCAAAGATGCTTTTCATAGCATACCAGATGTGTTGAGTTCTATCATATGGAACAAGGAATGAAAAACTGTCTACGTCCCATCTGTGCTTTTTCAGTAATCAGTGATGCACTTGTTGTGGAGTATAAGGTACAGTAAACATTTGGACGGGTTTTACGTGTGAAATAAATAGAAAACGCCAGGTCTTGGCCTCATCATCATTGTCTAAAGCTTTTATATTAGCAAGAATACCTTAAATGCCTGGGAGAGGGGTGTTCACGAGTTAAGAGTATTGTCCTGGTGATTAATTGAAAAATTATGCAAATTCCAAGAGAAAGGTTTATGCAAATGAGAATAGACTGCAAAAATGCACTTTGCTTCCAATTGCACGCAGGGCTTCCAGCCTGTCATAATAAGCAATAGGTTAAAGAATTGCCATTTGGATTTACATCATTTCCTCTCTTGGGGCTTATCTGTCCTCAGACTGTTAACCCAGATTTAATTCAAAGTGGCTGCAATTGCAGCTGCAAGAGCAGCGTTAAAATGGAAACAATGAAAAGTGAGTGCTCTTGGCGGTGATTGAAAGGCCCAGGGCATGGCAGCACATGCATTTCTAGCTCACTGTAAATGAAACCAATATCTCTCAGGAAAAAGGCCCTTTGTGAGGGTTGTCCTTCCATTCAGAACAAAAAGCCTCTGGCCCGGAGTAGGAGCAGGGCAGCAGGGGAAAAAGTGCAATAGCATGTGCCAAATTTCTGTAATGAGAGAGCATAAATAAAAGGAGAAAGAGGTCTGGTCCAGATCCTTAGTGTAGGGTTGAGCTTTACCAGCTTTTAGCTTCTTTACCTTTAATTGAAAGGCTGTGTGTTTTCCTTACAGTTTCCTACCAGAAGATAGTTTCCCAGCAGCTTACTACTCACTTTTGACTCCCAGTGACATCATCCTGTGTCCTGACCAGCTCTGGTCCCCTGGGCCTTATGTGGAGATGTGAAAGGATGCAGCCACCCTGGCCCACACCCTATCCCAGATGAGGGCCTGGCTTCAGGATCCCCTCTCAGCACTCAGGGTTGCATTGCAGGAGCCCCTTCTCCTGCCTCTCCTCTGCCCATGCCCAGGCACCCGGGAGGCAGCTGTGCAGCCAAGTCATGTGGCTCTTTGTCGTCCTCTTTGCAGAAGTCCAGGACACCAGAGGACCTCTTTTCTCTCTGGTTCTTAGCTCTCTGGTTATCTGTAGCTGCTGGTGCATACTCACCTTTCCCTCTGCAGCCATGCTCAGCTCTGCAGACCTCTCTCTTACCGTGAGCTCAGTCCCTTTCTTGTCACTGCCCTCCCTTCCTCCTTCTGCTCTGTTGCACAAGCCCCTTATTATTGCATGAGAAATATTCTCTGAAAAATACATTTTGCTGTCTCCTTCCTTTGTGGTTGGTTAGACAATTATTAATCCACCTCCTTTTCATAAAATAGCCACAGCGATAATAAGAAAGTCAAAATATGATTTCCCCATAATATAGTATAATCTCTCCCTTTTTTTTATTCCTTGCAGATGGCACACCTCTTAGCATAAACAGCATGTTAGCATACTGATTCCAGATGCATAAAATTCATACAAATCTTCACATTTTCTCTCTCCCCTGAACGAGTGTGTGTATATATATTATCCTTGCCATTTAATTTTCCCAGCTTTTCATTTTGATTTCTCTTTTAGGACAACACAGACTTGTCATAATCCATCTGGGATTTTATTCTTCATCATACAAAAATGTTGCTTGAAGGCCAGTTTTTACTTGGCATTAAGAGACTGAAGATCAGCCTAAATCAGAGTATTATAAACCTCTTATAACAAAATCCCTTCAGTTGTAAATGTGTTGTCTCAATAATTAGATAAATATACCAGACCACTTGTTACCACACTAGCACAGGAACTAATTGCATTATTTCCTGTGACTGCATTTGATGCACCAATTCACGAGCAAAGAAGAGGCTCCAGAATCTGTCTGTCTTCTGAGGTTGTTGTAAATAACTCTAGCTGTAAAAAGGAGTTACAATAAAGGCTCTCTTAGAATTAAATGGCATTTAAACAAAGGAATCTAGAAGTGTGCTGGGAGGACTAAAGGATAAACTGGATGTATTTTGCATTGGTAGGTGAGTGGGTATAAAATTCTCATTTGATCATTTACAAAAAGCTTATGACTTGATTGTGAAATATTTTCTCTTGTGCTTAAATTTCATGCCACAGATTATTAAAAATTGACTTTGTGGTATTTATTTTACTTATCTATCCCAGCCAGGCTGTGCTTAACCATAGATTTTGTGAATTATTAAATTTTAAAAGCAATTTGTGTTGGATTTTACACTCCAGTTCGGTCTGGAGGGATGTACACCTCCAGTTCTATCCCTGAAGCTGAAGTGCTTTGATTCATCTTTAATATGAACAGTCTTAAAAGTGCATGCTCCAAGTTGTAAGACTTGGTGATAGTCTCCAGTGTAATGCTTAACTAACTGCTCGTTAGTTTTAACATTTAACACACCATGAAAAATAACTAGTTTCCATAGGTTATCTGAGCCATAACAATGCTCAGCGTAATTCATTCAGTCAGATAACAAGAACTATTTTCACACTTAATGAGGAGCTAATAAAGGTCACTGTTCCCACAAACACATATATATCACTGCTAATTTAACAGTGCCAATGCTGAACGGATGCATTTCAAGTACAGATCTCTTTAGCTGAAACTGCTTGATGCTAGAAGGTGGCAGGCAACTGGATAAATCTTCAGTGTTTAAATTGAAGCTAGGCCCAAATGGCAAGACTTAAATTTAAGTGAGGAATCAGACTGGTACTAGAACCAGACTAGATTTTGACTAAGAAACCTGAATTATGCAGGTGTAAGGTCTAAAATTCAAAATAAAGTCTACATTTTCATAAAGTTTGAATTTGAGATACGTTTCTCTTGTTAAAGTTAAGGGCAAAAATGAAGGGTTTGCATGTAAGTTTTGGTGCTTCCCTTTTAGTTTATGTAAATTGATTTCCAGAAAAATATCAACATATTTTCAGGATATTGTCAGATACCTACTGTAAACTGAGCCCTGGTATGAAGGTAGGAAATCTAAAATGCTAGTGTTGAGACTGAGAAACATTTTTTAAATTTTGTTCTATCACTACCTAGAGGACAACAGCAGCAAATCTCTTCAGTGCTGTGTTCATTGAATTCAAACACAAATTTGGGATTTACTTGGGTTTTGTTAGTATGTTGATATCAGTGACTTTGTGATAAATTTTGCTGCCAAGTGAGATGCATTGAGGTGTTTCCTAAGTCATACAGGTGAAGCAACAGAAACAAGAGACAACTAATACGTAACAAATAGATGATATAAAATAATTGTTAAATGGATTAGAAGCAAAAAGACTACAATATATTTCATGCACAAACCTATGTTCTAGCTAGGTCCATAAAAACAAACTAAAATGCTACAGCCTGGAGGTACTCTGTATTGTAATGAATGCCAGATTTCAAGGTGAAATTGTTTTAATTATACAGAGCATTGGCAAGCTTAGTACATTCAGCGTTGGCCTCACCGGATTTTGTTTGTTTGTTTTCTGGTTGATTGCAAAATTGATGCAATTATTTACATGGGGATTTTTTATTTTAATGCTTTTTTGTGTGCCACAGAGCAAACAGTAAATCCCCATCGTCCTCCTGAGCAGCCTGTCAGAACAGGGCAGCAGCAAGAAATAGTGAAGAATGGAAGGGAGCCTTCCTTTTCCTGGATCTAAATTGTTTCGGGAGAAGCTATGATATTTTTTGGTCTTTCAATAATAGTGTAGAGCAGACCTGCAAAAAGAAAATCATCCTTGTGAGTCAGAAAATCCTATTCTTTTGATGGGCTTATAGGCAATATCTGGAGTAGTTGTGCATCTTAAATCATAATGGGATTTCTTTCTAAACATATATTCTGTGCTACTTTTTATAAAACCACTATTCATCTAGATCTGCCTCCTTCCAGATCTCTGTCCTTGATTTCTTTTCTACAAGTCTCACCATAATGGTTTTACAAACCTGTGAGTCTTCTAAGTCTTATATGAAGATTTTGTCTTGGACATAAGGAACCCTGTTTCAATCATGAGTGTCTTAGCTGGATGCCAAGAACTCTGAGGTGTAGGTGGCTCCTGTATGTGTCTAGGTGCTTGGAGGTTCTGACTGACAAACTTGGTGCCTGTGTTTGGAAAATCACAAAGGTTCCTGCAAATGTATGTCTGTATGTATGCAAACTTGATGTATATGTACATCATTTCATAGACAGCAGCCATAACAGATACAGGGCTGTCCTCAGGAGTTGGGAATCATTGTAGACATGTGCTAGAACCTTTTTGGATGACATTGACTCTGTTGTGAAGGTGGGAGGCAGTTTGTGGATGAGATTTGCCAAACTGTAGAGGATTGCATGCATATCCATTCAAACTGAAGATATGCACGACATGGCTTTGAAAATTTCAGAGCATCTTTTTGCCAGCTTTTTCTGAGTCACACCTTGAAACCAGTTTACAGTATCTTTCCATTGACAATAGTGCGCATTGAAAGGACAAATCTACACAAAGAGCTATAGAGTTAGAATGATACAGAAAAGCCTCTGTCAGCAGAGTACTCAAAATAACAGCAACGAATGACCTTCCTCTACAAAAATACATTTTACCTATTTTAGGTCAGATATCTTTATTTTATTTATTGTTGCCACATGTAAGGGTGTTCCCACAAGGAGTCGTGACAAGGTGTTTTGGGTTATGTCCAGTCTGACATTTGCAAGAGAGCAGAAGCCTTTTCATGTGACCCAGCCTGGCCATTAAAAAATGCAAAATACTCTGATTCATAACATATGTTTCTAACCAGGTTGTCAGAAATAGACATGGCCCCAAGAGGCACCTGGGACTTCACTGAGCTGATGAGGCTGTCGCAAGTGACGCACGTTTGGGAGCTCTGTTCTGCTGCACTCTGAAGGCTGTGGCACCTTTGCCCGCAGATGTGTCATTAGCAGTCAGATTTCCTCTGCAGTTCATTCCTTAAACCCATGCCAACTAACCACAGAAACAACACGCTTGTTCCATAGGGGTGTCTGCAAATAAACGCGGTGTCACCTCTGTACTAACGCACGAGGCTTTTATCAGCCTGGCACTGGGAGTTGTTACAAGCCAAAACAGTCAGAGTGGGGTTCATTTCATCTAACCTCAACCATTACTGTGCTAAGCATCAAGCTGGCCAGATGAAAGGCTCAGGGGCCGTCAAGAGACTGTGATTGTCTTGCGAGGCCCTCTGGTTTTATTCTCTAGGAAAGTATGTCCACTGCCGTTCATCAGGAACAACAATCACATCTCATTTTGCAGAGTAAAAAATGGGATATTGCTATAACTTACCCAATGGATTCAAGCTGTGGGTGTACTTGTACAGTCCAGACCTCCAGGTCTCTTCAGCAGCAGGCTAAGTGATAAGCCAAGCAAAGATGCATCCATGTTAGAAGTGTGGTTTTTTTATTGTGCTTATTTTCAAAGAAGAATTGTGCAAGCATTTGCATTTGCATTTTTTATTAGTTTATGAAGAGATTTGGAAGTAAGTTTTACATTTTAAATACATCTGTGTTAAAAAGAATCATGAAAACGCTCCTTTTCTAATTCATTTTGTGTGTGTGCAAATCACTTCCATCACTATTTTAATTTCTGTCAGGACTCTAAGCATATCTCTTAAGAGACAAGCAATAGTGGTGCTGGTTATGTGACTGAAAAATAGCTTTTGGTGACCTTATTGAGTGACTGGAGACAGATTACAGCAGAGATTTGCAAAAAGAGTTTAGGGCACTTCAGGGATCAGTCATCTGCAAAACCAGTGAAAAACTGCAGTTTGCCTTAGGTGGCTGGTTACACAGCATGAGTAGTGAACAGTCAAAACAAATAGTTTGCATAGGCTAAAATATGTTTGCAAAGTGCATTTGAACAAATTCTACTGACAAGTATATTTGGAAAAATCAAAGTCTGATACAAACAGAAAAACTACTGAACAAATTAGATACAAATCACTCTCTCAGCAGTAGACATGAGCTAGACAGATCTCGAGGACTACACACATCAGTGACGGAGACCTCAATATACTGCCTGAACCACCTGACAGTGTCAGGGCCATGTGGAGCATGACTTTATGATCTTGTTGTCCCTTTGGGGAGGGAAGATATGGATTTGGTTTTCTCCATTTCTTTTTGGATTGAAGAAGTTCATTTCTTGCTAGTAAGTCATTTGTGGAAGTGGCAGAGGTCACATTGCACTCTGAGGTTTTGTCACCCAGGGCCAAGGAAATAAATGATTGTGTTGTTTGTATTTAAATCACCAGCATTAGATAATTACCTTTGTCCTGATAACCATCTATAAGGTCTGGAAGCAGAGTAGTGGAAATCGACTTTTTCCTATAAAACTCTTCATTGGAGATTTACTGGGTGGCTACTTCTGGAGACAAATTGTCACCTTTTCTTTCTCCCTCTCTCTGTCATGGTCACTTTTGTTAACAAATATGAAGCAAAACTATCTGTTGAAGCTCAGCCAAGGCCAAAGTGCTTCAATTTTCTTATCACAAATGCTCCTAGACATTCTGAATAGTCTTGGACAATCAAATGCCTTGGAAAAGTTAATATATATGATTGTAATATCTTGGTCCTTAGCCATGGCACTACAGATGTGACCCACTAATATATCCCGCTGTCCCGGATTCTACATTTTAATACTACAAACTGAACAAATCAGAGCACAGCCTGTTTCTAATAGTGAAGACTGAGGTTGGAAGTATTGTTTTGCTGCACTGGCCTAGCATTTGCATATAGCAGCACAACAAAGAACCATCCCCCTGCAGCACGTGAGGCTGCAGACTGGTCCATCAGGGCTTCTCAGATGCCCCATGGCAGCATGAGCCCTTCCCTGTTCTGGCAGTCGCTGCCAGCAGAAACTGTGGCAGCTCCCTGGGGGCCCATCCACCGCCACCAGTCAGCCAAGGGCTGTGCTCAGGGCAGTGATTAGTGCCAATGGGGATGGCCGTGTTCCTGTGCCTCCAGCTCTGCTACAGGGTGGTCACAGGGGAAGCCACAGGGTGGCAGTTCAGAGTCTCTGCTGCGGGTCAGAGCCCAGCATATTTGAATCAAAAGGCTAGGAAGCAAGGTGAGGCCTCGTTGAGCGTGGTCCTTAAGCGTGTGTTTGATGCAAGGATTGGTATTTTGGATTAGTGCCTTCCAGTGGCAGTGGGGAAGAGCAGGATTACTCGTAAATATCTTTTATTATTTTTTCCTATATTGAAAACCCACTAGTCAAATTGAAAATTGAAAATATGTGTAGAACAGCATTCAAATATACATAGGAATGGAACTGCATGTGCAGGTAGCCAGACTGTGCTAACAGTGTGCTGACTGTGTGCTCCCTGAGGGCACTGATGGGCTCCCCACCCTGCTCACAGCCTTTCCAGGGCCATCAGTCAAGACACAGTCCTGCTCTGGGTAAGTGCAGTGATTTTGTCACCTGGGTACAAGGGTCTACCCTCACTGTCACCCACAGCTACCCCGT
Source organism: Sitta carolinensis (assembly GCA_032173965.1). NCBI lineage: Eukaryota > Metazoa > Chordata > Aves > Passeriformes > Sittidae > Sitta > Sitta carolinensis. Next base: position 10,627,516 of record CM063284.1, on the reverse strand, counting down.
TTTACAAGACTGATTCTTGCTCCCATTTCCCACAGTTTGAAATACAAGACTTGGACATCAGTCCTCGGGAAAAACTGAAGGGGTCCCTCCCAATAACCACGAGTAAGTTCCCCAAGCCATGAAGGGGGATAGATTTTGGATACACTCTAATCTTCAGTGTTTCATGAAAACAATACTAAGAAGGCTGTCACCGTGTGTCCCTTTTTGAGGCATCAGATGCTGAATGCTCTCCAACCCTAAGTAATTATTTTAGGCTCTGATACAGGGGTACAGGATCCACTTTGGAAGCCACAACTGTGTGCCTCTGTATTTCTATGCCATCCAGCTGTAGGTATGACCCTCAACCACCCTCTGCCACCTTGTTTTGTCTACACTCTGGTGCCATGATTTTCCCTTCTATCACTTCATGTCTGAGTTTTCACAGGAAGAAAACCCAGAATACAGCCAAGGAGGACCTTTCACAGATACAAGTGTGAGAGAACTGGATGACCAGATGTATGACATTGGTTTTACCTGACCAAATGTTTACTTCTATATCCGAGCCAGGCGCACATCCCTTTGCAATCAATGGGGTTTAAGGCATTTTATCTAAAATTCAACTCATGATTATTGAAGTTTGCCACTAGTGGCAAAACAAATGGTATAGAGCACCAAGGAAGTAAAGTTTTGTTGACAGTGAGTACGCCCACATCTGCAGTACTTTAAGTCCTGCAAACAGGTAACTATTATTTTCTGGTGGTTTAGGAGAGGACTGTGGTCATGTTGCCCTGTCAGCACACCCCTGGTTTGCCAGGAATTCATTAGCTATGGCAGATACTGCAGTCTTTTGAATCAGTGAAGTTCAAATAACTCCGGCTTTACCAGAAAAGAGGATTTTCTTTGTTGTTGTGGAAGGAGGAAAGATGGTTCATAGAGGGAATAAAAGAGACTGAATTCACATGACTAATGGAGTTAGATACATTTGAAAAGTGTGAGCTATACGTTTTCTAGTAAAGGACCCCTCTCCTCACCAGGATTTCCTGTGCCAGAGGGAAGAAAGTTACAGATTGCTTTGCATTTTAAAATGAAAGAACAGAATATGGGAGCTGTTTTATAATCTCTTGCTGAGATCAAAGGAGACGGGAGGTAAATGTGTATGTACTTCTTTCTCTGATGCTGCACCAGCTATTTAGTAGAACTAATGGAGCTTCCAGTGTAGAAGAGACAGAGATTACCCCCTTCATCTCTACTAACTGTAAAGAGTCCAAAAGGATTAATATTTTTGAGTGAATTTCAGCTAGAAAGTAGGAAGGAGATTCTCTCTCCCCTCTTCATCTTTTAATCTTTGTTTCCAGAAATAACTCTGAACCAGGTTTTCAGCCTCCCACCCTTTGCTTTTGGGATTTTTTCTTTATTATTTCTTAGCAGAAACAAACTTGGAAATATCTAACACCCCTAAGACTATTTGGCATCGTTGAATTTTTGACAAGTTTGAGACAGAACTGAAAAGGACTAATGAGACTGAATAGTCATGACAAGTTTATGGGATCAGAACCTTAACTGGTTTGAAAAAGTGTTATTCCACTGACCTCAGCTGGCATGACTCCATGTATGTTCATGGAGTTCAGTAAAGCCACAGACACTCACTCCAGCTGAGGATCTGAACCCTGAAACTATTGAGTCTTAGCCAAAGCAAACTGAACTTTTTTCATGAATTGGTCTTCAAGGGAAAATAATTGCTAATTCAATGACTCCCACTGTTTTATTGCAGCTGCTGGCCATTCTGCACTGAAGAAAATCTTTACTTTTAACTGGTGAATCAAGAGTTTCCCCAGCAGCTTCAATACATGGAAGATCAGAGGTGCAGAAGTGTGTACACAGTCCTTCAAATGTTATTTGAGAATGAGAATGAAGGAGACAAGCCCTACAGTCAGTTTATGAAGCAAAAGTGAGATACTCAAGAGAAACCTTCCCAGCTAGAGAAGGTTTTTTCTTGCTGTCCTATTAGCTTTTACCAGTAAATGGTGAAAAAACATCTAAAATCCTGGTTTAGATGGCACTTCTGGACGCATAGGGGATGCTCATAGTCAGGGTTAATTTTGTGTAGAAAGAGCCTGAAAGAGCTCAGTGGGACCTGTTTTCAGTACTCCAAAGCAGTAACCCTGGCATCTGTATTGATGCTGCAGCACTATCCAGACAAATTAGTCTTCAGAATTGCAAAATTTGGAGCTGAAGAAAGTAAGCAACCTGCTCAGGAGGTTACAGCTCTTCTGTTCCTCTTGGCAGCCACTGAAGAGAGATGAGAAGGAAAGAAACACGATAAAAAGTAAATGGCACTTTCCTGCTAAGCTAATCAGTTCTGTTTGAGAACAGAGGGCCGTGCCAACTGCAAATCAATGCACTAAATCACTTTCATTCTTGTGCAAGTCCTGCTGCCATGGCAGCTGCTAACAAGGGAATAAAGAAAACTGTTACTGGATATTTAGTAGACTTTTTAAGTGCTTGTGTAAAATAACATCTTTAATTTAATGCAAAGTTATAAATGTAATTGGAGTTTATGGACATTATAGCAGGGAAGAGAAGAAACAGATTCCTCTTCTTTCTGCACAAAGAGCTGTTTTATGTTCCCAGACTATCCTTAGCAAACTCTGCAGTGTTAAAGAGCAGCCTTCCTGTTGGATTTTAACACTTCATCATTTTGTTAAGGGGTAACACTGAGATAATAATATGTCTGGTATTTCATGTGGCTTTTAATATGTTCAACTTAGAGAGAACTAACACATACTTACCTTAGGAGGAAATTAATGCTCCTTAATGCCTTAGGCTGTATTGACTATGTCTTCACTGACTACTAAAGAAAGCCTACAGTGCCTGCTCCAGATGTTGATATGCACAAAAGCATGTGTAGATTTAATCAGATAATCCCACTTAAGACAACAACTGCACCAGGGGATTTATTTAATGATGTAATATATTTTCTTTTTCCTATTCTTTTCCAAATTATTCCCAGATAATGATCTTACTTGTCCCTAGATGTGGCAACTTTCTACAAGTTTTCAGTGGTGCTATTCACATAATGGCTTTGGTTGAGAAAGGACATTAAAGGTCACCTTGTTTCAAACTCCCTGCCATGGGCAGGAACACCTTCCTTTGCTAAATGGCTCTTGAGAAGGTTGCAGTTTTCCTGGAATGCTCTGTTTCTTCAGCACTCTCAGAATTTTGATCATAAAATAGAGGATGCACATCCCTGAATTCATGTTTTGAATTGCTGTTACCCATACAGAGCAGCCCAACTTTGTCATCATTTAAATCATCAATCGTAGCTGTGCAGTGAAATGCTTAATATAAAATACCCATGGGCAAGCAGTAGACTGCCTTCTCTTTAATTATATCAATCCTCAATCACCCCAAAGCAATGCCATCCTTGGAAGTACTAACTCTGACAGGTAGTACTTCTGGGAATGCCATAAAAATGCCAGCAAAGCAGCAATGGCAGAGAAAATAAGCTGCCTCATCTTTGGAGAATTATTGAACTGCACTAACATTCAAGGGTACAATGTCAGCACAATGCAGAAAGAGTTAGATGCATAACCCCCATTATTATTGTTGATGGGAGTCAGGTGTCAAGTTCCCTTTGCATCACTCTGAAAACTTGGCCTTCTTTGTAAAGCATTAGCAAACTTTTCCTTTGTCACTGCTCTTAATTGAAGAAAAGATTTGAAGCCATTTGTCCTAAGATTGGATAAAGACTGAAAAAGTCAAAAGAAAATACTAACAAAGTAGAAGTGATGAACCTGAGACTTTAAGACTCTCTAGAAGCTGTGATGAAAAGTTTAATAAATATTGAAGGCTCATGCCTTAACAGGTGAAATTGGAGGAGTTTCTTTTTAGTCAAAGGCACTGTAATACCAGCAACCCTAACTCCTTCTAGCTGTCTCAGCTCCCAAGGGGTCAAATGAGAATTTAAATGCTAAATACTTAAATAACTGGCTCAGTTAGCAGACATGACTTCTCTCAGTAGCATCTTGCCTAAGAAAGACCTGCAAGTCTCAGCCCTCTTTTATCCCCCTAAATTGTAACAGTAATGCCTTTAACTTTCTACACATAGACAGATTAGTTAACACAAGACTGCCTCATGTTACCAAGGATAAATCAGGGCAGGAATCATGTTAAATATGTATTATTATTATTATTATTGTTATTATTATGTATTATTATTATTATTATTATATTATTATTATTATATTATTATTATTATTATTATTATTATTATTATTATTATTATTATATTATTATTATTATTATTATTATTATTATGGAAGTACAAGAGGGAGAGGTCATACTTGGCTGCTTACAGAAGATGAACAGGGAAGAAATTTTAAAAAGCCTTTCACCACTAATTGCCAGTTGGAGCTTTCTGATGCAGGCCATTCACTTACTAATGTTTAAGCAGGTACTCAGTTTGGAGGGAAGGGTTACAGTTCACAGAAGAATGCTCACAGGCAGTGTCTGAACTCAGCTGGGGCTGTTTCACATCAGTCCCATAGTTTTGGAAAGGAGATGGACAGCTCTATCTGCATCTGCATTTGTGGGCTTAACTGCAGATGAGCAAGTGAAACCTTAAAAGAACTAAAAGAGCTGTTTGTGTTGAGGTGAAGGACATTTCTATGCCCATGGTGGGTGACCCACTTTACAGTGAAACTGTCATTTTACTGAGTATAAAATACATACTTAGCTGTTCATCCATATTGCACCTACACAAATATCTTTACAGTTTCTCCATGTAGTAATTCATGGTGTTTGCAGTTCACTTTCCTTAAGTGGAAGCTCTGTGAGCATAAAGGAGTTTTGTTCCCTCTTTCAGTAACATACCATTCAGTTCACTTCCCAATCCTGTGGTAGATCAAGGACTGAAAATATCAAGAAAGCATTCCAATAGAAGATCCTTCTTGCAGGGGCTGCATTGCTCAGGGAAGAAGGACATCCCACTCTGCACCCTGTAATCCAGCCACATGCAGTGGTAACTCCCACCAGAACGCAGGTCAGGATTCAGAATGGTAGTGTAGAAATCATGTCTCCCAGCTTTGGACATCTACAAGTTAGTCTTTTAGCCTAAATCAATAGTCCAGGTCCTGGGTAAAATCAATAGGCATCTGCTGGGAGGGCTTTATTGCATTTATTTCAGCAGGCATTTATTTTTATGTGTCCATGTCAATGAGATCAGACTCTCCTAGGGTTGTTCAGCCTTTCTTACAGCAGATAACGGCTGAACTTGCAGACCGAGTTTGGAAAACTGAAACTTGGGGTTAAAAGCTCAGCCCCAGCTAGAATTTATCTACCTAAGTGGACTGCTGTTTTCAGAAGGTGGAAAACCCCTTCAGAATCAGGTAGTGCAGCACAAAGCTTTGTATCCTCCTTGTCCTTCTGCATGCACGGTGCTGAGCCTTAGTCTGTATTACTGCCTGCAAAGGAGCTGCTTTGCTCCACAGCCCTCAGCTCCACTGGCTCCAGACATCCTTTTAAGTACCCTTACTAACAGTACTCTTACTTTGGGTTAGACCACTCATGTTTCGCATAATCATAATTTAGTTGACAGGTTTAAATTAGTGATAGGCAAACCTCTCTTAACCCAAATCAAAAAATTTCATATAGTTTCCTGTTCCAGCTCAGCAAAGTCTCCTTAAGGGGTGCAGATTTGTATGTAGACATAGGCTGATGAGAAACTAACCCATTCACCCTAGTACTGGACAAACTGGTTACCCATATGGCTGAAGACTTTTCCATTTGATAATACTCTTTGATAATACTGTTTGGCATACAATCAAGTAGTCATAGTTAATCACACACTAATTTATTGTAGGTTTAATAAATCCACTTGCTATTTTCGTGATCTGCTTCCATTTCTATTCAGCACACATTGGGAACTGGTGGGTTTCATGCTATTATTTTCACTGTGCTTCTCCTGTTTCTAAAGTGATGACATCCCAAAAAATAGGGATTAAAAAAAAAGAGGAAATAAAAGCCTTTCACAGTTTATGGAATGCAAAATAAAAATATTTCCAAAATGAATGTTCAAATAGCATAAGAAGCTTGCTAAGATGTGGATTTTAAACTGCCATGTCCAAGCCACAGCCAGATCACTTAGAAATACATAATATAGTACACTCCACGGCAGACAGATGCACATAAACTGATAATAACTCAAGAGTTTTTATCTCTGTGTGTCCTCAAGCAAGGCATCAGGAGAGAGAAACACCATTGCAACAGAATTTAATAGGTTTAGATCTAATTTTACTAGGCTGAACTAGATTTCAAATTGATTTCCAAGGAATCTAGCAGAGAACAAAATAGACACATTGCCTTTCTTATAAAAAATCCATCAACCACCTTGTGTTTTTACTTACTTTGCTCTTTACTGGAACTAATAAGAAACTAATATTTTACAACACATATTTCATCCCATAGAGGTCTTTCATGGTGAAGGAGCTTGGAGTGGGCTGGTACAGAACACTGAAGTACAGCCCCTGAGATTTATCTATGCAAGTGCCAATTTGAATTCATGTGATAATTCTGCAGCTAAGCCCCACTGTCTCCATTCCAGAAATACAGGAAAGCTGCAGGACATGCCACTGTAGAAATAAATTATGTCCTAATGCATGGTGTGATCAATTAAACATATCCCTGTGTACTTCTGACCATATTGAATGAATCCATACAAATCACATGCACTGGGTTTTTGCTGGTCCTTTCTGCTTCCTAAGTGATAAGCCAGAATTACTTTGGCCTCAGAGTAAATGAGTGCAGCCGTGTGTGGAGGCACTGGTGGGATGCAGGGCTGCAGAGGGGCCAGAGCACAGGGCATGGACCTGCCACTGCCTGTTAGGAGTTGGATTGGCCCTGGTAAAACATTTCACACAGCTTCCCCAAAAGCTTTCCAAGGGTAGCAGTTCTGGGTCAGCAGACAGCTGGGACAGGATGCACAGAGGATTAGTCCAGCTGCCAGGCCCCTGAGCTAACCAGTGTTTCACATTCAATGTTCTCTGCAGTATCATAATACCATAAACTGTTATTGCTACTTAATATAATTGCATTTCAGAGCTCTCGTCTTGGCCACAGATCTCATTTTGCTAAGCACTGAACAAGAATAGAGCAAAAGGATATTTTCTGCTCCAAGAACTACATAAAAAAAAAAAATTATACAGGCAGAAGTAGATCTATTTACAGAAGACCCCTGCACTTGGCAGGCCATGTTCAACTTGCAGGCAAAGGCACAGAAGCACCTGCTTCTGTGCCTGGGCACTGCATCGTACCAAACAGCTTGTTGCACTGTTTCAGAGAAGATTTCATGGCTCCAGGTTCACACCTCTGATTCTAACTCAAGGCACAACCTGCTTCAAGCAGCTGAAAACCTTCGCCTGAAATACTTCCTACCAAAATGTTCCCTGTTTTTGTCTTCCCTTTAGTTATCAGACTAAAAACAATGTGCTTGTTATTTTACATCTTAGTTTCAGATCCTTGCTGAAGCAGAGAACAAAAAGTAATGCTGAATACTTTTTTTTTTTCCTTTTAAAAAAACCTGAATTCCTCAATCTGAATAGTCCCTTTTGTCTCTTTTTTTAAGATTTTTCCAGTCAAAAATCATATTCAGCCAGAAGGTTCTTCTCTCTGTATATTTCTCTGCTACCTCCAAGGAAAGATTTCCTTAACATTTCCCACGTGGGCCAGGGTGGGATATCACAGCAAATGGTCTGGATTGAAAACCAATTATAAAAATAAAGACCTTTAGTAACTGTCCACCTCGAAGGCCATGCTCTCAGGGGTGCCAAGCATCACAGCTACAGACAGGAACAGTCCCATATATTTTAACCCTTTCATATACACCAGTTCAAAGGCTCTTTTCCCCCCCTTGAACTGCTCAGCCAGGTGTGCTGTTCCAGCTGCATTGACTGATAGCTCTCAAGGGTCCATGATGTTAGCAGAACTCAAATTTAAGACCTCACAGAGTAGGACTGAGAGAAGAAAACACAAACCAAACAGGAATGGACATGTGCCAATAGCCCCTTTCAAATATATGCAGGCTTGAACTTATCCCATGCAAGGCACCAAACTGGAGCTCCTGCAGCAGCCAAAGCTGCTGCTCTGTCTACAGAAACATCAGCCCTCTGAAGGGGTTTAGGGCAGCCACACTTCCAACTGAAACATGGCAGGAGGGGAGGCACAGAGACCCTTCCAGCCCCAGTGGAACTGTGGTGGTAATTCATGGGGACCCCAGCACAGCTTTGCCAGTGTGAATATAAAAGCATCACACAGAGCCTGCATACTTGCCTGTGCAGCAAAGAGCATTTGGACAATGCTACTAAGCCCTGCACACTCAGAAACTTTTGATTCTACAGCTGGTTCTCAAACTCAGGTGTAAGGGCTGATTCTGACACCACACAAGTAAAAAAATCCCTGTCTAGAAACTGGCTACTTAAATTAAACAATGCAGCATGGTGACTATACAAGCCATAATTTAGAAGGCTGTGAGCCTTCCCAGTAAGTGCTGTGGTTTAGAGACATTGTTATTTTCCCCACAAATCTGCCCTATTTTTCTTTTGCATCAGGAATCTCTTCGTCCTGTCAGTGTCAGCCCAAACCTGAACTAAGATATGGGAAGGAAGATAAGGAATTGTCTCCTGATGTGCAGGCTCTTTTCCCTGTATCCCCCCTCCCTTTCAAAATAAATCAAGGCTAAACACAACTGTACAAATGTAACTATTCAAGTAGCTGCAAATACTGCTTTAGAGAAATAAAAAATAAGGGTTTTTTCAAGAGGTTTTGCAGCTGAGTTTACACTATTGCATCATATTTGTCCCTTCCTGAGTAATTTCATATTCCACACAAACCAAATTAATTACTTAGGACTGGTTTATAATGTCCACATTGTGTTTTTAAAAGAATACTATTGAAGAAACCTCCGACAAGTAAAGTAGCTTATGTTAATCAATTGGAATATGACACAAAACTAATTCAGTAAAATATTGTTAATGCTGATCTGGCAAACCACTGGTATCCATATGTCTAATCCTTCTTGTGTTTGAAAGTTGCATTTTTGAAAGACAATTATTAATAGTGCTCATTAGGTGCCAAGCAAAAGAGTATGTCACAAACTTCTGCTCAGAGATAGCAAGTACCAGCTAATACTTCTCACTTTGCCAAGTCTGAGCTAGAACCTGCTGCAGGATCTCATGGTCAGGGCAACCTTTCTGCTGGAGTCTGTAGAGATGGGAGAGTATAAAGGATAGGGCCCATCAAAAAAGGAAATGCAACCCACTGCAGATTCCAGCTGTCTCCCTACAGCCCTTCAGCACCTCCCCACCAGACGACTTATTCCAGCACTGCACTATCCCTACTGTTAGGAAGGGTTTTTTAATGTCTAAAGTGAATTTTCCTTGGTAGCAATTTAAGTCCATTACTTCTAGTTGTGTTAATGCACATGGAACACCGTTTGCTCCTTTCTTCCATGCAGCAGCTTTTTGTGCTTGCAGGCTGCTGTTATGACCCCACTCAGTCTGCTCTTCTCAAAGCTAAACAATTTGTCCAACATGTATAAGGGCTGATTTTTAAAAGTGTTGAGCTCCTGCTGTTCCTGTTGCTTTTATTCTGGTGATTGAGAGTGAAAGAACTTCCACAGAGTTGATGATCAAGCAGTATTGTCTGGTGCCCTTCAAATACTGATAGGTATGAAGGGCACAAATGTGTTTATAGCTGTATATGTGCATTCTTCTCTTCACAATAAAAGTGTATTTACAGGACCTGTGACCAGCCTTCTGACTGCTTCCCTAGGGCAAGAGCAACTTTACAAAAAAAGCAGGGTTTAGTGGAACTTGCCTGCCTTATGTGCCAGGCTTTGCTGAATCATTTATACTAAAGCATTTTCTGTATTTCGTGAAACAGATATTTTGTTCCATGGGGGTTTTAATTTAAATTATTTTTATGGCTACTGTAAAAATACTGTTCATGACTCTAAGTTAACTATTTGCTGTTGCTGGAAAATATATCCTTGGAAGAGTGAACTGAAATCCTACCGCATCCCAAAACAGAAGAGTGAGGTTTCCTTCCTATAATAGGCTTCTCTTCAGAAGAAATGATGATTTTTGTGCTTAGAGTACTGGAGCAGATTTCCACTTGGAAGACTGTTTTTATAGTGAATTCACTAAAAATATGATGCTATCATCTTGTGATAGTGTTCCAGGGCAGCTAGAGATAAATTCCACTATACCTGTTCTTTGTCTCTCAATTTCCATTGTAAATAAAACCTTCTTTGTGTCCATGTAGGCCCGTATGAAATCTCTTCTTCATGCCATCAGAGGCTTTGGGTACAATTGTAATGCCAACAATAATACCTTCATCTATTACTTCCCATAAATGTTGGGTTATATATTCTGCATTTCTGCAGAAAAGAGTTTTTGAAATGTGTTTCTTTTTTTCACTTAAACCCTCTCTCCTAACCTTGAAAAATAACTTCCTTAGATGAATACAGAGAATATTTACAATTATAAAGCAGAAGTAGCTGCTCTAATTTTGGGCTACCTGTCATTGCTTCTATTAAAAAGGAAAAAAAAAAAAAAAAAAAGGCACAGAAGGAAAAGAGAGTGAGAGAAGGAGTCTTTAATGGTATTTCTCTTGGATTATTTTCAACTCCAACCTTGTCCTTTTTTCTTATTCATAAGATTTCATCAAACTGCTGTAAACAAGGCTAATTATTATGAGCATTAACCTACAAAGGGACCATAAACTGTGAATACACAAGTCTCCTAATCTTGAAAATTAACACTGAACTTCACCATTGGTAACAATGCTGAAGTGCCTTGTGGTCTGTACAGCAACAAGCAATAATGTACAAAAGATGGAAGTGCACAAAAATACCAATGAATTTTAAACTTAACCTGACTATTTCCCAAGAAACACCTACATTTAATTATTCTGTCATTTATCTTTTCCTCCTTTACTGGGTCAAAAATTCATTTTTGCAGTGTGTATACTAGAGCTTTTCTCTTTTTACAGAGGTTACTCAAAACCCTGCCCTCCTCCTCCTCCCAGATAAACACCAAATGTTCCCTGCTTAACCAATGGATTGACATATTGAATTAAAATCTTTATCACTGGTATTGACAGAAGTATATCCTGTTACTAGGATCTGCCTGTGTTTGGTTGACACAAACCCATCCATTGCTGCTCCAAGCATGCAGCAAATTTTGCATCCTGTTTCTCTGCCACACAAACTGAAGTCACCAGCAAGGGCTTTGGGGACAGGTGGAATACATTACCAGCAAAACCTTAAGATGGCTAAAAAGGGTCCTTTAAGACAAAGCAAAAATGAAATTGATGATTTTTAAATCCACATTGTAAATTTCACCTATTAATTACACAAAAATAAATCATTATATATCCCTTTACCTAACAATAGTATAATATAAAACTAAATGGATTTACATTTTGATTGGTGGCAGGAGTAAGCATTAGCCACTGCAGCAAGAAAAGCATTTCCATATTGCTTGGTTAATGGGTTAACTCTCTATGGAAAGTGAGAATGTTTTCTCAGCTAAGAAGATTTAGGTTAGTATGTGACATCAGTGTCTTGAGGGTTAATCCTGAGGTCTGACAGCTGTCAGCAGGCAGGCACAGGTGGAGTACACACGCTTCAGGATCTCAGTACCCAGACACAACAGTCACTGCTGGTATTCCAGCCAAGGGCTGCCCTGATCCTATGTCTATCATCTGAAGCATTTCCCTTACCAAATGCAGCCTTTGGATTTGGTCCCAAAAGCCTACGCTCTTTTCACTTCAATCAAAGAAACCAGTTGAGAAAGTGAGGAGTGAATACCAGCCTTTATCATGATCCCAACCCAACAGTCTCACACACAGTGAGATGTCATACAGAGACACCACATTTCTCAGTAAGCAATGCCTTAGCAAAAAAGTGTCAAAGGAAAATCTTCTGGCTATAGCATTCATAAATACCTTCATTCTTTTGTTTCCTGATATCACTGCAATCCCATAAAGAAATTGCAATTGAAGGAGGCTAATTTGTGCTCTAATTATATATTAGTCTGGGCTGAAAGGTTTCTGGACAGAAAAAGGTTTTCTTCAGGCAATCTTTTATTCTGCTTATTGTATTTATTTAACAAAGAGCAGTAAGCTTTTACAGTGAATTCCCATAATAGAGTTGAGCTGTAATGTTACCCAGCCAAGGGCAAACATTATGCAGTCATTTTTGATGGGTTCTGATAACAGTCTTTAAAAAGAGCAAGGATTGTTTGCAAATGTAGGAAGAACCAGGCCAAAAAGCTAACAGATGTGCTGCTGAAAAAGTTTAAGAGCTCTTCAGCAGGAATACCTTCTAGACCAGTGATACTTCAGCAGACAGGTAGTTTGAGGAAATTCAGAGAAATATTTTCTCAATGATAAAGAAATTTCCATGGAAGTATTTTTTCTTGTGTCACTTCAAAGAATACATTCTTGGTCTGATTCTGATGCTTCTGCTGCTGGATGAGAGGCCAACATTGTTCATAATGTGCAGGATGCAGAGCATTTTCGCTGAGGAAATAGGTGAGCCTCAGTCACCCTCAGCCATAGCTGAGGCTTTCTAAGCAGAGAAGCACTTTAGGAAAGCAACAAAGTTCTGCAAAGCTGTGGATCACCTTTGTTAGGTGTGTTTCTGTTTCTTCTGTCAAGTAGGCACTCTGCTATTGTTGATCCTCAAAAAAGTCCCCATAGTGTGTCAGAAGGAATTCAGCCTAAACAAAATAAATGTTCAGCTAAACAAAGTAGTTATCAAAGGAAATAAAACACTTAAAAATATTTCTGTTTCGAGTGTTTGCATTAACTTCAGCTTTTCCCTATAGATAAATCCTGAGCCAAATATTGACCTACTATAAGTCAGTATAAGTTCTCATTTTGCTGAATCTGCCCTGGCCTCTAATAATGCACAGTCTGATCGTGGCACTGGAAGTAAATGTCTCTGCTGTACACTATTGCAGGAGAAACAGAAACCACAGTTAAAAGCACTTAATATGAACACACAAGAGGGATTTCAAATAGTGTTCTTATTGTGTGAACAACAGCATTCTGGGCACACCATAAAGGTTTTCCAAAAATCATAATCTAAATCTGGTAGAATTACAAACCAGATTAGTCTTTTGTGCTATCCACCACTGAGTTTTCTCTTAAGAATTCTGGTTCAGCCTCCGTTAGGGAGAGGAAACAGCAAAGTCTCATCCATTAGAGCAGTGCTCATGTCCCTTCTCCCGGAATTGGCTGCCTACCCCATTCCACCTGGACCAGTTCAGGCATCCCATACTCTGCAGTGCTTGAGCACCATTGCTGGGAAGCACAGCCAGGAAACACTACATGGGGGCAGAAACCAGAAGGAATGTGTATTTGGTGTGTTTGCATGTGCCAGCTGTAATAACTGTGGTGGTACTGTAGAGTCACGGAATCACCGGATGTGCTGAGCCAGAAGGGACCCACAAGGATCATTGAGTCCCAGCCCTGCACAGCACCATCCCCAGAAGGCACTTCAAGTACCTAAGAGCACTGTCCAAACATTTCTTTAAGTCTGGAAGGTTGGTGCTGTGACCGCTGTCCTGGGTCAGTGCCCAAACACCCTCTGAGTGAAGAACCTTTTTCTAATATCCAACCTAAACCTTCACTCACACATCTTCAGGCCATTCCATTGGGTGCTAAAACCAAACAGACTTACCAAGATATTTTGACTTGAGAAAAAGTGTGAAGTAAATGTGAATGCATCCACTGAGTACTGATTTTATATGTATCTTTTCTTCTGTTTTCTTCTAGAAAAAGTAAGCATACTGTCAACCTTCATAGCACCCTTCAAGTACTTGAGTCCTGGCCCTACCACCATGGAGGATGAAGACAATTTAAGTAAGCATTCTCTTTTCTCTATAGATGAACAATAAAGTTCAAAAATAAAATATCTCTAGTGGAGGAGCAATTGTGGAAAGCAGGTGGTTTTGCAACAACTAGCAAGTCCCAGGTGAAATCACAGAAGGCAGTCAGAAGGGACCCACAAGGATCATCAAGTCCAGTTCCTGGCCCTTCACAGAACCATCAAATTGAGAATTGATTAACCAGGCTTAATTAACCAGCTAGAACCTAAAAATTAACCACTCTTAGCTAATCAGTAATCTCTTACACCTCAACCAGCTGTCTGAGCCCATGACTGTAGAGCTGGAGGAAAGTCTTCTGGGTTTGAAGGAGTTGAGAAGTCTTCCAAACACCAAGAAGTCCAAGAGTGACAGTTAGGAATTAAGAGCCCTCAGTAATCCCTTCCATTTGTCACTTAGAAGCAGTTATTGCTTCTAAAGTGTTATCCTGCCTGCTTATTGTAACACAACTTGAATCTTTTTTTAAACAAAGGGAGGGAAGCTTTCTGAACCAAATGAGCAATGTTTTTGTATCACCTACCAGATTGGTTTCTTTTCCAGCCAGACACATTCTGCCATGTTGCCCTATTAGAGCCTCTCAGTGGGAGGAATTGGGTGTTTTTCCCTTGTTGTTGCTGATCTGCCTTGCTTTGGTCATGGTGCATCACCAAGGGGAAGAGCTGCTGGAGGAGTGAAGAAGCACAGCCTGCTATTTTCTGCTGCTGAGCGTCACATGGACATCATACTGCTGCACAGCAAAGGCAGGCAATTACAGATTTTACCAAAGGCAGAAAAAAATCCTGAAAATCCCTCAGAATTGCTCCCAGGAAGGCTGTATTTTCAGGAAGACATATGAGAAGTATACACACACACAGAGGAAACATATTATGCACACGAGATGAGCTTGTGCAGGCACCTCCTGTGTAATAGTTCCCAAATGTGCTACTTAGTTATTTTTAGGTAATGTAGGAAGTTTGTACAAGCCAAACACTGTAACACCAATTTCTTTCTGCTGCTGTAACACCAAGACAGCTTCATGCCAACGTGGGCTGTAAAACAGCTCACATGGACAGGGTAAGCTATGTTTTCTGAAATAAAAACAGCAAATGTCACTGTTTTCAGGGTTTTCCTACCCAGTCCTCCCTTTGGTCAAACATATGCTCCAGTGAAAAGGCAGCTATTTATTTCTTGGTACACAGAAAACGTTTTAGGTGTTACTATTAGATTCTTTAATTTTCTTTTTTTTTTTTATATATGAATTAATTTAAAATCATCCATATTTCTGTGTTCACTTGCAGTATAGCGGCTCAAATCCCACTAAAGTGTATAGCACACATGTACCTGTGGAGTAATTCCACATTTTAAATAGCTTCAGGGATTTGCTCTGAACAAGTGGAAGAATCTTCTCCTGTGTTAGCAATTTAACAGGAGCCCAGGAGAATGCTGGCAAGGTAGAGAAGTAGGTTGCTTATCCCTGTAGTTTTCTGCTCACTGAGCATCCTGTGAGAACACTGCTTCCTCGCCTGTGCTGTACCAATGGGCAGAGTTCCACCAGCTGAAATGGATACAAATCCTGTTTCACATTCCCTTAGGCCTTATTTATGAAGGGAGCCATGCAGTTTAACTACACCTGCATTTTCAACAGGTGATTATTAGCATACAGACATGATTTTTGTGGTTTATGATCAATGAACTAATACTAGAAAAACCTATCAA
The DNA here is from genome assembly GCA_032173965.1 of Sitta carolinensis. Lineage (NCBI taxonomy): Eukaryota > Metazoa > Chordata > Aves > Passeriformes > Sittidae > Sitta > Sitta carolinensis. Next base: position 10,611,893 of record CM063284.1, on the reverse strand, counting down.
AGGCACTGTGCACCTTAGGAATGGAATTGAGGATAAAGTAATCATCCGTCTCTGGTGAAGGTCTAATCTTGAACATGCAAGGAAAGGACCACCCTGCTCATCCCCAGAAGGCAGTTGTAGCTAAGAATATAAGAAATGTCACAGAGGATTAGAAATAGGATTCCTAGCTCTGTACATGGTCTTCAGCATTTTTTAGTGATGCTTTGATAAAAAGGACATTTAAATGGGGATCCTCACTTTGGTATATCCTTCTAGCACCTAGCAAAAATCTACTCTACTAGAGCTTGCACCTGAATCATCATATTTCTTAGACATCAACAGAACTGTCCAGTCCTCTCCAGAGCCCACTGATACTTCTGATCTCAACAACAGCTAGGAACAAGGAGTGATTTAGACTGTTGTCAAAAAGTGCACCCTTTTATTGCTTCAAGCCTGCTGTCTCTAGTGCTGGGATTGCATGAAACACTGAATAATCATTCCCTGTTCAGTGCTTAAACCTGTCTGCCTTTCATGTCATCACAAGCCTATGCCTGTCCCTGATCTTTAATTGTTCCATCCCCACTCTGCCATGGGATCAAGGCAGATTATCACCAACCCCAGACACTGTGAATCCAGGTTGTACCTCTAGCAGGAGCACATGATTCTTGGGGATGTCATTATGGAGTGCTGCCACAGGCACAGGCTCAGAGCAGCACACATCTCCCCAGTGTCTGCAGAGGGAGCTGATGGTCACCAACACAGTGATTTCGACCACTGCAGCAGTCTTAAAGGACACATTGCAGACTCAGATTCAATGTACTGAGGCATGTTCAGTTATGAGCATGTTGGTTAAATTATTCTTCAGACAGAATGAGGCCCCAGAGCTTTTGTTTCCACAGTGGGAGACACAGCCTCGCAGTGTGAGACAGACAACCCTGTCTCTAAGAAAAAAAGTGAATATCCCATTTCAGGAGGCAGAGCTCCAAGCAATCCCTCAAGAAAACTATTCCCTTATTTCTGTTTTGAAAACTGTGTCTATTGCTATCATTTGGATATATCCAGGGCCTAAAATGTTCTGGCTCTGATTCAGGAAGGCATACATGGGCTGCCATGGGCTGCCCACATTTTCTGCTATGTGCTGTTCTTTGCTAACTTGTGCAGAGAGCATCAGAATTTCAGTATCAATCTAAGTCAGGTCATTAGATCTTCTGAATAATTTCCCTCATTGGTAAGATCTGTACTAGACATGTACTAGACAATAATCTCACAGTTATTTCAGAGAGTTAGGTGGGCAAGGTAGAGTGTGTTCATTCTGGAACAGCTAAAGACAATGACGGTCACCTTTCTCGAACATTTTATCTTCAATTTAAGCAAAGTCCTGCACTTTTTTCACTGGTGATGATTCTCTCTGAAGTGTGGTGTTACACACCAATGAAATCTAATGACAGTGGTTTTAACCATCTGTACCCTGTGAGCCACCAGGGAGTGTTCAACAGCAACAGAGAAATCATGGCTTACCCAGACCTTTTGTATGACGATTCAAAAACACATATGTGTTTCATGTAGAAGAGAAAAGAGTGATTTCCTTTGTTTGGTTCCAGTTCATAATTCCAAAGTCAAGAATATCAACCTAAAAATCCCAGCAGAAGCGTTCCCAGTTCTTAATCACTAAGTGTATGAAAATGCCATCTTGCTTGCAAGAGGAGACTGCCCTACATTACATTTGATGTCAGAGCTGGCCCTGGCTCTGTCTCCTGGGTTCATACCTATTGCTCCTGATTCAAGATTTTTTGCTTTCAAATATTCCAGGAATTATGAAAGTCAATCCTTCTAACATCTGCAGTCAATGTGATATAGACGAACAGAAAACATTTACTCTACATAAGCAATCCAGTGTTTACTAAACATTTCTAAAAACAGTAACTGCTTCAGGGCTATCAGCTGAATCAGGAGTTGGCTATAATACAGATATTTTAAATTCTTTCTGTTAATATCACAACTTTTCAATAATGTAGTGTCCATTTTAATTCAATAGTAAAGATGCCAGCAAAAATTAAGATGCCACCTACCACCTCTCCTTTCCCATTCTCTCTAGAAGTTGGCTTGGCAGCAGAATAACCTTCAACAGGAACAATATTATCTCTTCAAATGTAGCGTGGAGTATCGGATGGTTAATTCTGCAGAGCCCTTACGACCCAGAGACATAGTCAGTGTCATTATTAGTGATGCATTGTAGTTCTGAAATGCTCTTGATGTTGCAAACTCTCTGGGTTAACTCTACTGTGCATAATGACCAAAAGGAGAAAAACAGGAAAAAGCAGTTAAAATATTGAGGAATAGTGCATAAATAAATATATTTCACTAACTGCTTTCCTTTCTCCCATTCAATTACTGAAGCAAATACAAGATCACAGTGTCTCCTGTTGCCTGTGAAACTGCAAAAAACCAATTAATAAAGTTAGCTGAGGAGATATTACAGTGCAAAGCTGCAAGACTTTTTAAGAAATCTTACACAATAAATTAGAAACTATTGCCAAAAAATATTTTATTTTTCTTTCTCCTTTTTTTTTAAACTCCATCCCCTTTCAATGTTATTATTCTCCAACCTTTCATCATGGGAGAACCATTTTTTTTCCCCCCATATGTAAAGAATATATTTGGGAAAGTCAAGAACAAAGACATTATGAGAAATAACAAGACTGAAAATGATCCACAGTTTTGCATTTTCCCTGTGTGTATCCTGTGACTTACCCCTTTCCTTTTAGTGCTCTTCATTTCTAAAATTGCTTGTGATTCTTCTATTACAGCTGCTTACAGTATTTATCCTGTGTAGTTTGGTGTCATTTGCCTGCTTTGTCTGATTTTCACAATAGAGGTACATGTGCCACCATTAGAGAGGTAATCTTATGTCTGCTACACAGAGGTCTCATAAAAGACACATTTCAAAGACTTCCTATTTCAAAGATACCTGAAAGTATAAAGTAATTTCATATTTCCTGGCAGCTGCCAGGGATCACACAAGCCCATCAGGCTCACAGACTTTCCGAGGCACTCACTGAGTTTGGGCTGCCTCTGCTTTGCAGGCCATGATGACTTTTAGCTGCTGCAGCTCCTTCACCCTACAAACTGAGCTGTTTCCTGGTATTCAGGACCAGGTGCTCTAAAATCTGGTTGGCTGTAAGGATACTTGCACAGACTTTCTTCATTGTGACGAAGCCAAAGCACACCATAAATACAGGCATGTCATCACGTCCATTCCCAGCTTTGTCCACATATCCTTTGTGCTTGATCTCTGGAAATTTTCCACTTGCATCTCTGCATTTTTTTCACTTCATCAAGGCAAACTCTCTGTTGGCCAAAACATGAACTAGACAATTTTATAGATGCAATTTAAGAGAAATAAATAATGTTTATTTTATGGCTTTACTTAACCATTTTTATTGAGGGTGGTTAAGGTAAGATGTTAAAGCCACACGTTCATGTTCACAAATCCACAGTTCTCTGACCATGAAAGAAGAAACAGATGGAATAAGACAATATGAATTATAAACACAAATAACCCCTTGAGTTTTCTTATTCAATGGTGCACAATCAATACAAATTCTTTTCAAAGCTGAATATTGTGTGAAGCAGGAGCTATCTTTCTTTTCATGCTTCTTGACTACAGTATCATTATGTACCATAATTGGCTCTGTAAAAACCTATTAGGTTAAGATGAGAGGAGGTGTGAAATACAGAACCAAACCTGTTTCCTGCAAAAAATATATGTCTGCGTCAAAATATTTTGCCTTTACTTTAAAAAATACACATAACTAAAGAGACATATATACATAACTATCTTCTAATTGGGATGAAAACATGACAAAAGGTCATAACAGAAAATGGCCAGAGACACTGCCAAGCTGGATAGAGGAAGTTAAAGGTAATATTCCCTTTCCGTTCAGAGCAGAGTCTCTATAGAGTTGTGAACTCAAGGAGAAAACAGCACATTATCCTTGTGCCTTAGTTATCATGATCTTTTAAATGTCTTATTTCCAGAGTGGTTGGTTTAAAAATGTCATATTTTATACAGCTGAATACCATATGATGAAACTTTTGTTTTTCTATTATTTTCTTTCCTTCCTTATCTGTCTTCATTCTGTCCCCTTAGCTTCAGAAAGTAAAAATTAACTTTTTACTCACTAAAACCTTAATTTGTCAGTTCATGTTCTGCCTCAGCAAAGCACTGTAGAAGAGAGCTCTTTGGTGATAACTTTAGTGAGACATAGACCCAGGCTGGAAGCTCAGTGTGTGCTGCAGGGTTTTCAGGAGGGAGCCTAAAGACTCAGTTCTGTAAAAGGGCCCCCACACATGGCATTTGTGCCATGATTATTACTCCTGTCTAAGCAGTGACCCTCTTTCTGTGGAACAACTTGCATGAGTGCAGACTTAGTGCTCTGATGGGAAAAAGTCTTTTGATACTAAATACAAGTGTAATGTTTCAGGATATTAAGGAAGTTTTTAATCATGATGGTTGGTTCCACATAATCACCTCAGGCTCCCGTGCCTCTCCTGGCCCAGCCTAATACTGGGGGGCAGCACAGACACAGCACTCCAGCAGAAGTTTCTCAAAGCTTAGCCAGCAGCTCACCCCTTACAGCCTTACATTATCAGAGTAGAGAGAAAACTAAACATGGCCATGGCCCTACAGAAAGTGGGAGGATTATTCTCTGTCCCCTAAGGACCACAGGGACCTTCCTTGTGCACGGGACTGACCCAGCTTGTGCAGGTGGCATGATCACATCTGACAATAGCAAACCAAAACCTGGGAAATGCTCCATGCCCAGCACTGTTTGGTGTAAAGCAGGCAGCTACACAGTGCTTGGAAAGGGATCAGGTGCATCACTCCTGGGATGGGTTGCCTTGTAGCTTGATTACACTCATATTTGCTTCCTCGGTTTGTCTCTGTCCCAAGGAATGTGCAGGAGGACTGGAGAATGTGTCAGACATGCAAGATACAAACAAACTCATCAGAAATTACAGAAATTGTATAGGATGATTATTTAGCCAGCAGCATATCTCATTCAGGACATCAGTGGTATGACTGCATTCTCAGCCATGCCTCTGCTGTGGCACAGAGCACCGCCTTGCAGCACATTGCACGAGCATGGTCCAGAGCAGTGGGGATTCACTGGTTCAGCAATGGAGTGCTCCCTCCATAGCTCCCACTGTCATTTCATTCCCTTCCTGGCACTCCTGGCAGTCACTCCCTCCTGTTGCTTTTCTTTGACATGGATGATCCTTTACATCAGTAATTGATCCCATCATGATATTCTGGCTTCTCCTGGTCTTATTTGGATCTATCTACAACAACTTTTGCAATATTAGTTGTTGCTGATGCAGAAAGTAAGAGCCTGTGCAACTGAATTTGACAGAAAGGCACTCACTTATTAAACTAGGATCTGAGTTCAGACCAAATTATTATTTCAAATGCTATGAAGGTCTGTTAGATCATTTCCTAGTCTGGATGCATGATGTTGACAACACAAGAAGCTATGGTGTGAGCAGAGACAGTCAATGTCTTCATTGCAAATAGATTATTCAATGCATTGGCCCATTTTTCTGTTTGTGATTCATTTCTGATTTCTAATAATGTGTTCATAAGCATTCATCCACATGCATTATAGAACAATTGTCATCCTGAGGGAATTTTGCAAACTATTTGCGTTTTACTAGTAATTATCGAGCCTTTAAGTCACATGGCATCCATTATACTTCATCTTTGAATGATGTAATCTTTTCTTAAAACAGAAGGCTAATGACTAATAGAAGCAGACCTTTAGGGATACGTAAACATTCAGAACATGCAAAAAAAAAAAATAGTGCTAGAAATAATAAACTAACCATTATGCAGATATTTAAGGAAATAAGGGCTTAGCAACATTTTTTTTTTTTTTTTTTTTGCTATTCTGACAGCCCTAGGCATAATGTCAGCTATGGTGATGACAATTGTAATGCGAGTTGTTTGCTTTCTTTACTGACAGGTACCAGCAGTGCAGAAGTAAAGGAAAATAGAAACATTGGCAACCTGGAGGATCATCCAGTAGCATCTACTGATAGGGCAAGAGGGGGAACAACAAGCAGTAAGAGGAAAAGACCCTTAGAGGAAGGCAATAATGGCCATTTCTGCAAATTTCAGCTTATCTGGAAGAAAGTTTCATGGTCAGTGACACCAAAGAACGCTCTGGTTCAGCTACATGAACTCAAACCAGGATTACAATATAAAATGGTTTCCCAGACAGGTCCAGTGCATGCTCCAGTCTTTGCTGTTGCTGTGGAAGTAAATGGACTTACGTTTGAAGGCACAGGCCCCACAAAAAAGAAAGCCAAAATGCGCGCCGCAGAGTTAGCTCTGAAGTCATTCGTTCAGTTCCCCAACGCCTGCCAAGCCCACTTCGCCATGGGAAACTGCATCAGCCCAGCCACGGACTTCACTTCCGATCAGGCAGACTTCCCAGACACTCTGTTCAAGGAGTTCGAACCATCCACGCACAGCGAGGACTTCTCGGTGTACAGCCCCGTGAACAACGAGCTGCTCTCCACGGCGTACCGGCGCGGGCGCCTGCTGTGCCACACGCTGGACCTGGTGGGCCACGCCAAGCCGGGCAGGCGCCGCGCGGCCAAGGCCGAGGGCGAGCAGAACCCCGTGGTGCTGCTCAACGAGCTGCGCTCCGGCCTGCGCTACGTCTGCCTCTCGGAGACCATGGAGAAGCAGCACATCAAGAGCTTCGTGATGGCCGTGCGAGTGGACGGGAGAACGTTCGAAGGCTCAGGACGGAGCAAGAAGCTGGCCAAGGGTCAAGCGGCGCAGGCGGCCTTGCAGGCCCTCTTTAACATTCGTCTGCCCAGCCACATTCCCAGCAGGAGTAAATGTCACCATTTGCCACAGGTGAGAGCTCCTGAGTAGCTGCCACCGCGTTGGAGGAACTCTTTCCATGAGTGGGATCGGTATTGCTGTAGCTGTTGTTGGTCTACCCAATGGTTCCTCTGATGTTACAGCAAGAGTCATGCCACAAAACAACTCTTTTCCCATAGAAAGAGCCACAGGCAAAAGCTTGGAAGTAGTATCTTGAAATCATTGGGTACAATTTGAAACTCATTCCATGGGAGGCGTAGAGGAGAGGGCAAAATAAAAGGGGAAATACCAACATTTCACTTTGCTAGACACAACGGTAATATTGACACAGGCAGAAAACTCAGGTAATTCTGTGGTACTGCATATTTCTTTACAGAGAGGAGCCCACATATAAAGGGATACTCCATCTCCTTCTTTTAGAGTTAATTTTTGATGAGGACCGTTCTATTTAGAGGAGACATCAATGATAAGGAATGTGCCTGTATCAGAGCAATTCTGCCAGTGGAAAAGTTAAGGAATTTTGTTTACTATAGCCTTACTATTGGGGGTTATTTTTTTGTTTAGTTGGTTTTATTTCAGGGGTTGGGTGTTTTTGTTTTGTTTTTTGTTTTCACATATGCTTCCAATAGCACAAGGTATACTGAAAGCTTTGAAGCTTTCCTGAAACAAATTTGGAGATTACTGCTGTATTCATATAGAAATTATAGATCTGAGGTGAATACTTAGCACATAAAAATTTCATAGTTGGTCGTAGGCCAAAGGCTATCTAAGCATTACTCAGACTTGTGCCAATTTTCTAAGTTCACAGGAAGTCAGGGTTTGCAGACTCTGGGACACATTTCATGGGTTCAAGTAATTTATTGATTTGTTTGCATTATCAGAAAAGGTTTGATTCATCCACCAGGAGGTAATCTACAGCTACAAAGCTCCCTTTATGAAGGGTGTTGTTAATGTCCAGGATTTAATGCAGAGCACTAACAGTCATTCTGCTGTAGGCTTGCTGTGAGACCCTAGGCAAGTCATTTAAATTCAATATGCCTGTAATGAAAATGAGCATATTATATGAAAGAACACTTCAAGATCCTTAAGTAGTGTGTAAATGCAAATTATGAGTAGCAATTCTCATTAACATTAGTAAAGACTGTCATTATATGTTCAAGGAGTTTGATAGGAGATTAATCCTCTAGGTAACATGACTGCCTGCAGGACCCAGGAATTATATTTGGTGACCCAGAAGTTTCCTTTCTATGTTTCCAAAAAGGAAACATGACAAATGTGATAAATTCTGAAATACACCATAATCCTCCACTTTTCTTTTAATTCCAGGTTGCAAACTCCATGAACCAGTGGGATAATAACATAGTTCAATAATAACAGTGATCTTCAGAGACTGCTTTGCAGACATTTTGGAAACCTTAGCCAAAATGGCGGTTTCACCTTTCCAGTGCTCCTTCAAAGTACACATGGTTTTAAATGAGATACCTCTAGTGTTTCCTACCCAAATGAATTCTGGTTATAAGTAATCCCATTCCGGTGGTTGCTTTGCTGTTCTGTTAACTTTGCTGGGTGTGTCAGCAGGTAAATATCATGTATTTATTGACCTCTGCTTTGTTATGTTCTGAAACTGCACCACAAGGATCATTGTTTCAGTTCCTGAGCTCTCTGAAATATTCCCTGGTTTTTTGGCTTCTCACTCACCTTCTGCCTGAATATCACATTTTACTTCAGTCTCCAACTGTTCATTAAGTGACATATTCTCCAGTGTATGTTCCCTTTATTATGGCCTTTTCTCCTTTCTGTAGACTGCTGCCCTCCTTATCTTCTTCCCTTCACTGTTCTGGAAGTATAAATGTCAGTAAAAAGGTGTCACTGAACTTTCTCCATCAGTATTTCTTGAGTGGTTATGTATTGTCCAGCTAAAAGTTTTCCTTTAATGTCAGCATTCAGCACATTAATTGAGAGATAAACCTTAGCACTGATTTCTGCTGACCTCCTTACAAGCTGCTCCCATCAACAGATAAGCGGCTGTGACACAAAACCTGAGTTTGTGTTACTTGCTAAATCATAATTCAAATTCCACAGAAACCAGCAGATATATTTCCACTGACTTCAGCTTCAACATTAAATCCAGAAGCATCTTTTCTTGTTCTCACCGTGTTATGCAGTACCGCATCAAGTGACTGCCTTTGCTCACTGCCTCAGTCGACCCCTCTGGTGTTTGGCCAGTCAAAGCAGTGTCACCATACTGAGGAGAGTGCAGCTCTCAATAGCTGTGGTCAGAGCCAGCTGTTCCAAGAGCTGTTTCAGCTTCTTCTTGTTCCCCTGATCTTGTGGGAACCACATTTTCAAAGACATGCTTCAACCAAGTTTTCAAAACTATTCCTGTTTAGTTGTCTTGGTTTATGTCCATAGGTGTTTAAAAACAGGAGAGCACCCTGAAACCCAAATTGCTTAGGAGTAGAATTTGAAGTATTAGGAAGGATTGATTTCTTCAGGAGCAACTATTGTCCTATGCAACTATTGACTCTTCATGTGCTTCATTTTTTTCATTGTGTTTGTTAGAATATCAAACAGCTAACTCATTGGTAGTGGGGACAGGCAAGCTACTATAAGAGTTTCAGCCATATTTTGAGAATCCAGGAATGTCTTCATCTCTGTGTTTGTCCTTTGCAAAGAGAATTCCAATTTTGCATGTCTCTCCTACTGTTTGCCTTGCTGTTATCAGTGGTGTTAGAAATCCACAATTTGGCTTTTTGTGGTTACAGCCTGACAGGAAACAGGAAATAGCCAAAAGTCATATAACACCTGTAGTCCAGTTGTCCTGAAATTTTGATTTCACAGAAAGAAACTTAAAAAGAGAGTTTCAAAGAAAGTTTTAAAATAAAACCAGGTGTCATTATGAGCTGGGGCTCTAAACCATTGGCATTTCTGCCTTGCTCATGAGGGCACCCAGGGGACATCGGGTCCTCCAGTGTGCCATCGGACAGACAGACACTTTTCTACTGACTAAGGGAGAGTCAATGTAAAATGTCAAAAGAGGCACAATAAGAGGAACTACCTAAAGGAGGTAGTAGCCAGGTGGGAGTTGGCCTCTTCTTCCAAGCAGCCAGTGACAGGACAAGAGGACATGTGCCAGGGTGGTTCCAGTTGGATGTCAGGAAGAATTCTTTCCCTGACAGGGAGGTTAAACATTGGAAGGGACTGCTGAGGGAGGTGGTGAAATCACCAGCCCTGGAAGTGTTCAAGAAACTATTGCATGTGGCACTTAGTAATGTGGTTTATTTGGCATGGTGATGGTCAGTAAAAGGTTGGACTTATGATCTTGGAAATCTTTTCTAGCCTTAATAATTCTATGACTGTGATTCTGTATAACCCTGTTTGTCCTGAGAGCTGCTGTCTAAACAGGAGGCTTCCTGAACCACTGGGAAATGCACAGCATGGATGTAAAACCCTGTCACTTGATCTCTTCAGATTCAGGTGAAACAAAGGGCTACAAGAATAGCAAAGTCAGAAACAGATAAACTCCCTGGGTCATCTGCAATCCAGCTTGCTTCTTCAGCTGCCTCTCAACATGAAAACACTTACTGAAAACACCATGAAAATCTGAGTACTTTAAAATACCAGTGTTTTCTTAAAAGAACATTGCTGTGACTCTGACTTTCTTTCCTGTGATTGCTGTACAATGTGTTTGGGCAAACTGCAAAATTATACACCAAAGGTAAACAAAAGCATATTACAATTTACACCAGAAAAAAAATTTAATCTCATAATTTAAAACCAAGGTAATTGAGATCATGCCTTCTTTACTGTTGTCAGCAGTGCATCAGTCCACTTCTGTGAGTCTCATACAGGTACAATAGTGACTGGGAGATGTGTGCACTTGACCATGTATAGGATGAAGAAAAGGTAGCTGAGATAACCCAAGAACCACCAAAAATGGTCACAAGATTTGCCCATCAATCTGCCAGTTCTTCCTCAACCAGATGTTTGATCTGTGCTAGGCACTGAAGTGCAAGATAAATGCTATTGATGGCCAGAGACTGGGCACACAATGTGGATTGGAGTAGATAAGATAGGAGCCTGTAGATCGCTAAACTCATGGCAGAGACAAAGTGAATCAGGAGAATGGAAATGACAACTCTTCACTGCACCTTGTACTCCTTCTTTCCTGGCACACTTGGTCTGAACTCATATTCTCACCAAATAAAATGCAATTTCTTCAATTATCAGCTTTCATGGAATTCTGACAATTGTTTCTTCCCACTTTGGAAGCTCATGTTCTTACATTCCAATTCAGGAGGCAACATCAGAGGGTGCTGACCTAACCAGCCCTAATGAGTCTTCACTGGTAGAAATTCATCCACACACTCCCAGGCTTTCCAAGTGCAGTGTGTCCAGTTCAGGAGATCAAGGTGGCCCCTAGCTGCATCTGACCAACTTGCAATTCTTTTTCTAATCTTGTAGTCCTTCTAACCTGGCTTTGTCTAAATGGCATTCTTTCTGCTGTAGAGCAATTCCATTAATTAATACTGCCATAACAAATTAATAAAAGAAGGGTGCCTGGATTTCAAATGAACCTAAATTAGAAAAGAATAGGTGTGAAAATTGCATTCACTCTGCTTTGAAATGGCTTAACACTGCTATTGCTCATTCACATCCAGAGTCTCCAGAGCAGTGGCTGTCTATTTATTCTAACTAAACCTCATTGTATTTTGTGTGTGTATCATCAAAAAGAAGCAGAGTTTCTCTCTTTGGCAAATACAGCTAACCTTTTGGATCCAGCTAAACCTCCTATTTGCCAAAAGCTTCATCTGGAGGCTAAAGCAACCTCAATCCCACATTGCAGTGATTCTTTACCTTGGGCAAGTCAAGGATTCCTGCCAGTTAATTTCAGTGTAACCTTGCTGAGAAGGTGGCATCATCATGGGAAGAACAACTACCATGTCAGGGAAAGCCATATACCCCACACATTCTCACCCACTCTCCTCCAGAACCTGTTTCCCTGTGTTGCAAAGCTGGTTCATTTTCATGCAGTGTCAGTTGTTTCTGCCTCCTTAACTTTATTTCTCTCACTCTCCTCATTCACCAGCTTCCTGGCAACTATGGCCTCTGGCCCTTGTCACAGTTAAGCCAGGGCTGAGGTTGGCAGTGATATATTTGACTCAGTGTGAAGAACAGCAGCACATGGAGCAGGCATTGAGCTTTGAGAAGCTGTTCCAGCAGTTTTCTGTGAAGAGCTTTGTCTGGTCAACTGAGCAGAAGTTTTATAAACTTCTGTTTTCTCCTGCACAAAGAGAAACAGCTGATAGGCATGTGTGTGTGGCTCCTGACAGGAGAATGTTAGAAAGAGACATGGTGGGGACCTGAGAGATGCCTCTGCAATGCAAATAACATTTGATTTTCAGCCATCTATCTCTTACTCTGTAGGTGGGGAAAGTTGTTTTTATAATCAGAGCTACAGGCAATCAAGAAATTTATAGGATTACAGTTTCTTAGAGCAAAACAATGGCAAAAGAACCAATTTAGAGGCACAGCATTAGTTTAGTGGATACTGTTATTATTATCTTGGCTGCTAATTGGATTGTAGTCACTTCTAGACTCACAGCTGAGGAACAAGGACCACCTCCTCACCCTTCATGCAAGTGCAATAAAAAATACGTTATTGCCCCAGAGAGATTACAGCATGAGTCTCAGATGAAGAAATTACTTTGGTTTAATGTATATAATCCATGCAAGATCAAATGGAGATGCAGAATCACTCCCTACATGGAAGTACAGAAATAAATTAACAAGGTAGAAAGGACTCTGGTCACTTGCTCTCACAGCATCAGCACATATATGCAGACACATTTAGGGATTTGCCCATGAAAACCAGCCATCACTGCAAAACAGCACATAACTTTGCATCAGCTGGGCTCCAATAATCCTGCAGTTCTCTGCTGCAGAAAGAAGTTGGTATATCCATCTCCACACTCCCTGCCTCTCTCTTTTGCTCCTCAGTTGCTGTAACTCCCAGCCATAGATAGCTCCAATCCCAAAAGATTCCTCTGCACTCATTTTAAAGTGCTGTGTGATACAGAGCATGTTCAGGGCTTTTTTGTTTAGCATTAAGTATGCTAAACAAAACTCTCCTAACTGAGATGTTAAATTCTAAATGTGCCACTCACCTGATTAATAATACTTTGAAGAATTGCAATAATCGTGGTAATTAGTTAATGAATGTCCAATCTTATTTACAGAAGTGAAAAAATAATTGTAATATCTTCAAGGAAAAAATCTATAAGGAGAAAGGTATTTTTCTATGTAATTTAAGTTTATAAGCAATCCAAACCTCTTCTTCCTCTGAAAAGGAAGGAAAATCAAAAGTATCTAATTTTCCCTTATAAAGACTGTAAGGGTCCACAGTGATTACAGTGCATTCAGAGTAGGGTAAGTCAGATTTAACCATCTAACTTGGCTGCTGGCTCTTTAGTAGTTGAAAGTTCTTCATACCATCCATGCATCCACAGAAACAGCATTTGATTTCTTCCCTTCAGATTCTAGATTGCATATTAAACATGGCTAGTGACACACAGCATGGATTCTGCTGACTTGTGCTGTTTTACCTCAGTAAACCAGCCTTGTCTATCCACAAAGCTGATGGTGTGCATCTGATTTGTGAAGAATTATTATTTGTGCAACTCATTAGGGTGAGACAGTTTGTGCAGAATGATTAGGGCTCCAGCAACCAGCAGACCTACTTAGTACATGAAAGCTGAATCCCAGTCTGGTGTCATCCAGACATAAAACCTTCTTCTAAACCAGACACTCTCGCAGCTGTCAGAGTTGCTTCTGTTGTTTTCTGGCTTTGTAAGTGAGCTAGGGACACTTCAAAAAGCTCCCAGCAAGCTGGACCTCGTTAAAACTGCGGCTTAATCTTGGACTTGCATCCTGACTTTGTTTATGATGCTTCATTATTACCTACTAAATACGAGCCATGATCGTTCTGCTCCACTAAATGGAGCTGTAATACAAGCGCCCGGAGTGAATTTTTCTTTGGTTGAATTCCATACAAAGCCTTTTCTGTTTGAGCTGGAGTGCTAAAGTCATGCCAAAACCATGTTCTTTATCTATTTTTATCTGTATTCACATCTAGGAAGCCTTAATTATTCAAGCAGATTTTTCCTTCTATATAGAGTACCAGAAGCAAGCTCCTAGCATTTATTTTACGATGACTACCTCCCCTTGTGGTCCTTGTGCCAGCCCTGTAGCAGGCAGATCCATCATCGTGTGAGGGGAAAACTAACAACACAAAATGCCTATGCACCTTGGCAGGGCAGTGGTCTAGAGCCTCCCAGTGATGCTGCTGAGCATCCCAGTGCCACATGTAGCAGAGGGACTACTCCCTCCCACTGAAAAGGGAGCATCTTTGTCCATTTTAATTTTCTTTCAGGTGCTAGCCTTTAAAATGTGAATTTGTGTATTAGTCATGAAGAAAATCAATATTTATCCTGCCCCTCTATCTCAGCTAAATGTCTACACATAGTGCAGTGTGAAAGGATTATGTACGTACACACACACTAAATAGTATGCAGGTAATATGATTCAGAAGAGGGAAATTATTTAGGACTTAATCTTTGGATTGCTGAGAAGAAATGGACAGAACAGACTTTGGACTTTTTATCCTGGATGTAAAATGTGATTCATGTGTTTAGACATTTATACAACCAGAGAGAAGTGGCTGAGGTTCTTTGAGATAGTAAAATCCTTTGTTGTTCACACAGTGCTCTCTTAATACAAACATCCTACAAACGAGTTTGGATTTTTAATGGGTGCAAAATTTTAGAGCAAGGGTGCTGGTTTTTTCTCTTTGCACATACATGATGCATGATGTGAACTTTTGTTAAGATAAAATATTTTGACAAATTTCTGAGAAACAGAAAGCAGAGATAAATACACATAATCACTGGAAAAGGGGGTAAATTATCCATCTCCATTCATCACATTTTATTCAGTAAAAGCAATCAACATTGTCTATGTCTCATGATATCCATCAACTTCTTAGACTGTGTTATAAAACACATAAAATATTAGTGCATCCATTAAACTTTTCTCCTCTACCTTTAATGCCTTTATTGTGTTTAGACAAATTCATGTTCCTTTTTCATACTTTCTAGTTTTCTAATTGATGAGTCAGAGTCTTCTTCCAAGCAAGCTGTTATTTCCTATTTGTCTTCTGAACCGGAGGAGACATTTGATATAAAAATACCTAAGCGTGATTGTTCTTAACCTACTTGTCATCACGTCTGCTGCAGACCCAGCCCCATAATCAGACCTGAATTCACACAATGGTACCTTAAAATCAGTGTTACAATGAGATGTCATCCAAATGAGCCCATGCTACTGAAGCCATGCTAATTTGCAATTCCTTTTGTGCTGTCTCTTCTTGTTCTCTTTATCCAGTTCATCTTTAAAAACTAAAGGTGGAAAGAGTATATTCTCTGAGAAAACATAGTCAATTAACAAAATGAATGCAGTTTGGTTTGTTCAGAAAAATAATCTAAGCATCCCATGATTTCTAAGTTTTCTGTTCTTGTTGAGTTCTCTTCTTACTGAGTTCCTATTTTTAGGCCATCTTCTACGAACTGGGCACTAGTGCTCACAGAAATAATTATAATCAACTCCTTTCCCTCTTATGTGGGTCATTGCTTTAATAGGTTAAACACAAGGAATAATGTGTCCCTAAGGTCTGGTGGGGAGGGTGGAGACAGCTACACTGCCTTCATTTCATGTTTGATAATTACGTCTTATCCAAATCAACTTTGCCCTGTACTTTTAAGGAATGATTCTCACAGGGATATTGGAGAACAAACTCATTACTCCTGAATGAGACCCCTCTTTTCTTCTACTCTCCTTGAAATACACACAAGTTATTCTAACCCCCAGTGCTTAATGACCCTTGAACACCCATCCTATGGAGTAGGGCTCAGAACAGCACCACAAAGATAATCTTAGGCCTTGGTTGTCCTGGTCTTTGCAGAGAAACAGTGTCCAAGAGAGGAGTAGAAACTCTTGTTTAATCCTGACCCAGCTACACAGAAAGCCTCTGCAAACCAAGCCAGTGGCCATCAACATGGTGCAGACAAAAAAAAGGAAGCTAGAAAAAAGCAGGGAGAAGTGGTTGGTAAGACAGCAGTCAAGTTTCTTGAAGGCTGATGGTTATGGCAGCAATGAGGGCAGATGTGCTGATTGGTGCACACTACAGGACACAGAGACATGCTGAAGTTTTTGTGCCTGAGTATCAGCAGTTTGCACAAAAAAAAAGAAATATATCACACAGCTGTTAAAACTGGTGTCTGAGCCAAAAGTTAGCAGGCACTGCTTGGAAAGCAACATTAAAATAGTGTCCTATAATAATGTTTATAGCAGCTCATAACACAATCACATGGGGAGAAGAGGAATTGCCCATGAGGGTCACCAGTCTGGAAAACACCTTCGGAGATGCTAAAGGCAGTTATCAGCTCTTACCAAAGAAAAGCAAAAAAGCCACGGCACACTGATTGCTATGGATCCTATGGATTACTGAGTTTGCAACTCAGCCCAAGGGTTTTGTTATTCCCAGCAAGGACTGACAACACATTGAAACACTGTCACATTTTGCTACCTTTTGTGGCATTGCATGTTCTCCCTTCAGTGCTCCTAAAAAATCCAATCAGGACTTTTTCCTTTATGGGTTTACATGGATGTTACCAGAACAGGGGCATGAGTTGTTGACACAAAGATATCTCCATCTGTTCTGTGCCTGAGTTCAAAAGTGCACCTTCAGTGCTGCAGCAAATTCCTGCTGATCATAATTCATGGCTCTCTGATGGTTTGGGTATAGCCTAAACTATCAACATTTACTCTGGCAAGTACCTCAGCATGTCTGGAGGAGTCTGTGGACTGTATTTCCCTTTCACCTGGTGCTGGCTATTAATGAGAGAAGACATCTTTAATTTTTTTTTTTTTTTTATTTTTTTTTTTTTTTGGCTAAATAAGCTATTTTACTCAAATTCACACAAAAAAAAAATCTGAAAAAAAAGCCACAAAGAACTGCCATATGAACTGCCAAGTATAAATTATTTTTCCCTTTTTTCTTTTTTTTATTTAAATGTATGATATTTTTGGTCACAATCATAATACTACTGATAGGAGATGCCCTCTGCTTTTTCAGGGCAAAAGCCTTCACATGTATATTTTACATTTTGACTTTGAGAGAGAGATCAAAGTACAAGAGGGTTAGGCTACTCCGGTCACCATGCTCTGGAGAACACAGATGGGAAGAAATTAATAGCATTCCCCAAAACACTGACAAGCTACAGTGTATTGACTTTCCTTTTAAATCCTAGATTCAGGAAAAAAAAAAGAAAAAAGTACATGACTTTCAAATTTACTAGTCTTTGATATAGATATTTTGAAATTTTTCCCCCTTATGAATAGGCAGGAGCCTAAATTTATATCTTTGCCTGCATCTCTTCTTTGTGAACTTAGACATTTGTGAACTTAGATCTTAAGCCCTCCTCTCTCCAAAAGAAAAAAAGATTTAAAAATAGCATTCTCCTTTATATAACAAAAATCAAGCAAGCAAGCCAAATTAGTCAGTCCTTACAGGCAGACTAGCATCCTTGCGGTGTCACAGAGTTAAAATCTGGCAGATATCTGAGGAAAGCTTCCCCATGGCAGGCCAGGAACAACTTGTGCAAATCCAAGGGATCTGTTGGGGAGCTCTTGATAGCAACAGGTCACCAGATAAACACCAATGGGGCTGAACTGAGTAGGGGAGAGAAAGAAACTTTGCAAAGACAAGCTGGAGGGGAAAAAAAAAAAAAGCTTCCAAGCTGCCTTTGACAGAAATTGATCCAAACAAACTAAACACTCCTACTATAGTGGCTAGCTGCATTTCAGTTTTTCCTCTCCCTTTCAAGACATGAGATGCCAACAGGGACATCAGCACAGGCCTCTTCCCTCTCCTAGGTTGTGGTATCCACTGTGCAGGAGCAGGACTGCTCGCAGCTGCAGATATGAGGGCACTTGCTGGAGTCAGGAATAGAAGCTTATAATACAGAAATTACTCCCCTGAGGACCTGGGAACAGTTTTTATGGAGTGAGGGTTGGAATTGACTTCCTTGGTGAAAATCAGGCAAAAACCACAAGTGTGGGAAGGAAACTGTTGGAGTTACAGCACAGTCTTGCAGTGAAATCCTTGCAAAGGGATGCAAAGGGAAATTCTTTGACAGTAATTTGAGCTGTGTTTTGCTACCTATGCCATGTACTGTATTCTGGGACCTTATTTTTTGCACATATACCCACTACCATTACAAATAGTAAAAGTCCTTTTTGTGGTTGGGAGATTATGGTGAATAACTGAGCCAACATAAACTAAATTTTCTCTGATATACATAGGCATGAAGCCACAAAACAATGTGGGCAGATAATATCTTAATTCCATATTCCCACGGGCATAAACCAGAGCAGAATTTGAACCCGTGGATTTATAGCAAATAAAACTTATACTGGAATACATTGCAGCTGTTTCTCATTCCATCATGCAGCTGATAAATAGCTAATCTACAGTTCAGGGCTCTCTATTTAAATAAGTGCACTAAAAAGTTTAGATATCTCTGACTGAACTGCTTCAGCTGAATATCCTTAGTTCACTGCTTCTGGCCTCTATTAAATGTAATTCAGATAAATTCTGTTTTCTACTAATATTTGTTTCTCTCTTGACACTGTTCGTATCAGGTCCTGCTTAAAGCTTTCAGACGGGAAGAAAAATCTGAAAAATACATTATTTAGTAAGCACAACTAAGCATCTCTAATACCAGGAGGACAAAGGGTTTTCTCTGCATTAGCTGTGAACAAATACATTGCTCTCCACAGGCAGCCTCACCCCTGCCATTAAAAGTGGTGATTTTGCAGAGCTGTGACCAGAGAAGGTCTGCATCTTTCCCTGAAGCACAGCTGACGAGCAAGAGCTGCGAGACACCGTCGACTTGCTGCATATTCTGCTCAGCTGCTCCTCTGCTTTAGAGCTGCCCCTTTCCCTGCTGGTGTCAGGCAGCAATGTGGCTGCAGGCAGGGAGTGGGCAGCTCTGCCCCTGCCAGGGCACAGGCTCACTGGTGTCTCCCAAGGTACTCAGCCTTATTTCCCTTCCTAGCTCTCACTGTCCCACTGCTGGTTTCCATTTTCTGACACTCCCTTTATCAGGAGCCATCTCCCCTCTCCCAGCACACCCCACACAGGCAGCAGTGGTCTGGAGCTGGAAGGAGGCAGCTGTGAGAACAATTCAGTGTGATTTTAGGTTAAATGTTAGGTGCCCTGTCCTTGTGATAATAGCTGGCATTAGAGCACATTAACACAATTGCACTTGCTGCAAATTAACAGCAATCGGTGCAGAGGCAAAATATCAAGTGCAATAATAATATACATGTAGGAAAAGCAACAAGATCACTACCTAATTAATTAATAACTGGTTGCTGATTAAAAGGGGAGCATTTGGAGCTAAATGTGTCCTTGACAACACTAACGGGATTGGTTTAGCACTGATTGTATTTTCCAATAAGACACATAAGTGCAAATAATTGCTTCCACTATATCATGGAATTAGTTCCATGACAGTTCAGCTGAGTACTTCAAGGTTTTATCTGTGTTTTGTAGCTGCAAGATCAGCTACCATTTTGCACCTTACCAGCTGGTAGTGAAACACTCTTCTCTTTACATGTATTGCATGTAATGTAGCAGGAGAAGCAGAATCAATACTGTAGATATATACAGTACCTGCATCACAAAGGTTACCACGCTCGGAAAATAGCTGATGAAAACTTGAGGTAATGAGCTGAAACATCCTACAAGTAATTCCTAGCAGCACTAAAAACAATAATATAACTTTGCCTGACATGGGTAATCCTCTGCAGACTGAGGGAAGCATAATTTTTTTGGAAGGGAGTTTTGTGGTCCACTGAGGGTTTGAGTGAGATATGGGATATACCTTATAAGTGAGGAGTGGCTCATAACTCAGGAAAGGTAGAACCTAAATGAAGTCACAGAGGTCATTCTTATTTTATCACTGGGGAAAATGTGCCCTGTATATCACAGCTTTTTCATACATTTAGTTAGTGGGATAATCCCAGATACAACAAAATGCTCAGGTTTTTTTCATCCTGTATTTTATGAACAGAGAGCTTTTAAAACAACTAAAAACAATTGCAGAGGGGCCATTTGCTATGCAAGTCCAAAGTTAGGCTTCTTTATGTGAGTTTAATGAAATACATTGGAACTCTGGTTTGTTTAGGGTATGGAGCTATCAGATAAATATTTTTGCACATTTTCCCATACATTTTTTGTAGCGAAGTGAAGAATCTAGAAAGACCAATGAAGCAGTCAGAGAAGTTTGCCCATCCTTTTATCTCCCTTCATGATAGCAGCCATTCATGTGATGTGAATATTCTGCAGAGGAGATTTCTGTTCATGTGTTCAGGCTGCTTTCCAAATTAGCTTTTTGTGATCAGCTTTCTGCTGTTCTTAGCAATCCTTGAGACTGTTCAACTATATTTGATAGCATAAGATATCTCAAGGCATTCATTTATCTATACAGTTTAAAAACAAGGGCTACAAAGGAGCAAGAACAACCCAAACTGCATTGCACAGGGAGCAGTGCAGTCACCCCCAAGGCAGCAGCAAGCAAGCCAGGCAGCATGTTGGCAAGACATACTAAGACATTATGGTGTCTCCATTCCATTTTGTTTCTTCTCTTCTTAGTGCAGGGGCCCTGTGGCCTCTCTTTTTTAGAGGTATGAGTCAATTTTAGCCTAGAGAATCTCAGAGGGTGATGGGTTCCTGGTGGATGGAGAGGCTGAGACCATGTGTTAGTCTGGGTCAAAACCTGAAAATGCAAATATGAGGGTAGTCATCTCACTGCTTGCTTGGCAGGGCCAGGGAGCAGGCAAGGAAAAAAAAAACAGTGCTTCTTTTATTTGTACCTGTGTAGGTAACCCAAAATTGACCATCAGAGTTTAAATGTGTTGTAGTAACAGCTGCAAACAATTTCACTGTTTCTCAGTGCAGTGTGTTGCCAGTTCAGAAGACTGTCATCAATTGTAACAAAGCTATTTCTCCTTTTCTCAGACAGTAAGATAAACACAGAGACAGAATGGTTACATTATCCTTTTTTTCTAACATATGTAGGTCTGATTGTTGACAGGCTTCATTAGCAAGAAGCAGAAAGGTTGAGAAATGATTGCTTAGAGGTTCAGCTGTAAACTGGAAATATCCTTAGTCAGATGTTCATCGAATCTGCTGTGGTACATTTGTTATAGGATAGATGGGTGTTAAAATCCATATTTAACAAAATTGAAGCCAATCAGTGTTGACACTGGATTAAACAGGAGTATGCACTGCATTTGGCAGCTGTGAAGGGGGCTGCAGTTTGTTAGAGAAAGGGGGCAGTCCACAATGCATCTGTGGGGTTATGAGCCATGTATCATGATATGAATGAGCCAGTATTAGGAGAAAACTGAGTGGGTGCCTGCTTTTGGCTGGGATAGACTTAATTTTCTCCATAGCAGCTTGTATGGTGCTGTGTTTTGAATTTGTGAACAAAACAGTGTTCATAAAACACCAGTGTTTTACCTGTGGCTGGGCTGGACTTACACAGCATCAAGGCTTCTCTGCTTCTCCCCCCACCCCACCAGCAAAAATGCTGAGCACACACAAGAAATTGGAAGGGGGCATAGCTAGGACAGCTGACCCCAACTGACCAAAGGGTTATCCCACACTGTGTAGCGTCATACTGAGCAATAACAGCCTGGGGAAGAAGGAGGAAGGGGGAACCCTCAAGAGTTAAGACATTAATATTAGACCAAATAAACTGTCTTTAACTCAGGCCATGAGTTTTCTCACTTCTACCCTTCTGATTCACTTCCGTATCCAACTGGGAGGAAGAGAGGAAGGAAGCAGCTGTGTGGGACTGAACTGCCTGCCAGGGTAAGCCCGTAACAGTAGCACAGGGACACAACTGTGGGAGGTATATAAAGTCACCATTTATAAATCTATATTGACATGCTGGCCTTCACTGAAGCCAGTGGAAAAATTTTGTTTGGTACAGGTTCCATGTTAAAAAACTACACTTAGGGAATGTTTGTACAAGAAAATGCTGAGATACTGCAACTTAAAACCCACATTGATGGCTGTTCTCAGAAAGCTGCCTGGTTTCCATTCATACCTTGAGGGGCTAATCAATAAAGCATAATTATCTCCTCTGTTTATAGGGTGATGTTTGTTCTCAGTTTGAATTGAGAACTATTGAAAGGACATATGAAGAAGACCTGAATGTATGTGTCTGGATCAATTCAGAGTTTAAATTGCTTATAATGGTTTTTTAATGTCAATGCAGATATCTCTGAGTGGCCTAAAGAGAGTGTGACAAAAAAGTAACTGGCTGTGTCACCAGCTAGTTTGTTTTTTTTTTTAATTTAAAGGGATATTGTCAACAGGAAACCTAGGCTCAGAGCTTAGTGTAGCTCTAAATATAGCAGTTTGCGTCTTGGTGATGCAGCCTGTGATTGTTTTATTTATTTTAGCTTTCTTTTCTCCCTAATTGCTATTGGAAAACTCAAATTCAAAAAGAAATTTAAAAAAGGGTATATGATCACTAATTACACTAATTATGGAATGAAGTTGGTTGGTAAAGGTTTCGATAAATGGGATCACAGAACAGCTGAGGTTGGAAGCAATCTCTGGAGATCATCTAGTCCAGTCCCTGCTCAAGGACAGGTACAGCCAATTGTCCAGTCTTATGTCCACTTGTGGTTTTAAGTATGACAAAAGATGGAGACTCCACAACTTCTCTGCGCAGCCTTCTTGCATTCAGATTGAATTTAAGGTTTTAATTTGTTCCCGTTGCCTCTTGTCCTGTCACTGGGGACTACCAAGAAGAGTCTTCATTCCCCCCCATCAGATATTTCTATACATTAATAATATCTCACTGAGTCTTCTCCAGGCTGGACAATCCATCTCTTGAAACCTCTCATCCTGGGCTCCAATCTCTTGATTCTGCTGGCCCTTTGTCAGACTCATTACAGTATGTC
Source organism: Sitta carolinensis (assembly GCA_032173965.1). Classification (NCBI taxonomy): domain Eukaryota; kingdom Metazoa; phylum Chordata; class Aves; order Passeriformes; family Sittidae; genus Sitta; species Sitta carolinensis. The sequence goes on along the minus strand of CM063284.1, from coordinate 10,588,915 downwards.
CGTCTCCCTCTTTTACTGGGAGGCCCAGCACCAGGCCCAGCACTCCTAGTGTGTCTCACCAATGACCAATGAAAGGATCATCTTCCTTGACCTGCTGGCAGCACTCTTTCTGATGCAGCTCAGGAGGCTGCATGCCTTCTTTGTAATGAAGTCACACTGCTGGCTCATGGTCAGCTTATTAACCACCAGGACCCCAATGTCCTTCTCAGCAAATCTGCTCTTCATCTGGTCAGCCCCCAGCCCGTTTGGGTACCTGGGGCTGTTGTTCTGCACGTGCAGGGCTTGATATATCTCCTTGAGACATTCATTGTCAGCTCATTTCTCCAGCCTGGTGAGCCTCCATCCCTCTGGATGGCAGTGTGACCCCCTGATGTATCAGCCACTCCTCCCAATGTTGCAGATGATTTATGAAGGGGTTAATAGCACTGGACTTAGTGTTGACCCTTAGGTACAGCTTTAGTGACATGCCAACAAGTGGACTTTGTGACACTGTTCCTACCCGTCTGGTCCCAGAATTTCAGCCAATTTTCAATCCAGTTCACTGCTCACTGACCATCTAACCCATGCATTGTCAGCTTGTGCATTAGGGTGCTGTGGGAGATGGTGTCAAAGGCTTTAATAAAGCCAAGGCAGACAACATCCACTACTCTCTCCTCATCCACCAAGCCAGTCACTTCATTACAGAAGTTTCATTACAGAGCTTCATTTGCTCCTCTCTAGTCTTCCAGAAGCTCTATTGGTTGTTATGAGCAGGGGCAGGATAGAGCAGGGTATTTTGGATTTGGTTTTCCTCTGAGCAGCAGGTTACCAAGTGACTTTCAACATGACAACGCTTCCATGGTCAGTGCTGTGATGGAAGCTGGATGAGGAGATCAAAACAGCTCTCTCTGACTTTAAAATCTTTGGGTTTGAAATTACTCATAATACTATCAAGTCAAATACAACTGATAAAAATACAGCAGCTTTTTTGTAAATTGATCATGTCCCTTTAGCACGGTTATTCAGTAGTCCTAAACACTCTTGTTAATAATGTGTGACAGGCAACTGTGATGGGAATGCTTCATGATTGCTCCTTATGCAATATCATGCTGGGATTGCAGACCCATGCTCTGCTGTTTTGTTATCTGTACTTCACTTCAGACATGTTTTATTATAGTACTTTAAAAGGAAGAATGGAACGTTTTATATTTTCCTGCCAAACTCCTTCTGTCTGGCTTTTTTTTTCCTTAAAGAATTGTTTTTATCATCTATCTTTTACTGTGTATCGTATCATTATCTTTTCATGTTAGGGGGAAAAATTAATGGACTTACAGTGTACAACAGACTGACAGCAAATCATAGCATGGATGTTCCCTTCAGAATGACAGTTATACCCTAGATGGCACAGTGACTAAATAACTCATTGTGAGAAACTCCTTCTCACAGACAGTTGTTAAATTGAAGGTATTACCAAAACAGAATGCAAGAATTATTGCTTGTTCTGTGGTCATTTTTCTTTAGGTAAGGATATAAGCTTCCTTTTTTTTTTTTTTTTTTTTTTTTTTTTTTTTTTTTTTATTCTATTAGAAACAAACTGAAAGAACCAATCCAGCCTTCAGCATCATTACAATACCATTATGGTTTATGCTGGCCTAGTATTTTCATTATAAATCCTGTTTTCCACTTGAGACCAGGGTTCATTTGCAATCCACACTTATTTGAGGGAAAATATTTTTTAATGCACCTTTAGGGCTGAGCCTGGACCTTTTACAATTTTCAAGTGACATAAAAATAAAAATTAATTATTTCAAATGGGTTTTAGTATTACTTCATTCCTGTAGCAAAGAACTTAGATCTCAGTTTGAAGCTGAGATCTTAGATCTCAGTTTGAAGCTGAGATTTTGCTTAAATTTAATGGGAAATTACTATAGGTCTAAATGATCACAATCAACCTATTTAGATGAACATCCTAATTTATTTAGATGAGGGCCTATTTTTGATAAGGCATGAATATTCAGAAACTTTTGAAGTACAATACAAAGACTCAGGTACACCTGGTACTCTAAACACTCACTGTAAGGTGTTTTGTTTCATTAGGAGATCAGCAGCAGACTTGTAATGCAGAAGAGAAGCTCTACCTACTTTAATCCCAGTACAGACACAACAGATTTACAAAACGGTGCCCACTCAAAGAGGAGAAAAGAAAGCACATCTTATTCCTGCTGAGACACAGCAGGAGTGCAACTGAGTGCCCAAAGTGGAGGTGACTGAAGCCTGTGCTTTGGGACAAGGACCGGTCCTGCTGCCAGCGGGGCTGGCGCTGCTGAGGAGCTGCTGGGGACATCTGCAGCCATCATCACAGCTGGCTCTGGTAGAGGAGGCCTGACCATCACTCCAGCTCATGCTGTGGCCTGCACCGTGTAGCTCCAGGGAGGAAAAATGTGCTTTTAAGCCTATTTCCAACAGAGTCCAGCATTTTCCCAGTGGCAACTGAGAGGGGCTGCAGTCCCTTCCGTGTCCCTGTGCCCAGCAGGTCCTGGCTGAGTGCCACCATGGGACTGTGTGTAAGGGCCCTGGCAGCAGAGAGGAGCAGGCTCCTACCGCAAACACCAGCTAAACCAGGCTCTATCTCCCATCAGGACAGGGATATGTGTTGCACAGGCTCTGCCAGGGCCCTGGCTTAGTCTATCCCTCTGTCTTACCAAGCAGAATGCCTTAGCTAAGGCTGTGCTGGATGGTGCAAGCCATCTGGATTTAGTCTAGCTTTTTCCTGTTGCCCATGGTGTGCTGGATCAGCAGCATCTGTATGCAGGGACAGGAATGGGACAGGAAGCAGTTTTGCCCAGTCCTGTGTGGGAGAGCTCCCACTGGGCAGCAGGCTCTGCTTCACCTCTCACACTAGTGCTCAAACGCACAGAAACCTGCCCAGTAGCATAAATGGAGTCATCCTCTAGGATAACTGAGACTTGTCAGCCCAATTCTTGCTTTCCAGAGCCTGAAGGTGAAATTATTATTGACTCTTGCTTAAAAAATGAGAAGGGGAGGGGAGAACAGAGCTCCCACTCCTGTTTCCCCACTGGTTTGTAAGTACACGACAATAACACAGCCGCACATGGGCTTACACTGGTTTAGCTTCATACAGAGATTAACAGCTGATTTAAATTCAGTAGGTGCAAGTTTTCTGTGTGGACAAGACTCAAGTTGATAGGAAATCAATGGGTTTAGACATCTCTGAATTCTTCCCTGGTGCCAGGCAGTATGAAATTCTGTAGCCCTGGGGTAAGTGACTATATAATGTGCAGGTCAACACCGAGTCAGGCCGGCTGGATAACTCTGATAAAATCTGTTTTCTGCCTCCCATTTTACATCTCCTTTCTTTATATTTTATTTTATTTTCAGATACTGGCATTAATATTACTTCAGGATCCTAGTTTTATCTGGCAAAGATTAGGGACAGGGAGAGAGATTGAGAGGGCTGTTTGCAAAACTGACAAGAACACGGAGCAGTCCAAGTGTAAAAGCTATTCACCTTCACTTTATACCGTTGATGGGTATAATAAAATATTTTTCATTCATCCATCAAAAAAGTTAGAGCTATTTACACATATATATGCAGAATGCCCAATGTGATTTGGCATAAATGCTTTAATCACATGCATTTCAGATGTAACCTACTTGTAGCTGCACAACTGAGAGTGTGAGACATCTGTCTTGAGTGCCAGCTGATAATAAGCATCATGAATCTTCCCTCCAGATCCTGTAGCAGTTCCCAGACGACGGGTTTGATTTGGCCTGGGCTTTCATGCAGAGCTTTCACTGAAGGCAAAAGCAATTCCACGTGCAGAAGAGCCCACTGCACTACAAAGACAGCGACTTCTGGGGGGTGAAGCACTGCAGCTTGAGCCAAAGCTTTGTTCTCATGAGAATTGTCTTTTCTTCCCTTAAATACTTGAGACAGAAATGTTAAAGAGTCATGATATCCTCGATGTCCAAACAAAGACAGAGGACATGTTCTGTGAGACTCCTCTGTAAAATTTGTATAGCTTTAACATGCTTTTAAAGAAAAGGAAAAAGGCATCTGCTGCTCTAGCACACTGCAAAACAAAACATTTGAGGATGATACAAAAGCACAGAATAGTCTTTTGTAATGTGTGGAATGGACAAAAAGTCAGTAAAGGAAGAAACAGTACCCATTTGTAAATGGAGGATAATTTTATTTCCATGTATTTATATCCATAAAATACTTTATTTTCTGTTTTGACACTGAAAGAGAGAAGTAGCTTAATTCTGATATTGTGGTGTTAACCATATGAAAAGCAGCTTTGTTGTAATTCATTTTGCTCAATTTCACATGTACACCCACACCCATACATATGCTTGTAAATGCAGAGGGATACAATGGGCAGATTTGTGAGGTAAACTCACTTTCTAAAATAAATCTTTTAAAACAAGGGTTTTTTTAAATAAATCTCAAACAGGAAAAATAGATGTTAGAGCTGTCTGAAAATAAAATTTTGGATTTTAAATACCTTCCAGAAATATTTGTAAAATTATCAGAAATGTTCCTTGAGTCTAGTCAGAGAGTGATTGGAGGGAATATTTTCATTGCTGTCACTTGAATTTCATCTGGCCCTACTTATATGAATGGATCACATTTGAAGAGGGAGACATACATTTGGTTTTCGAGATTGTCGATTTTTGATTTTTTTTGTCTTAGCTTTACAGATATTTATGTAGAAAGATTTTTTGCTTAAGAATCATGAATATAGAATTCAGTATATTTACACAGTCTGAATGAAGCCCATGGAAGTAAGTGCTACAAAGTAAAGTTCATATACAGTGAAAATCTCTAGCATTAATTACTCCTGAATGTTTGTGAGTACCCAAAATCCTGACATAAAAGCAGTAATTTCTATGCAAAGTAGATAGGATGATTGAGTTATAATTAAAATGGTAATTATACCCTTAATGCTCTGTATTTGACTTTTCAAAAAAAATGTTATGCTCCAAGAAAAGCTATTTAAAGATCAGAGAAAAATGTTTGAAAAATGAATGTATTCAAGACAGTCTAGATCTTTTAAAATCCAGTTACTGATTTTTACATGCTTTCATGTATAGTCTGAAACATTTACTTCATTTATTTTGGTCGATGGAAATAATAAAAAACCATTGGAACGTGAAAAGTTTAAATGAACGCAATATTCTCCAAGTTGATATTTAACATGATAAATATTTGAAACGTTGGAGAGCAGGCAGCAGTTTTCACTTGCTGACTAAAATCCTGGCCTTCATCCTCTTAACTGGGTGATGCCAAGGGAATAGCTGCTGGGAATTTGGCAGCCCTGTAGTTCCCCCCTGGCCGGTTCAAAGTGTGCCGCACCGCACACCGACAAATGCATTTCCTTCAATCCTTCATTGACTCTTTAGAATTGAAGCAAGAGCACCTAAAGCTATACATTAAATGCCAGGAGTGTCAGTCCAGTGGCCCCGTGTCCATGTTTGGTGATGTATGGCTTGCTGGGAGGTGCTGGAAACACTGGCCCTGGTGGAGGCGACCCTGGGCTGCTTGGCGCTCACCCAGCCACGGTGTGTGCCCAGATGTGTGGGAAGGGGTAGGGGAACACTGCCCACGGGCTGCTATGTGCCTTCAGATCCAAGAGGATCCATGGAGCAGAGCAGGGCCGTTGCCCAATTGCTGCCAAGCTTGTGTTATTTGCACATGTGCACCTGTCTGCCTGTGCAATTGGTATGTCCATACTGGGACTCTGAGCATCTTGAGTCACTCTGGAGTTAGTACAGCAGCCACTTCTACTCCTCAACTTATAAGCACTTCTCAGGGAAAAGTAAAAGGAAGGTCTTAGGAAGCTAAAACCAAAGTAAAGTTGATAAAATTGTGCAGCCTTAGGTACCTGGGGTTTTGCAGCACATCTCAGCAAAAAAGCCCCTTTACCTCCATCCATCTATCTAATCCACATACACTCTACTTATCTTGGACTTAAGGACTTTTCATTCTTACTAATTTTCAAATATGATTGAAAGTTTTTCCTTGTGTCCCACAAAAAGCATCATAGGGAGGATTTAGGACAGAATTTTCCACTTTTTGTTAACAGATTTCCCAGTTTTTAGCCAGCTTTCTCTAGTGTTAATTTAAAAAAAAAAAAAAAAAAAAGTCAATGGCTTTCCTGCTGCTGGTCAATATTTCTGCTCACCAGTGGGTGGTGGTGAGGAACTGTGAGCAGGCTCTGAAACTGGGGCAAAGCTGAAAAGTCACTGAAAGAAATGAACTTAATTCCCGTTACATCCTGTCCCTCCTCATCCTGTACCTGATCCAAAGCCAGAGCTTGCTAACAGGTAGACCTCCTGTGAGGATCAACAATACTCATGACATTAATCTGTTTGGAAATGTCTTATGGCTGATAACAGGGATGATCACATTCTCCAGTGTGTGCTCTGAGTATCATCCTTGGCTCCATGTGTGGCAGGTCCTGTCCCTGTCCCACACTAGGTTGTTCCACCCAGACCCAGCATCATAATAGCATCACAGTATTCCCCTCTCATTCCCTTACGCCTTGTACTTGTAATGCTCAAGATCCTCCTCTACTCAAAGCAGACTAGAAATGGTAGCAGGAGATAAAAGAAATTAAAAAAATTATCTGGAGGGTAAGAGGGAAGGGAGCTTCTGTGTGATAACAATATAAACTTTTGTAAAAGGCATCAGTGTTCCTCAAGACCCAGTAAGAAGCTGTAGAAGAAAAAGAATGGTAAGCAAGTGTCTTGGTTTAAGGCAAATTTGGGAAGGAACCTCTGAATAGGTCCCTCCAGAAAACCAATCCAACGGCCCCTTCCCCCAACTGGTTCAGGAAAGGAAAAGAGGAAAAACAAAACAAAACAAAAAAAATTCCTTAGAGGAAAGTGGAAAAAATGTGTTTATTTAACAGGCCAAGCACAACAAATGAACACCAAGGAACAAAACCTCCTGCTTCTCCGCAGAGATGCCCAATCCAGCCAGTCTGTGCCGTGGGTGCAGCTCGGCTCGCTCAGTCTGTGTCAGTCCCTGGCACTGGGAAATGCCAGACCCAAGCCAGGCCCAGTGGGCCACAGGGATGAGCTCTTGGTGCTCTGCTGGGGGTTAGTCCAGAGTAGGTTTGAACAGTTCCAAGGAAAAAAAAGGAAAAGAAACTCACAGTCCGGAAAACTTCTCTGTTTCAGCTAGCCACGAACTAACAGAAAGCAAAGGAGAGCTCTCTCCCGCCGTCCGCACTGCAGCCAACACTCCCTGTGTGTCCTCCAAAACTGCAAACTCTTATCTTGATGTTTTGAAAACACCCGCCTCGGACATTCCACTGCTTCTTCTTCACTCTTAGATCCAGTCTTAAAGGTGCAGATCTCATTTTTGATTTAAACAGACGAATGGGGATACAATTCAGCAGTAACCCAGGACAGCAAGCAAGTTGTGCATGAGGAAAAAGGTAAAAATCTGTAAGGAAAGGTAGAGTACAATGACTATTGGCTGTCATCCCCTCTTTTTTCAAGAGACATTTGTGAAGCCTTTTCTTCTTGAGTGAGTTGGTTCAATACCCCACCCCTAGTTTCATATGGTGGTTTATAGTGTCTCTGCAATCTATAATTTAGAGCTGCTGTTTGTAATCCCCTGCAGTAAGTTCTGAGTCACTGATTTTTAGTCATTGAGATATTTTTGAAATAGGAAAAGACATGCTACAGGTATTTATCAATGCTACTTGGCCTGAAAAAAATGTATTTTTAGGCATCACGGATAGCCACTAGCTATTCCAAATTTCTACAGCTGTAAACTGAAATTAAATGGACATGGAAAATTTTTTAAACTTTGCATAAAAAGCTGAACTCATAGCAGAAGTGCTCCATTTTAAAGACACAGGAAGTCTAAACCAAAGCCTACTTAAGCAAAGGTAAAAGTCTCAATAGATTTCTCCAAAGTTTGGCTCAGATTGAAAATTCTTTCCTTAGTAACATAATTGCACTCTAGCAGAAAGGCTTTGAGGGAGGGGGAAAGAAAAAAACTTTCTGAAATTATCGGTGATGGTGACTTTAGAAGTTGCTTTTATAAGTGCTTTCTCCACTAAAAATTAAAGCAGTTGGATGGCAGTCAGCCACATACAACTGGGCTTGCCACATGAAAACGAATGTAGCTCACCCTTTTCTTACTAATTGAGGACATCAGCATCTGCGGTTCCTTTGCCAAACATGGCACAAACATTTGCCAGTCCTTAATAAGTATTTATTTCTTCACAGAATGCTAGTCCATGCCTTTTGAGCTGGGTTTTACATTTGAGCCTTCTAAACTAAAATTCTCAACATAGAATTTCTTGTGTTTCATAGCGTTTCTTGGCTTTCCTAATCTCTTAGATCATCAGAAAGTTTTGTGCTATGAATGTTCCTGGATCCTCGACTTTCCAGGGGAAAATAAAAAACAAGATCAGCAGCTAAGAGGTATCCTCCTGTATTTTGTATTGTGTAGAATCATAGAAACATAGAATGGTTTGGGTTGGAAGAGACTTTAAAGTTCATCCAGTTCCAACTCCTTGCTATAAGCAGGGATGCCACCCACAAAGCAGGCCCCATCCAACCTGGCCTTGAACACTTCCATGTATGCCTGTGAAGCTGCTGCAAGCTGCAAAAACACTCTTGCCAGGCACTAAACCAGAACAGGAATCAGCCCACAGTCTCCATAAGGCCAAGAAAATAATTTTATCCTTAAAACAAGTTAAGATAGCCATTTTCTTCATAATGGCACTGGTGTTGCTGGCTGTGATGGAGCCCCATGCCCAAATACTGTTGCTGAGGGGCTGTCTCTGCTGTATTTCTGGTAGGACAGGTGTGTAACTCCCTGGAGAGCTCTTGAATGATGATTTTCTATCAGCCAGTACACAAAGCCTGTAATTTCTGTATGCTGCTGCAGCTACATAGTGAAAAGTGGTTTTCCCCTCTCCTGTAAGGTGTTACAGCCCATGTAGTCCTCTGCCTTCCTTGCAGGGCAACCAAGAAGGCAAAATTAGCACCATAGCCCATTTATTTTAAACCCAGGGGGACAAATATAAAAGAATATGTTTGGGGTGTCATTTCCCATTGGTGTTAAATGTGTTATATTACTGGTTTTATAGCTGAATTTCACCTGCAAAGGAAATAAATGTTCATTTTATCTTTTTGATGACCTGTCCCATGTTGCTGACATGCCAGCACTGTAATTACAATGCTTTGCTTTGCCCCAGAGATTTACTTACTGAGGCCATGAGAGAGGTGATCCTTGAGGGACTGCAGGTAGAGAAACTGAGGCACAGGAATTCCATTGCTGCTTCAGCAAAATGATTGAAGCTTCTGTCCAGGTCTGTCATGCCTATACCAAAAAGCATTAGATGCTTAACATCCTTGGCATCTCATAACATAAAAGGACAGCCTTGCATCTCATTTGTGCCTGCAGTGAGAATGAGCTCTTCAAAGACCTCCAACCATCTCCCTCTGCAAGCCTCTGCAACTTAAAGAACACAAGGGAAGCTCATGTTTTGTCCTCTTCTGTGGTATGGCAATATATTCTGCAATGGCAATAATTTCCCTCAAGTCTCCCAGTTGTCCCATGAGAGATTTGCTATCATCCTTGCCTTGAAAAACTTCTCTGTACCTGTTTGATGAGAGTTTGTTCTGTAGGTTTTTTCAGTTCTAGCTAGACAGAAAATATTAAGGACAAAAAAGAAATAGTAAGGTCTGAGATGTGAAAGTTTGGTTAGAGAAAAATGGTAGCACTGCTACGTCTCGTTTGAAGCTGGTGTTAGTCTGCCAACAGTTAAACCCTATATGTGCTGAAGAATCCATAAAATACATGATACATAGCATAGATTTTAGCAAAACATTTGCTGAGATGTGATGGAAATGTCATCTATAAAAAGCCTTCTTAACCACCTTAATATATATAAAATGGCAATCTACAATTTGGCATGACATATGCATATATATATATCTATATATAGAGAGAGAGATGTATGCTCATATATATAATGTGACAAAATACAGCTGCACCGCATCATTTTAGCCAGCAAGGGTAAACTTTTCTTACTCTGTTTGTTTTTCAGGTCAGAGGGTCTGTGATAATTTCATTAACAGATGAAACATATTTTTACTGTGTTCCAAGGACAGTGTTAAGTGCAGGAATTCTGTTACTAACAATGAAAATTAATATAGGACATTGCAATAGGATCTGAACATTTCACTACAAAAGCATGGCAATGTGATGAATGTAGAGCTAAATGCTGTGTAGGTGAGGGGACTTTATTCCATTTCCAGGTGTAAGGAAATCACTTTATTCTGATCTCTTACTGGTACCTGTTCAATATTACTGCAGCACTCAAACTGAAGGGCTAGACAACCAATTTAATCTGCTGCTGAGCCACTAGATCAGGGCTCTTCATAGTCAGTGAGAGAAATAATCTTGTATGAGAAGAGAAGACCAAAATACGGTCGTCACTCAGGGGTCTTGACTTTGTGAACTGACCACTGGAAATGAGGGTAGCTAATGAAAGTACTCCTAGAAATAACAACCCCAAACATTCAAGAAAAGGTGAAGAATGCTCAGTTTTCTAAATCCACCTCTCCTAACAAGCTCGTCCCAGTATAGCCTTCTCCCTAGGGATCATTGCACTGCTATTCTATCAGGGCACTCTGCCCCTCCAGACTAAAGCTTGTTATCCCTGACAGACATGTTCACCATGCTGTTTGTATTAGTAATCAAGGAGACAAACATTTGTGGCATAAATTGCATCCTTTCACAGCACGATCTCAACTGAACCAGTGCCCATGGCAACAGAGGGGTGTGGTACCCTAGAATGCAGCTAAAACTGACTAAACAGACCTGCAGATTAGGTTTTAAGAAAATGCTGGATTATAAGAACAAGGGAGAAGAAATCTGAGGGAGAAGGAATGTAAAGAAGAAGACGTAAAGAAAGCCTGTGTTGGCCATGGGGGACAGAAAGACTGAGATACAATTGTGTTGCCCAGCCATGTATTACCCAACCATTTGTCAAGATAGGTATCTTGGGGCACAATGTGGGAGTGGTGAGAAACCATCAAACAGAAGAAAGTAGCTCTGAGAAGCTCAGGGAGGGCTTGAAGGTGTATGTCTTTGGTGAAAGGATATTTTGCTACTGATACTAGACCCATGGAATCACGTTTCCCAGCTCAGTTACTTTGCAGTGCACTGTCTGCATTGAATAAAAGAAAATGTGCTTACATATTATTACTGCATTACTTCACAATTAACTAAATGCTAAAATGCAGTATATTACCCTGCCAAAAGATATGGCTTTTCTCTCTGTCTCTCAGGGTCTCTTTTTCTTATTTTTAATCATTTTCATTTCTAAACACACACAGAAGTTGTGTGAATCAAACCAGCAGTGCTCAAGCTTGCAAAGAAACCTGGGGGTTTTTGATGTTTTGTCAGTTGTAATCAATGAGAGCAAGTCTGATGCTTTTAAATTCCTGTCTGAGGTTCCCTTCCATTCACCTTGCAAAGCACAGGAGTTAGACCTGCAGCATATAACTGTGCAGTGAGAAAGGAGCAAATGACTGGCCAGGTCAGTGTGTTTTGTGTCATATTCATACGCACATACCTGCACAATTTCATACCCACGCTGTTCTGAAAAGAGAAAAAAACAAACCCACAAACCACTGCTAGAGGAGACTGTGCCAACCTGCTACTCACCTGTGGAAATGAACTACCCAGATTAATTACCTGACAAAGGCTGGACTGCAGCTGTCAGCTCAGAACAAGAATAGTGTGTCAACGAGAAACAAAACTGGAGACATGCTGGAAGGGCTTTTTGTACACCAGGTTTTTTCCTTTTTTTGTTGGTTTGGTTTGGGGTTTTTTTGCTTCTGAGATTTTCCTCACTATTGCTATCACCTATTATTTGCCTTTCAGTCATACCAAGGTGTACTGGAACATGCCTGCATTGGGATAAACTCTGCACAGACATGAGCAAGATTGCTGCCAACCACAAAGCCACACTTCTAACAGAATCAGGAATACCAGTGAAGTGGCTGCAGCATTAACCATATCACACAGGTGTGGTTAGAATGTCAATAGCTGCATGAACTAGCAGTTGGAGCTTTTTATTCTTCCTGATTCCCTCGCAGGAAGTGGTACCAAGAATGGGCAGTTTCTCTCCTGATGTAGACACCTAACATTCTCATGTTGCTGAGTGCAGAATTCAGCTGCTCTCAGAGCTTGCCATGGCCACACAGCCTCCTCCTTGTCCTCCTGTACTGCCTACATCTAAAGCTAGGTGCTATGCAGAGTGGAGGGGTGGGCAGGACAGCGCTGGGCCATAAACTGAAGTAAAACAGTACTTTGACCTGTATCAAAGGAGTCAGATGCATGACTTCTTGAGCATTCCCATATTACAGACTGGAAATTGAGGCAGGGGCTGATGGCATGCCTGGCATCATCAGGCTGCAGGGGATCCAGGCACAGGGGCAGAAACTCACCCCACATCCCTGAGCCTTCACCCATGATGGGAGACTATCCCTGCCTGCCATTCACACTCATAAATGCTTCTTTGTGCTAATTCGACCACAGCAAACCAGCATTATGAGGCGTTGCAGTTTGAAGCTTTTATACAGACTCAGGAAGGGTCCTGATCCTGTAGATGAAATACTTGCAATGCAGGCAAGGGTGACCAGGCCAGCAGTGAGAGTGTAAATCACTGCTCACCCTGGAGCCGCCCGAACCACGACCTCATCCCTTACACCTCCAGTTGTTTGCAAAGCCATTCTCCACCCGGAGGGAACTTTAAGTCAGATGTGTGCAGAAATTCTCAGATTAATTTGATTTTTGGGAGGAGGCAGGTGGATTTAAGTGAGAGGATTTTTTTGTTTGTGTTTATTTCTCCCCTCAGAGCTGCCTTTCCTTGCACATTTACTAGTTCTGGAAGACAACACCCTGCTGACACTTAGAGAAGCATCAGTGAATAAAGTCTGTTGTACAGGCTGCAAAGCCATCTGGACTTTCTGCTGAAAAGGTTGGACGTGGTTTTAGGCAAGATTTTATCACATCTGAAAAAAAAAAAACCTTCTGTACTCAGTACCTCTTTCAAGGTTGATGTCAGGGTGTTGGTTTTTTTCTTTTGTTAGTTGCAAAGCAAAAAATGACAAGCACTTGGAAGGCAGTAAGGATGGAGATATAAATCTCTAGAGGAAGCTTTGTCAAAGGTAGTGGAGTATAAACAAAAAATAAATTAGTTTTGGTGTTATCAGAAACTGGACAGCCTTTGATTTGTATAATAGTTTGTATGGGTTTCCAGACCACCTATGCAATGCCTCTGTGAGACAAAATACAGATTCACACAACAGAAGAGTGAAGAAAATGGTTAAACAACAATCATAAGAGGAGAAAGGAAGAAGAAAAACAGGAAGACAAAGGTGCAATGGCAGACAGCCTTGAAATCCTTCACTTTCTTGCTTGTATTATTTTCAGAAACTCCAAGCCAAACGTTTTACCTTGCTGTCCATATTAATCAGTTCTTGAGTCCAAGAATTTTGTGTATCCCTTGTGTTCTACACCCCCTTTGCTCAGGTTTTGGCAGGACAGCTTCATAGACTGAAAAGGGTAGCACAAGGCTTGTGTGCCAGCTCCTCCTGGCTGAGGATCCCGGTGAGCAGAGCAGGAGAGAGAAACATGCTGAAAGTAATTTATTGGAGTGCCCTTTAGGTTATGTGCAGCTTAACAAGTGAGCTAACAACCAGTGATTACCTTAGAAACACAGATTGGTGAGACACTTTTATATATTCTGAGAGCTGGGTATGAAGCTGGGTGTTCCTCTTTTTTCTCCAAAATTGCTGTCTGAATTTCAGGAGATTTTTTCTTACCCCACAGCTGTAAAAAGAAGCCCAGATGTGTAATTCCAGACTCCTTGAAGATACTTTGAGGCATCCTTTCTCAAGTACAGTGTGCTGGTAAAAGAAATGTATTTGTATTTGTATTAGTCTTTCTTTTTTTCTGTAAAGAAAGAATTGTACATTTCTCGACTTTGATCCTGACTTACCTGAGCAAACTACTGAGAATAAATATATTTACATATCTTACACCAATTTCATAGGGCTTCATCAATTTGAAGATAAATTGCTTTGATATTTTTCTGTAAGTACATAAATAATTAGAAATAATAATTTTCAATTTAAGTACTGGTTTTATCCATTTATTCCTTTTCTTCTTCACAAAAATCTCTTATTTTACTGCCCACCAAGAATAAATCACTTAAAACAACTTTCACATGATGAGGAATTTTTCTAAAATATTTTCTTTGCTGTAAGAAATACGAGCTTGAACTGAAAACTGTGACATTGCACTTAACTGCAGGCAGATATTTTACACCTCTCTCACAGGAATGGTCACAAGGAAAGGTCATCCTGTGGAGGACAGCCCACACAGTGCCTCATGGCCTCCTGCTCCTGTCCCTGAGTTCTTGCTTAAAGGCAAGTCTGCTTTAGCAACAGGTTTTGCCCAAGAGTATTGTTGCAATGTTTAAAAATTACATTCTCAGTTTTTAGGTGGGAACACTTGGTTAGGAGTTTCTTGAATGGAGATGGAGGGGAAGGTGATGGGACAGTGATGTTTGGGATTTAGACCATGGGCTAAAAGTAAGATTGATTTTTTAGCTTCACCTGCATGTTCTTGGCAGGTGTTAAAACTAACCCCTCTTTATTTGAGCAGTGTTGTGTTAATTACTTGTGTTTTTCCAGTAAGGGACAGCAAATCAGGGAAGGGCTGTTTTAACTCTGGTGCCAGGCACACACCAGACCCAAATGGCTCTGAGGGTGCCTGAGTGCAAATTGAGATTCAGGTGAAACCATGGCTCTGCCTCTCCTAGAACAAAGCCACCGTGGATGATGAGAACTATCCCTGCTAATTACACATTTGAGAAGAAGCCTAGAGAAAGGTGAGGTAACATGAAATGTAGTTTCCTTTACCACCTCTCTCAGACATGGGAAGGTTTATTAGCATGGTTACAAACAAATTTTGGTCATCATTACAGCAAATGACATCTTTACCAAGAATAAAGTAAAAAAATCCAATGTCTGTTTAGTAATTGCCACACAAAGTATTATATGCCTTGTTCTGCAGCGTTTCTGAAAGTTGAGTCATGCCGTGCCTTGCTGGGATCAGCAGTTCAGAATAGATTAAATTTGTTTTGGACACTGGCTGCTCCCTGCTTTGTCTAAACAAAGCACATGTGTGACAAGGAAGGCACTTAATTGCACAGACCATTAATGAGAACCATAAACACACAGGCATGGATTTTCAAAGTGATGCTCAAGGGATTTGAGCAAGCACTGTTCTCTCCCTGCTTCGAGCATTTGCCCAAGAGCTGCTAACTGGTTAGGCTTTGGGAAGAGAGTGGACCTCGAGCAGCCAAGAGAGTTGTATGTGACAAGGGCTTTGCCACCATCACTTTCCGAAGGGTATCCATTTTAATGCAACTATACAAGATACAGCAAGGAAACTGAAAACTCAAAAGACATTTCTCAGATAAAGGATTGATTTTATTAAAGAGAAGCAACTCATAATGTGAATGTAAAATCTAGGTTTTTTAGAGAGACCATAAAAGAAATTTACAGAGTTAGCCATTCCTAGACATTGGTGGCTTTATAGAGCTTTTATCTAGTTGAAGAAAACCCATTGGTGCTAATTTAATATCTGTAGTGTACAACAGCCTGACACCTGAGGCTTGTCCTAAAGCAGGCACAAGGCTGCAAAGTGAACGCTACTTCATTTTTTGAATTATTCAGGACTTGCAGCCAACCTTATGTGCGCCTCTCTAGGAAGAAGGCTCTTGGATTAATGATCAGTAAAAGAAAAGAAAATAAAAGAGGCAAACAAACAACCATTCCTTTCTGGTGTTTGTTAGCAGGTGCAGTATTGACTTCAGGAATGATTCTGCAAAATTGGTGTGGACATTCTTCATTACCAGAGCTGTATGCAGAAGAAGCAAAGCTGGCAACCTAGCACGGCCTCCTTTAGGGAACAACTGTTTGTGTCAGTGGAAAAGCTTGTTTCCTCTAAATTCATTGAAATGCTACCTGTTGGTATCATCATTGGCAAGATGAATGCAGACAGCAATGAATCAACCTCAGATAGAGAAGACCATACGTTAGCATCCTAACATTAGCACACTAATGTACATTTAAAGATTCTAATTGAACCTATATGCAAAATGTTTTCCTACTAAATAGAAAACCTTACTTTTTGGAGGAGCTGAGGCATTTGGATTTGACAGCATTTCCTTTTTCAATAATATGCTTATTTTATGTGTTCTGTTTTCTTTCAGTCACTCCAGGGGTTTCTGAAACAAATAAAAAGATATGTTATATTGTTTGATTGATTCCCTGTAGTTAAGGGATATATTGAGAAAACAGACCAATTTTTTTCACTGAGCTTGTAGAATAAATTTCACTTTGATCTTTATATTCCTGCTGTGGCTACACATCTCTTTTGAGAATTTAACACTGATTAATCTCATTTACAGGATCCCATAGTGGTACTCAGGTACAAATTCAGAAATTTTTTCATTATGGAAGAAATTGCACCATAGCTTTTCGTTTCTAAATTTGTCCCTTCCCATTGCCCCCAAATGCCCCAGTAAAACTTGGGGGGTGTTTCCCCCATTTCAGACTTGATATCTGTGTGTAAAAATTCAATATTTTAAGAAAAAAAAATGTGATTTTTAGAACAGTACATATTTGTCAGTTATGACTAAAAATTTCACTGAAAATATTTAAAACAATTTTTAATCAGGAGATTTTATGGTCCCTAGTAAAAGAGTTTCAGATTCAGTGGAGGTCATTTAGCTGGCATGTAGCCACTCATGAAACATAATAAGTGAGAAACCTACCACAGCTATTAAGCATTGCTGGAGCATATGCTGGGTACATGAACAATTCATCAAAATCTGATTATTTATTTTTTAGCAGACCTACCATTCATTAAAATAGGGTTGAATCTAAAACCTGAAGAGGTCACTGGGAGACCTTATGCCAAGTTCTACCAAAGATGGACCTTAACCAATTCTCCCATTCCACCTTTTCCTCATCTTAATTTTTCCTGTATCCTCTCAACTCCAGTGTTATCATTTTCCTAAAGCCCTAAGTTTACTGTGAGGCACAAAAGAAAAATGGATGAGAGAAGGAAATCTCCTTTTTTAATCCCATTCTTGGATCTTCTGGGGCATTTCATCATTCTTCTGTCTGCCACTCAGGGACTATGTTCAAAGTCTGCTTCACGCAGCAGCCAGCACAGTGCTGATATTTAGTAAATGATCACTAATGACAGAAGCAACAGCGTGGAGGCAAATATGTTTTGTGAGGCCTGGGAAATTAGCAGAGCAATCAGCCTCCAGCCAGGGTGAGGGAGGAGAGGGAAGTAGACAGCAAATAATCGCTCTGAGCCCAGGAGCCGGTCACAGAGTCTGGACAAGCTGGCCAAGTCAGCTGAGGTCAGCCAAGCCACTGAGGAGTCTTCATAAATGCAGAGCAATTTGGGACATTTGATGATCACAGAAATAAGGAATTCATTGAGGCAGCTCAGAATCATGTGTAGCTAAAACATTTGTTACAGGACTATGAACAGATGGGGGAGGGTGGTGGGAGTCTTTCTTTTGACTGAATCAATAGGACCAGTTGAGCTTCCTCATCAATCTTGATAAGAAAACTGTGAGGATACTTAGTGTCAGAAGTGCTTTATTGGAGTTTTCATTAAAGGCTCCATGTGGGAATGGGTACCCAGCTGCTGCCACATGCAGCCTGTGCAGCACATGCCCCATCTCCCTCTAAGAAGCATGATTGAGACGACCTCTCTGAGTCAGGATGTACACAGGATATGTCAGCACGTTCAGCTAAAATGAAACATACAGCCAGACAAAATAAAACCATGGCCATCTAAGATAAAACAAAGCCCATGTACGATGACCCTGAGGGGTAAGCCAGAACCAGACATAATGATCAATACTGTAAGAGTTATGATTAAGTTTCCATCTCAAGGAAAGAACCACCATGAATTCCCTGGCAGAGTCTTGTTCTTTGATTAATAATCTGCAAATGCCTATACATGCTGAAGGAAGGCTGAGTTATGATAGGCTGTGAACTGCAACCTCCAGTTTGGCTGCAAAAGTCCTTGTGTGACTCTGCTTGGAGAGTCTCATCACTGACAGGGCCATTTGCCTCACAGTTTCCCTGAAAGGTGGGTAAAAATTGTCCCCTTTTACCTTTGGATAAAGGGGGCTCATGGCAAAGGAAGTGGTTTGCACTGAGGCCACCAGGAAGGAGGGCAAGGAATGAGCCCAGCCTCCAGCCCCTGCCCATTCCTTCCTTCCTTCTTCCTTCCTTCCTTCCTTCCTTCCTTCCTTCCTTCCTTCCTTCCGCCTTCCGACCTTCCTTCCTTCCGACCCTTCCGACCCTTCCGACCCTTCCTTCCGACCCTTCTTCCTTCCTTCCGACCCTTCCTTCCTTCCTTCCTTCCGACCCTTCCTTCCTTCCGACCCTTCCTTCCTTCCGACCCTTCCTTCCGACCCTTCCTTCCTTCCGACACTTCCTGCCTGCCTCTGCCTGCCTGCCTCCTCCCCTCCCTCCCTCCTCCCTCTCCTTCCTGCCTCTCCTTCCCTCTAGGTCCTTGTTCAGAGCTCTCCACTGTGCTGGGGGAGCCCCTGGCACTAAATTGATTTCAGAAGACTGATGATGGAGGGCAACCCATGACCCTCAGCTATTTCTTTCCTCAAGGCTACATCTTGAAGATGATGTAGTACCTGGGAAGAGCCTGGTTAATTCATTGACTTGAGGGTACAATCACTTACCAATGAATCTCCAACTAACTACAGCAAACTTATTTACAAGCCTGGGAAAAAAAATGTGTTGTGTAGCAATTTGCTATACAGTCTGACCAGGAGCAACACGTCATGATTGATCTCTGCGTGCGTTTTCCTCCCCTTCCATTTAGACAGTGAGAGTTCTCTGCAGGAAAAACATACAAACTGCCACTGTCAATGAGTGTGTGTTCCCTCTCAGACAGTGAAAAGAACTAGGTGTGCATCTCCTTTTATCTGTGAAGAGAGTTGTGAACTTAATTCAATCTTATCCCCATTCGTCGTGTTCAACATTTAGCCCCCAAATGTGACTGAGATTCTGGAAATAAAGTACTTGGGAGACAGCAAAAACAGACCCCTTAGTGATATCTGTATAGTAGAATATTTCTTCCCATCCATATGCAAATCTAACCTTTTTGATATTTCAACCCTATAAACCCTAAGACAGGATTTCAATAGAAAATGTTTACTAAAGGCTTTCTCCTTTATAATCTATTGATTTTAATATCCTTACTATTCCTGTTGAATGTCAGTTTTACCCTGAAGACTCCCATTGCAAACTTGAACACATTTAATTATTTATACCATTTGAAATATTAGTGCTGAGAAATCCTTAAAAGTTTTTGGTTCTGTAATGGTGTTCTCTAAAGTTGGATTTTCTTTTGTGAATAGCACAAGTAATTTGATATAGTAATCAAGGACAGATGAATACTTCAGACAACACAATGCAGTTTTAATAGTAATGACATCTATTTTTCATCTTTCCAGACTCCTTGTATATGTTAAAATACAGCTCATTAAATACTGTAGGATCTCTCAGTGAACAATTTAGCATTATGTTTTCTTTCTTCAGCCAGCTGCCTGAGCAAGAAACTTGTTTCCATCAGAGGCAGAGGGCATTTAGGCAATGTTCAAGATTTGAGTGCAACCTAGGGCAGATTAGCCCCTGGATGGGGGTCAAGCAGTCTTCTTTGCCTTACTTGTGTCACTCACTGTATTCACAAGACTGACATTTGTCTCTGAGACAGTAATTTTTTTTGTACAGAAGAATGTATGTGAGGACCTGTGAAACGATTTTGATAGCAGACAAATCAAAGCAGGTGATTTAAAAAAAAACTCAGCACAGCACCTTGAAGGTCAGTTCTTCCCTGACTTGTGTGTTTTACTCCTAACATCCACCCAAAGCCAGAGTGATGGAGCTCACCCAGCCTGGTCAGGGTATGAGCTTGAGCTCCCATCCCTGCCAGCTGAGCCTTGTCTGGAACATCTAAGATTCAGGAGTTCTTCCACTGGCTTCAGTGGTGGTTTATACCAGACCCCAGTGTTCCAAGGGGGTTAAACCCCTAGGCATAAGTCCCTCCTAGGTTCAGCACTCAAGAAACATTTGAGCATTTATTCTCCCATGTATATTGGAACAATTTTTCATGTTTCTGACTTTTTATTTTCTTCACCCCTGTCCCCCTACCCCAAGCTGCAATTTCTATGCCGTTACATGATCAGAGCAATTGCATGCACTTCTATTAATGGCACTGAATTTCTCTTTCACAAGGTAAGTTTCTACTCTTATTTTTCCCTCATCTTGGGAAATTTTCCCTTTTTCTTCTACCAACCTGATAGCTGTTCAGAAGCTGCCAAGATGTATTTGGCTCTTGTATTTACTCCAGATGGAGACGTTTATTTTCACTCATACCTGGCAGCAGGAACTGTGGTATCACCAAACAACTTTTCTCTGAGATTGTTTTGATAGAAGTACCGTTCCTTTTGCATATGGTTTTAAGTTACCTCTGATGGCAGATTATATAGACTAGCCTGGATCCTAAAAGTTCAACAAGAATTTTTGTGACCAGCTGCCCTCACTCACAATAGCCAAAAATGGTTGGATTTTTCTGGTTTATAACCCCTCAAGAATAACCATCTGGATATGTATCTTTTAGTAGTCTAGGGTTATTATTTAAAAGTAAAGCTAGAAAATATCTGGAATGAAATCTGTGGTTCTAAACTGAGTGGGGTAAATGTAACCACTGTTTTCTCCACCATATCTCTCTTGTGTGCATTAAATATGTCTGTAACTAGTTAAGGTTTCCTAAGAAGCATTGAGAACCAGTCTAAAGGCTCTAAATAGGCAGAAATGCTGTCACTGATTTCATTTCACAGAACTAAGTCAAGTCAAGTAGCTGCTCTGTGTGTGCTAGAGGAAATGCAGGGTGCTGCATGGATGGGTATAGGTGAGGAACCCAATGCTGCACCCAGCTCTGCCACTGAGCCAACTTACAGGGCCAGAGTATTCAAAGCTCTGAAATTAATGCTGTGCTACAAGGAACAATCTTCAGGGTATCAACTCTTACAGGGCTGGGCCATACTCCTCTTCCTTATTTTTCTCTATCTGAAAAAGTAAACTGCTCCTTTTCCTCCTTTCCATTTTACTTTGGAATAACCATTTGGAAATTTAGGGCAATATGATATCCTGGCAATGACCTCTCAGATTAGACACCCTCTCTGATTGTTTTTTCTAGCATCCTACATGTATTCATCTTTGTTGCTCCTTTGCTTCCATTAGTTTCACTGGCATCCTTTTAGGCAATGGAATCAAGACAAAATAATGTTCGCCTGAATTATGTTAGCTAAGAGGCTTCATATTTAATGGATTTGCTGTTCTTTAATGTCCCAGGTCATTCCTTGAGATCAGCAAATGCTGAATTTCTTATTGCCCTTAAATGTTATCTGAAGTCATGTCATTATTTCGCATTTAGTGAGTCTCTTTGCTCTCTGGCTTTGGAACCTACTGCCAAATGAAGTAAAGAAAGCTCTGACTGTGGGGAATTTCTAAATCCAAAGTTAAAAGTTATTTGTTCTGTTTAGCATTTTTAAAATTATTCTTTTAGGAATTGTATGTGCCTCTGAGCTAATTAACTCTTAATGAGCACAAAATGCCCTGGGATGCAGATTTGGAGGGTACACTAGAAATGCAGACATGGACTGGACTGCAGTACTGCAGCAGATGAAATTTATGATTTGATTCTTTTTTTAAATGATGGTGCAGATATTTTTATTGAGATACTCTTCCCCCCCCCCCCATCTTTCTAGTCTAAATAAAGCTGATCAGATTTTCAGTCCACCATATGGGGCCCAGTTATATCAGTTCTGCAAATATGCTTTAGTTTTCCATTATGGATGAAGTCACTCTTCAGCAGGGAAAACAAGTTGAGAAACAAACTTTCATATTATGAAAGACAGGCAGTGTTCCAGCACTGAGCACTTAATCAGAGCATCAGGAAATCAGAACACCTGGCTGTGCCCAGCTCTGTGCTATTCCCCTGGACCAGTCCCTCACCCTTTTAGTGCCTTCACTCATTCATCTGTAAAGCGACTATAATTGCATTTATATCACAAGGGTGCCTTCGTGCTTGACAAATGAGAATTGACCCAAAATTCATCCTTCAGAAGCACTGTATGAGCAGTACCTCACTCACATAGTGATTGTGGACAATTAGATTAGAAGAGGTATAAATGCAGTGAAAGTGAAATTCCATTTAGGAACTGTCAAACTGTTCTTGATAATTTTTCTTAGTTTTCATCTAATTCTAGTGTGGAATTTTGCATGCATCTCCCAGAAAGGCTTTATATGCCTCTTCTGCAACAAGACAGCATATTTTATTGCATGTTATATTAAACTGTATTTTGGGTGAATGGTTTGTTCCCAGAACAGTACCTTGGAAATCTAGGTTTAGAGAAACAAGGAAAAATTATTGTGTCAAAGAAATCCTATCCTCTATGTATTTGAGAAAATTGCGATCACTTACAAGGATTGTACACAGAAAAAAATACTCCTTGTTTTATGAAAAGGGGTTTGCCTAAGTGTTGTTATGTTTTATTTAATTAGATTTTCTTATACTTGCCATAATAATGTTTTAAAATTAAGCTGAATTTTCACAACAAACTGTAGAAACATATGGTGTACAGCCTGCAGAGGCACTTAATGGCAGCAGCATTAATGATATTTGTGAGTTAGAACCTGCTTTCCTCTGAAAAATAGCTGTGTGTTCTCCCAGTTTAAAACACTGTTTTACATCAGCCTTTTTTCATCATCATTAACAGTTTGGGGAGGAAAACAATGAATATGATCTTCTTAAATACATATCCTTATTTCCATATGGCTGTGGATATTTTAGGATGAGGAAAGTTGTGTATCAGACTCAGGCTCTCCCCGATGTGTGCCATGAACACACTTAATGAAGCCAAGTGAATTAAACGGGGCCTGTTTTACCAGGCCCTCCCCCAGGTAGCATATCCCAACACTAGAAGAAAAAAATGGAATTGTTTGGTTGAGCCTCTTTTCTCAACAAAAGCACAATGACTTGGGGCTAGCCAGATTTCAGGATGCCAGGAGGTCTCTGTCAGCACCCCAGAGTAAGCTCCAACTCCCAGAAACTGCTTCCAGAAGGACTTGTAGTTACAGCTTGGTTCTCTACAAGACATCATATGTCTGGGAAAAAAATCCTTTGGATGTTACTTTTTAATGTTCAGACTTGCAAAGCACTTTAAGAACAACTCATGCTCACAAAAAGTGTTCCACCGACTTATCTCTAATGTATGCTTGAGAGGCTCAGTGCAAAACATAGTGCAGAGATTAAGTAAATGAAAAGATACCAAACATTGCAGTAGGGAATCATTCCAAATTGTGGTGTTCTCAGGGGCACCAGAGCTGGTTTAGGTTCATGCTCATCCATGCAGAGTCTAGAGAAATCACTTTTTAGACCTTTTTAACCTACTTTGTTTTAGTAACCAGCTTCCCAAGACTCTCCCTTTGCTCTCCAGTGCCCAGTCCATGGAAGAATTTGACCTTTCAAAACAATACCATGTTCAGGAGGAGACATGGCAGACCAGTCCCTCCCAGTCTGCTGCACACCCATGAACCGCAAGCAGCATCTTTGGTAGGATATGCAAGCAGAAGTTCCCCACTGCCCCAGTGCCTGTCAAGGTAGAAGCAGGACAGATCATGATGCTCCTCTGACAGATTCCTGAGCTGATTGCTTTGCCTTAGTAGCTGTGAGTCATTAAAAACTCGTTTGAATGCAGAAATAGGTTGTTTTTACCAATAAATCTGGCCTCAACTCAGCTCTCAATCTTCAGTGGGCTAGTGGAAATTTTCAGTGGGCTCACAGAAATAAGTGGTCGACCTGTTTAGCTTACTATAGTAAAGTGCTTTGAGTTTCTGTGAACTGGTGCTGAACCAATGTTTTAAGAGAATGGAAAAAGGTTCAGCTTCTAAATCTTCTCCCTTTACCCCCAGTCCTAGTCAATATGGGTCTCTCAGCTTTCATGCAGTTAATTTTGCCATTTCTGAGGATGACGTAGGAAGTTGAAGGAGGGATACTCGTTTTTTCTTTGCTCAGATAAGTGGTGTTTAATTCTAAAGTGGACCTCACAGTAGCTGACATCAGGTGATTAATCTTCAGAAATGCCCAGGTTCCTCAATCAAAGAAGTGAAAAAATTCTTTCTGACTGTCTCTTTCAGGATTTTGCTGACTCCATATACCAAATGGTTGCACAGAAGTTCCAGGAACTGACAGACAATTTCACTTCCATGCATGCACGCCACAAAACTCTTGCAGGCATTGTGATGACCAAAGGTAAGATATTCTCTCATTTATTTTCCTCTGGCGTTTTTCATGACTCAGTAATACATTATTTACCTGGTTCACAATACTGAAAGATGACTTTACTCCCATATATAAAAATTAATAGTAATGCAGTGAAAAGAAGCATTAAATATTTACACCTCAAGTAAGTTCACACAAAAAATATTGGCAACAGAGTTGAAGATTTTTTCATAAGTATTTTGCTACATTTCTTTGTTTACAGGAAAAAATGCAGCCCTCTCTGATTTTTCATTTCCTTATGGATGGAGGAGAGAGTTAGTTTTCAATATAAGTAGTATTATTTATTAATTACTTCCTTAGGTCTGGAAACACCAAGTTCTTGTTGTACAAGAATACCATAAACAATGTTTCAGACTGGCAACAGAAAAAAAAATGTGCTTTCCAGTCAAAAGAAACAAACCCAGACTATGTGTAATTTTAGTTCTGCTCTTCTCTAGCAATGGGAAATACTTACACTTACCAGCAGGGCCAAAATTTGGTATTCACTCCTGTTAAGACTTAACTGATTGACACATACTACATGGAAATCTTTAGTGCTTTGATGAAGCAGTTTCATAGATGGTCTTTCTTTGCAAGCACCCCTCAGCTGGGGCACCTCAGTATTTATGAGGATGTCAGCAGTGGAGATGCTTCCATAAACTTCATTCTCACTCTGACACATGGAGCAGTGGGTCCAGTACAGAAACAGGAGGATAAACTCGGAAAGGCATATATAATTCATCCAGGCTTGTCTCACTCCTTCCTTTAAACAATTACATTAGCTAGATTCAATAGGGACAGTTGTGAATATTGCAAGACAGCAGGTTGGAGACAGGATTTTCTGATGGATCTTTTCCAACAGAGCCTAAATGCAGATAAGATTTCTGTGCTGAGCATCTTCCTTCTGATGTGAAAAGAATAAGTAATCATATTCAGTATGACGGAAAATAAAGAGGAAGCATGATTGACTTTGGGATGTGAAAGATGCACAGTAGACCCAGCAGACCAGCTGCCTTGTCATTGTCAGATTTCTTGACTGCAGCTTTCATCAGATTTAAACAAAGTGCTATAGTTTATTTAGAGGAGCTCTTTCTAAGCAGAACCACAAGGAAGAATGTTTCAATATACTTTTTATAAGAAACTAAGCTACGGGAGCCAAGAACTGTTGCTTTAACCACATTTAAGGGGAGAGCACATGGGAGGTTACACTTACTCTGTGTGAGAATTGTGAGAAATGCCTGTAGGAATTTCATCCCATTCTACTTTGCCAAGGAACTGCTACATTCTTTAGCCCAGGTCTAGACCAGCATCATAAAGCATGATTGGGCCACTTCAGCCTTATTTCTGCATGTCCAAAGAAGCAGATTAAAGCCCCACAATACATGAGAAGAATGATCCCTGGAAGGAAATCACGGGTACTGAGTGCATGCAGTACTAGGGGAAGAAAAGGGCACTTCCAGACTTTATTAGCCTTTCTGGGCAGTTGGGGCTGTCTATATCTCTTGTTTAGGGAAGGGCTGAAAGTAACCCTATGCTGTTTGTTTCTTTTGGTGGGTCCCATGTACCCACCAAAAGAAACAAAATCCAGTGGGATTTTACAAATTTGTGTTTCGTATTTCATCTTAGTCAGCATTAAGACAAAGTATATTTTTTCTTATGTTCACAAACTATTTCCCTCAATGCCTCTTTTTCAATTCTGAATTCCTTCTCAGGAATAAATTCAATCTGTCAGCCATCCAATTTGCCAATATCTCACTGGTTTTGTGGAACCCAAAAAAGAAACTTGCAGATATAAGGTGATTCACAGAAGATGCAAAGCTAGAAACAGCCTTATCTTAGTATATTCTCCAGGAAGATTTGAGTTGTTTCCAGCACAGGAATCTCAGCCAACCAAGGCAAGATGAATCATCTGCCATTTGTGTCATTATTTTCTCTACTCAAGTTGTAGATTTGTGGTCACTTCTTCACCATCATTCCCAGAAGTAGCAAGGACCTTGACACATGCTTTTCAAAGACAGCACAGGCAGTTTTTCCACATCAAGCACTCAAATGAGTACCAATTCCCTGTGTTTAAAAAAAAAAAAAATTGGTAGAAACTGTCTTAGATCTCTGCAAACAATTTACTAATGACATCAACAAAAGCAAATCTGGAAATGTCTTGTTGGATTCGGTACCATAAGTGACAAAAACTGATTTGTTTTTACCTTCATTTCAATTTAATGTCATCCTGACTAGAAGCAGATTTATCTGTGCTTGTACGGTTTTCAGGCAAAGCTGGTAAAAAGCACTATGGGATTCTGTGATAACTGCTGTTAAGATAATGCAAGATCTCTACAGACAAAAAAGAAGTGTGCTAGATTGGTTTTCTTTTTTTGAACTCTGACATTTTTTTCTGTCATTTCAATTTCCCAGGGAAACCAAAGAGAGTTACATTTGGCCACTGTAATTGACTTATGCTGTAGCACCCGGGGCAAATTCCAGTGTGTAAGAAAGAAACAAAATGTGGAAAATTATGTTATTGACTGACTGAGAATGTTCTGCAGTAATAAATTTCTAGTCAGTGAAACAGGCAGTCCAAAGCATTTAGAAATGCTTTGCTCTGAATTGTGATGACAATTAAAATCTCCTTTTTTTTTTTTTGTGAAAGTAAGTTTTCAAAACTTTTTATTAGCAGACGTCTAGATAATCTCGAAAATATTTGCCTAAGTGGGAGCAATTTACCACACTAGATACTAGCTGATGTGATCTTATCTGATGCAATGTAATAATTGAATATAATAGCAACTAAAAACTTACATAACTAAAGGTTTTGAACTAAAGGTTTCAAAAGATTAAAGAGTTTAAGTCAATTATTCCAGAGTTATAATGTATAATGTTTTGAATGCATTTGGATCTGCCAGTCCTCTAACATATTCTAATATTGTTGAAACACATTCAGAGAGATTGTTCTATCAAAAATTGTTGGATCAATTCTAATAAAAATTGTTTAATGAGTAACACAGTGCATTCAAATCTTCCACATACAGCAAGCTGTAATCCAGAGACTGTCTTCAAGCAGAACGAAAAGTTATTGTGGTGTAATATTTATATGAGGACCTGTGCTTTACTGCACATTGACTCTCCACAGTAGATATGCTGATTTCTCTGAAGATATGATGAATTCACACATTGTAAATTAAGAACATCTGTTCACCTGTGGAAAAGACATTCTGGATAACACCATGTCAAACACAAACCATCAGCTCAGAACTTGCATCGTGTGATGCAAGGAATTAACTTCCCTCATCATGTTTCGCATTAGTGTCTAAAACACGGTTGATATCATCAACATTTTGGCTATTGCTGGACCGTACTTGCAAAGTGTCAGGACTTTCTCTCTTTTCTCCTATCCCTATCCCCAACAAGTAAGCTGGAGGTGATCAAGAGGCTGAGAAGGGACATAGCCAGGACTGGTGTCCTTAGCTGATGGAGGGGGTATTCCTTGCCGTAGGACACTGTGCTCAGCAGTAAAATTTTGGGGAGAGGGGAAGGGGGAGATAATTTGGTTTATGGCATTTGTCTTGCCAAACAACTATGAACTATCATTATATGAATCCATTAGTCTTGCCTTCCTTCTGTTTCTTCCCAGTCCCACTGGAGAGTGGAATGAACGAGAGGCTGTGTGGGTGTTTGGCTCTTGGCCAGGATCAACCAATATTTCATTTCCACAGCAGCTGTTTCATGCTGTTTCTTGTTGTCAGGGAAAGATGACCCACCAGCTCCCCATCCTTTGTCTCTCAGGTGCAATTTGGATGTCTTACTTTGACTCACTGGCCTGCTGTATCTTTCTATTGAAAAGTTTTTAGGGAGAAGTAGTTTTCAATATTGTTGTTGTTATTGTTATGTCAATTGATACATTTGAAAAGATGAAGGGCAAGCAAGCTGTTACTTTCCAACACAGGGCAACAAATGCAAAACAAGAGCACTGTCACATACCTCCAGGCCAGATGCCCAGAGCCACAGATTGTGGGGTGACAGGAGGAGCCCCTGTGGTCCTGCCATGCAGGAAGGGCAGCCTCCTTTACTGCACACAGGGCTTTGAGGGGACAGTGGGGCACTGCTGCCTGTCCCCCAGAGCTGGCAGGTAGGAAGTCCCAAGGCAGGGCAGAGCAGGGTGGGAGGTGTGAGCCTCCCACCGAGCGCTGGAATCTAGGAGCTGGTGACATTCACACTGGTTTTTGGCACCACAGAGAGTTCGGCCTTTGCTCCACCTGAAATCACCAGGCACAGTAAAGAATTCCTGTCACTCAGTAAAGAGATAGTCTATTATTGCTGAGGTGCTCTTTGCCAAAAAAAAAAAAACAAAAAAAAAACCCCAAAAAAACCCAAATAACCTCTCATAATCATTAGGTCATTAGGGACAAAATGAAACTGCTTTTTAAACACAATTTTCCCATTTGTGTTTGACAAATCTTAGCAGTTTAAATACTGGTAAGAACTTTTTGTAATACTTTCTGTTAAAAATTAAGCATTAAGAAAGTTCAGTCCTTTTCATGGCAGTGTAACATTCATAGAAAAAGATTATGAGTTGATTTATCACTTCAATTTTCTCTCTTTTATATATATATATATATATATATATATATATATATATTTAAGGCTGACAATCATTTTGATGTTAAAAGCAAATTATGAGGTCTTCTCAGTTATCTTGTGTGAAATAAAGATGAACTGGACAAAAGAGCCCTAAATAGAAATTTCATGCTGTGATAAAAGATGGGAAATTATCATCCATATCTCATGGAATGGATCTTAATCATTGCTAAGTGGAATTACAGAAAAAACTAAAGTTGACAATATGTCTCCATGGATCTTTACAGTCATATTAAGATTCACAAAGCCTGACATTTAAGTACAATCAGAAATACTGCTGTCCAATTGATTTCTAATCCTTAGTATGAGTAGGAAAGTTGCAAAGCAGTAGAATATAGTGGAACATTCAGGCCCTGTGTAGAGTATCAATCTGCTCCATCCCATGCTGCACTCAAGTAGCCAAACCAGTTAGAGAAAATGTGAATGATTTACAGATTAGTGTCCAGAGCAGATTCCTTCAGGAAGAGAGGCACAGGAGTAATTTAGGCTCCCAGATCCCATTTGCATCATTAGATGGATGCTAAAAGCCTGGTCCCAGTGAGATTCAGTGTTTCAAAGAGAATTGAAACTTCTGAAATCAAAATTGGGTGCCCAAACTGCTGACATGCTTTTGAAGATCTCAGAAGGTCTCTTCATCTACTGCTGGCATTCTTGTAAACATTATTGACTTCTTACATATGCTAAGGTAGACACTAGACGAGTTTTCCTCAAAATATTTTAAAATAGGTAAATAGTTATGTACTTAGGAGCCATATATGTCACTCTTTCTCAGAAATCAGTTTTCCTCTGCTTATAAACCCTAAACAAAAAATCTCCAGAATCTCTCTAAATAGTTTTCAACCCCATAAAGACTATCCCTTTTCCACAGCTACAGCTCTATTCCCGGATAAGAAGAGGACACAACACCCCTCTCATATCAGCAGTTTTAGGCACTTCCACAGGAAAATGACCCAAATGGAAAGGGAATTGAGTCCCTCATTTTTCACCAGCTGAAGCAGCTGTAGGTGTCTTCAGGACATCTACTGCTCCCCACTGTTCCCACTGGTTACTCTGGTCCCATCTCCTCTCAGATGCTGGGCCTTTTACCTCCCTGAACATCTCTGGATTTAGTTTTCCATTCCTGCTGTTCAAAGTATTTTTCTGACTGAAACACCTCTCAAAATACGGATGCAGACAAATCCCTGGCTCTGTGACACATATAATTGCATTGGGCACAAGGATGGGTATAATAATTAGCATAAAACATGGAAATTAAAAATAGGCACTTCTGTTTCCTTAGTGTGTCAAGCAAGGAGTTGGCAAGGTCAGACTTTCATTCTGCTCTGTGGTAAGGCAAACTGGAAGCTGTCCCAATGTCAATACCAAGAGTGCATCTCACCCTTAAAAAGAAACTTGTTTTGTGAATAAAGGCCTGGCATCCATTGCTTTCACTTTACCAACCTAGTAAAACACATAGGAAGGTGTTTTTAGATGCAAGTACACCAAAGATTTTAAAAATAATAATAGAATTAAAAAAAAAAAATATCCCACATAAAGTTCCTCCTGCACTTAACTGCCAAAATTCATATTCAGGATTTCATTCTTTCTCACTGCAATTTAGAATCTTACTGGCATCTAAAACTGTCAATTTATTTAACACTCAGATATCAGTGGCACAACATTTATTAGAGAAACACAGATATCTGCAGTCAGGACATGGCAGGAAAGTGCAGTTTAAAATTAAAAATTATGTGCAAGCTCTCTTCCTGAGGAGAAAAACAGTATTTAAATTCACATGAAAGGGAAAAAACTCTCAAATAACTTTGATTCTGCCACTATGAATTTAGATTTTTTTTAAAAATCCTCAAGGATGTGGCATGGGGTGAAGCATGCAGCGACCCGGGCTGAGTGACCCTCCTCCCTCTCTGAATTTACAAAGCCCACATTGAGGAAAGGAAGGGAGGTAAAGGGCACTGGTGCTCACAAACACAGCACTTTCTCCTTCCACACTCCTCAGAAGCAAAGCTGATGGGATTTCATCCTTTTGGTCCACTGAGGGGAGGGAAGAAATGGACCATAGAAATTAGAACTAGGAGATACCACTACGTCATCCAGTCCATTTCCCTGCAAGCATAAGATTGTTCCCAAGTTCTCTTTCCAGTCTAGATTTAAATTATTCAATTAACAATGGGGCTTTCAACAGTACTTTGGGAGACCATTTGAGCCTAATGGATCTCATTGTTAATAATTTTCACCAGTTATTCAGCCTGACTTTTATTTTCTTTGATGTCATCTCAGGACCTCAGTTCTGCTGCTCTAAATTTAGTGCCCACTTCTCTCCTTGGGGTTTGTACCTTGCATATACTCAGAAACATGCACACCATGTTCACAGTTTGCATATTCAATTTTTGTACTCTCTCCTGCTGGGTTACTCTTTTCTGCAGTCCCCAGCAGTTTTGCCTTTGTTTTCTGATTCCCATCCACTTGGGCAACTGCCTCAACATTTCTTTTCTGCATTGGAAATCCACATTTTGAATGAGGTTTAATGGAAAGACCTGCACAAAAATATCTTGCAAAATGGATTAGCACAAGAATCCTCTCTCAGGCATCCCATGAAGTGATCAAACAGTACAAAATGGACTTGTGTCAGAAAGGGATTTTGTTTCAGAGGAACTGAATTTGGAACTTATTTACAAGTGCACTCCCCCACTGCTCCCCACCCCTGTGGGTTTGGGTAATATTTACTATGCCTGGCTGTGAAAGGAGAGCCACAGCCACTCTCAGACAATACCCTGGCTCTTGCTTCCAGCACAGAGGGGTCAGAGATCAGGGTAGAGAGGACTGTGTCTCTGTCCCTGCTCCTTCACTGATGAAGATGAAGAGCTCTGCAAAAAGTAGCTTTCCCTAGGCAGCACAGTCAGGGGAGGTTACTCAGCACATTAATAAGGGAAGAAAATACGAGGCTTTCAGAGGCTCCCTCTACACCCTCTCTTTCCACAGACATACATTATCTTCAGTTACACATAGCCCACATTTTGATGTAAGGAAGGGAAATCCCTTTGAAACTCCAGTGTTTCAAAGATTGTTCCATTTATACTCCTAAATATCTGTAACCTCACTGCTAGCCGCTTCTCTGTTCCTCTTATTTGCTAGCTGTGTATCTGCCTTTTGTTCAGACTCCTGTATTCCATTTCCTAAGCCCTCAACATGCTTCTTTCTTCCCATATTTTAGTCAGCTACTTCACATCAGCTGCTCCCATCCACCTCAGGGGTGTTCTTTGGGACATCCAGTGCAAGCCAGGGTGCTCACTGAAGTCCCAGGTTCTTGTTTGTCACTGAAATTACCACGATCACTACCACAGGTACAATAGAAAATGGAGAGAAAAAAAATGAGCTGCAGCAGTCTTTATGGCTGGCAGATAAATGCATACTGTGAATAGATATATGCATCCTATTAATCTTCCCTGCTGTACACTCTTATGGCTATACAGTTTTTATTTTTTTTTAATCATGAGTGTGGTTTTGATCTCCATGCAGTGCTGAGGACAGCAGAGCTCCCTGTATCAGAAGTGCCTAACCTGCCTCAAAACTGAAGAGCTAGATACTCTATGCCACATACCAGCCCCTCAATCCTCAGCTCCCTCCTTGCACATACATCTTGATTTCACTCCTCTTGAAGCCTCAGAATAGAGGGGGTTGTAGATGCATCACCAAGTTATGGGGGAAAAGGACTTATGAACCTGGGTAAACACACCCCTCACTTCTAACCATAGATCTACCCCTCACTGTAAGCACTAACATACAGGGGCAATGGTTTCAATTTCCAGAGAAATGTGTCCTTTTCCTGGTATTTTTTGAGGGGGAAGAGCTCTCTGCCTCTT
This sequence comes from Sitta carolinensis, assembly GCA_032173965.1. Lineage (NCBI taxonomy): Eukaryota > Metazoa > Chordata > Aves > Passeriformes > Sittidae > Sitta > Sitta carolinensis. The sequence goes on along the minus strand of CM063284.1, from coordinate 10,555,927 downwards.
TGGCAGTATTTTCTGTGGGACGCTGCCCACTCCTGGGGTAGCAGGAGCAGCCTGGAAGCACAATGCCCACAGAGCTCTGCACAGATTCAGGGATTTGCCTTGGGACAGTGGGGTGCAGGACTGTGCCCACAGCTCATCCCTGCAGGCAGCTTTTCCAGCATCACTGCCCTTTCATGTCTTGACTATCTCTTATTACAAAATTAAAGCCATTCTAAGAATGTGATAGGGCTGCCAGGGAAGAAGATAAGAGAAAATAATGCAGGACTTGTCAGTGCTATGTAACATCAAGAAATTTTTCTTCCCTAAACAAACCTGAAATGGAAACCTGAACTTATTCAGCTGTGAGTAGAGGGTATTAAAAATAAAAAACCAACCCTCCTCTGTGATCAGAGCTCAATTAAGCTGCCTTGAAAATTATTCCAAATACACTTTTTTTCAGATAACAATAGACAATCCTTTTGACTGATTTGTTAAAAAAAGGTAAAGAAAGAGCATAAAATTATTGCTTATCAGAGAGAGAAGCAGCACCATTTAAAATAACATGAAATTGTATCCCATGAATTATTCAGAAGGGCTGATGTTACACTATCATTATTTCTGGCTTTCCTTTTTACTGCATTGCATTTTGTGTAAGTTGTCTCCCATCCAATAAAAGAGGTGTGGATTTTCTTAATTAATCAAACCTGATTTTTCTGATTATTTCTTTCTAATTTAAAATTAATATATTTCGAGCAGTGAGCTGTCTTCACGGTGTCATGCTGAAAAAAAGATAGATTTCACTACCACTAGCAGGGTCTAAAACATGCAGTGCAATAGTCACTTGCATACTGACTGGTACTTCTCTACATGTTGTGCCAGCTGCTGAGAAACCAAAGTGTGATCCCAGTTGTATTCTGACATTAGCAGTTGTAAACTCCATGCTGTTCTGTGTGAATTAGGCTCACTGAATTTCACAGTTCTCTGATACACAGCCAGTGTGGTTCAGTTTGCTGATTGCAGGTACCAGTCTACGCCTCGCTCCAATACCTCATGAGCTTGATTTTCCTTTGCCAGCACAAAAACATGCAAGGCTACAAACTCATTCTTACAGAAGGTCCTAACGACTGTAGCCCACTAGAAGAGTAACTCTTTTAAAATCAGTGAAAGCATTGACTAGACTAGCCAGAACTCACTTGGTTTATTGATAGAGCTGTGTCTCCAAGCAGATGGGTGTAGGCATTTTGTGTTTATGGCCACAACTGACTTAAAAAGCCCTGCTCATTACTGTAGTCCATGTCAGCCAGTTCTCCACATCCAGCTCATCTGCTGAGCAAACCTTCATATTTTCGCTCTCTTACTCTCTTTTCTGTCAACATCTTTCTGAATCATTTCTGTTGCAAGCTCTGTGGCTGCAGGCCTGGTGTTTTGGGAGGTCACATAGGGAAGACAGCCCTCTTTGCTTTCTGTGTGTAATAGCTCAGCTCAAGGCAAAATGACCATCCTTGAATATACTAACATTGATACAATTATCCTAAATTGTTGTGGCAGAAAAAAGCTGAAAAAAATTATCTCGAAAAGTTTAAACATAAAGGAAAAAAATGTAAGGGCATGAGATTTTTTCTGCTTGCCCTCTTAAGATTTGGGGAATTTTGATCAGTATTTTGCTGCTTGGAAGATAAATCTTACTAAGAGCATCTCTACACAGTGTGGAAGGTTTACTTCTGGCTGTCTATAGGTCTTCAGAGTTCATGAAGAGAAGCTGGCAAAACTGAGATGTAATGTAGACTATGAAAAAGCAAATATCTAAACTAGGCCAGATGAATCACCTCCTAGGAAAATTCCTCTCCTTTGACTATAAAGAGCATCTACAGCAATTAGCTCAGCTACAGACACCTAAACTCTAGTTATGCAGAACAACTGAAATGAATCTCCCTGCTGGTGTCAGCAAACTGGAAATGGCTTATAATAAAACCCAGCTTCTTTTCAACAGCTCAGCTATGACATGAAAGTCTGAACTATAACTGAGAGACAGAAAATGAACATCAGGGGTTCGAGGTTCCCTGGCTGTGAGAGGAGTTCCTTACTCTAGATCCAGGATGGGCTCAGGCTTTCAGCAGAGCACCAGAAAGGATTGTTACCTCACTGGATCATTAGACTGAATCTGTGATAAAAGGCAATGTGCCATTTATGTGTAAGTTTTTGTTTTATAATGCAACTAATTAATTGACAGAATTTGTCAAGACAAAATGTAATGAATTCCCTCCCTGCTCTCTCAGCTGTCCTCAACAGCAGGGTGTTAGCCAGGATCCAGCCAGTATGCTGACACAGCTTCCCAATTTCCTTTCCCCTGCTCCATTTCCTTTTCAAATTGAAAACTATTAGAAGTCTTTAGGCAAATAATAGAAACCTAATGCAGGTGCCTGTTATAAATCGCTCACTAGTTACTTTTAACCTAATGCCTCCTCAAACATTATTTTGCAGAAGGCAGTGAGGGTAGGAAATGCCTCATGAACGCTGACAATTGGTGGGTCAGGAGTTAAGGTCATAATAATGTAGCCCATTTCTCCTTGTTTGTCAAGTAACCTGAATGCAGTTACATTCCTGGATCTTTCACCCGAGACTGACTCCCCTCAGTAAGAATGTGAGTCTTGTGGTGAGCAGTCTTTGTCCTGGGTCAAACCCTGCTGTACAACCCTAGGCAGGTTAGGTGCCATAAGGCTGGTGGTGCCAGTTACTGTTCATGCAGGATTCTGCCACTCACAAAGCCATAGCTTTCCTAGGCATGGCTTGAGGATGTGCACAGTCTGGATCTGCTACGTGTGTGAGGTTAAATTAATCAATGTTTATGGGGGAGCTTGACTTTCATAAATAGAAATGACTTGAGAAATTTGAAGTATTCTGCAAGCAAAATAAAATAGGAAGTAAACATTAATAACAAGAGTTAGTAATTACTGGTTTTAATGCAAAATAGACAAATGTACAGAAGTGCCTATTAATTCTGAATCACTGAACCAAATATCTAGGCTCCAGAGCTGTAAATGCTGCCTAAAATGCCAGTGTGATTAGTCAATGCTAAATCTGCCTTCATCAGCTAGGCATCACGTCTTGTTCTCAGAGAAAAATTCCTCCCATGTTCACTGGCAATAATATCAAACATTACACAGGGGAGAAACCTCCAACTCTGTGTATGTACCAAACAAGGCATGCAAGAGGACAATCTGTTAGCATGTATGCTCCTGAGCACAGCGGACAACTGTCAGGTTGTTGGAAGTATTTCTCATCATGCTGGGTGCCCTCACAGGCAGCATTGAACAGTTCTACGTTGGTCACAGATCACTTTCTCCATTTGGCTCCCCAGTGAGGTGTAAATATTTCAGAGCTAATGCATAAGTCATGTACACCTGGGTTTCCAAGTGCCAGAGCGGTGAGACATAACTCTTGGGTATTTCTGAGCGTAGAGGAGCACGGATTATTGTCTGACAACGCAAATGGAAAATACATGGAGATCTTCAATGTTTAACACTCAGACTGGTTCTGCAAATTCTTGGAAGCCGTTGCCTCCCAGCCCCAGGCAACATCTAAGTGCTGTTCTGCAAACACGTGCACCTTGCCAGGACTGGCAAACACCCCAGACTGTGTCTGCACATGGCTTCCTGCTGGGGCCCCGTATCACTGAAAGCCAACATATGGAGTTAATTCACCCAGACATGAGCACCCCAAGCCACTGGCTATGGCTGTGCAGGTGGACGTTGTGATAGCAAACATCAGAGGTATTCACATTATTGCTGTATCTGATAGGTGTTGGGTGTCTTTCTGATTCATTTGTGAATAAACTCAGACCTTACAGAAAATCCTGAGTGCATTCATCAGCTTACCCTCATCTGAGAGGAAAAAAAGAGCTAAGTTTATTTGTGGATAAAAATATTGGAAAAAATAAAAGACTGCACAGTATGTACTGGACTCATTGTGGGGGAGAGGAAGGTGTAGATCCCAGAGAGCAGAAGGGCTTACCCAGGTGGGTTGCTCTGTATTTTCAGAGCCTGGTGCTTTGACTAGGAGGTGAAGGGGGAGAGGAGGAGGCACACCAAGGGTGTGATAATGTTAGGAGAAGGAAGCTGTTGGTCTCACTGCTCTGAGAAGGAGTATTGACAGAGGTCCTCAGGGGCAGACAGAGAAGCTCATGGGTTTCTGTAGGAGGGAATTGCCTCTTGGCATACTGCTACTGTGCTGAGGTAAATACGGCTCTATCTACAGTGGTAAATAAAGAAAATAAAACAACAAAAAAAAAAAAAAGCTGATTCTTTTCTTTCTTTCCAACCAAGGAAAATATTACATACTGTTGAGGAAAATATACACTGCTTTTTGAGATGCTGAGTGGGACTCAGACACCTCAGTGGCAGGCAGGGGTCCATGAAATGTTTTATGTTAGTCCATGTGAAAGACACTGTTAACTAGATGGACACGTCACGATCTAAGATACCTATTATTTTTCTCATGAAAGTATTGACCCTAAAACAAAGCAATTTTAATGTACAGACTATAAGCACTTTTCTTTGTAGGGAACATGTAATTTTTCCATGTCAACTTTTTACCTAGTAATAAAACTGGAATAAACACATAAGGCTTTTTCTCCTCTCCATTTCTCCCATGTGTTCCCAGCTTCACTTCTTGGGTTTTCAAGATTTCCAGGTCTTTTTTGTCTCCCCAATAAATACTCCAGAACGCTTTTTTAGAGCCACATCTATAGTAACAAATAGAGGTTAAACTCTCGGCACAGGAATACAGTGATGTGTACTTTGTCACTAGTACCTGTAACAACTTTTTTATGAGACTCTCACAACCAGGGGCTCAGATGTGATTAACTGAATTTTTCACAATATTTACACCTCTCCTACAAATGCCACAATGCTGCAATGCCACATTACTACTAAACCTTTTATATAACTGATGTAGCTTTTGAATTGATATAGGCATGAAATAATTTTGATATCATTTGCAATTATATTCATTAAGCATGGCGACAGTGCTACGGCACATCATCCACTACTAGTCCCAGTGCTGTGTGGAGATTATGAAGGGCTGTTGATGTTATTTACTAACTGGGAAATCATTGGCAGCACCAGTCCTTTTGTTTGAAATATTATTTCCTTCTCCATTCAGCTCTTTTGTCAATTAACACCAATAGATTTTATAAGGGAACATGACCCCAAACATGCCTGGCCAAAAAAATCTCTTTGATATTTCAGTTTTTCTGCAATTCAATAGACCTCCTAAGAGGAAAAAAATACTTTTGCTGACTCTATAAAATTTTTCCTAAAGCTTTTCTAAAGTTAAAGTAATACCATAGAAATGGCCCACGGGAAGATTGTTTCCATTCCTCCTATGGGTATTTGCAGTCTAAGACCTGTCTGCATCACTGACTTGTCACTCTTTGAGGTCTTGGTTCAGTTGCCTAAACATGGGTATGTGTTTTCACTGATCCTCTTTATGGATTTCCATGTGAGATGTATGGGGAGTGTGCAGAAGCTCCTGGACTTCCCAGACAGCAGCCAATGTTAGTCAGGACATCAAGGTCATTTCAGGTGACACTACCTGGGCACAGCTACACAACACCAACACCCTGAGCTGCTGTGCTGTACTGCACAGGTGTGTGCCTACACACAGCCATTGTGTCTAACACAGCCCTACATGCAGAGGCTACTGTGCCACTTCTAGAGGAAGCAGCTATCAGGCAAAAAAAGTTCTTTTCCCAAGAGCTGCTCCCTTGTTCTTTGGTATTCAGAGAGATGAGTCCAAAGATGTGTTTTCCAAAAGATAATTTCATTTTGGGCTCAGTTCATTCTAAATTCTTCTTTGAAATTATCCACAGGGCTGAATGAGCTATGTTTTAGAGTGGAACCCAGGTTCTGTTGAAGTCTCTAAGCATTTTGCAACTGACTCCAAATAAATTAGGATTTATTCCTAGAAAGTGTCTTGTCTGGACCAAGTAAGGGACATCTTTCAGTCGCCATCACCATTATGTGGAGAGACAAGAGATGTACAGAACTGATCTCAATGGTAAATGCTCCGTCCCTGAGACCACACTGAAAAGAGCACTGATGTAGCTGCTCTTGGAGAAGCTAAAAGGAAACTGGACTGAAAGTCTATTGGGGTATTTTCTTCATGACTTTTAAAGAGCAGCCCCAGAAGCATTTCTTTCACTTTATTTAGTACTTAGAGTGCAACAGCAAGAAACCTAACATTACAGGGAGTATGTGTTCCCACCAGAAAATGTCTTCAGCAGCTCATAAAAACCTGGCCATTTATCAGCACTGCAGGAGATCTTTATTACCTCCCTACAGCATATGCTCTGCTATGATGTAGTTATTGATTTAACAAGTAAACTTCATGGTGAGCTTTTATCTTGGAATTAGCAGCAAGACTGAAATATAGACCTTATTATTCTAATAACACAGAGATGTGAGATTCCTGCATATTCCAAAGGCCGTATCATCACCTTAACAAGCATCCCATTAGGGCTGTCTGGCTGCCACATCAAAGCATGTGCTGCAACGACTTTAACAATCATGGTATCATACTCACCCCCAGCAATTTCACAGCACTTTTGTTTTTCTTCCTACAGGTTTGGACATCAGGCAAGCTCAGGTTATTGTGCTGTCATCGGGTACCAAATGTATAAATGGGGAATACATAAATGACCAAGGGCTTGCGGTCAACGACTGCCATGCAGAAATTGTGGCAAGAAGGGCATTTGTTCACTTCCTCTACTCACAGCTGGAGCTACACTTAAGGTAACTGAATTCTTGGATTTTGGGGGGCTGTTATATGGCCTGCAGTGGAACAGATCCATCCTCCAGACAACTGAACTATTTGTTTCTTTATGTCATTTTTTCTGAGTCTTTAGGTGGTGAAGGAACAATACACTGCACAAAAAAAATTGAGAGTTAGGTAGTCTAAAGTGTTGGGACATGAGCTGCTTTACTTCAGCTGATTCTCTTTCAGTAGCAATTAGATATGACTCATAAAGCTGGGCTTTATGAAGCCTGATGATTTTGTACAAATCTTTACGTGCAGGCTTATTAGCATCATTTACTGACCAGAGACTTGAAGGGAGTAATTTTGCTTAATGCAGCCATTTTCCTGTTTTTCTTGCTGCTGCTGAAAGATCTCAAAGAAGTGATTCATTGATCATTAATGTCTTCATTGACTTACTAGAGAACCAATGAGTGTTAACAGCACAGTAAACTTTGTGCCAAAGTGTAAGATGCTATCACTCGCTCCTTCTTTATGTTGTTTTAAAATATTATAACATGTAGAATCATTACAGTGGAATTACTGTTCCTGTCTTCAGCCAAATCCAACTTGTTACCATTTAAACGGTTAATGGGTCATACATGGCCTGGAAGATGGTAGTAAGTGGGGTACCTCAGAATGCTGCCTTTTCTCTGATCATGTCTATCAACAATGTAGAAGACTTTACGTAGTGCTAAGTTATAAGCTTTGCAGAGGACACCAAAATGTGGGAAGGAGCGGTCACCTATGCTTGAGGGCTGGTCTGTCATCCCAGCAGGCTGGAGGGCTGGACCAGCAGGAACTCCGACAGAAAACTTAGCAAGGACAAATGCAAAGTCCCACACCAGAAAGGAAAGAATGACCTTCCTCCTTTCCACCAAGAAGGAAAGAAATACAGGCTGGAGAGCAGCTCTGCTGAAAAGGGATGGGTTTGTAGGTAGGCAGGAAGCAGGACATTAGCTGGTGGTGTGCCTAACAGCAGAGAGGGGCAGCAGGATCTGGGAAGTATGAAGGGTCTGTCAAGGGACATAAGCATCCACCACTAATCAGCACTCATTACAGCACATCTGCAATATTACGTGCAGTTTTGGGTGCCCCAAAGGAGACATCAACCATCTGACCCAGGCTCAGGAGAGGCTGCCCAGAGTCTCAGAGGCCAGAGCACTTGGGCTGTGTGGAAGTGCTGACAGATGTGGACCTGGCCAGCCTGCAGGTGGGATGGCAGAGCCAGCAAAGCGTGTCAGCAACACAGTGGAGCTGACATCTTTACCAAGGTGTGCAGTGGGAAGGTGACACACTAGAGGCACACACTGAAACAAGAGAAGCTCAGTCTGAGTATGAGGACTAATTTTCCCCATGAGGATAGCCTAGCAGTGGGACAGGCCACTCAGAAGGGTTGTCAGTCTTGAGTCTTGAGCAGTCTCCCTCATGTCTTGGACATTTTCAAAATCTGAGTGCATAGAACCTTGAGCAATCTGTCAAACTACTTTGAGAAGGGGGTTGGGATAGAGATTTAAGGTCCTTACCAGCCTGAATTATCCTATGGTGTGAAAACTCAGCAGAAGTGAAGCTGAGGTGGCATTCATTGTATAGAAAGAACTAAGAAATTAAGGAAAACAAAGAAAAAACAAAGAAAAATCTATAGGCCATTCTTCTGCCCTCCATTCTTGAGTGCATACCCATGTGACTTTTTCTGAAGTGCAAAAACTTTCTTTGACTTCAGAAGGTTTTGCATCCGGACACAGACGCAAGGGTTAATCTAAGCAGGTTTGTGTGTAAGCACCTGTGATACTGTTGCACCTAAGCAACAAACGGGAATAATGGCAATTTTCACTTCAGGCTGGAGTTGAAGACAAGAGAGTATATTGAGTACATGGGTTTGGCTAACAAAGGGGGACAAGAGCATTGAAGGGTTTAATCAAAAACAATATTATCTCCATTTCATTCTGAATTGCTTTCAAGTTTACATTAAATTATTATGTTTTCAGCAGTGTAGCAGCCCTAGTACTTGCTTCATGCTATGGTCTCTTGGGAAACAAGTGCTAACACTGTATCTTAAACTATTGTATTGATCCACCTCCCTAACACGTTCAGTCATATTATTATTTTATTTGGATCAATGTTAACAGCCTTTTGTTATGAGAATCCTCAGTGCAGCAAGAGCTCTGTTCACAATAACTTCAAATCACTCTCTGTTCAGCCAAGACCAGGCACCACCACTTGCCTGACCAGCACACAACATAAAAATCTCAACCAAAGTTGTCAACGCTAAGCACCTTTGAATGACAGAGCTGGAGTTATTGTCAAATCAGATTCTGCTTCCTTAAAGTCCATGGGGAAGCAAAACTGTGTGTTGTGATATATTCCTCAATTTTTATATTTATTGCCACACACAGTTTTCTGCCATCATTAGTACCTTTGTCATATGGTGACAAAATGGGGGGGGGGGGGTCAAAATGACATTAAAAATGCATTTTCTGCACGTCAAAATCATATCTACTCATATTTCTCTGGAAAAAGAGAGACATCTCCTTTTCACAGAAAAAACACATAATGCTGCCACATACCTATAAGGACAGAGTTTTTAGGATAGACATGGTAACTCAGCTCCTCTGGGACTACCTGTACACCAGCTCCTCAGGCTTGGGGGAAAACACAAAGCTATTGTAATGCATTTGCATTAACCTAGCCCTAATTAAACTACTCTCCCAAGCCAGGAAACTGTTGTACAAAGTCATAAATTCACTGAAACCAAAAGGATGTTTTTCTTTTGAGAGCATCATTCTTGACTCAAATAACTTAAATTTTCCATCATTCACTATGGAACAGGCAAGTTTGTTCTGTGGAGTGTTTCCTATTTTCTACATACCTTCCTCCCACCAAGCCTACCTGCTGAGTGTGGTCTCTGCATCTTGATTTCAAACTTCAGGAACTTCCAGTGCAAGAAATATTTTTCTGTGTGATGCTGTCTTTGAAAAGGAACCTCTTTTCCAGAATTTACAAATACTACCATTGATCTCAGCAAAAACAGAATATACTTGGTTGAGTGTTGCATGGAGGCTTCTAAGAGCAAGGGCAAGCAGGTTGGAGAAAGCAAGGGCCAGGATATAAAACCAATGGCCAGGAGACAGGAATTCACTGAATTGAATTTACTTCTTGGCAGTCAGGTGTTACCCAGATGGGCATCTCTGAGGTAGAACTCAGCAGACCTGTTCAGGTATCTATTGGGTGTGAGATGAACTGCCATGTACTGGGGCAAAATTTTTCCATTTCTCTAAAGAAAAAATAGAGCAACTTCTTCACATATTTAAGCTGCAGAACAATTTCATCCACAAGCCAATGTTGCAGCAATATGTAAATTACCTTTTTTCCCCTTCTTATTGCTAAATGTGACTTCAGTCAGGTGTGACTTTCTTGACTTTCCTTGGGAAAGAGTTCCAGGATGGGAACTTTATCCTCTCTAAGAAGCAAGAGTGATAAATACTTCAAAAGGAAACTTTCTTTCAATTATTCACTGTCTAGAGCTTGAGTTAAATAAAAGCTAAAAGCACAACTAAAACCTGTCATCTTCTAACCAGTCTGATTAAAACCCTTAGCCCTCCCAGATTTCATTTTTATGACAACCATAATCCTCCAGACTTTCACGAAAGAGATGAGAACTAAGACGTAAATTTTCTGGTGTACAAAAGAAGGACAAGAAAGACCTTTTGAGAAGCTTTTTCTAGGAATCACCATCAAAAAAGCACACAAATATGGTAGTCTGATTCTCTTGCAATGGTGGTAGAAAAATTAACACCATTTCAGTGGCATTATTTATACCACCTGACCAACAGGGAAGAGGAGAAAATAAATCTCTTCTTTTTTAAACAAAAATAAAATTAATAGAGTATCCTTAAAATAAATCGGCACCATTGTAGCCTTGCTGCTGTAGTGCACCCTTCAGGTGCCAGGGAGATGATTTTACCAGAAGGAAAGCTCTTTCAGCAAGTCAGATGCAAGCCACTGTTCATTTTTTATGTAAAAAGCAAGGAATAGTCTTAATCCAGTCCAGCTGTTTTTTCCAGGAAAATCAGCTGCTGGTTACACATCTACTAAGCCTGCTGTTAATTTCTCTAGGATGCTCTCTTGTAGTCTTGTAGTGGTACTAGAAACTTTGTGTATATACATTTAGGTGCTAAAAACTGCCACGCTGCTTGTCAGACTTTGTTTCACCAAAAGGCTTCATATATATTAAACCATAAATATGTGCTTAAGCATCTTCTTGAAGCTCAAAACATAGGGCATGTGTTATGCTGAATAATGAACTTAAGCAAAAGATTAGAATTTAGCACTTTATTAAATATTCCTCTTGAATGAGCCTCAAATCCTAACTCCCACAGAAATGTGTAACAGGCAAAGGTTTATGACTGAATTCTGCTCTTTTAGCCACAGCCAGTACACAGAAATGACACTTTAATGCCATCCCCTGAAAGAATGGGATCTGTTGGCTCGCTGTGGGCTCCTCTCTCTATTGCTTTGTGCAGGTTGTGTATGGCTGTGCCAAGGACATTGTGAAGAACAGCTGGTGCAAAGTCATCTTCCCCCTCCCAGTTCAAAACACCTGTCCCAGAGGCAAGGCACGAGGGTACTGGTGTTGGAGTAGAGGTGACTTTGCAAAAGTGCATCTCATGCTTCACGTGGACCATTTTTACAAGATCCCTGGGTCCCCCTGGGCTTTGAAATACACCAGATATCCCATGCACAAGGAGCTTTACTAAGCCATGGCAGATGATGTTGCAACCCCAGCAACCCAACCCCAGTTTTGTTATGAATCCTATTCAGCCACAGTACAGGAATGAACCACATGTTTGAGTTCAGCTCCTAAAAAACCACCCCAAAGGCAGGTCAGGACCCTATGTGATATGAAGAACCTCAGCCTCCTGGAGGAGAGAGTCAAGCTGCCTTGCCCTCCAGCCCTGCCAACTATTTTTAGAGCAGCTGTCTATCACCCAGCCTGGCAGCCACGCTGCCACAGACCCTTGTTGGTGCTCCTGAAGAGGTAAGAGAGCAAGGTTAATCAGTGAAAAACAATGACCAGTGGAAACAGGATGCAAGCTGAACTAATGAAATCCAGCCCAAAGCTCACTGTGACTGCTCCAACCCTACATAGCAACTGTCTCCAAGTACTGTAAGCTGCCCCCCCAACACTCTGATGAGATTTAATGTAATAATAGCAGGCATTTGGACTGCACAGCTTTGTATTCTCCCAGCTGATTTTGCAGTGAATTATTTAAAACTACCTGCAATTGCTCTAAAGTCCAAGCAGCATGACTTAGAGAGATTTTATTATTTCAGAGGCTTGTATCAGGGCGATAATATAATTAGTGCAGTTGGGAAATTCCACCACAGCCAGCAGAAAATGAAGGAGCTGCATGTGGCAGCCCCAGCTCGGCAACCAGTGTGACTCCCTGTCCCTGACAGGCGAGCTAATGTGCCTGTAAATTCCTCCTGACAGCAAACGCATCCTGGCATCAAAAAATGACAAAACACCCAAACCATGGAAGAGTGACAGCCAAACAGCTTCAATAGCACAGCGGCTGCACTGGGAGAAAACAGGCAGAGGCAGCTTGGATGAAAGCCAAGGACTCGCTCAAAGGCTGAGTAAAAAGCACCCCTGTTTGCATTATCAGGAGGCAGAGAGACAGGCAGAAATCGCCTTGGTTAATGGGCTGTCCTGCAGTGAATTAAACGGGTGGGATTGCACCTTATTAACAGCATCCTAGGAAAATCATTACCTGCAGCTGCTGTTCTGTTCAGAGATATTCCTCCAAAAAGACCTTCGAGTTTTTGAGGGAAGGAGCAGTCCATCAGAGGGAAAGGAGTCTCATCATAATTTCACCAATCACATTTTCACCTTCAAAATTCTAATCGTGACCATCACCCAGATACACATATTAGAGGCAGCTGTCTGTCAGAGAAATCACCCATATGTTCCCAAATGTAACTCATTGGGGGAACTTCACAGTAGCAGAGCCTTAATGCTGTGCTATTGCTGCAAACGGCAGCACTGGAGGGTTTGGCCTCCTGGGCAGCTGTTGCTAATAGAATATGTGCACTGCATCCCCATCTAGCTGCTGAACCACTGCAAAGATAAAAGCTTCATCTCAATAAGTATCTTTTTCAACTCAGCTGAGAAAAGCCCACACAAGTTTTGTTCACCCTTCTTAAGATGGCTTCTGATTTCCAAAAATGCCAAGTGACCAAGAGGACCCTGCTGGCCTAGGAGCACTTGTAGGTGGCTCTGGTTGAATGGGGGAAAAGAGCAACACCTGGGGAGCAGGGAGGGCTGGCAGTGGTCATAAAATTCGGGTACTTCCTTAGAGGCCCTTTTCAGTGGAGCATATGAACACGTATCTCAGCTATGGTGATTGATGCTAACGGGATTCAAATATGTGCCTAAGCATTGTGATCAGCAGAGCTGATGTGTTCACATGAGAGCCCAAGAGAACTTGTTTTTTCATGCACCAGAACCACTTTAAAATCTGTTTTTATGCATATGTGCATGTGAGGAAGGAGAGTTATCCTTCAAAAATCCACATTTCATCATTAAACTGTATCTTAAGTAAGCAAGCCAAAAGCCCTTTGGCAGTTTTGTCCTCCTTCACACATTTCTTCACCTGAAGAAGCTTACTGTTTTTCTCTAGTTGTCACTAGGCTAAATATATGATGCTGGGTGCTAATAAAAACAAACAAACAAGCAGAGGGAGAAAAGGAGTGAGAGAAAGCACAGAAATGTTTCTGGTTTGGCATATAACAAATGACCTGGAACCTCTTTTGTGATCATAGCAAACGGCGAGAGGACTGGGAGCGATCAATCTTCGTGCGATTAAAAGAAGGAGGCTACAGGCTGCGGGAGAATGTCCTGTTCCATCTGTATGTGAGCACCTCGCCCTGCGGAGACGCACGCCTCAACTCCCCCTACGAAATCACAACCGACTGTAAGGAAAACGTCTTCCCTCTCCTTTTCCTCATTTGTGTGCATTTTGTCTTTTTTGTTTTGTAGGTGTTTTTTAAGATCAGATCCTTCTTGCTATCTTTCTTTGCTGGCAGAAAGTGTTTCACTCGAGAGCAAAAACTCTACAGGCTTTAGAGAGTGTGTCTGTGTGTGCAATTGGTGCTTGGTCCTGTGTGCTGGGGGAAGGTGTGCAGGGAAAATCAGAGCTGGGCAAGGCAGCTCTGCACACCTGGGACTCCGTGGCTCTGCTGGGGAATACATCCCTGCATCTCCTGTATGATGCATACAACCCTAAAATTAAATAAGTGTTTTGGAAAGCATCCCCATGAGCACAGAGATCCTTGAAGCCACGGTCAGAGGCTGGACCAGAGGATCAGGGCTCTAACTGCAGATGCATAGGCTCCTCTCGGGATTCACAGAGTACTTGTGGGTTGAAGGGATGTTTTTCACTAAAACAGGCTGCAGCAGCTGGAGTCTGAAGTAGTGCAGTGATATGATATGATGTATGATCCAGCACATCTGTAGTATTGATTGTTCATCAGACTCTCTCCAAATATCACCTGCACTTGCAGCAAATAATGCACGACCCTTATGGAAGGGACCCTTCCAAAGCCATTCTGCCTACATGCAATTCAGCATCAACCCAGGATGGTCAAATACACTGCATGGTCACTGCAGGACAAGTGGGTTTGTTGTAGTCTACCAGGTCAGCCTTAGAGTCCCTGGAACCATACCTATGGCATTCAAGCAAACACATGATTTTCCGGGATTTCTTCTCTAGAAGTGATGCTGCAAATGAGATAAACAAATCAAATCTTGAGCCACTATGTGCCACCAACAGACCTGCAGAGCTTGTCCACAATGACAAATTCCATCTCCACCATGACCCAGCACTCTCACCTCATCACTCCCCAAATATGCATGTCCCTGTCCTTGCCCTGCCATGGCAGAGGCACATCCTTGTTGCTTTCCCACTGCCCCAGCTTTGTCCCTGCCTAGCCATGTGGAATGACCCCAGCAAGGGGCAGGGGACTGCAGAGATCTGTGGCTTGTTATCACATGCCTGTCACCCCATGTTCCCATACACAAGGCACAGCTACTCTGTTAGCTCTGCCCCAGCTACTGCTCCTCATACGTGCATTTTACAATGCTGCAAAGCCCATAGTGCTGGCTGCCAAACGTACACATAATGAGGGATACTCCTGGCCCTGACTACCTTGAGTGTGAGGCAGGTAAGACAAAAGAATGGATGGAGGAGGAAGCATAGGCATGGGAATGTAAAATTAATCACCCAAGGTCACACAACGACCTCACTTCCTCACAGGCAAATCCATCTGACGGTAGTTTCACTCCTTCATGATTTCTGATTTGTATAAGTTATTTATTAACGATTAGGTATTATTCTGCCCAGACTAGAATTGTTTTTCACATGTGAAAGAGCAGCTTGCTAGGGCAAGAAAGCAGAATGCACCTATTCAGGAAGGAAATGTGGTCCTTGCCTGACATGATTTCAGCATTGTGTCAGCAGGGTTTATAAAATGAACAAAAGCAAGTAAATGCTTAAAACTCAAAATCAAATCAACAAATTCCTGATGAGTTAAAAAAATGCAGATACAGCATCATCTTAAATCAAAATTAAAAATAAAAAAAGGGAGTACTTATGAATATCAAAAAACAATAGTGATCTTTGGCTTCCCAGTGTATAGGTGTATCGACATATCTAAAAAGGCTTTATATTCAGTTAAAGGCATTCCTGTTTTCCAGAAGATGGGTTTCCTGGGACACCCCTTAGCTGACATCACAATTGGAAGCATCAAAATCTGTAATTATTTTCAAAATGTGGCCCATTCTCAAGAGCAACCGGAGGCTGTCCAGGCTGGATTCTGCTCTTCTTGGCATGAGGAAGTCAGTGCTTTGGGCAGTTGACAGCCCGTGCTGCCTGATTATATGCAGCTGAACCCAGCCCTGGAGGCGAACCCTGCTTGGCTCATGGATTTCTTCAAACACCAGATAAATCTCCCAGATAATGAGGGAATGCTTCTGTAGATATAAGATATACAAGCGGCCGTGTTTAAAAATATATAATCACACTGTACATGACACACATAGTAAACTTGTAGATAATCATGAAAATAATTGGCTATTACACCAATTATTTTCCCAAGCAGAAATTGAGCCGAAGAGGTCTGTGTGGCTAACCAAGGTTACGCAGTGTTTCAGTAGCAGGACCTGAAGAGATGCTACACCTGGATATTTCACTCTTTTAAACAGATCCCTCTGCCTTTGTCCTGTGCTTTCAAAATAATTTAGCACTGTGTAGAAAGCCCTGTTGCCAAAAGCTGTCCTTCAGTGAGATAAGCATTTCTTTTCAGTTCACATTATCCAGAGACATCTGGGAAGATAAGTATTTTATAACGTTTATCATTCAGATCTTCTCCTTCCTCCTTTTTTTTCCTAAACAAATAACCTTTCTTTCATCCACTAATGACAAGAAACTCCAGATGAATGCTGTTTCATTTCTTAAACAACAAAGAAACCTCTCCTAGAGCTAGCACAAGCCATCAAACATTACTGATTATTCTCTAAAGATGCATTAACATTTAAAAACTGTGTCTCACCATGTGGTTCCTGGTTTTGAGAAGGAATATGATAAGCCTTTATCAATATAGGGAGTGAATAAAATCCACTTCTCAAATCTCCTTCCAAAAATTTCCTGTTATCCACCGTGTCTTTCCAGCACCCTCAGGGAGGCCTCACATTTCCTTCTTATGAGCTTTGTTCTGGTAAGGGAGGACGTAAGCTGGCATGCTTTTGAAACCAAATTTACTTCTTGCTGGATAGAGCAGAGTACCAAGTTTGTGACACATGTAAAAGTCTGATGGCTTCAATGCAGAGGAGAGGTCCAGGGAGCCCACACCATGCCAGCTTCATGTAGAAAAGTAAGAGATTAGGGACCAAGAGATAAAGTCATACTTTAATTTGAAGAAATGGGCTTCCTGAATCAGAGTTAAGCTGGCTTGTTTATTGCTAGCATCCTTAGGCAGCTCTGAAAGAGACAGGATCCAGATGGACCAGGCTGCTTTGGGCAGGGAGGAGTTTTTAACTCTTTTTTGGTGCCTGTAGGCCAGGAGGTTGGACAAGCTTATGGGAAGTGAGGTCAGAACTTTAGAAGAAGGTACAATCTGAGAGAGTAGGGGAAGAGGCTGAGGGGAAAGAGGCAAGAATGGCTGAGAGCAGGAGAGGAGACCAGCCAGGGTCAGTGGTGTTACAGGAATATGAGACTGGGAATTTTCACAAGTGTTTCAGATGCTCTTTATGGGTTTGTCCTGGCTCATTCTCTCTGGTCAGTCTCCTTCCCTTTCCATCCAGTCAGACCCTTTCCATCATTCTCCAATGAGCACAGCTATATGGCAAAAGGCAGCGTGTTCCCGGTGTCCTCACAGCTCTAATTGCTCCTTCACAGACACAGCTTCTTCCCCTCCTTCAGCTCCGTGCTGCAGCTCAGGGAGCCTGGCACATCTCCCCTTCTGTGCCTTCTCCCTTCATGTACATCTGAGCCAGGTATGCCCGGGTTTCTGAGCTCTCCCAAGGGCAGTACCACAGCATCAGGTTAACGTGGGTTTCCTGAAGGGCCTAAGGGGGCTGCTGTTTCCCATAATGGCACACACACTCCAGCTCATGAGCATGAGCTCAAATACTCACCCTGTAGTATTTGTCGAATATTTTGCACTTTCTCCTAAACCTAGGGCAAACCACAGAACAATCAAGTCCTTGATTTGCTAGAGCACCATCCTAGCTAATTTAGTGCTTCTCGACTCATTGGCTTTTTTTTTTTAAGTCTCTTGAAAAGTAAAATTAACTGCTTGAACATTTGAGCTTAAAAAATCCTCTATTTTCCCACTCCTTCTCCTTTGGCAGTATTTTACCACATTGTCCATCTTTTTCCTAGAGATATGCTCTCTCTTTTTCACTACATGGATCACCAAAGAGACAAACAGAATCTGCCCCAGGGCTTGTCAGTTCTTCTCCCCTGGGCTGCTTTTCTATCTCTTGCTAACATGCTGTATTGCCTTGTGCCATTGACTCCTTGATAGCCCTTGATAGCCCAGCTCCTGTTTTATCCCACACTTCCTTTAGGTCTGAAACACACCATTGCATTTGCTCCACATGGGGTTTTTCTCCTGCTTGTCTATTAACCTACAGCTGTGCTGAAGCTCTCATGCACACACATTTGACAGAGCTCTCATCTGAGCAGGACCCGCTTGCGACCACGTGAGCCAGATCATTGCCTTGGTAGGTGATGTGATGAGAAGTTGTGCGCTGCAGTTTTCAGGCAGCTGGGGCAGTGAAGAGTACCCAGGAAGACACATTTGTGCTTCTCCTTCGAGTGTGCTTTCACTGGCAAACCTGTGCTTTCCCTGATTGTGATTCTGGCTGCTGGATTTTACATTCCATTCTCAGAAAAAAATGCTCTGTTACCCCTCAAATCCAGGGCTGCTGTGAAGGTGTCCTGCTCACACCAGTAACTCAGCACTCCCACGTTCAGATGGGGCTGACCAAAAACAAATCCGTGAAAGTCATATCCTGAGCAGACTGGCTGGAGAAGGCCAGATTCACACAGAGACCCTCTAAGGATCTCCTGAAACTGTCATGAGGGTCTCAGCCCCAAAGCTCAGCATTCAGTGTCCTGCAGGGAGTTATCAGGATAGAAATACAGTGAGGATGCTTATGGCAGTAACTGGACTAGAATCACTCCCAAAACCATTGGGTTTAGTAAACATTTCTGGATGGGCCAGGGGAAGAAATCTCTGCCTTCCTTTTGCCAATCCCATGTTTGGTTAAATGAACAAATAGTGTTCTTGTAAATAGATGGTAAAAGGGGAAAGCAGTTCAAGAAGAGCCTAACTCAGTGATCTGAAAAGAAATTAGAATCTGGCACTACAAGAAAATTCAGCTTCTAACAAAGTGATAAACTTTCCCAATACAAAAACTGAGGATAAACATAGGTCATCCCTTGGACTTAGACACTGTCTTTTGTCCCCATTGCCCAAGTGTTCCCAGGTCACATCTCTTTGTCATGGCAGCACCTGATGCAGCTTGGGAAACCATCTTGGAAATTCGTAGCTGTTTGGTGCATGAAGCAGCTTCCTCCTAGGCTGATGATTTTATGCTGATGAATGGCCCATCTGTGGAACTGGGATGAAGGTGCATTATTTTCCTATTTTTCATATGACTGAGCAGAACAATGCCTTGGGGTATGTCAGAACAAAATTATCATAGGGAGCCATGCACAGAAGTAACAGGAAACTAAAAAAATGCATACACCACCGTAGGCTGTAGTGCTGAATACTGCCTCAGGAGAAATAATCCTAGCACTGGAAGAATTATTGTGGTCAGCCCAGATTGCTTTGTCATATAAAGGATGTTGCAGAAATTGCAGATACAGCAAGAGGCTCTTGCATTACTTCACAGACTAGGGAATTAGTATTAAAGAATGTGGAAGGAAATTGTCCTTTCACTTCATTAAGACTGGACTGGGTCTTATCTAGAAGGTTTGGGTTCAGATATGAGCACAGCACCCTTTGTCAACCTCCTTCAAGGTCACCTTCCATGGAAGTGATGGCCCCTCCTGCTTGTGCCACTGACCCAGCCTCAATTTACCAAAGTAAACACAGAGAAAATGCAGCAGCTTTCTACAGCTGACTAGAGGTTGGTCTGTCAAGGAGCTTATGTCCCTGCTCAGGACTGTTAGCAGGCGTTAGGCTTATATGTAATTGCCCTGTTTTCTATCTTGGTCTTCCCAGGCTGCTGAAATGCTGTTTCGGTGTGACTGCTCTCACTCAAGTTAGCTTGGTAGGAAAAACATGAACTGTCACAGGACAGTTCCCTCTGGTTAATTCTCTCCTTCATTTACACACTTCACCTATGGCTGGGAGCAGAGGTGAAGTGTGCTCCTGGTCAGGATGGGCAAAGATGACAGCCCAAAGAGCCCAGCCCAGCTGTGGTGGTCGTCTGTCCCCACAAGCACTGCAGGTCTGAGCAGCGGTCTGATTTAGCTCAGGGTGGAAATGGTGCTGCAGACAGTTCAAAGATTTCTTTCCAGTATCTAAAACAATTCCATGCTGGCACTGTGCGGGAGCTTTCTTCTTCTGGGGAAGGTGGGCAAAGGGATTTGAGAAGAAGAAAATGTGGCTGAGAGGAATCAGTGGCACCCTGGGACAGGAGTGCCACAGTGAGGATGGGAAAGCTTGAGGGAGAGTGGGTCTGTGATATTCAGCTATGATGGGGAAGTGGGCGAGAGACAGCAACATAAAGCCTGTGCAGGGTGAGGAAACTCTCAAGATGAGTGAAACCCCTCTGCTTCTTCAATGCACAACACCCACACAGGACCTTCAGGCAGTGGTTGGAGCCATCTCCAGTGCTGTAAGAAGCTTTTCCTCCCCCAGCCTCTCCTACTCACTCTCCACTCATCCAAGGCTGCAGGGAAGGGAGAGAATGGAAAAGAGGGGAAAACCTCCTGTCAGAGGTACCAGAATGGAGACAGGGACTGGTCCAAGCCCTTTGCTGTGAACCCTGAGCCATTCTGAAGCCACCTGAGGAAAAAGCTGCAGCAGCAGCAGCTGTACCATCTTGATGCTCAGATGGACCCGTCGCTCAGGCAGAGCAGCAGTGCCAGAGGGTCTGGAAATACTTGGTGTACATGTTCTGGAAATCCCATCATTTTTGGTAACCCAAAGGATTGGTCTGATGCCTTACATGGCCTGTCATGCTAAACCTTTTGTCAATCCTGAAAGGTCGGTTCTAGCCCCTAAAAACTTGCCAGAGAAACCAGTGGTGTCCAGGCTTAGGAGATCTGTGAAAAGCACTTATGCTTTTATTGCTGGTATTACCATGCTAGAGCCCAGGTGCACCTTGGAAAGAGGCTCTCAGTACATTGGAGTCTTGAATCTTTCCGTACAATTCATCAGCCCATAAAAGTTTGCTGTTGCTTTATATTCCATTAATAATCTCCACCAGGCTGGGTAGTTAGGTTCCTAGTAGGGTTTTGCTAAAGCTGACTGGTGAATAACAGCTTCACTTCATGGACAGTTTTAAGGTCTCAAAGTACTGACTGGTTGGAAAGAAATCAAAATCTGTCAGGCAAAATTTAAAAGAAAATAATTGTGTGAAACTGGGATTGCATCTTATATTTCTCATATCTCCTGGTCATCAGTAACAAGGGCTAGGAAAACCCTATTTCACTTCCTCCCATGTCTAGTTCAGGGTAGGCTTTTTCATTCAAAGCCACTTAGAATCAAATAAAAACTTGAAACTGTGTCTCTCAAGTCCTGGATCAGCTCTCAGCTGAGCTAGACAGCTCCCTTTTTTAACTCTCTGTTTTAAAATTTTGTCAGAACTAACACATCATGAGAAAACTCTTTGCCTTTGACAATGCATTGAAAATGTCCCAATTCCTTATCCTTGTGATATTCTTGGCTGCTTTTGCTTATTTGAGTTTTGTTGTTTCAGGGGGAGTTTAAAGTAGAAAATAAGATTTTTAGAAGTATATGTCAGTGCAGTGTGTGTCTATCCAGGAAAAGAGAAAGAATATGCTGAAAACTATGGATTTCTCAGAGCCAGCATTGGCCACAGCTTTGAAAAGCTTTCATGTAAGGCAAAATGTGTTTGTTAGGATTCAGGAAAACAGGTTTCCACAGCTATAATCAGATTCTAATTTTAACAGAATGCTTGAATCGCCGGAGGGCATTGTACTGTATTTATTGATTCTGCTTTGTTATGGGTTTTGCTGCTTTGTAAAACACTGCATTTGGATGCAATGTTCAGATGTGATAAAAAGGCTACATTAATCAGCAAAAGACCATGCCTGAGAAGTTTTCAGAATAGCAGCAGAAAATTTCACCAAGAAAAGCTCCTTGTCCTCAGATTCATCCAACCTAAGGAATGGTGATGTCTCCAAAGCCCTCTGCAGCAGGGAAAAAGAGACCACATGCTCCTGGACATTCCCCCATTCCATCCCAACATCCTGTAGCCTACTACAGATAATGCACCTAAGTAAGGCACAGATTTTTTGGGTGGAAAATACCAAACCATAGTTGGAAAAATCTCTGCGGGTGAAAACTGCACCCACTCAGATCTAATTTAGTCTAATTTGCCCTTCCACTGAGTGGGAATTACAGGTAAAATCATAAATTGAGTTTTAGAAAGCTTATCAGGCAGCTCCAGGACCGTTTAAGATCTTTGTGGGACTTCTGGAAGTCCTTAGACTTCTGGGGAGTTCCTTAGAGTCTTTGGAGAGAAATCTGAAAACATCTGTATGAGTAGCAAATTTACTTCTTATCATGATCCTGCAAACTGCCTTCTCTAGCCAGTCAGGGGCAACTCACCTCACTCTGGTGATTTGTATTTCTGTACCTGTAAAATAGGAATAAAAGGGAACCAGCAATCACAGCCCTGAGAAAAGGTAGTTAGTGCTGAGAGTAGAATACTAAAATGGAGAATATTGTATATTCTATGCACTACTATAAAAATATTCAGAATAACTTAGTAACTTTAATCCAATGATTTTTAAGGCCAACAGGAACCATTCTTTAGTGATCAAGATTTAATTTCTTCAGCCAAAGACCAATGGACTCCAGAGCTCAAGAAGCTGAATTAGAATGTATCTGAAGATGCATCAGGAACCACAGCCTCTCTAGACTCATAGCAACCACAGTGTGGCTGAAAATCTGTCAACATTATAGACAGATTGCTCTTGTTTCTGTCTCATGGGGTTCATTTTCTGTTTTCATATTTTGCTGACTTCTTTCTCAACATTTTCCTTAAATCATCCTTGAAGATTTCAATTTCCCAACTGCAACAAAATCCCAAAGCCCCATGAAATAACAGCATATTTTGTTGATAAAAGATGGGGTTATGATGAATAACACATTCTCTTTATGTCTGTGTAAACTTCTTGATTAAAACATGGCAGGAGAGAGAATTGTTACCAAATAGGCAGTTCCAGTGATGTTGATACATTTTTCACACAAAGTATATTTAAAAGATAAAGCCTAGCTTTAAGAGGAAGCATTTCTCATTAACAAAAAAACGAAAGAGACAGTGGTGCACAGCTTAGGACATGGGTGAATAGCTGGTTCCCCCTGGTCTCACTCTCCACGTGCAGCCTCCAGCCACTGGCTTTGGTCAGCTGCTGACCTGGGGACAAGCAGCATCTCTGCACACTGTCAAAGATGAGCTGTGCATTGCTGGAAAGCAGCTGGTGGCCCTCTCTGCCTGGTGGCAAGCCTGATGGAGGCTTCAGAGGCAGAAGTCTTCTCCCCAGAGAGTTCACAGGCCTGCTGCAGCCCTTTGCCAGATCTCTAGACTTCACTCCGTGGGAGCAGCTGTGCTTTCGAAGCCACGGCAGGACGTGTCTGATTTTAGACAAGAGGATCAATTAGTAATTAAAAATAATAATCTTCAAGTGTTTGAGTTGTACTTTTCTTGATTGCCACATGCACAGAATCTTAATCTCTGTGATAAATCTTGTACTTTTGGCTTCAAGATACTAATGCTTTTCTACTCCAGAGCAGGCTGGAGTCCACAGCCTCGGTTTGTAGGTGGCACAAAGAATTTCCCTGACATCTGACCCAGTACTGCTCATTCCTCCTCGCCCAGAACAGTCATTTATAACTCTCAGAGGAAGCTGTGCATGACTTTGCTGCCAGCAAATTGTTTTAAAGTGTATTTTAACTAGTTACTCACATTTTGATCCCAGGCATTCCTCGAAGGTAGACATTAGAGAAAACCTGTTGGTAGGCTTTGAGCTATTTCTCTCAGATTTTTTTTTCTCTCAGGATACTAAAGCCTGCTGGGAGTCCAGGCTTACTTAGAAGTTAGGCTGATGGTAAAATGGATTTCATGTGTCATTCTCTGCTCTAGCATAGGTTCAATGAACATATTTTCACACCTCTTCCTAGGATGAGCTTTCAATACATTTCATATTAATCTACAAAATTAAAAATTTATTGTAAAAATGCTATGTTATCTGAACAGATTAATTTTTTCCCCTCAGTAATCATATGTGGAGACATTTTAATGGACCAAAATGAAAAGTTTTCATTAAAACACTCACTAATGAACTTTAATATTCTGGAATACCCTTCTTACACACTTCCTACAATTACTAACACCATAATTCAATCAAAAAATAATTAATTAATTCATAGGTACTTAAAACAGATAAGGAAAAATAATGCATTCATTTCCTTTCTGTTCTTGTGGATTCCAACTTCTTGTTTTTTCTTCACTGCTTCTTCTGGAGTAATTGCCACATATTGATAATCTATGGATAGGCAAATTGACTTTGCTATCACACCTTGTCAGTATATCACTAGAAACTACTGGCAGATGAAAAAAAGTGAAAACTGTTATTTGAAGGTTAATGAAAAGAAGAAAATTGTGCCAAAGGGAACATCATTTATCTGGTCATGGATTCTGTCAGGTTAGGGACTACTGTCCAAAGACACAACTTCAGCAAAGAAAGAGGCAGGGAGAAGGGAAAAGGTAAAGAAGTTCAATCTCCAATGTTAATGTCCGTTCCAAAAATTACAGGTATCCCAGGTTTGTAACAGTGTCATATAAAGTATATATTCAGCATTTTTTTTGCTTTTTTTTTTTTTTTTATGTAGGGCTTAATGATACTGTCCAAACCATAGATCTGAACTGAAATCTGCTACAACATGGTGGGTGCCACGTGGCTCTGGGTGCAAGCAAATCTCTCCTGGGACTGCCTTCAGGTGCAATATCTTCACAGCCCATATTAAAAATCATATCTTGACTTGTGGGATTCATCTCATCATGCTTTTATCCTTTTTAACCTGTACAAGACAGGGTCTTGTGTTCCTTCTGGGAAGAACACATCCCTGAAGTCACTGCAGGGGCAGCTCTGTAGACCCTTCTTTTCACAAATACGGACTTATTTCAGAATACTCCTAAAGTTTCTTGTTCTCCAAAGCTGATCCATGGCATTTCAGCCTGGTTCTGTGCTGGTCACCAAAGCACAGTGCAGCAGGGATTTATCTGACCAGCCACCCTGCCCAGCAAAGCAGACACCTCCAAAGTGTTCACTGTGCTGTGATTCTCACTTCAACACTTCCAGAAATAGTAATGATGTACATTTAGTCAGCATCTGGTTGAGGAAAGTGCATCCCTAATAACCATCAAAATATAAAGGCAGTAAAATATTAACACTCTTCTTTCCACCCCTTTGTCTCACACTGCTCTAAGGAAGATTTATATACCATGATGAGGAAGGGAAGGTCCAGCACTGAAAAAAATGCAAGATGGGCTGGTTTATTTCTTCTTTCCTGAAGAGAGAACAGCCTCCACTGAAGCAGGGAAACAGAAAATGAACCTCTGAGGCAGTCATGCAAAATTTCAGACAGATCCTTGCTCGTGTGATTCTGTTTAATCACCCTCCATTTCCTCTTCACTCTTTAACTAAATAATAAATATGGAGTGGCTCTTTTCATTACCATATGAGTTAGAACTGGTCCTGGAGCAAATATGAAAATAAGGGGTGAGGCTTGAAATCAGAGGGTTTCACTGATTTTAAATACAAGGCACCTGTCTGTGTACATTTCTAATCCAGTAATTAATCCAGCACCTTTTTATCTTAGGAACTCTCAGGAGTAATTTCCACATCTGAGTGTAGCACACATCATAAATCCACTCCTAATGATTTTTAAATTTGTCCTTTCCAATTCTGGTTTGAATTGACATTTTGTTCTGGTTGAAGTGGCATCCACAGGCACCTTCTCCCCTGCAATTAGCTGAGATTAAGCAGTTGGAGAACCAGCACAGCGAAGATCAGAAATGCTTATAGTCACTGATGTTTTGATCATACTGAACTGCAGAACAGCAGTAGGCTGTAGTTTGTGACTTTAAGATGCATAAATAAATTATTTCTGAGACTGCATTAAAATGATCCATAGCAGGCTGTGCCAGCAAGTGGACCGTGTTTTTTACTGCTGACAAGCATCTTATGTGCTGGAGTCTGTCTGCAGCTTCAGTGCAAAGCTCACAGAGCCTCATCTTTTCCTTTGGTTATATCTTCCTGTGCTACTTAATGACACGCTAAAAAAGAACTCAATGTGTTCCAGTTGCAGATTTGGATTTTTTAATCATTGGCAATCCAAAACCATTCAGAGCTTTGGGTTATTAGTATTTTATATAAATGCCACAGATGATCTTTTGGAGCATGTGTCCCAACTACCGCAGCAATGTGAGCAGCCTGAGACAGGCAGCATGGCGTAAGGTTTGAGTCACACCCTATTCACTGAATTTAATAAAACCCCTTATCAGAGCTGTGGGAGTGTGTCCTGGGGTGAGGGCACACTGGCCACAAATGCCTGAATCCTATCAGCCGACGCTGGCTGCTTGGCTGCACCCTGGGCAGGACGCAGGGACAGGGAGCAAAGCTGGACTCATGGCTGAGTCAATATGAGCATTCAGAAACTATCAGTGCACTTCCCACATTTCAAGTGCTTTTTAGAAACTTTATCGTTCAGTTTCTGGCACTTGCAGTCCAGGGTTGAGATGCTGTGAGAACAACCAGATTTACAGTGCTTTGGCCTTTGTACTTCCTTTGGTCCTGAGAAGATCAGATAGACAAATGACAAATTAAATAAACAGACCCCCCCCAAACTCACAGAAGTCTTTCATATCCATCCCCCCAAAAATTTTTGGCCTATGCCTTAGATTCCCCAGCTGCTCAACAGCTGTTTGCAGTCCTGCTGCTCTTTTTTTCCCCTGAACTTGCTCCTTATCTCTGTCTTATAAGAGATCTCTTATCTCTGTCAGCATATTGTGGGATGTTTTGCCCCTTGCTGAGGTAACATTTATATAGTGAGATCTAAGTCACATAAATGATGGGCTGCTCATCTTATACTGCAGTCACTAAAATTCCCTAGCAGTTCCATGTCTCTTTGCATGTATGGGAAATGTGGGCGTATCAACATACTGAATTGCTTGACTAAGAGAAGTGTCTAGGAGATTAAGGCACCCACAGGGGAGGCTCAGAGCAGGAGCTGGGAAGGAGAGGAGAATCTAGAGAGATGGGAAATAGGAAAAGTGCAACAAGAGAAAATATTTTTCTTGAAAGTTGGAGAAGGAAACAGTAAAAAATAATTTTGTCCTGAGGGATTTCCAGCAGTTGGATTCCTGTGGTAGATGTTTCCTGAAAGGATAGCATCTGTTTTTCATAAATAGTTGTTGAGCAGTACCTTTAAATGAATTTGCATAAGGAGGAAGCATCATTATCTTCATTATACCTGTGGGAAAGCTTAGGAAAGAGAACTGGTTTGCTTGAAGTTACACTTTCCACCAGCTGAAACAGCAATAGCCTCTTGAGTCACTCTTCACTGCTTCTCTGGCAGAGATCTTGCTCTGCTGTGCCATCAGTTCTCAGTATGTGCAGACAAAGGCAAAGTGGTTTTGGTAGACATTTCTCACTGTTGTTCAGCTAGATGTGTTTGCTAAGCAGAAGTGATCATTTTCTAGTTTTGTTGTCCAAATTTTATGGTACCTTTCTGACTCTGTGGTTTAATAATAAAAAATGCTGCTCATCACTGTTTCATGTTTTTAAAAAATGTTTCCTTGCAAAGTCCCAGGAAAAATATGGATCAGTTCCCAGATAGCTAATATAGTCCATAGAGCATCCTCTGAATGATATTGCCCTTAGCATCCCAGACAAGAGGGATGTGCAAGGGATCAGCACACATGATCATGGAAGTGGTTTCCTGACAGTGTTGGCACAACGAGAAAATTTGAGAACAGAGAGATCTGAGACATTTCTGAGACTTTGGAATTTTTGCTTATTAAATTTTTTTTATTTCTCCATTGGCTGTTCCCAGTTTCTCCCACAACTCAAGTTTGAAAAGCCACAGTACTCCAAGTCAGGTGATTACTGCAGTGTCTCGATTTGTGAGGGGCTGACAACTGGGCACAAGGACCCTGCACATCCCCTGCTGCTGGGATGATGTGGCTGCTGGTGGGGATGGCAGTGCAACAACCACTCTTCCCCAAACTCAGATGCTGTAGCAGCATTACTGTAACAGTATTTGCAAACAATATTTTGTAGATGATGGAGATTGAGTTTTGGTGGAAACCAGTTTTGGTCATGGCCGAGCAATCCATTTGATACCTGTCCCAGCCCACTCCTGACACACATGCACCCATCTTAAATTCTAAAAAAGCAGGAATGGAGAGAAGAGGCAATGATTGCTGGGGGCCCAGTCACCCATGTGCTGGCAGGTCACAGCTGACTTTACTGCTCTACATGTGTTTGCTGCCTCTGCTAATCCAAATAGGCTGAAGCAATTCATTATTCCTCTCCCTTTTTGCAAACCACCCATTGGCAGCAGCCAGTCAGCCCATTGCTTCCACCAGCACTGGGGATCGTGCACAGAGCCAGCTGCTCACAGCCAGAGGTGCCATCAGCCCCACCACCTCTGACACACTGGTGTTAGTGGCAGAAGCACTCAGCCCCACAGCCCACTGAGCACTGAGGAGCATCACCTTCACAAGTAGAAGGCTTCTGGTCCAGATGAGGAGCTGGCATGGAAAAATACACAGAACAGGTTGGCAATATGGGCAAAAGCTTCATGTCTGTAATTGCAGCACTCCTTTTCCTTGAATGCAGAGGCCATTATGTACTGACTTTCATTGTTTTCTTTTGGGCTAGAGAGAAACTGTGGAAGGTCTGCTTCAGGGACAAGGTGACCCCCAGGGAAAGCCTCCAAGGCTGAGGCAGTGATCAGACCCAGAGGATATCCTTGCTGGTCCTTCCTGTTCTTTTACAGCCAAAAAATCCAGGGGTACAGTAGCAGTGTAAAGAGTGTAAGAGTGATTTTGATAATGAACTTCAGTTTTTCTCTTTTCATAATAATGAAGGCGAAGTGCTTTTGAAATGTCATTATCTTCTGTATTTACTGCAGGACTCTGTTCATCATGGCTCAGGACAAGTGCTTTAGCTGCTTGCCCTGTGCCACCCCAGGGGCTGCTTCCTTGCACTCAAATATATAATATCACAGAAGTGATAAAATATCTTGGAACAACACAAGGCAGGAACGTATCTCACTTCATGGAGACTGTAGGAGGAATTTCAGACAGCAATGAATAACTAGCAAGTTTTAATTTGCCTTTGATCAATAGTATAAACCTTTAGATTTTCAGAATTTTTCAGCGAAATTTTATGATAACAAGTCAAAACTTCACTTCTGAAATTATTCAGGGAATGCCACTGAATGTCACAGTATAGTATTGGACTGGTCTGCATCGTGCAGCTGTGTCCTTGATGACACTCACTGAACCAAGATTTTTCAAATATTCATCCATCACAGCTCAGTCCTAAAATGAGATATTGTACTGGTTCTTAAAAAGACAGAGCACCTCTCTTCTTTTTAAATATATAAGGGAATATATAGAAGGGGAACATGAGCTCACTGTGTGTTTTGTGTTAGCTTTGATGGATGTGAAAAGAAAACCATACTAGGAGCTTCTTTTTTTCTGCACTGTGCTGCTTTCTTGGGCTGTTATCTCATCTAATTTTGCATCCAATTTAAAGGACCTTCACAGGTGGTTCTGCAAATGCAAGCTATGTCATCAACAGCCTCTCAGTTCCTTTTGAAAAACACTCAATTATTGTCATTCTCATGTTTATTTTGCGCAGTGAACAGCAGCAAGCACATAGTGAGGAAATACCGTGGGCACCTGCGGACGAAGATCGAGTCTGGAGAAGGGACCATTCCTGTCCGGTGTCACAGCGCAGCGCAGACGTGGGACGGCGTCTTGCTGGGAGAGCAGCTCATCACCATGTCCTGCACTGACAAAATCGCCAGGTACGTGCTGGGCACACATGGCAAGAGGCTTTGCATGTGGAAGCTCGATGCCACAGAGGATTATGGTGACGAGTGGGAAGCAGCCAGCAGGCGCTGACAAGCCCTGCAGAAACAAAGACCTCCTTTGTATGCAAAAGCAGACCATATAAATAGGAGGGAATGTAAATAGGACATTTTCCCAAATTCTCTGTGAGTCGTTAGTTGCTTATTACACTGTGACGAAAATATAAACTGTCTTTGCAGCTTCTTTTGCCGATAGAATTTCACTGTGCAAATAAAACACATCCACTTTGCTGTTCTTGGATCATTTACCCCAAAACTTGCAAACCAACTATCATCATACGGATAAACTTAGCTCATCTGCACCCAATTGAATAAAGTGCCCTAAAAGACACCAGGAATATTTCTACTATTTAGAATGTCTTTAAAGAGCTCTCATGTCACAGCCCCCTCTGTGGGTTTCTGCTCTATCCTGTAAATACAACATATATTTATGTAGAAGAATTTCCATGTACTAAGTATTTCATAATTGGTCCCTGGTGGGAAATAAAATGTAAGCACATTCACCATTCTCAGTTCAGGGTGTTAACTAATAGAATTTATGGCTAACACAAACCGAAATCAAAATGTGTCTGCTTGGTTGCACAGTTATTGCACTATTAGTACGTATCTATACAAGTATGTATATTTATCTTCATTATTTATATATATATATATAATATAAAAATTATATATCAAATAAATCACATTATAGCTATAAAAACATAAATGCTATAATCAAATTTTCTGTAGGAATATCATGCCTAAGAACTCAGTTAAAGTACACCAGTTAAAAATTTGGCCCAATTATTAAAGGCCAACATAGACACAATCTTTCCAAAAAAAATCATAGAAATTTCATTTAATCCAAATGCATAAATTCTGCTCTTAGCTTTAACTGGATGACCTACAAAAGCTAAATTAGTCTGTCAACCTAGCAAAGGCTGCCATTTTGTCAGAAAAATGTAGAAGCAAACCAACAAATGGAAATACTACCACACTCACAAAATTCACCCTCTGCTAAGTGTAATCATCACAACTGTTGTGCTTGCACCAAGGATAAAAAGCCACTTCTGTTGTAATGTTTTCATTTATTCATAAGGAGATAACAGAAAACCCAAACTGTGTTCAGTGGATCTCCTCTGCTGCAGTTTGGTTTTCCAAATTCAGACTCATATGGAATCAAAAAACTAAACAATTTTAAGTTCAAGAATAGAAATATAGCATTCTCTGTGGTTTTGAATGTCATTAGCCAGTGAATTAAATATCAGCTTTGCAAACATTATTACATTTCCTGTTGATGGGGATGTTGACAGTAATGCACTGTCTCAGGAGCTGGGTTTTCTCCAAGCACATCTGCTAAGCACTTTGAATCTTTTCATTGTTGACACACACCTAAACGTCTAAACAGTGTTGAAATCTTTGAAGAAAGAAAGAATCTACCACAAAGTTTTTCCAAGATAAAAAAATTTTTGCAGCTCTCATCATTGACAGTATTATTTCAATATTGTAAGAAAAACTGCAATTTTTATTATTTATTTTCAATGTAATTCAAATGAGCTTGGGATTTTTATAGAATTAAAAAAAAAAAAAAAAATAAAGCAATCATAAGCAATCATTATTCCCTGCTTTCAACAGCATATGTTTACTGTCACCAGTAGGGTGCAGTTAAAAAAGAGGCTGAGAAAATCTGCATTATACTTTATCCCAAATTTCAGTTTACCACATTAAATTCCATCTGCAATAATTTTTTATCATCATTATTCTCACGTGTAAGGGGGAGAAATCAAAGGTTTCTTCTCCAGTCCTTTGTTTCAGCACATATAGGACTGTTTTCTGCCTTCTTCCCCTCTGGTCATGGAAGCAGAGGCAGGAAGGAGTTGAGTGGAAAAGGAGATTTCTCTATGAGGGCCTTTTCCCACTCCTGCCCCACTGGAGAGATCATGGGTGGTGTCCATGCTTCGTTTCAGACTGCAAATATTTGCCCTACCACATAGGCAGCTGACTGTTTAAATGCCTGCAGGATGCAGGAAACTGGTTGCACATTATCTGGGCTTGTCTTGCAGTGAGAAGAAAAGAGATCTCTGAAGCTGAAATTCATGTTTGTATAAGCAAGATTTGACAAAAAAATCTCGCTTGTATGCTTTGGATTTTATTGCTTGTAAAAGTCCCTCAGGAGCACTGTGCTATTAGAGAATGTTTCCTCTTGAGAATCTAGCTAGTAGCTGCTAAAAATATACATCATTTTGCATTATTTGCAAAGGGCATTGCTATCAGAATATCAAAGACCCAAGAATGCAGAGTTACTGAGAAAAGCGAATAATGTTCTATAAATCATGTATCTAACGATTTATGTTCTTTCTTGCTCACAGGAAAGCTATAAGCAGAGAGTGGTTTAATCAGATTTATTTGTTATTCAAAGACATTTAGCCATTTTTATTACTATCACCACAAGTTTGAGAGAATTTGATGCTTGGTATGCATTATTTGGGCTCTGTGGCTTTGTAGAGATCTCAGGATAAACACCCTTGCATCATACCTGTTCCCTCTCTGAATTAAAGCACAAGCTCTCTGGTATGAATAGTCATTTTATTTGGCCCAGGCAGGGAATTACGAGGTGAAATGCTGCAACTTTGTTACAAAGAAGGTCACACTAGATCGTGGTTCTTCTGGCTTTAAAACCTATGCATTTATATGTGTAAATTTAAAGTTCAGGGTCTGTGAATCCCCAAATAAACCACCATAAGAGAGTGTCACCTTTTACACACATGACTTCTGTGAGCCTCACAGTGCAGCTGGAGTGACTTCAAACTCTCAGTGCCATAGGATTTAGGATTAAACCACATTTTTTAGCCCATAGTTCATTAATTACACTAACACCTTTTGACCTTCATTCTCGTCTGTAACGTACATTGTATACGTTTGCAAAAAAGCAGTAATAACATGAGAAAAATAATTTTGAAAATAATCATTTGTTTGGTGAAAGATTTATGTCACTTAATGTTTTCTTGATGCTAATCATAACCTATATTAAAACCTTTATGTCGACATAGACATTACAGCCCTAAGAGAATTTTGGCTTTTCCTGACAGCAAAATTCATACAATGGGCCAAATTAAACCTCCTTTCATCTCCCTGTCTCACACTAAGGCTGGACACAGGACTAGCTCATACCTTGCTTATTACAAGGTCAGTGCAAGGTTAATGCTGCTCTAATGGAAGGCTCTGCAGTCGCTGTCTGGGAGCAGACAAATGTTTGAAGGAAAATTGTCATATGCACACATGCATGCCACACACACACACACACACACACACACACACACACATTGAGGAGGAAAAGAAACAAACGTGTCTCTAGAGCTCACCTCCTCTTCGAGGATCTAAACACAGTAACCAAACATTAGGGAGGCTCAGCACTACGTTCTGATGCTCAGAAATGTTCAGGACTGACACATGTTCAGCTGATATGTGCCAGCTGCAGGGGTGGGATTGCAGCACACCCTTGGTGCCCCAGGACCTCAGGGTCACTGACTCTCTGTGTCCTCTTTGGTGACACGGTCTCCAGGTGCACAAAGCCAGCCCAGCACTGAGCATCTCCTCCCTGCTGGCTTCCCACAGCACACAGTGTGTACGTGTGTGCCGGATTTGCAGGGAACTGTTCACATGGTTGCATATATAAAATCAGAATTTCCAAATGTCTCTACTTCTTATACCTACAGCAGAAGAAATAAGAAAGTCTGGGCAAAATATCAAAGATCTATGTACTTCTTTTAAGTCCATCACCCCTCTGGACAGATTTATAAGGAAAATTCAGTCTGTCACAGAGGAGAGAAACCACCTTTCCCATAACACACTTTGTCCTCTGACTCATGGAAACACTGTCTGAGCTTCAGGCCAGTCTCCTTCCATGGCTCATCCTCTAGGCCCACCATAAATCAGATTTAGCAGTACACACACCTCCCTTCTGTATAAAGTTTCCTGTTCTATGCTCTGAGCTCATCAAGTTTATTTATCTCATCACCCACACCTTCTGGTTCCTTCTTCTTCCATGCAGAAAACTAGAGAAATTATTTCTCCCAGTGTCAGCCCCTCTGAAATAGCAGGGTGTTCTGCCCTGTGTAGCTGCACAGAAAGCTTTGGTGCTTGCCACTGCCAGTGTTTGGTGGAGAGTGGCAGTGGTGCTGGGAGCACAGGGGGGAAGCCACCACAGCTTCCCGGAGCACAGCAGACCCCTGGCATGAGCAGGCATTCCCAGGTCCTGTGTCACCACCTCACCTTGATGTTGCAAGTCATTTTGAGGATCTTGGTGCAAGCTTTCAATAATTTTTGGGTTTATTCCAAAAATTAGTTCTTATCTGGGTGTCCCAGGAGAGAGTTCTGCTTTGCATTACTCTTCCCCAAAGCCTCTTCCTTGATAGACCTCGGCCAGGGGACTGGACACCTCACAGTCTGGCCAGGGCAGAGCACCTTGTGGCTCACTAGATGTCGAGCTGATGTAGTTATTTTGGAGAGATGCCAGCCTTCTGTGCAGCAAATTTGCATCTACACACACGAAGATTGCATAAACTTATTTGTCAATGTATGAGCAGAGGCACTTTTCTTCTTTCAGTCCCCTTGCAGGATGCAGGCTGAGGAAGGTTCTTTGCATTGTGCAGGATTTGCAGGGAGCAATCCTCATAAACACTGTCTTTTAACAGCACATAAAAGCCAGAATTCAGTGTTTGTTTTATAAGCTCTGGCCTTAAAATTGTTTTCTTACTACCACTTCTCAAAAGGTCACCTTTAAAAGACTGTGTATTTTCTTGCCACCAGGTTAATGGTCATCTACTTCCTCAAACTCCACAAAAAAGTGACATTCAGCCCAGAAGTAAAAAAAGACCTTGAATATCTAAATTACCTCACCTACAAAACAATACAGACAGTAACAAAGGACCTCCAAACTTTGCATCACATCTTGAGCAGTCTACCCATGTCCTATGGCTAAGGTTTGTGGATTATTTGGGCCCACAAGTTAGAGAATAGGAAGAAGTCTTTACTGATAATATGTTCAGAGTACTGCAAGGTAATGTATCCTTAAGGCACTGTTTCAGGATTTAGCAGTGGGAGTCTGAAGTAGCATTTTATAAGATGAGTTGAACACATTAAGCTGTATTTAAATGTAGCATATAAAAATGCGACACTAAAAGTCAGTTGGCATTCTTAGATCTATTTTAGTGTTAGCCTGTCGACCAGAGCCATTGTTAACAGAAGGCTGAGCCTGACAAGGTAACTCTTAAGAAAAGCTACTTCAAAGGCTACATATTAATGCAAATGAAAATCAATTAACACAGCTAGATCTCCAATTAGAGATGATTTGTGCACACGGTTTGTAATTCTCTCTCTTAACCCCTTTCTGTGTGACTGAGAGTTCAATTTCAATCTTTCACCACAAGGTGTGTTCCAGAAAACATATATAAACCACCCACTGTTAAAATACAGATCAAAAACTAATGCACTGGTTCCAGTTTCCAAACCAATAATAGCTAAATGGTCGTATAAATAGGAACACCACAGGTGTCCTACTGAGCACATGCCACCCTGAATAACAATTTATGTTGTGTGAAGCATTGCTGGAAATATTGGTAATAGAAACTGTGGTACAGGAGGTTAACACACCAAGTGGATAAGACTTGAAGCTCTTAATAAAAAAAAAAAAAAAAAAAGTCTTTTACAAAAAGCCTTATCAAAATAAGATTTGAAATTCATCAGCAATATTTTTTAATGGGAAAGGTTTCCAAAGGTCCTGAGGACATGCTTCAGTCTCTGAGCATCCATGGCAGGTGACGTTTTCAAGAATCAGGCAAATTTCCCCACATCTCAGTTACGAAGGGGTTCAAATGCTGGCCTTTAGGTCTAACCATGTCCAAGTCAAGCTAGAAGCACCAGCAAAGGGGCTCCAGCTGCCACATCACATCTCAGCAATGGGCACAGAGCCTTGTACTGACCTGAGCAAGGCTGCAGCCCTCTGCATCCCCATGGGTTTGCCTCCAAACCCCTTCCTCAGGATTTTCATCATCCCTTTTTCTGGTGGTCCAAGGGAGGGGCCGCAGACAACTCATGTAGTGAGGTGATGCTCCAGCATGTGGAGGCTGTGGTGTGGTTATGATGTGGGGGCACATTTCCCTGCACCCCTCACTGTGGTCCTGAGCTGTCAGGAGCATGGGAACTGGGGGGGCTCTGCAGGGGGTTCATGCCCTGCCTGCTGCTTGGCCAGGACTGGGGGAGCACGGCATTTAATTAAAGAAAAGCTGCCTGCTCTGGGATGCCTCCCAGCTTGTCACTGGCATTTCTGTGATTGACAAACAGGCAAAAATGTATTTGTTTAAGGATTATCTATATTGAAAACTGGACGCAGGATTTTGTCTTTGTAAACAGTGCAGTAATATCTGCTGTTTGAACAAAAGGAAGGGTATACTTTCCTTCCATTTATAGCTACAAAAGCTCCTATATTTGAGTGAAAGGGGGAGACGTTCTGTTTTATTTATCCTGCCTGCTGAAGATTTGGGGATTTTTAAATAAGATCTGTGACTAAGGGAGCAGTGGGTTGATTTTCACTTTATTGGAAGGGTTATTACAGAGCGCATAACATATGAGTTATTAGAGATGTGTGTCCTTGAAAACAGCCCTTAAAATCTTGCACAATTAGGAAAATTCAGAATGATCCAGCATATTTCCTCATAGCAAGAAAAGTCACTTTGATATATTGAGAAGCCAAAATGTAACACTGCATTGCTTTGAATAATAATTTTATTTTGAAATGCCACATTTGAAGAGAGCTCTTTGTTACAGATGGGAACACAGCTACTTTCATGGACCTAAATTAGGCTACAGAGAAATAGCTCCTTCAAAATTAACACCTTTATTGATAGTTTCACTGTTGCTCAAATTGATCTTTCCATACCATCTACCTATAAATAATTCCATAGATGTTCCTAAATCAAAGGACCAAGTCAGTACATTAGCCATGTGTGTTGGTCAAGGGATGAATAATGCACAGGATAAAAGACCTTCCCCCAAATATTTGTCGGTAAAATCTAATGTTTCTGCACACTGCTTCTCTGGCTGCCCTCCAAGGGAGGCCTTTTCTACAGAGCAGTACCAAAACAGGGAAATGAAAATTTTCCCCAACATTAATGTGTTTTTCCTGTGCTCTGAAGGACAACAGCATCAGTGCAAGGGTTTGGTTTTGGCCAGCTCAGTGTAGGACCCCTCCTTTCCTAGGACTTGTGCTGAGTTAGTGGGATTCACACACATGATGGAGACTGCTTTCCAGAGAGAACCAGCTGTCTAAACACAGACAAACCTGGGCTAGATTTGAAAGCAAAGCTTCTTTGCTTCTTCATCCCATTTCTCTGACCAGATGCTGCTAAACCAGTGCTGAACCAGGAAGTAGCCACTGTACAGGTGGCAGTGCCACCACCCTCAGCCCTTTTCATACCACATGGGGGGTACCAGCTCAAAAAGACCCAGCAACTGATCCCCAACAAATATTGCCTTCTTCCAAGAAGGTGACACCAGTCAGAACCTTTCCTGATTTCTCAGTCCTTGCTACCTTAGAATGCTGTCTGGTTCTGGGACAGTCTCTTTTTGCACCACACTATTCTTTGACAGATTTCTTGGTTTTTTTCAGTCTGGTTGCTCTCTCCAATTTGTCCTGGAGTCAAACTTATACCTGGGGTCAAAACCCACCGTGGCTGATGCAGAAGCTTCATTGCCCCTGGGCCTTGCTTTGTAATGGGAAAACAGGGTGATCTCAAGGGACAACTATTGCATCCAGAAGCCAGAAACTTTTACAGACTTCAGCAGATCTTACTCCCTTCCTGCCCTGATTCCACAGGAGGCAAAAATGGGGCTTTACCTTACCAGAGCACTGCAAAGATTCAATTCATGTTTATGGAATGCTTTCAATACATAGACGTTGACCTGATCGTGCTTATATTGTGATTTCTAATAATGTAATTCCATTGACGTTCAAATCCCTTTTTATACTAGGATGAATACATCCAGAATTAGGTAGAGAAATATCTCTAAAGAAAAGCCAGGTCCCTTGTGATGAATTTAAATTAAACAATCATTATTACCTTGTAATTTATGACCTGAACGCAATCCCTTATTTTGGTAAATAAAATGATGATTTCTTGTGATGTGCGTATTGCTAAAATCCCAATATTGTTGAACATATGTTGTTTTCTGTTTAACTGGTTTTTTTCTCTCCTTCAATCAAATATATAAGGTTTTTTAAGGAGATTTTAAATACTGAAAACAGCGCTGATATCTTACATGTTTAAGTATCTGTAATTTTTTTGCTTACCTTAGATGCTCATTGAAGGCATAATACTGTTAGCTGAATTCAGCTCTGTTTCTTAAGCTTGCATTATTAATTTTGCATCATGATCAGTTATTTACTCAAAGAGGCAGCTAGTTCATTCCTTTAAAAGTGATGTTATTTGCAGAAATGACCACACTTTTTTCCCCCCAAATGAAGTTATGCAAATCTGATCGACTAAAGTAAATGTTTCATAAAACCAATGACTGTTTAAATTGTGGGACTAAATTGTTTGTATATAAATATTACCTTTTATATTTCATTTGAGTTTTATGTAGATGAACACATTACTTTAATGGCCTGCATTTACAGAGGGAGACAGGGAGAGTCTGACTCTGAAATCCTCAGCAGCCAGATGGCTGCCTTTTCTTGCATGAGATTAAAAGATGTTTCTCATTCACAGCCCTGCTTCGGAGGCAAATTAATACAGCCAGCTAAATTGCTTGTGTTTTTGGAATAAAATTTAAAGAGAACTTTTAAAACCAATTGGTGTCACAGGTTCCTGGAGCAGATTGCTCTCCAGGTACAGCATGCTGGTTTTAAACATTCAGTAATTAATGGAAAGTATTCCATGTTAATTGACTGCTTCAGGAAAGGGAAATATAATGACTCCTTATTAATCATGAAAAGAGACATACAGTACAGAAGCACTGCAATAATTGCACTAACGGTTGAGAAATGTTAATTAATGAAAAGAACAATGATGTAAGAAATTAGCACCATAATGCTTGCTGCTGTTGGAAATTCTGCTTTAAACACATTATTTAGCATGGCAGCCACGGGATGATGCCTTATATAGCAGACACCTCGTACCCTTTCCTTCAGTCAGCTACCAAGTTCCGAATGTTGCCAGTGTTTTGGGTTTTAATGATCTAAAATACACTCTCCAAACTACATTTTCTGAAGCATTTTCAGTTTGAACTCCCGAACTAAAAACTACTCAGATAGATTGACAGTGTTCAACTTAGGTAAAAATATTATCCAAGTGTAAGAGAGCCTGTTAACGTTTGTGTGGTGGGAAACAACTTCTTAGATGAGCTGAGTTAAATAGGTTTGCCAAGAGGATAACTGCATCATGACTTCTTTCCCCTTTTTAATTTTTCTACTCATTAACCAATTAGATGCCCCCTGAAGAATTTAGAGGCAAGCATGCTGTCATATTTGTGCCTAGCTTGATGTAAAAATTCATAGGTTATTAAGATGCAGAACCGGTCTGGCAACTACTCCACCACCAGCAGTACAGAGGGCTCAGTCAT
Organism: Sitta carolinensis; assembly: GCA_032173965.1. Lineage (NCBI taxonomy): Eukaryota > Metazoa > Chordata > Aves > Passeriformes > Sittidae > Sitta > Sitta carolinensis. The sequence goes on along the minus strand of CM063284.1, from coordinate 10,516,621 downwards.
CAACAGGTGGAAGGTCCCAAGGTTTCTGCCATCTCTCTGCTGCACTTTTAAGGCAGCAACAGGATGAGATGTATCACTCTGAACACTTTAGAGAAAGTCAAGCTATCAATTACAAATAAATTTCCTTAAAGTCTAAGTCTACTCCTCTTTTTCCTACTCAGGACCAGGATTTAATGCTTATGGATGCTTTCATATCTTCATTTGTGCAAAGAAATGTCATCCTATGAGACATTCAAAGATTTCAGGGGAATTTTGGCCACCTAAGTCATGTGTTAGCTTGGCTGTATAACATGGGTATGGCACTTATGTATGACAAGCAGCAAATAAAGGTAGAATTACAAGAGTTCTCATTCTGTCTTTACCATTGCAAGTGAAACACTATAGATGCAGGGAAAAAAAATTTGCTAGACACATGCTAAATGAATATCCATCAAACACAAAATGCTTTTAGAAAGAACAGCTTTTGAAAAGAAGCCCCTGTGTGCAGCAATACAAGATGGAAATACATCCCTGAAGTGAATAGCACCACTGTAATCTCAAATCCTCCTGGAGGGGAAATCAGCCTATGGGTGCTTTCTGTATAAGAGGACAGGAATAGTTTCATCCCTCATCCCTCTAACCCATGTGCTGGCATTTGCTGATTTTCCCAGGGCACCTCCATTATGGCCATTCCTCCACTCATGTGTATTATTGCTCCTGAATTTTACTTTTTTTTTTTTTAAGGTGGAACATCCTTGGGCTCCAAGGCGCTCTCCTCAGCTCCTTCATCGAACCCCTGTACTTGCACAGCATCATTGTGGGAAGCCTCTGCCACACTGGCCACCTTTCCCGGGTCATGAGCCATAGGATAGAAGACATTGGTCAGCTGCCAGCTTCGTACCGGCGCAACCAGCTGCTTCTCAGTGGTAAGCAAACACCTGCCTGCAAGACAAGTAATCCCCTCTCCCATCTCTAGTCATGCTGCTTACCAACAGGAATGTTCTTTATTTGGAAGTAGACCATTAACTTGCACCTTTTTTTTTTTTTCCTGAAGAATATGAACTTGCAGAATGAAGAAATGAATGTGTTTAAATCCAGTTCCTCTTTCATTAGCAGAGGCCACAAAAAAGGATCATTAGTGGTTACAAGCTGACTAGGAAAACAACCACTGTACACTGAACACTCAGAGTGGGAAAAAAATGTATGACTAAGTAAAACATTTCTAAAAACCAGAAGGAAGCTTTCAGTAAATTTTAGGTTTAACTGTCTCAGGTCCTCATGAGGCATGTGAGTGCTAAGGGATGCCAGTTCTGCACCAGATTAGATCCTTATTTTAATCTTTGATAATTGTTCTTTGGGGGGATTCCCTGACATCAATATGATGTCAATGTCACAGAGCTGGGAGGTCAGGACATTTTAGTGGAGTACCCTGTAACTTTTCAAACTCCCTTAGGTTCCTCAATCAGGAGAGTGCTGGTTTATACCTTATCTATTTCATGGACCCTTTTTTTTTAATATGTCCTTGTGACAAAATTTGTTTGGCTGAGGCAGAAGTGATAGTTTAGCCACTGGGAAATTCTCAGGTTCTATGTTTAAACTCTGGTTTATTACATCTGGCAAGTGTAATGTGCATGTATGTGTTGTGAGGTGAACAGGTCAAAAAGACTTATTTATCCTTTTCTGAACAGCTTATCTCCATTTTTTAACTCTTCAGTCAGCTGGATAAAGACTGCAATCAAGTGAGCAGGAAGATGTGATCCACACTGTCCCTCCAGTTTATGCCCCTACTTGTCCCTCCCACCCTGCTCCAGCATGGGCATGGCTCAGCCCCCTCCTTCCCACACAGCATTGTGGTAGGGAGGAGAGAACTCACAGTTGGCCAGGAGATGTCTCCCTGTTTCCCAAATCTGGCTGTTATTTTGACAACACAGCCATGGCTGCCAAAGCCACTGCATCTCCCACTGGGAAAGCAGATCTCATCTTGTGCCGCCCTAACACACTGTAAGTGCACCCGTACATTAAGATCAAAGGCACACACGATTTCCCTGTGTCTGCAGGATACACAGGGAAACCCACTTCAACTGTCGAAGGACTGAAAACGCAAAAAGGGATTTTATAAGAGTTCTCACCACAGAACAGCTATTGCTTTGCTGGATTGGCCTTGCAGAGTAAAAGTGTTGGGTCATACTTGGCCAGAGAGTATGTGTGTGTCCGTGTGCATGTGTGTATGTGTGTGTGTCCAGAGATTTCAAGGGAATAAGGAGTGCATCAGAGGTGGCCTTGTGTCACTTTAAATATCTGCATATTTCAGGGCTGTCTTCCTCCTTCCCAGAGGCTTCTGTTTGGAAAAGCATTTGCTTCGCTCTTTGGTTGTGTTTGTGGGTTTTCCTCAGCCCACGAAAAGAGGTGGGAGGAATCTGTCTCTCTTTCTCTGCCTTGTTTTTGTCTCTAACACCATTATTTGTAATCTTCCCTCCCCCCACAAATCCCAGGGAGGCAATGCTGATTATAACTTACATTGCTGAGGCTTATGCCACAATTCTTTTTCCTGGGAAACCCTGCCAGCAGCATATCCAGTGACCAAGGAGATGTGCCTAGAAAAACCTACTCCAAATGCATTAGAGACCAGACCTACACAGCCTCAGCCAGGCAACTCCATCTCCCACACCTGTCTTGGACATCAGACCAGCCCAGGACTGCAGGAGTCCTTAAATTATAAGGGTGTCAATTATTTTGCCAATTTATCATAGCAGCACAAACATTCCAATGGAGAGGAGAGTCATGGTGTGTGATGAGGTATACTGAGATTAACTCCTTGGCTCCACTGAAAAATAATCAGTGAGGTTTCCTACTCAGTTTTCTACCAGTCCCAGCCAGATGGAACTCCGCCCTTCCACTGAGATTACTCTTGGGTGTAATTTTTAGAAGAAATGTTTTTTTTCTATCCTGTTCTCTTAAGATTGAGGCAGCTTTAAAGGGTATCCTGGTAGGTTATGAGGTTTTGCTGGAAAAGAGAGGAGAGGAGAGAGAGGACAGATTATAATTCACATTCCACAGTACTCAAATTCATATTATTTGTGCAAAGACTTTTCTTTTTCTTTCAAATCCTACTGTCTTCTGTTGTACTTTTTGTTGTGTGGGTTTTAAGAAGGATAGAGGAGAGAAAGTAACCTAGAGTATTTGAGTGTTACTTTCTAAAAAAATCAAAACATTTATTTGTCAAAAGAAAAATATAGAAGAAATTTTTTTAAATTATAAAAATATCAATGATCAGAGAATATATCCATCCTCTATATATGTCTGTTATGACTCATGTTTTTTTCTTTAAGACCTCTTCTTTTGCATTCAGAAAATTACGTGAAAATATCTTCTGTTTACCTAAGTTAACTTGTACTTACATATGATGGCTGAGAAGAGAAAGCATGGAGGGGTTTCCAGGCTCTGGGACCAGCCTGGGCTACTCTCACTGCCCCCACCTGATGGGTACCCACAACCTGCTTTCCCCTCTGTGCAGCCTTTCCTTCTCTTCCTCTACTCAGGGATTTCACAACATTTTTATTTATTTAGTGTCCTGTGGCAACTTTGCATGGCAGGGTGTTTGCTATCATGCTTTTTGGCTCTCAGATCCTCTAAGCTTTTGGGTGCTATCTTGACAGAGAGTGGTGCATAGTGTCAAACAGCTGATTTTGATCTGTTTGCATCTTGTTCTGTGTAGAGACGCTCGAGCAGCGCTGCAGAGCTATCTGATTTTCAAGCTCTCAGTTTAAATCCTGTTGCCTAGGTGAACTGGAGTTTTAGATGCAGACTGATCTGTTATCTCTGGGGAGAAAAAAATTGAAAGAGGTATTAATACAACATGAATGTGTTTACAAATCCTGGGCGAGGTTGTGACTTAGCTGTAATTCTCTTCTACACACGGTAGCGAGTTCAGTCCCAGTGACTGAGATGATTTCTGCAGTTCCAGCTTTGTCACTGATACAAAGCAAGTTTGCCATATATTTTTTTCCCTTCGATGGCTACCTTTCTCTCTCTGTGCATGCTAAGTTCCATTTGGCCCCTCCCAGGGCAGAGGGGACAGGGGAGGGAGGGGGCAAATCACTCAGTGGCATTGCTTCTCATGATACTGAGAGGCTCCAGGCAGGATGCAGCAGCTGCCTACAGAGGCAGCATCCTGGCCAGACAGGCCCTGCACAGCTCTCCACTTCACCTGAGGTGTCTCTCAGAGCTTCCCAAACTCAACACATTCAGTGACGGATGCAGCATTCCCACCAGCTCCCATCTCCTCCCGTTCTGCCTCAGACCAGCAGATGCTCATGGCTTGCATCTGTTTTGAAAATGAGATCCTGGGCAAGAAAAGCACTTTGGAAAGGAGGGGCTTTGATCTCTTTTCTTTAATCTCCTTCTCTCTGAACAGCCCATATCAGTACTTCTCACTCTCTGCAAAAGTTCTTTAAAACCCTCTGAGCAGAAAATGGAAAGGACCTTTCTCTGCTGCCCTCCACACAGCAGCAATGAAAGCAGTGCAAACCATGAGGGGTCGCTGGAGCTGCTGCAGGCAGGAGCTGCCATTTGGAAATGCAGACCCAGTCCTGGCACTGGCCTGTGCTGGGGGGCTGTGCCAGGCAGCTCCTGCCCACCAGCACAGTCCCCACCTGCTGCTCACCACAGTGGCTTTTGTTGTCCAGGTCTGCAGGCTAGTGATCCACACAGCAAATTAGCAGAGAGGGACACAACTGCATCCAGACACATTATCCAAGGTCCATGTTTTTAAAAATATTCAAACTGCTTCAGGTCACTCTGCGTTTTCCAGCCTTGGAAGCTCCCAGTGTTGATTCTTCACTGCAAAAGCACTAATGAGCAGGCAAGGCAGAGCTCACTTGTTTGCATTTGTACTGTGCTGGAAAGTAAGCCAACCACTTTATTCCTCTTACTTTCTTGCAAGGACTAATCTTTCCCCTGTTTCAGGTACAAGAAATGAAAAAGCAACAGGAGTCATGGAAAGGTTGAGCTATACTAAATAGATAAAAAAAGCCATAAATTTACCTGATTAAAAATAATTCATGTACACACCCACACCTGACCTTGTAGCCCTGGTCTGCATTTAGAGCCAAAGGAGATCTCACCCATGAAGGCATTGGCTCAGTATGTGGCTTGGATGTCCAAAATTGGCTATGTGAATGACACTAAGGTCATGCAGTCATCCCAGATGACTGTAAACATCATTATTGCAGCTGTCTAAAATTACATATGATGCATTCCATTTAAAAATGTCCCAAATATCTCCATTAGGACACTAACTAGCTGTTGAAGAAATTGGTGCTCCAGTACAGTGTTGGAATCTCGCAGGCAGGCACAAGCTGGGGACCAAGAGTGTTCTGTGTAGGTCTGTGATGTCTACAAGGTCATTATTAACTTGGATCTAACAATCCCTTTGTGATGGTGAAGTGTATTGGTTTGTATTTTCTTATGCCCTGGGGATAAGAAACATAGACATCCCCTCATAGCACAGACCCCAGGAGTTAATAGAGGATAAATATGCTGCACTGTGGGAAGCTCACCTGGAAGAACTCACGGCCAAAGCACTGCTTAGTTCCTTTTAAAAACCTGTTATCCCGTTAAAGCATTTGTGAAAGATTTCACTCAGCAGCTGTCACACTGCTGTCAACAGCTCACACTCCAACCCAAACGCTAATGGAAGGTTTGCCTTCAAGGTGGAAAAAATCTGTAGGAATTGCTGAGTTATGTCACTCCAAGGTACTTGTTCTGGTAACGTTTAACCAATGGTGGCAAGAGCAGGTACAGGGCACGATGCCAGCGGTTCACTGAGGGTGTCTCCTGTGCCACAACAACCCAGGAGCCGCCTGTGAGTGAGCCCTGGAGCTTACTGCTGTGCCTCTCTCCTCCAGGGGTGAGCCACGCTGGCGCTCGGCAGCCCGGGAAATCCCCCGGCTTCAGCGTGAACTGGGTGGTGGGCAGCACGGAGCTGGAGGTGATCAACGCCAGCACGGGCAAGAGGAGCTGCGGGGCCCCCTCTCGGCTCTGCAAGCACATGTTCTTCACCCGCTGGGCAAAGCTGCACGGCAAGGTGGGTCTGGAGCACTGCGGGGCTCGGCAGTAGCTGTCCTGCAGGCCATGGAGAGCGAGAGGAGATGAAGACAAGGAAAAAATGATTTTATTAGGTGCAAAATCTCTTTCCTATTGGGAAATGAGTGGAAACAAACAAGACAAAGTGATGGTGCAGAGGGAAGTCTGGAGACAGTTTCACCATCAAAGTCATTAGGAAAGGCAAAGGAGCCTGCAGGGTGGGCAGGTTTGTGCACAAGCCCAAAGGGATTGTTCTGCTCTGCAGGACTCCACCGGGGAGGGAGGCTGGTGGGACTCATCCCATTCCAAGCAGTAGCATGATCTGTCCTAGCAGCCACCCTGAGCCTTGTGGGGAACAGAAGAGACCAGCTGGGCTTTGTGCCCAGGGCTTGGTCACAGTGCAGTGACACAGGTCCCAGCCTATTTCCTGCACAGCAGGTAGGAAGCGAGCAAGCAGCACTCCTGCCACTCCCAGAATGGAGGGGACCTCACAGGAACAAAATTGGGACCATGGCTGGAACTATGGCTGGGAGAGCTGGATTGTGTCTGGCTCACACCAAGGATGAGGTTGCAGTGAGCAGGAGAGAGTAACTTGTGGCTGAGCAGGACATTTTGCCCTTAACCAAACAAGGGGTTTGATAATGTCATCACTCTCTACCTCTGGGGAGCAAAGGGAAAAAAGAGGCAGCCAGAGAGAAGCCACTGCTGCCAGGCCAGCTTGTGGCCCACTGGCACCCTGTCTGTCAATGTCACCCTCCCTTGCTGGTTGGGCCAGTACAGCTGCAGCCAGTACAGCCCCACGGAGTGCTGACACACAGACAGGAGCAGCTCATGGCAGGCTGCATGTTCACATTCTCCTTTAATCTGCCTCTCAGCATCTCTCCTGTATAAAGGAAAAGAGCTGCTTGCTCACCAGGCTTGCCTTGAGGGTACCTTTCCCTACAGGTTTGGCATGGTGGAGACTTGGGCAGGTCAGAGGAGTTTGTTTAGTCCTTCTGAAGAGCATAAGGGTGCTCCCTCCTGCATGTCCTTCCAGGGGCACTGGACACAGGACCTTTCTCAAGGTAGTTCTGCTTGACTCCAGTGTCCTAACAGGGCACTTGGATTTCCCACATCAGCACAAACCCCGATGCCTGGTTTCTGCCCTGTCCTGGGCATGCTTCACAGCATTTCCAACAGTAACAGACTACAGGGGGGTAGTGGGAGATGTGGAAGGCAATTCTTCTGTGTCTGGGCATTGCTTGGAAGCACTGAGCTGCTCCACTGTCCAGGCTAAACTTTCTTTGAAGGAGCACATATTTTAAAGATCTCCAGAAAGCATTTTTCTCAGTTTTGTCCATAAAAATAATCTTAACTGAGAAGTAGCATTCTGCCTTTGTAGACCACATCAAGACTTGCTACTGCCTATGCCCACTCTGAGGCAGAGCTGTTCACCCCTTTCCTCCTCACAATGGCTCAAAACTGTCACCAGACTTTATTGCTTCCCTGGTTTTCTGATTGTTAAACCAAAAGCAAACACACAAAGCACAGTGATTGCTTATGAAATGTAGACAGGAAGATTATACAGCTACTGAAGCCTCCTGTTTCTTTTGGCTCATAGGTTGGGGGTTTTATTATTTTTTTTCCCCTTCCCTGATTTTTGTTCTGCAGCTGAGCACACGAGTACCAAGCCATGGAGAGATGCCATCAGTGTACAGCGAGGCAAAGCTGATGGCTCAGACATACCAGTCTGTTAAGCAGCAGCTGTTTAAAGCATTTCAGAAAGCTGGCCTGGGCACCTGGGTGAAGAAACCCCCAGAGCAAGATCAGTTCCTACTAACTGTGTAAATCACTCCACACCTTTTCTACACAACTGGATCAAACCAACTGGAGAGAAGGCAAGGCAGGACGTATGAGAGGAGAGAATCGAAGCAGTTTGAGATTTAATAGCGACCTCCATGGGAATATTTGCTTTTAATCCTGTATTGGAAATACATAAGTAGAAATGTGTCTGATGCACTGAACTCAACTTTAGAAAACTGCTTTTTCATGATCCCTTCCCAAGAATGTACCTGCCCAAATTATAATACCACCCCACCAAGATTCTGCTTTTTATTGTTTATTGCTGTTGGTTATTACTGATTTGAGGTGTTAGTGGGCCACCTGTCTGATCCAAAATAGATCTTTGTTTTCCCTCACACAATCAGTGCAAAAGTTGTCACTGAATGATGGAAAATAGTAAGCAGAGATGGAAGTACCCCAGGCACACAGCATGACAGCAGGTCTCAGAGCATCCATAATCATCCACAAAAAAAGGTTCCTAACCTCTATGCAAAAATCATCCTGTAAACTGCCTAAATCTGTGACAAAAAATTTGGACCTCAAAGAAATGCAGCATTTTTAAACTGATTTTTCCACTGCTGGCTCCAAGTACAAAGCCAGGCATCAGGATGTCCTTGGTTTTTACACTTATTCCCTCTGACACCTTGGACAAACCACTTCACAACAAATCTTCGACTCTAGTCACAATTTGCATGCTGCAAATTTTGCTTGTCTGGGCCTAGTTCATCTCACATGCCTTTCAGACACCAGCCAGGATGCAGATCCTTGTCAAGGGGCAGTTCACCCCTGTGCTGCCTGCAGAGGTGCACAGCTCTGCAGGGGCTGCCAGTGAGGACCAGTGTGACCCTGCTCCTGGCTCTGGATCTTCAGGGAGCTCCCTAAAGTCAGGCAGGCTGCAGCCAGGACCCAGAGCCTCAGCTCTCCAATCCTCTGATGACCCACAGCTCTGAATTAAGTGGGTGTGAGCTCAGGATGCTCCATGCATCTGAACAATCCCCAGGCTGGGTACAAGTAAGACATCCCCAAACAAGAGAGCACATGTGATACTTGGCTCTTCCCTGCCTGTTTCTCCACCTGTCAAATGGGGATAATAACAAATGCTTCACATCTAAGGAACTTGGCAGGATCAAAATGCTTTGGTCATATGCAACAGTGTAAGACAGATTTTGTCACTCTTGCAGTGAGTTTTACCTCTCCTCACGGTCCAATTGACATAAGCACAGCAGATGCAACCACAGGTTTGGGTAAGGTCTTAATGCATGAGCTTTCAGATTCTAGCTCTGTGTAAATGCCAAGTGTTATTATTATTCTTCATGCCCATCTGCAGCCTGAAAAGCAGATGGGGTTTTTCACTTAGGAGACAAGTATCACCTAACATTTAAATATTTTCTTCATAACTGGGCTGGGTCTGATGCAATCTCATCTTTGAACCATCCCTAACTTCATCAGAATGCAGAAGATACCGTCATGGGAGAACTGAGCTTTGATAGTCCCACTGCAAAACCAACCTTCAGGCACCCTGTACATTTCTCTAAGTTTCTGGGTTTTTAGATGACAGGATTTGCGGGTATATAACTACTGTTTTCTTTTTATTCCTGTGATTCTCTTTAAATCTGTATATAACATGCTGCTACTGATTTGTGATAATTGTCTTGGTATTTTCTCAGAACTGTCAAGCTGAGTTACTTTTCAGACAACACAAGGCTCATATTTTTCCATGTAATTTCCTTTACAGGGGAAACTGTTCCTATCAATAAAGATAGATGCTCTTTGTATAGGATTTATCATGTTTGGAGAGCCATATACAGTAAATACATTGTTTATTGAGGCCCACAATAGAATAGCTACAGTATTTTGATGAGATTTTATTTTTAGATTATAAACTACAAGATGTATCTATAGTGTCTTGTATAAAAACAATTGTGATAAACTAGAATTTTTAAATTAGATAAAACAAAGCTCTCCCCTTCCAGAAACCTTTTCAACAAAATAATACATTCCATATTAACTACCAAAAATATTTTAAAAAATATCCTTAGAGTAGAAATAGCTTAAAAAAGGAAAAAAAAAAGTTAAAAAATAAAAAATAAAAAATAAAAAAGCAACCAAAAACCTGACACTTTTCAGTAATGGAAACACTTTGTTGTAACCACTTTGTCAATACTTTGACAGCTGTTCTGATTAACATTTGAATACCTTTGGCACCTTCTGGAGCTTGCAGGTACCTGCCGTGGTGCTGTCCTGTATCGCAGCTGCCGGGCAGCGGGCAGGGGCCGGCCCCAGGGGCGCCGGCTGCTCCCACCGCGGGACAGAAACCGCGGGGCAGCCAGAGAGGAAGGCAAGGCTTCTCATGCAGACATGCACAGGCCAGGGGGGAGCATGAATTCTGCTTTTCCTCTCTGAGTCCCTGTCTAGCACACACGAGACCTCAGTGGCTCTTCCTTACGTCTCCCTGTCCTCACCCATCCTCCTCCAGCCACGGCATGATGTCAGCCCAACTAATGCATAATAATTCCACCAGGCTGGTGTTGCAGCTACTGTGACAACAAAGCGCTGTGCTTGGTTATTTTTAATGACATAGAAAAAAATGTGGCAGGATTGAATGATCCTTTGTTGCAAGAAATACATAAATGCAACCCTGGATTCAGCTGCCAGAATGAGTTTAGTACTGGGGACCAAACTGAGACCCCACTGCAAGTGGGCATCAGCTGGTCTCAATGGAGTTGCACCTGCTGGCACTAGGATTGAATATGACCTTAAATATCTACTTCTTCTCATTATGTGCAACAACAATGTGATGGGAACCTATCCCAGAGCACACATGACCTACACACAGCATTTCCTGAAGCAGAGGAAAACTTGCCCAGTAGTAATTCTTTAGTGAAGATTCTGTACATAACATGCATGAGTGAATGGCAATACTGTACTAACGGATGTACATTTGTAATATTTGTAAAAAAAAAAAGAAACAAAAAAGACAACAAAATAAAATAAATCTGAATTTACATATGTGAATTTGCTGCTAAGTTCTGTAAATTGCACTTCAGTGATACCTGATAAGTGAATGTTTCTGTTAAGTGAATAAAATGCCAAGTAAAATTGTTCTTTCACTGTTTATTGACCATTTTTCACTATGACTTTGCAATCAGTTGGAATGTGCTCCAGAATGCTGGTAGGTATTTTCACACGCACCTGCTGTAGATCTGCAGATATCTTCTTCTTCAGTTTGGATATGATGCGTTGTGGGAACCACACATTTGTATTGAGAGAGGGATGTGCCTGCTCATGTAGATGAAGCCATGAAAGGACACAGTATTTCCTGAAAGAAGAGTGAACTGGATACCTCTCTAATTTGATCCTTGCAGGATACTCTCAAGGATCTTTCTTAATAAAAATTAATACATTTTTTCAAACCCACACTGCATAGGACCTGCTGTACAAAGCTATTTAAGAAAACCGAAGTGATTAACAAAAGGTCAGAACATCTCTGCGGATTTCTGCTTCATTGATGGAGTGGCTTTGGATTGTTCTTGCTTTGAACAATCAGTATTCAGCCACAGCAGACTAAACTCACACTGAGCCCAAACAACACCATCCCCACAAATGTTTAACCTCAAGATGATTTCCCTTTGCCAGTCCTTATAGAGTGTTACCAAAACATCCAAAGCTTTTCAGCAGCCACTGTGAAAATATAAATACACCAACAGCAAAAATGTTCAAAAAAGTGACTTCCCTGTCCATCTCCCTGTGAGGATACGGTTCCAAGATAAAATCGAGCCAGACAGCTCACAGAGAGTCCCGTCAGCTCACTGGCCCCACAGGTCTTGGCTTGCTCATGTTGAAGAAGTCAGTGCCAGACCCTCACAGACCATCCCATGGGTTTCCTTCCCCAGCAGGGGCTATGCATAGCCTTATTTTCAGGCTAAGACTTTGCTGCTGTCTCATTTCAGCTTGAATCTATGTCATAGGTAATGGGGCAGAATAAAGAGAAGCAGGGAGAAGAAAGCATTGGCAAGGTGAAAGTTGCATGTGTGGGAAAAAAGTCACTGTGAGCTGACCCAGTTCCATCACAGCCATGGTGGAATTTTGCCTTGAGCAGTAGCTGCTACTGCTTGACCATGGCACACACCATGTCACAAACTACAAAGCAGTCAGGGCAAACTGTAGGGATGGATTCCATGTTTAATCTCATTAAGTTTAAAGGGTAAATACCTGAACTTCATTTAAAGCTTTACAGTATACACCCCAGCATCACCAGGCAGTTATTTCTTTTTCAGCTGTATATTGGAAAAACAACAGAATAAAACACAACAAGCTGATATGTTGACTAATAGAGGGCTTCACAGAAGTGCCTGTTTCTGAAATAAAATAAATAAGTCCTTCTGCTGCAGTTAGACCTTGATAGCCATGCTCATGTGTTGAAGAATGAATCAGCTGTCCAAGAGCTTTTAAAGCTTTTTGATTCATTACCATTGTGCCTATTGCCCAGCCCTGTGACCGGATTCGATTGGCTGACTTCAGCTTGATCATGTGGATAGACAAGTTTAGCTGGAAATCTGAGTAAAGTCAGAGAAAATCTGAGAATTTTTAAAGGTTAGTGACAGTCTGCATGGATGCAAAGAAAACAAAAAAACAAAAACAAACAAACAAAAAAAAAAATCAAACAACTCAAAGACATGCAAGCAAATTCACGCATAAAGACACATGGTTTCTTACTACTCCAAGGCTTCCTGAATAAATGGCATGGCTTTGGAAAAAGGGGATTAATAATTATTGCCTTTTTAGCAATGAAATAGTTCTACTCAAATACTTTATTCAACCTGGCTTTCCTGGCAATTAAACCCTCTATTAGAGAAGTTTATGTTCTATTTTATCAACTTCCTTTGCAGTACAGAATTGCTTCCACCAGACCATTAAAGCCTTGTTCTGCCATAGAAAGGAAAAGGTCCTGTTCATTCTCCTCCATCCCTGAACTAGTGCCTTTACATACTATAATGCCATTAAATGATCCAAATCAAAGGAGACAGCTCCTTCCTTTACACACAATCTTACCAAAGAATGCCTCCCTCAAAGAGAAATAACCATGTGAAGAACAGTACATGCTGTCGGGTTTGACCTGTTCTTCTGACAGACTGCCTGGTGCCCTCCATCTCTTTCAACCTCCCAGTCATGCTCAGGTGTTAGCATAGGCTGTGTTTGACACACCTGAAGGAAGTGCTGCAGGTGCAGTTCCCTTCCTTCCCAGCATCACCAGCCCAGCTACACCCAGCCCTACCTCCATGGAACCCTGTTTGCTACTGATTGCTTTTATTTCATTTTATTTTAACATGAATCATTTCAATTCATTTTTAATCACTTTAAGTAAATTCAGGGTTTTTTACTCACTTAAGCGTTTTAACTCTTAGATCTATAAGACAACACATTTTTACTGTGGGTTCTAAAGTGAATAGTTTTTTTCTAAAGCAAATAGTTTGTTCATGTTCTTGTCTCAGTAGTAAAGGGAAGTATTTTCAGGAATAACAACACCATCCCGTTGACACCACAGGCTCCTAAAATCCTGACTATGACACAGAACAGTGGGACTTGCTCCTAAATCTCAGGTTTCAGTGGGAGATTATCTACTGATTAACCCCTCAGGCTGCTGGCAAAAGGGATGAGCAAGAATTGTAAATCCCAGAAAATTAAGGCACTTGTGGGCAGAGGATGTGTCTCATGTTTATATCATTTCACAATATACAGAAAAAGCTAAGTAATTGTGATTATAATTTAATAACCTTTTGGCATGAGTGAGAACAAAAAAGACTTGATAACATAGCTGGTTTGGGGATGCTCACCTGGGAACAGAGCTGACTTAGATTCTTGTCTAGATTTTACCCTCAGAAGTGAGGAAAAGATGAACAAGTGAAGACCCCCAGAGCAGGGAGCACTTTCCCTCCAGGCAACGAGTTCAAAGCACAGGAAAAATCTCTTTTGTTCCAGGATCATTTTCACCTCTAACTGCTTCATCCACTCGGAGGACAGGTGTTCAGCTTGAATCCATTTCCTAAATTCCCTGCACAGAGAAAAGCATCTCCATAAGATGATTTGTGCCACTTAAAACTGTGTCAAAGAGATGTGGAGAACTTTCCTTCTCAAGGGTCTGGCCTCTCCCCACTAATGGAAGGGAATCCAGGCTCCTGCATTAAGAGGTCTGTGCATGGGCAGGTGACTCCAGTCAAAGTTTCTGCAAGCCACAGGACCTTCTGTTTCTCCATTGTAAAAAACAATGACTATCCCTTGTCACAGAAAGATGTCTTTTGAGTATTAATACTCTCAGGTGTCAAAGGTTTGACGTTGGCACAAGGCCAGTGCCCCTATAACGATATACTGTCCCTAGTATCTGCTGTGAGATGTGACCAAAAACAGAGCAAAACAGTTTCTAATTTAGAAAACAAAAGAAAAAAACTTTATTACTTATAATAGGCAAAGAAGACACATACAGAAGAACATGGAAACTTTAAAAAAAACACTCTTCCTCCCCCCCCCCACCAGTTCTCAACCCAACAAAACAAACTGAAAATTCCCCATCACGTTACCACCTTTTAGATAATTAATCTTTAGTCTATTACCACCCTTCCGATAATCAGTACTCAGTTCATCAAGGAGAGATAGGAGTCCTTCTTGCACCACATTGTGGCCTCTTCCTCCATGTCCAGTGCTCTCACCACTGTGCATGGACCAGAGCTGCTTTTAGGGTTCTTCTTTTTAAAGATGCTTTGGTTAGTTCCAAGAAACGACAGCTTCTCAAATTTTGGGACACCAGTCCCCCCCAATATTACCCCCTGGGGCCGAGGGGCCTTGAGAACAGAGTTCTTCCTCTCATCTCTGTTCACACTATTGTCTACTCTTGGCTCCAAGCCAATGCCTCTCCCCAGATACAGCTTCTATGTTACAGGAAAAAAATGAGTCCGTCCATGGCTATACAAAAGAGTCCAGCCAAAGCCACTCCATCATCTCCTCCCACCTAGGATTCTTTTCAGCATTCCCACTCCATCTTCTTTGCTTAGTTCTCTCTATCTTTCTTCTTCAAATTCAGGAGGATTAGCATTTATAAAGTTTCCATCATTTACGAAAAGGGTTAAAATCTTGGGCTTTGTTTCCCCAGAACTCTCACAGTATCTTTGCTGTTGGGCACTCTTCTCGCGCCACCCCCCCATACTCCTTCGGCCGTGCTGTCTAGTTGTTGATATCAAATTTCAAGGTGACGGAGATCACAGACACGGTTTCTCAGTCTCTCTCTCCGGGGAAAGGGGGGGGGGGAAGGGGAAAGAAGGCTGTCTGATGCCTCTCAAGGTTCTTGTACTCTCTCCACCCTTCCATCCTGCAGGATTTTTCCTCTCCCCCTCTGTACCCAAGGTTCCAGCCTACCTCGCCCAGGCCGCATGGCTTCCCCTCCCCGCCCAGCCAGCCGCTGGGCAGGGGAGATCCCTCCGTCCTCAGGGACCGGAACCAAGAGAGAGCTTTCCGGGGAGCCCTCTGCTTTTAACCCCTTGTGTTCTCAGAGGCGGATCCTTGTCCTCAGTGGCCACACCAGGTGCCAGTCTTTAAACCTGAGCACTCATTGGTTTGACCACTGAAGTTCAAAAAAACTCATTTTTTTTTCCAAACTACGACATCAGGCTTTAAGAAAAGGATGCAGTACATATGTGTGTGTGTGTATATATATATATATGTATGTATATATATATATGCAACAGACTGACCTGTTTTTAGCGTTAATGTGAACATTTTCAAATTCTGGAAAAAAAGTTGTTCCAGCCATGAGTTTTAGTGCCTGACTAAATTAACATATACTTTTCCTATTTAGAAGTTTGGTGAAGGAGTTTATTCTTAACTCCCTAAGTTTGCTGCCATTGAAAACATTGAAAGGGTCCTTACTGGCAACAAGATATAAGTAACAAATTCATGTTTCAACCTGAGAGCTAAGAGTATTAAGCCCATGTGAATCTCTTTTTTTGTGCCAAATCTTCATTCCTAGCCCTGACACTCCTGTACACACTGGAAAACCAAAATCATACATCACTGCTATCTGAGCCTTTGCATTAGAGTTTCCTTGTGATGTCTCAGCATTTCCCAGATATATTTTTTTTTCATCTGACCCAGTGCCTCTTTGACCCTCTAACAAGGGAAAATACATTTGAAGAACCTTTCTCATTATTTAGAACATTTGCTGTACAAGTTCAGCTGTTTTCTGTGTTCAGCTTTCCTAAAATATTCTTTTATCTTCTTTTGCAGTTACTTAAGGGGTGAGGCAGAGATCAGAAGTAGATAAATTGTACATCTATTTGACTCATCACCTGCTGGTCTTTCTTGGAGAACTGTGGCAAAAATGAAGACTGAATCATTCTGGAAATAACCCCTTTTTCACTCAAGGATGGATGTGGAGATAACGGTATCCCAAAAATGTCAGTGAAATGCAAAAAAACTGTTTGGATTCACTACACTATGGGATTGCTCATCTGCCAGCTAAATGCAAAGGATTTCAAAGGACTTAGAGTAGTGCCACTGAGTAGCATTCAGTTTATGAAGGGAGTTGGGGGTTAAGGTCACAGGAAAAAGGTACATGAAAATATTTCATCACTCCCTCTCCTTGTGCTTTCACAGAGCAACTCAATGATTTGCACTATTGGGCAGCGAATCAGCCTGCAAGTGTTTCCAGACAAGGCTGCCTGAAGATTACCCTGTGAAATGACATTAAACTGGTGAAGCATTTTAGCGGTTATAGGATTGGCCAGGGTGTGCCATACTTTAGTCCTGCTGCTAATTTCTCCCCTCCTTTGTCGTTCTTCCCACAGTTTTCTTAGGAACAAAGCTCTATCCAGTCACTACAGGTAAGATTAGACAAACTTTCCTGGGAAGACAGAAAGGAAAATTTAGAGTGGTTTCCCCCCCATCACAGCAGTGCAGCACCTCTGTCCCAGGACCAGGTCCATAAGATCAGCTTAATTTTCCATAAATATGCTCAGTTTTTGCTGCTAAGTCTTTCTCCTTGCCAACTCTCATTACAAATTTACCTGGCAGAAAGATGCACAGTGATATCCCAAATCCACTGTTTTCAGAGCTGTGGTGCTACTGAGGTCAGGCATTTTTGTGTTCCCCTGCTAACACTGCCAAGTGCCTGCTGCTAATGGAGATAAATGTAGAACAACACATGGAGAAACAGTAAACCAAGCTAAAAATACACCTTAAACAGAGCAGTTCTCTGCATCTTTAACAGGGAGGTTTGCAATAGTTCAACCGCTACTCTTATTACTGGTTGCATAGTTTGACACTTTTTACCCCCTAACCTGACTTTTTTACTCCTAGAGGGGTCCTAAGCCACACAGCAACAGGTTGCTGCAGAGATGCTGGGTGTGGAAATTACTTGGGTTGCCACGTGCTGCTTGTCTCATGCCTGCAGCAGCTGTAGAACTGCACAGGGTCCTTTGCCTTCACCCAGCCCTGGTGCCAGCACCTCCCCCTGCAAGAGATGCCTCCATCAGAGCTGATTAACGTGTTATTGCCACAGAGATAAGATCGATCGTGCTTATGAGTCATAGTGGCCTTTAATATCTGCAAGCCAGAGAAAAGAAAACTGCATTAATTTATATTCATTAATATGAATTAACAGACTAGAGCCCTTCAGTCGTTCTCATCCTTCTCCCCAAGCATTGGCAGCAGCCTGTGCCAGGGAAATGGCAGGAGCTGCCCAGGAAAAGTGAGCAAACAAACCTGCTGCCTCCAGCTTGGCAAGGCTGGCCTTTGGTTTGCTTTCCAAAAGGAAAAACCCTCATTGTATCCAAGAAGCTTCTGCTGCCCATGGGCTGATAGCTTTGGCATGTATGCATGTTTATATGTGTGTATTTATTTACCTATATTTTCATACTTTTGCTGAAGTACTCCATTCTATTTGCTGAACTAGGACATTGGTGCTCAGCAGCCCATCAGCTGGGCAGTGACTCCTGTCCAAGAAAAAGGGATACAAGACTCTCTGTCCTGACGTTTAAGCATTAGTTTTACTTCCATTTAAGCCAGGATTGCCTGTGAAAATTGCATTTGCCCCCAAATCCCTGACACTGGATTCCAGGCAGGTGTCCAGTGATGCAGAGCAGGAAAGTTGATTCTGCTGAACACCTGGTACCCTTTTGCTTCTCTTTTATCCTGGCATATGCTTTCAGAGTAGGCAACATGGTGGAAGGGGCTAAAAGGAAGGCAGGCAAAGGGACCACTCTGTGCAGTGATGGTGACACTGCAAGCACAGGTCCCCTTGCCCCTTCTGTCTGCACTTGGACCATCCACCCACACCTCCCTATGAGCACACACAACTGAAAAGCACTTACAAATAACACTGAAATAACACACGTTTATTTTCCCAATAGACCCATTTTAGCTGTGGCACATCCAGTGTACTCCCTGTCCTTATCATAGCAGTGAACAGTACAGGTGCTGGTCCCTTCCTGATGAGAAACTGAGGCACAGAGTGCCAAGGTGGCCACAGCAAAGTCCTGCAGGTGAGAAACACCTCTGACAGGCCATGCACCCTTTGGGCAAACACCTTCCTCCTCCATAAGCCTGCCTGAACTACCAGTGTGGAACCTGGTGAGGAGAAAGGCTCTGCCCTAGTGAGCTACAGATGGTGTGCAATGCTCCTGATCAGCTCAAGTACTGTAACTTCTTTAATTGCCCGGTGGAATCAATTGCCTGGGAAGGCTTAGGAATCCTGGTTTTGCAGCACTTTCAGACAAAAACCTATGTCTGACTCTGCCTGTGGCAAGAACACATTGGATCATTTGAACTGCTGGCCTCAGTTTCCTGAGCTAAAGCACTAAAGTACTTCCTTTCAATACAAATCGACCTGGGAAAGAAAAAAAAGGATGGCAGCAGGCCAGAAAGGGTTTAAAATAAAACATTAAAATACATTGTGGTATATTTAACTGTAAGACCTATTAATTTGTCACATTGTGTTTTGTTATGTGATAGCTAAAACACATTAGTAACAACTACATTATCAATGTGTGTATACATACACATATCTTATAATAGTCACAAATATTAACATATGATACAACCCATATTTTTTGGCATATCATAAAAAATAAGACTAAAACCTCACAAAGATAAACTCCCACAGAGTTTCTTGGCATTATAGAACTGTATATGTAGGTACATAAGAACAAACGCTAAGACAGACACGTTCTAGTTTGTGCCCAGTGGCAGTTCAGCACTTCAGTGCCCATCACACAGGCAGGCCATGGGGAAGCATCCAAGGTGGTGGGAGCTGGAACTGACTCTCAATGGTTCCTCAGCACTTCTAGGCTCAGGACTGATCTAAAATAAAGCTTCTGGGCGTACTTTGTTCCTACGTCTGCTAACAGCACCACGATGGGCCTCGAGGGCTGAGAGCTTTCTCTGATCTTGCAGAGAGATCAACAGCCCTATAGTGCAAGGATTTAGTCATGAGAAGAGATAAGTTACAAAGAGGCACCTCTGCAGTTTTTCATAAATATTTTGGATGATGCTCTTACTCAACAAACTTTAGTAAGTTTGTTGGTTTAGTTGTTTTGTTTTAGGTAGCCCTGCAAGTAGCAGAGAGCTGGACTTTATGATCCTTATGGGACCATTCCAACTTGAGATCTTCTATGATTGTACAATTCTTTGTCTCTCCCTGCCTGCCAGTAGCTATCTGACATCCTCTGTATTTCCAGTGTATTTAGTACAACATGTATTTTCTCAAAACTTTCTATCCATCATCCATAATGTATAGCTGAAGTGTTTGGCTTCAGTACATTTACATGGTAATCAAATTATTAGCCTGGGGGAGGCATAACACATTAGTTACTTTAGAAATGTTGGTTAAACTCCAGTCCTGATCAAAGAGACCAAAATTTATTGTCATTCCTCTAATAGCCATGTGGTAACCAAAATGAAATCAATTTGATGAAGATAATTAGGTTCCCATCTCCATCACCACACACTTAGTACAATTAAGTGGAATGAGCTTCCCCTCCCAGCAATATGATACTGTTAGCACAGACAAAAATACTCCAGCAGCACCAGCCAGGAAACACTTACTGAAACAAATATTTTTCAAATTAGAAACTGCTGGTTCACCAGAATCTGAATACTCCCAGGAGTCTCCATGCCAGGGCAGAGCTCACAGGCAGACACAGGCAGAGGTCTGCCCTAGAGCAGAGGGCATCATTTAGGAATTTGCCTGGGCTGTTGAACGTGCACAGCCAGGTCCTTTGGGAGCCTAATCCTATTCCTGTGGGGCTGAGGGTGCCACCCCAGGGGCAGTTCTGGCCCCTCCCTGCTGAGCCCAGAGCAGACATCCCAGGCAGTGGGCTTGGTGGTGTTTTCATGGTTCAGCTCACCAGTCCAAGCCAGGTGCAGGAGAGTGGTGAAGCAAAGCTCTGCAGGCAGGGTGGTGGCTGCTCCCAGCAGGGATAAGGCTGGAAATCTGGATCCTCTCCAGGCATTAACATCTCCCACCAGCTGGGATGTTTGCACACTCTACACCCTGTGCCTCTGTATGCCAAGCCCTAAGCACAATTATTTTTCTCACTGAGAGGCCTTTGTATCAGCTTGGTGCTGAGCAGGAAAAGGAAATTAAATCTTTGCTTCTTCCAGTGCTGAACTGACTGGGCTCAGCATTGCTCTTTGCATCAGCTTCATAGGCAAAATATATTAGTGCCCATGTTAATCAAATAGTGGGAAACCCAATTTGTTAACATATTCATTAAAAAGTGGGCAAAATGCATTTCCAGTTCCCTAAAAAATAAAAGATTCTGTATGTGAATATTCAGCAGTTACTCATTTAATCTATTATGAATGTTTGAAAACTTCAATAATTGCATGGATTTTAACAGGAATGACCCATATCTCTTCAGAGCAGACCTTCAGCTACACAATAACTGCTGTCAATACTTTGAAATAGAGGTAAAGATTAAGTGACTTAGGAAACCAAGACTGATTTTTGGTGAAAGCTGTTGAAAACTGCTCTCAAAGTTTCATTCCCCATATTTTAATGAGCACAGTATTTTGTCTCTGATATTATCCTGCCACTTGGAAATAAAAGTCTTCACATTTCCTCGGATTTTAAAATCCTACAGAGTACCTATATCTTAAAAGCCAACTTTTCAGCAGAAAAGTATTTACAACACAACTTCACTCTTCAGATCTTCAAAACCACACTTTGCAGAGTCGTAGTCCTGTGTGGTGTATGACAATTGGCAGAGGTTTTGCAACAGCATCCATTGACTTCATAGTGAGAGGATTTTATAAGTGCAGGAAAGAGAGGCACAGAGGAGCTAGTTGCCCAAAAATTAAAGGTATCTTATGTCCTTTTCTCTTCTGTGTGTGTCCCTCTTTGTTGTGTTTAGAGTATTCCTTAGGCATATTTTGGACAAAGGCAACCTATGTCTCTATGTCCAAAATTTCCAGCAGAGCAGGTCTAGCTGCTGAAGAGTGAGATTTTACAGTCAAGCTTGTGTAAACTGATGGGGGAGGAAGATGGGGACAAAGGCAAACAGCAGCCCCAGGACAGACAGGGCAGTGATCCACAGCAATCCCACCCAGTGACAGTGGGGGAAATGGGCCCCAGCTCTCCCAGCCTGCAGTCTGGGACTGTGGGCAGAACATCATATTGTTCCTTCTAGAATTGGATATTACATAGCCCTCTCCTGGCCTCAGAAAGGACTGTGGATTACTCCTCTCGTGATGCATATATTGGAAAAAATTAGTGTAGGAGAATTCCATCTAAAGCTAAGAATTATAAAGACATTGTAAATATCTCAGGAAGAGCCTGCTGCTGGAGTCTGGGACAGTATTGTTGAGAGACATCACTGCCTGCTTGTCCTGTTCCTACACTCTTCTCTAAGGGCATCCATATTCTGTTGTCAATAACCAGCAGTGGGGAAATTGGAGGGATCTTGGCCTAATAAAGACATCCTATAATGTTTTTACATTAATCTTAAGAATCAGGACCAAAGCAGGAATCTCCTTGGGCTTACTCTGATTTGTGGTTCTCATAATATTTTATTAGACCTTGCTTGACCTTGAGGCTGTTGCTTTGAGGTTTTTCCAAGTGGAGCTACTGGTCTGTGTTGGAAGAAGAAAATAACCTCGTCCAGAAGCTGAAGAGCACAGTTTATGTGCAGGGCTTTATGCAGATCTGCCAAAAGTACCTCAGGAATGAAGGCTGTAAAACAATTAGACCCCAAAAAGGTGATTGAAATCTCAAAGAAGAAACTACATGAATTATTCCTGCACTTAATCACAGTCTCTGCTATTCTCAGAGGAAATACTATGATGAATAAGCAGAGAAAATGATCAAAATCCTTGTGTAATGAGCCCTGTGTTAATTGCCCCACTGTCCAATGAAACACAAAAGGTGCTAATGAAGCTCATAGTCTCATCATCCCTAACTGACTTTGGTTAAGCCTCTGCCTAAAGGAGAAACTGTGGGACACAACACACGTCCTGCAAAGGGACTCATCTCTCACCTGGCAGTGCAGTGTTCTCCACTGGGGCCTGACTCCAAACTGGCCATCTCAGCCAGGAAAAACTGTCAGCACCCTGTGGGCCAGCGGCCAGAAGGAAATATGGAATAACCTCAGTTCCTTCCCACATTAAAAGCTGGTGCATAATGCCCCCAGTTCCTCCCCAGCCATCACTCCCTTATCTCCCACTGAAGCTCAAGATTTCCCAGCAGCAGAAGGGTGGATTTTTCTCTCTGTATTTGTTGTCCATGGGACAAGTTGTTATCACTGCGTCTTTGGGGGTTTCTGCTGGTGTCATACCACATACCCACCGTGCTGAATAAATGTGACAGACATGCATGCCCCTGTGATTCTCACCAGGGTTACCATGACCAGAGAGCAAGGCAGATGAGGAGCACATGCCTTCAGAGCAGAGGTTTGACAACAGCCTGGCCCTGACAGATTTCCTTGATAAGCCAGTTGTTATTTTGACACAACACCTCTGATTCTTCAGCCAAATGCCCTAAAACACACCACAAAACCTTTGTACTTTTCCCTTATCATGGATTCAAGCTGCAGTGAGAGCTCACAGTTGGGTGGAGGACATGGAAGGCAGACGTGTCCTTCGGGTGCATACACCAGGTCATGGGTTGGACATCCCAAATTCATCCCCACTGGAATCAGGTCTAGAGGAGTTGTCTTGAAAGATTCAGCCATCTGCTCTTGGCTGGCAACAGACAGTAACATCAGTTATTCTTCCCCTTTCCTTTAAAATGCCCTGAGATCCCCAAATGAAAGTGTACTTCAAGTGCAATGTATTTTTGCTTATAAAGTATTTAAGGCACATCAATCCTGCTCACAGAATTCATTTCAAACAAATGAACAACCTTTGAAAAAATTTTATGGACATTATTTCCTCTCCAGCTGAACTTCATCTCTTGAATTTAGTCTTATGTTATGGTCTGATTATTCTCAAAAAGAATAAAATTGGAGGATGGAAGAAATGAAGGTATTCCCTGGAAATCCTTTCATTTTATTAAAGCTTCTGTTATTGCTTGTGTTGTGTTTGTCCAAACCACTTGTCAAGATTTCATTACCCCAATTTAAAATAGCAGCACTATGTCTAAATGTGGTTATGGCTGAAAATGAAGGTATGCTGCAATATTCCCAGGGAGAGTAAAACACGCTGCTCTTCTGGCTGGGCTTGGAGAAAATAGGTTATCGATAACACTCACATTCATCCACCAAATATCACACTATGAAACAGTGCTAATGTGCTAAAAGAGATTTTACAGCCCCAAAACATTAGTGATTCAGACAGAAGTTACCCTTTTTAAGCCAGGAATGACCAACACTAATCAGTACAAAATTGATCAAATGCTATTGACCATTAAGAACCAAGAGTGAACTTGGCCTTCCACAAGATCAATTAAGCAGCAGCAACTTTTCCAAAAAAGCCTTTAAAGAAAGACAGTAGAAAATCAGTTCCAAAATGTGCTGGGCCAACAAATCACACCACCTGACCCTTGACTCTGGGGTGGAATCCACCTGTGGAAATGGGGCTTGGGCTGCCAGGGACTGAGAAAGAAGGGAACAGGCCAGTTCTCTCAAGGCAGGAGTGGGAAGGCACAAACCCAGAAATATTCAGGGGCAGACAACAGGCTGCCTGTCCAGAGAAAGCTTTCAGGAGCCTTTGCCCCATGTGATCACTTGTCTTGAGATCCACAACACGGGAAGCTCAGGCAGAGCCTGTCACCTTGGGGTGATGGCCATGGGCTGGGCAGAGCTGTGGTGGCCCTGCACCAGACCCTGGACAGCACACATAGAAAAGCCACGGTGTGAACTTCATCATGGTTTGGCTCTGTGCTCTGAGAGCCTCTCCTTGCCATCATGTATGATGGATGAGATGCTGCACCAGAAGTTTTGAAATTCAAAAAACGGAGAAAGAATGTTTTGGATAAGTAATTTGAAAAAATAATTAATTTATATTTATTAATTTAGCTTTAGAAGGTGTCCAGTTTGAAATAGATTGCTGCACACTTTTTCAAAATATACCCAATATACATGTTTGATCTCTGCTGACCAAAGTTTATACTTCTTTAATAATTACATACTTCTAGACAGACACTTAAATTTGACACACAAGTATGCAAAGTTATATTACTGCTTGGGATGATGCATATTTCAGTGCTATTATTATTAATTTCTAACAATCACATGTTCTTAGTATCAATCAAAAGCAAAATTCATGACAGCAATTCTAGTGTGCCTATGCAGTTTGTCAGTCATAATTACTGAACTTCTTATCATTCTTTCTCTGCAGAAACATACCATGTGTATTAACCATTTACTAGAACTGTATATATATATTTATTCCAGCTAGTTGAAATTTACTGAAAATGTGTGTCAGCTCAAAAGCTGCTACTGCAAAATTCTGAGCAGTACACAATATCCAGAGCACAATCAAGTGTTCCATTCCCACCTAGTGATGAACACAAATACTTCTACATTTTGTTACAGCTTCTGTTATTGAAGTTACCTGGAGCCTGGTGCTGATTGCAATAGCAAGCATTCAAATCCCAAATAACCTTAATTCAGCACCATCTCTTGGCAGCAAACCCAGCCATCTCTGATCAGCCAGGGGGTGCAGGACCAGGCTGCTCCCCTCTTACAGAGCCACCAGATGAGCTCAGTGATAACCACGTTTGCAAACACAGTAGAGGGAGCAGAAGAGGTACAGACACTTTTTTATAATAGAGCAATGGTCAGAAATGAGCATTTAGAGATGGGCAGCCAAGGGAGAACATACACTGTGTGTCCATGGCCACCCTCCCCAGGCTCTGACCGCTGTCTGGGTCCCACCTCCCTACACCCAGCAGCAAAGTCAGACTTTTTCAAACAGCATCATCCTTGCAAAACAAAATATCAAATTACTTCTCGCCCTCAGCACAAAGTATTACCCATCCTCTCTTCTCTGCCTGAAACCTGAAAGGGGAATGGCTGGGTCCTGCTCAGCTCAGGCCTTTCTAGCTCAAGTTGGGTCTCCATTTAAACCCTCACTCACCTGGTGCCCAGGACAGGCAGGAATGGAGGTTACATTCTAGAACAGCCCCACATGCATCTCCCTTGGGAACCAGCCACTGAGGTTTAAAGCATGACCTTCTGAGAGCTGAAAAGTTATTTACAAGTG
The DNA here is from genome assembly GCA_032173965.1 of Sitta carolinensis. Taxonomy (NCBI): domain Eukaryota; kingdom Metazoa; phylum Chordata; class Aves; order Passeriformes; family Sittidae; genus Sitta; species Sitta carolinensis. The sequence goes on along the minus strand of CM063284.1, from coordinate 10,491,049 downwards.
ACTGCTAAGTTGCATTTTTCCCTTTCTAGGATCTTGCATGATTTGCCAGCTAAAGGTACATTAAATAGGCCTAATAATTATATTTTGATTTCTAATACCTATTTTCAGAGGTCTGTAATCTGTAAAGAATTTGGGTATGTTAGGTTAATAGCATGTAGTGGCTTCCCCTTAGTCTGGGACTAAGTTGTGATAAACACAGATCCAGCTCACAGAGAAGAAAAGTATATGAAGGATGAAAAAAAACGGGGAGGGGGGAAGAAATTATAGGTAGATACTTTCCTTCTTTAACCTTTCTCTTGTGCTAGAAAAACCACAGAGCCTCCTACTCTCGAGAATTGTCACTTTATTGAATTTTTTGCTATAATGGGAAGAGACATAAGAATACAACAGGTTTTTCATTAAACTTTGTTACTTTGCATAAAGCCCTCCCTTTCTCACTTGTTAGGAACAACTTTCCAACTTAAAACTTTGCACACACATCTCTCTGGAGGGTATGAGAGTATATGAGTGTATGTGGGAATATATCCCCTGTGGCATTTGCCATCCCCAAGCCACACATGTGGCATCAGCCAGGTGCAGGCACCCATCGCTCTCACGCCTCCTTTCTGGAGGGAGGGAGCCGAGATGGATTATTGCTAGCACAGCACAGGCCTGTGCTGCCAGCGCCAGCAGGATGCCAGGAGCCCTGCGGCAGAGCACAGGGATCTCCGGGGCACACGAGTGCCTGGCAGAGGGGCACCGGCAGCGCACGGGCTGCGCCCCGATCGCTCGGCTGCCTGCAGGGACCGGGGAAGCGGCGATGGAGCAACTGCGGGCAGGCGGCGATGGGGGTGGTGGGGACTGATGGTTACACTCAGCTGCTGCTCTTTTCGCTGCTGGCTGAATGTTTAGGAGTTTATCCTGTTTAGGGAATTACAGAGCAAGAACTTGGCAGAGCAGACAGCATGAGACAAAATTGGTCCATAAGTTTACAGGGCAAGGTTTAATGAACTCTCGGAGTCCGCGGAGGGTACCAGTGCCTTAGGTGTTAAACATGTTTATTTATTGTTCCACCAGTTGTCTGGGAGAGTTTATACATGTTTTGGCCAAACAAAGCAAGCTTTTTGAGAATTTTTTGTACTTCTTGTAATTCAGCAGAAGGCTTATATTGGGAGATTGATCAGAGTGGAAATCAGAAATTTCCAATACACCAAAGGCAGTGTTGGAAATATTATTGTATCTGAAGAAATCTTCTCATAAAGTGCATGATGCCTTTCACCTATGCATTGCTTTTACAGGCAGTTTGAACTATCCAGATATATCTGTCAGGTTATTTCCATTCTGAAAGGAAAAGTAAAATTTTTGCCTGGATTGAAAAAGATGTTTTTGTTGACTTCAAACTTGTTTTATTAGGGAATCTTTTTGCTGCTTAGGTAAAAGAACAAAAAGCTGCTTAATTACTTTGAAAAAAAACGCATCTTACTTCAAAGTAGTGCAACTTTCCAGGGGTAGAAATTACTTGATGCATTTGCAAACTATGTTGGTCAACCTTAACCACAACAGGTAGTTTTGGGAGGCAAAATATTTCTCAGAGAAATATTACTAAAAGACAGCAAAGACAAAGACTTTACTCTGGTCTTAAAGGAAATCCTAAATGAACAAACACCTTGGAGCTGCTTTCACCCATGAGCTTGTGCCAGTAATCTCCCTCCTGACAATTAAAAAATTTCCTGTAAAACCCAAGTCAGGTACTGCTGTGTATTTTTTATCACCACCATGCTTAGGTAGCTGCAACATACAGGCTGCTTTACCTATTCAGTTCCTGCAGAAAAGTGCTAAGTTCAAGCCCATGGCAGACAAAAAGAGCCAGTGGAGGTTCTGGAGTTACCACCCCCAAAAAAGCAGCTTTGGGGCTGTACCAGCTGCCTCCAGTTGATTCCAGGTGTCCATGGGACCACCTGGCTTTTACTGTGGAGGGACCTCACACTCTTGAGGGAATTTGAATTTTATACATTATTTGTTCTCCCTGGAGGGAGGATTGTCCTTAGGAAAGCCCTCAGTGAGCCCCACCCTACCAGATGGGGTGAGCTGGCTTGGGGATAGTGCTGCCCCTGGCCACCCACTGGTGGGTTCAGGGTTCCTGCATTCTGGCATCTCAGGGTAGCTGCAGGCACCACTTGTGCACTCTGGCAGGGATTGCTCATCATTTTGTCAGGCAGGACTGGCACTGCCACCCTGACCCACCACTGGTGAACAGGGACTGAGCCCAAAGTGAGAGTTGTGTTCCTAATCCATGAGAAACAAGTGTAGAAGACTTTGATTAAACAATTTAGCTGATTAGCTAAAATACTTTATTACTTTTTAAAACTTAAGAGAATAAGCTTACAGTTTGCTTTTTAAAGTGCTACAGGCTTTTTATTCTCTCTCCACCCTCATCAGCTGCCTTGCACCTGGGCTGATCTGGGCCCTGGAGTCATTTTAGCAGCTCATGCCAGCAGCCCCTGCTCCCATCACCACCACCTAGTCTCACCAGCAAGCACCAGCCTCGAGCCCCTGGACTGGGAGGGCAGGGGACAGCCTGGAATCAATGACTTTCCATGGTGCCCTTAAGCAGAGTACCAATGGACACCATCAATGTTTCCTTTGCAGGTTGTTGTGTATTGGTACTAGATAGCTGCTAGCACCTGCTGTTGGACAAATGTCTGAGGATGTTCTATTCCCCAGGAAGATTCACCTTTGGGTGATTTCCATATGCACAATCCCACCCACTAAGCTGGAAAACAATGCTCACCACAAAGCAGTATAAATCTAGCCTTGAAATGCAACAGAAGCTAGCTAATTAAAATTATAGCAAAATAAAAGAGATGTAATTACTAAAAATCAAAAACGCTTTTGGGTCTTTAAAACAAAAAAACTGTGCTTGCATTATTGCCTCTAAATGTGGTTGGGGAAAGGTTAATGGAAGGGGACCAGGTGAGCCAGGGGAAGGAAGCCTCTTTTCTTACCATCAGCACATCGGAAATCATGTTACATTCATAGATGTTTTAAGATATTTTGCTGATTGCTTTTGCAAAGCAAAATGCCACCACTGCCCTAAAAGATCAATTATATTCCCTTACAATGTCCTACAGGCACATGAATTATGAACCAACGGAGTTTTGCTTAACTCCTCAGACGAAACGAACAGACCTAATTTTATTTTTTATCGTCTGCGTATCTTGGTGTGCCCTCTGCTGGCATCTATTCCTAACAACACATTCCCGGGCGCCCAAACCTTCCTCCCTGGGAAATATCTGGGGCCAGCAGCTCTGCTCACTCCGGGAGAGCTTCTGGTGAACACACACGATACGAAATTTCTGCCAGAACAAGAAAGTAAAGGCAGGTGCATTAGCAATAGAGCAGAATTTGTGTAGAGCTCCGAGCTGAGAGCACGTATGATGTGAACACTGGCATTGTTCTCCCCAGCCCTAAGACAGAGCCTCCAGGAAGGGCGGGTGGGGTGGCTGGAGGTCCCAGATGTGCCCATCCCAAACGTGCCCACCCAACGGTTTGTCAGCAAGGCTTTGACACAGGTAGCAGAAATGGTTTGGCAGCCACAGACAAACACCATGTTCTGGCACAAATCCAACATGTACCTGCTGTCCTTAAACAGCCAGAACATTTCTTTCATTCTTACCACAAGTTTTTACAGAGCTCAGTGCTGATTTATACTTTGAAAATGAGTTAAATAAGAAAGAAATGTAACATAAATAGCAAAAATTAAGAATTCATTCTGGCATACTATTTGTTGAACTATGGAGCTCTACGGGTAGTGTCAGAGATTTCCTCATTTAATGTCTTTTAAGTGTATGTTGACTCCAGAATTTTTACATTGAAAGAGCCTGGGACCACACAAGCAGGAAAGTCCATCTTTTCCCTGCAGAGCTATTCCTAATGGAGCAGAAAATATTTCTTTCCAAATAAGAAAAAGAATCTGTCTCTGCCCTCAGATGCCTCATGCAAAGCTGTTGTTGTTAACAGAGGAACACCCGCATAAAATCAGTCCCAGAGAAGAGGTGGGCTCCCTTACAGGGAAAAACGGTGCAGCCCTGGAGCAGCACTCTTGGCACAGAGCACACTTGCTGTGGAAAGCCCTTGGACAAGAGTTCTTCCCAACACTTTTGCAAGGGACAATTACTCAGCAACCGCATAATATTGTCCCAGTGCCTGCAGCTCCCTGATAGCCAGAGCTCACCTTCAATTCTGGCAATTCACTGATAACTTGTGGACCTAAAAAACAATGGACAAACCTCTTCCCTCCCTCCCAGCACTTGGGTGCTAAACCCCCACATCCTCACTCAGCTAATGGTGGCTCCAGAGGTCTTCAGAGCAGGATCCCAATCAGGCCTTCATGTCCCATGTCCCCAGATCTGGGCTGACCCACATTTGCACTGACTGCTGGAGGTCACCTCCAAGAGGAATCCCACTCTTCCCTGCACCATGGGAAGCACAGATAACCACAGCCCTGCTCCCAGAGCAGAGTGCCTGCATAGGAAGCTGCTGCTCACCAGACATCACCCAAATACACGAGGTCGATCCCGTGCAAAAACTCAGGATGTAAAAAAAAGAAGGATAAAGGTAAGAGGGAACAGAGGGAGGAGGCAAATATGGGCAGCAGCAGCACCTTTGTTATCCTTGGGTTGAGCACTGGGCTATGCTGCCTCTAACCCCAGCAGGGGGGAAAACCTACCCACAGTACTCACAGAAAAATCATAATACCAAATACTTCCTGCAAATTACCCACATTATTGGCAGTTTCTCCAAGTCAAAGCTTGCACATTTGATGGAATTACAGGACTGAAAGACTTGATAGGGCTCCACCGAGCTCAGCTGGAATTGCACAACCATTCGACTTACAGGATCAAGGTCTCCATCTGCATTTTGACATTGTTTATTTCCAGCAAGAGCTCTGAAACTTGTTGGCAAGACTAATGGTGTTTAGAGGTCATTTGTTCTGTTGCATCTGGAGAAGAGGAGATAACTTTAAATACTTGTAATCAGCTTATTAACAAAGTGGATCAGAAGTCAGATACCATTTCTCCTATGATTTTATACTTGTAAATTTCAGGAACACAGGTTAGTGGAAAAAATCAAAAGGATATTAACTAAAGATCACAATCAAATTAAGCTGTATTAAAACAGCTATGTGTTATCAAGTATAACACAAGGCTGTGCTGCAAGGTGGAATGGACGTCCAGATAAATTAATCTTTGGCCTTCAGTATGGGAAAACAAATATAAAGGCTATTGACTGAGCAGCTTGTGGCATCACAGAAGCTGCTTAGGAAAAAGCCTGACGAGGAAAAATCTATCTTTGTGCATTTAGCTTTACCTTCCTGTGCCCCCTCAAGTCACTTTGAGACAGGAAGATGCTGAACACGGTGAGGAAAAACCTTTTCTCAGGAGGCAGAGAGAACAGCGGAAGGGGACATCCCAGTGGCTGTGGCTGTCTAGTGGGAGAGCAGAAATCAGTGATGTTTCAAAGAGTAGCAGGTGGTTCCAGGTAAAATGCCTACAGGCAGATGAGACTCTTGCAAACACTGGATTGCTGAAGGCTTGTTGAGGCCAAAAGCATGGCATGGAGGGATGGGGTATGGATGAACCAGAGAATATTTGGACACTTAAAAGCCCCAAAATAGGACACTTATGTTGCTGTAATACTAAACACTGTGTTCCTGGAGCACTCAGGGCAATGCACAGCACTGCTGCAAACACAGTATCTTGCTGGACAGACCTCATGCACAGAGAGGTTTCTGGAATAAATGCTTGACCTTGTGGCAAAGCCTCTTTTATTCAGTAATACAAACTGAGGTTCTTTCTTAAACTTCAGCTATATGGCAAATCTTTTAGGGGTTCAGGGAAGGAGGTCTTTTTTAAAACTCAGATGAACTTGATTTCTCAACCTGCTGGTGACACCACCAGTCAGGATCTGGCTGAACTCGCTCCCAGAGCCTCAGCCAAGTTCTCAAATACTCAGTGCTCACTGGCCTGGATCACATCAGCTCCTCCAAAAGAAAAGTGACAAAACCATGATGTCACCTTTCCTGCTCCTCTTTTTACTCTCACAGACATTGACTTATGTCAGTGTTTTCATCTTCTCAACTTCTTCGTTCACTTTTGTGACTAAAGCCCATCGCCTCCACACCCTCTTACCCTCTCCTGTGATTTCATGGTCAAGCTGATGTTCCCTTCCTTGGGTCCTTGTCCCAGTCCCCTGCATAGCACTGCCACCAGCCCCAGCCCTGACAGCCCCACAGGGCTCGTGGGAAATGTTGGACACTGGACTCCTGCAGCAACACAGGGCCCTGTCATTGGTCTCTTTGCAAACACCAGCTGAGCTCAGATACAAAGCTGCCTCTCTCCAGACCTTTTACTTCTACCCAAATTCCTATTTGCCCAATCTCTCCCAACACTCACCTGACACTGAAGTAGAGCAGAGCTGCTTCTTCCTAAGTTCTGCCTTGCTCTTGGATGTTGTGTTTATTTCAGAGTTTAGTTCTGAACATTTTTTTTTTATGTTATTTTACACCATCAGTAAATCACAACCTTTTCCTCTTCAGTCAAACTAAAATAATGGTTCTGGTCACACCCCAACTTCCTGCAAACTCTTTTCCTGTAGTCTCACAGTTGATACAGCTGAAAATTACATTTTCCTCTGACCACATCAAACATCTCTTTAAGAGCTCTGCAACATCAAGTGGTTTTGGTTGGGGTTTTTTTGGGGTTTTTTTGTTAATGCTGCACAACTTCACAAGATTCTTGTTTTCACTGCAAAGGCCCTTTGCAGCTGCTTCCTCTCACCACTCTCAGCTTTTGAGGCCCACCCTGACCAGATGCTCAATATCTTTCCAAGCAAACATTTCTGTCCAGTGCCTCATCCTGAGAATTCTCTTTGCAAATCCCTTATTATTCATCTCCACCTTCTTCTGCCCCCATGGTTCCCACACAGCCGTGCACAGTGCCAAGAGCTAGTGTGAAGAGGCAGAAGGGGAAAGAAGGAACTTTCAAGGTTCTGAGAAGCCTGAAAAAATGTGAAGGAGAAGCCTCCAACATTTGTGTGTGTCTGTGAGCAGCCACTTGCTATCTAACAGCTTCATCTGTGGAGCAGGATCAACCCTTGGGATGCTGGGCTTGCAGGTTTTGCCCAGTACTCCCTTACTGCTTTATTCTCCAGAAGCAGCTCTCCCTGCTTGTCTCTCTTTCCAGCAGAGCAAAATTTCAGGATTTTGGATGGCCTTGCCTGCTGATACTTGTATTTTTCTTGACTTCTGGCTTTATGTGGCTCACAGCAAATCTCCACGGGGATATGGCTCTAATGGGCACTTGTTAAACTTTCCTTTAATTTGCTGTTCACAGCTGATCTGTGTATACCTGCTTCTTTTAATACCTTGCCAGAATGTTTGCAAAACACTAGTTTGACAAAATAAATCAAATCATTGAAAATGCTACTGCAAACATACACCTGCATAGACATAAGGAAGATGCTGCAGTTGAGCAAGAAAAAAAATAAGAAAAAATACAGGGTTTGAAAGATGGCTCCATCTATTGCTGGCACAAAAAGGTTACAAGCAAGTTTCATTTGATGCCATTTTGGATGCAAGGTCAAGGTCAGGCTCCTGTGCCTGCACCAAAGTAAATGCTGTGCATTTACTTAGTTCAAGGAAATTGTATTTTCTGGCAAAAAAAAAAAATTTGGAGATAGAAGCATGCACCTCCTCTCTGTTTTTACACTTGTTTCTGGACATCAAAGATCCCCCTTGGTAGCTCATCTGCAGATGGACATCCAGTAGTGTCCTCAAGTAAGCACAGGAGAGATCTACAAAACATCATGTTTTCACAGAAACACAGCATCAGTTTAGATGGTCAGAGCCATACACATATAGTCAGGTTTGATTTCCTCAGTTTTGCTGGTAATGGCAGAAATGTCTGGGATATATATATATATTTATATATATATTTATAACCACCTAACCCTTCAGTTTCCTTTGCTATGGACAGCTCATGCTATGATGTCTGCACTGGTAAGATTTTTTTGCAAGATGAAAAATGAGCATCTGAAAGAAAGTGTTTATTCACTGAGCAGTAAGTAGTTATAACTGGAACTGACGCAATGTAGCTTCAGTTTCCTAGCAGTAAACTCTAAGCAGCCTTATATAATTTGGGAGGGAAAATCATCTCTCTGCTTTTCTTATATTTCAGTAAACCATGCATCTGTGGCCAAGAACTTTTCAGCTCATTAATTCAATGTCAATATAAAATATATACAAAATTAGGGTCTTATTTTCAAAAACAGGCACCTAAAATGAAGATTCTAGATCCATATTTAGGCTCATGAATCTGATTTTCTGAGCTAGCAACCACCCGCCAGACTGCGCAGAACGCTGATGGGAGCTCAGCACCTTTGAAGGTGGCACCACTCAATGACAGCATCCAACATTCTGACAGCCTTCTGGCAGAGACAGTTTTCACAAGCTTCATAAAACACGAGAGGCCAAAGCAACGTCCTGCCATTATCCACATTGAAAAACAATCTTAATTAATAATGATATCATCATGACGCACCCTTTAAAGTGCCACTGAAAAGTTCTGGCTTTCCTTCATGTCTCTCCCTTCTAACGCTTAATCCTGTACTTCAAGTTTTTATCATACCATCAACCTGATTTCAGTGGTGTTTGTTGGGTTCTGTGTCAGATTTTACTTTCTTACCATTAGGATTACTCACCTTTCCATATGCTCAGACATCACAGCCTGAGAGGACATAGACTGCTCCACAAAATACTCAGGTTTGGTTTTGTCTGCACAAGGCTGATCTCAGTGACATAGCAAAGATTTAGATAAGTGTAAAAAAAAAACTAACAAAATTGAGATTTCTGTCTTTATCCAAATTAAGCACATTAAGGAGGAAGATTCATTAAAAGTATTAAATGCTAAACCCACATAAGTGTATGATATTAATTTGATGGAAGTCAAACAGTTATTTGTTCTCCTTTCTTTCAAAATGCCACCTCTGTGTTAGACCGATCCTGTCTGTATCTAAGTTTATACTTTGACCAAAATCACTGGGGCCGACTGGAGTCAAAATTTTGATCACTGAAGTCAAAATCTATACATATTTTTATTTGGATTTGTGAACAAGACTGTCAAATTTTGACAGATCAACAAGGTGAAAATTTGAAGGAAAGGCCAGTTCTGCCTTTCCCAGAACTAAAGCACTACTGAAAACACAGCAGTATCTCCCCGATGAAATCTATATGTTTGGATGCCTCTATTTTGGTTTAGTTAGAGAGATTCCCTAGTCAATTCAGACTGTTCAGGCCTAAAATACTGAACCTTCCAAGGCTTGAATGGGGCTTCTAAGAAAGCTGGAGAAAAAAATTTAGAAGAGCCTTTTGTGATAGGACAAGGGGTCAACTTAATTAAAAGAGGGTCAACTTAGACTAGATATAAGGAAGAACCTTTTTATAAAACTTCACCTGTGCCAGTGTTTCACCACTGGCAGAGAATGTCCAGGGAGGTGTTGGATGCCCCATCTCTGGAAACATCCAAGGTCGGGTTGGACAGAGCTCTGAGCAACGTGGTCTAGTTGGAGATGTCCTTGCTCATTGCAGGGTGGTTGGACCAGGCGGTTTAAAGGTCCCTTCCAACCAAACTCACTCTGATTCTTTCTGGACTGGCAAAATATTCTCAAAGGGATTGTGCAAAACATCATCTTCTTCTTCCAAATCAACTACTCACTCAAGAAATTTCCAGTCCAGAAGTGACTCCAAATAAAAACATGCCCTACTGTCATACCTGGAGTTTGCATGTAACACTCTGCTAAGATTACAAATCCTTGTCATTTGTAATCCTAAGAATGACATGGTCAGAGCCATATACATTTGTTTTGTTGAGTGATCTCTGCACCATGGCAACACTTGAAATGGAAAATGCAATATATACAGTTAAAATTCTCTATATATATGCAATAAACTTTCCCCCCAAAATCAAGGACATAGAAACCAAGAAGACTGATTTAAAAAATGCAAAGGAATCTTAACTTCCAGTCGTTTCCATTCTAGGCTCTAGCCATAAGCACATCCCAATATCCATGCCTCCCACTGAGATCAGTCTTGCTATTTTCCCCTTTGCAGACTGACCCTGCCCTGCTCCCATCTCTCCTTTCCCTTCTCCTCACTAAGTCAGGGGCACTCACTAGACAATGACTTCCCAGCAGTTTATCCCCAACTGACCAATAAATTTCATCTTTTATACATGCACTCCTATGAACCACTTTGTGTTTTCTTTCTGCCTGCCTCCCTCAGCTGTCCCAATTTTATTCCAGTTTCTCATTCCCCTTCATTATTCCTCCTCTGTGTTCCTCATCTGCAGTCCAAATGTTTTCACCACAGATGTGCCTCTAATCATAGAGGTTCTCAAATGATCTTAATTCCTTCTCAAATGCTGGGTCACCACTCTTGCATACAGCACAGAAAGCTCCAAACTAAGGGAAAAGTCTTTCTCCCTAACTCTTCTGCAGCACTTGAAATCACTGTATGCTCCTTTCCAAAGCCTTGTCACCTGCAACATCATTGCAAGTCTATTTTCTCTCATCAGTTAAGGTACACAGATTTGATTCAGTCTTCACCAACTCCAGATCATTAATGCATACAGACTTCAGGCAACTTCCATTATTAAAATTTTTCATCTGAACAATTAAAAAATCATGAAGATGAAAAAGTGTACATTGAGATCAGTCAGTTCTCTCCTCCCTGCACAGGACTGCTGAATGGCCTTGTTTCATTGGTACAGGGCTTTGAAATAAAGATGTAATTAAATTTGTTTTGCCCTAGGGACAAGAGAAAGATCACAAATACAAATTTGTGGAGAGGAACCACACAAAATTAAACTCAAACAAATGTCACATATGACAAGTTTTGGTGGAAGGAGGCAGTTTCCAATAAATGGAAATTAAGCTTCAAGTAGAGTCAAGCAACACAATTAACATGTAGTGGTGTAATTCCACTGTACAGCAGTCACCAGCCAGGCTGAAGCTTCCATTTTCAAAAAAAATCTTGAATTGCATAGGCAGAACTTTTTTTTCTACATTAACTCTCTTCTATTGTACATGCCACCATTGACACTTTGCAACATTTCCTAGAGTAAGTGAATGCTTGAATTCCAACTTCTAAATGGCATGCTGAACCATGCCAGAAACTCCCCAAACCTGTATGAGGTATCCAAGCTGCTAATTCAGGAACTTGGGTTCAATGCTGCAAATGCTCACCAGCCTCAACCCTACGTGTCTGAGAAACAGCCCCCTGTGGTAATACTGAAATTGTCACTTGGAGGACATTGGCAAGCAGCACATCTACAAAATCCCACACTGCTCCAGTATAACACCTCTCCCAGTTAATGGTATGTTTTCACCAGGATTTACAGTCTGAATTAAACAGGATTTCCTCTGTAAGCTCCTGAAAATTACTTATGTTCAGAAAACTCTGACCTGTGGGAATTAGAAAAGGTAACAACACTCCTTAAAAATAAAATATCACAAGGCTGAGTAATTTTTCAGTGACATATTCAGGTCTCAACAGAGCATTAAATAAAATTTCTATGCTGGTCTAAAGAGCAAACTATGGTGCATGACCGAGTGGTTCTTCTACAGCTCATCTTCGGGTTCAAACACAGACATACTCCTGAAACCACCAGTTGTGCATGATATTTACTCGGGTTTAAAACAATACTAGAAATACTAAGTTTAAGTCAGTTGGCAGTAAGGCCTGATTTGGGAGCCCTCAGCTAAAATCAACTAAAGTCAAGTCTAGGGTTTGGCATTTATCTCAACCCAGCCCTTATGTCAGTTGTGCTACCTTGGAACTCCAGTCTCTTATTTTTGGTCCATATGACCAGCAACTCTAATTCCAAATGTGGCAATGACAGATCCTAAAGCACATTGAAGGACAATAAGGGGCACATAAAGCAGTGTCCTGCACTCAGGTACCAGCCAGGACTCTGCCTTGGCTTCTGAAACTCAAGGCTTTCTACAACATCAAGTGCTTTGGGTTTTATTCCAAAACTGCACAGCTTTGGTTTGAACACAGGTGCAACAAGCAACCAACCTTTAACCTACAGAAAAACTGAGGGTGGGTTTTCCTCATACAAGTAGTTTTGCAATACTTTCACTGTATTCTAAATGTACAAAAACTTGTTTAGATTTCATTTTAAAATATCAGTTTGTAAAGTGGGATGAAAAGTCACACATGGAAACTTTTGTATAATCTCCATAAAAAGGTGCAATTACAATTTTTTTCCATACAGAATGAGAGAAGAGAGTACAAATGCAGTCCTGAACACCCTTTCAGTCTAGATACTTTACTGGCAGCATAACCATTACTGCTACAGAAGACATAGTGTAATAAAAAGACTAGACCTTCTCTTCCAAACTGCTAATCAATGCCTCAGAAGCAAATTTTTTGAGTAGAAAAGAGTGGAAACTGAACAGGAAGATCCTTTGACTACAAAAAATTGAAATATTGACAGCAACAGCAACCTTAATGCAACACAGAAGAACAGAAATTTGAAAAAAAAAAATGTTGAACATTTTAATGCATTTTGAATTGTAATGAAGAAAAACATTTTACATCTAAAAACAAATCAGCAGAATAATAAAAAGTGGTTCCACATAACTTATAAATTCTTTTCCCCAAAAGGTAGTTTTCACAGATTTAGGCAACAAATAAGATGTTTCATTCCAGATCTTTCTGATTGTAAAATATACACAAACCTTGTGAAAATTGATGTGCATTGCTTGAGAGAAAGACACAGAAGCTTGGTTTTGCCTGGTGATGAGTTTTCTGTGAAATTCGGCACAATACTGAAACTGTAACTGCAACTCTCCTCCATTTAATGAAATGCTGGACATTGTTCAGTGCTGAAAAAATTCTCTATAGAACATTTAGAGCTACAAAATGTTTTCCACATATTTAGTCAATGTAGTATTATTCATTACCCCTGCTCATATGTTTTGCTTCAAGGGGAATGGCAGTTTGGCTTACCCTTCAGTACAGTATAGAAAACTAAATTAAGTGATAGTTCAGTGTTCAGCTGATTTAAGTTTTAGCCTGCTCATAAGAACGTGGCTCTAGCACCTTGTTTCGTTGATTCTTTTGAAAATGAAACCACGTAATCACCCATTCCTGGTGCCAGAGGATGGCCCCTCTGGTGATATAAAAAGTTTGCAGCAATGATGATTAAACTGCATAGAGTCCAGTGGTACTGTATTACATATGTATGAGAGAAGCTTAGACACTTTAGTTTAGCAGGACCAAAACCAGTGACCCTCTCCTCTGCCTCAGGTAATAAAAGAGAGCCATTGCTCCAGATCCTACATGCAGGCCATGCTGGAGAAACTGCTTGTACTGGCCAGATATTTTCCTCTTTTTTTAAGAACAGCATAAACCTTTGCAAAGTTTTCTCTGTTATCAACTAAAAGAAAGCGAGTTTTGTTTTCTTAAGGAATAAAACCTGTAACCTAACATCAAATGGCTTTAACACAGAGTAAAAAACCCACGAGAAAAAAAAGTGAAAATAAACATTGTCACCATCATTTAACTCTTACCACCAGAAGACTTGAAACTCTGCAGCTTTCTGCAACCTCGCTAGTTTTAGTATTTAAGGTTACTTCAGTACAGTTGTCCATCTTGTATCTCTAGAAAAAAATCCCAAAATCCACAATAGAAAAAAACAAAGGATCCAACTACTCCAATGACAAGTACTATAAAGACATTACATATATTTTCCATTAAATATTTTTAGTTTCCTTAATGTTAGTTTAGGACTTCTGTTTTTCCTTCCATTCCTCACTGATGCATTCAATATCCCATCCCACTGGACTCCCATGCCACACAAATGGTAGTTAACAGGAGAACCAGCTGACACGTCTTAATGCCATTACAAACAGTGCCGTAGAGGACATGAGCACAGCTGTAGTTGCACAGAATCGCGATCATGAAATAAAAAGATCCTAATACTTCTGCCAACCCACCATAAGCCCCAAGATTCCCCCGTCAGAGTGCACCCTCCCTTACCCCTCCCCTTCATCTTACACTGTGATATGTCAGACAGTCAGGGGCAGCATCTCCCTTTAGCCAAAAAACAAGTGTCTGTCTGAAGTAGCCTTTCCATTCTTTCCAAGACACCACCTGCATTTACTGATAGCAGCAGCTGCAGAGTAACACCCCACTGCCAGTGCAAAATACAGCTAAACACAGTGAGGAGCAAAACCAGAATAAGATCATTTGGGAGAAAGAAGGGAGAGCTATGCTAATTACCCCCTTCTGGAACAGCACAGGGATTGCAGCGCCCCTGTCATGGCTGAGAACAGAATGGTGACAGATGATGGTGACTTGGTGTATTGCTCCACTGGCTTTCAGTGTTAACTACCCTAAGGATCACATGTAGCATGATTGTCTTTCCTCTCCTGTCAGAGACAGTACTTCAGCCAGAGACCAAAAGTGCGTTTTTCTAGGCTACAGAGAGATTTGATGCATCTTGACTTGACTGATGCATTTTTGAGGTAGTACTCATTTACTTTGTATTGCTGGCTCAAAATAAAAATACGGGAAGTGAACACAATTAAAAGTATGCTCACTGTAGATACATAACCAAAATCATCAACCCCCAAATAAACTATTTCCTTTCTGGGCAGATCACCAAAAGGAATCAATCCTTCTTACAAAGGTTAGCTCACATTCACTGGTAAAGTCAAACTTTCATAACTGGTTTATAACAATAGCTATAAACTAAAGTGCTTCAGAATTTACTTGACTAGATTTCAGTGATTAGAATTGTAATATTCTGGATGTTTGCTAAAAGGAAATGTGATAAGGTTTCAAAATCGCTTTATATAAGAAGGGCAGAATGAATCTTTTTCTTTTTCCAAAATAAAAAGTACAAAAGAGATTATTAATAAACCTGGCAGTCTATACTCACTACAAGTTACTTGCATTTTCCTTCTCAAATCTATTTCTCTAGTAACTGGAGTAAAAATGGAGTTGAAGTTGCACTATACGGCAGCACTAAAAAAAGTATTCAAATCAGATGCAAACGGGAAAATGTTTACAATCATACAACTAGTGAAATTCACACTTCATTTCAAAGTTTTAGCCCTGCAGATTCCTTTTAACACAAGGCAGATATGTAGAGTCATGGAAAAATGTAACAGACTGTATACACTCTCTACAGTAATTACATAAGTTTCACATTTATGTCACAAATGTAATGCCCTACTGTGTAACTATTAAATGCTAAATAACTTATGAACATTTATGTGCTCTACGCAACAGTGAACATATTGACCAGTGGATGCCAAAATATAAAAGTTTATACACAAGACAAACTAATTTTTAAAAAATCACATTTCTCTGTACAACCCATGCAAACTGTGCACAATGTGGTAACAAGAACAACACTTGCTCAAGTCTCCCCTCAAGGAAGAGCTTTTATAGTGACAGCAGACCAGTGTTCAGAAAAGTCTGCCCAGGTGTAGAAGTCCACGGCGACACAAACGCAGAAACTCGCTCAGCATCTCACTTCTCCTGCAGCAAAGCAGGGATGTTGATGTTCCAGCCGATGGCCTGACGGTCAAAGCCACAGGTGAAGAGGTTGCAGATGGGATGGTCCTCACACCAGGCGCAGCAGCAAACCATCCTCCTGTGCCCCTGCCACAGCGCGGAGACAGCACCGTTACTGACAGGGCCCGGGGGCAGCTGCAGCAACAGCTCACTGCAACTCCAAATGCAACCCTGCAGTCCTCAGCCTAGCTTTGCAAACAGCCCTCCAGAACCCTGATTGTTACCTGCACCTGCAAGTAAAGTCTGCATAATGATGCACCAGTACTGCATCCATAAGGACAGATGCACACAAAAAGTACA
Source organism: Sitta carolinensis (assembly GCA_032173965.1). Taxonomy (NCBI): domain Eukaryota; kingdom Metazoa; phylum Chordata; class Aves; order Passeriformes; family Sittidae; genus Sitta; species Sitta carolinensis. The sequence continues at coordinate 10,475,121 of CM063284.1, read as the reverse complement.
TGAAAACTTTGAGTTTTTCAAGGTCTGTTTGCTTCCTAGTTATATTTTCTTTACAAAAGTAAATAAAATTTTAATTTTAGCATTTTTAGTTATTAAAGCAGTCTTAAAATAAGGAACTACTTGCTGGCAACTACTTTGTAACAAGCCTGCAAGACTAAGTGTCTATATCGTTTGTAGTTCAGGAGGGATAATACTGCAGGAGGAAGAGCATCATGCTGATGAAAATAGCTCAATAGTAAAAAATTTGTTCAAAGTAGGGTTCTGACCAACATTCAGGTTAAAAAAAAAAAAAAAAAAAAAAGTAATGATTTCAGTAGTTTCAGCCTAAATGGAACTACTAAGGAAAAAAAAAAAAAAGATACACACACAAAAACACCTCCTCAAGACTACAATAAATTTAAAAACCTACCTAAATTAGAAAAAAAATCTAAAAGAGATTAAGTAAGTCTTAGAAATCCTTCCTAAATTCTGTCAAGAACTGCTGAATCAACCCCAAAAATGGCCTATTTATGTAACGTAATCCAATTAATTTTACTTAGTCTGATTTGCTCCATTAGAGATGCCTGCCATGCCAAATAGTGCCACAAATGCACAAAACTTGATGGCTGAGGCAAGGATGGTTTCTTACATGGTAGGATGTATCTAGAATGCATGTGAATAAGCACAGAGGAAAAAAATTCAACTTTATCACCAAATCATACAAGGTGAGCCAAAAAAACTGACCCTCACTTTTTCCTTCTGTTTCTATGTCACAGAATGGTTTGGGTTGGAAGAGACCCTAAAGATCATCTGGTTCCAACCTTCCTGCCATGGGCGGGGACATTTTTCACTACACCAGGTTACTAAGAGTCCCATGTAGCTTGGAATATATAAGCTAATTAGATACTGTGTAATTAAAAAAAAAAAAAAAAAAAAAAAAAACTCCCCCAAAAAAACACCACGAGAAAATCACCACTGAACCTCAGTGAACCATTTTTCTGACACAAGTTGCATCAAGATATTAAAACACATCTGAAATGCTCTTACAAACTTTTCCATTTCTTAGAGAAGGCAGATACATTTTTCACTTTAGTAAGGGGAAAAATCATTATGAAATTCACTTGAAACACCATTTCCAACTCCAAAAAAGGAGTTTAAAATGTTTCATATTGGCACATTGGTTATTTTTAGTAACCAACAGCATATTTATTCAGACCAGTGCCATTCAGCATTTGCTCAGCTTTAAGCTCCAGAGACCAAATGCCACTTTTAACCTTGTGTGAGGCAGGGCAGACACTGAAGGGGCAGCTCTGCAGGTACCTGTCTGTTGCTGCGAGGGAGCCGCGCCAGCCGCACGCCTGACACGTCGAACAATCGCACCTGCCGGTTGTCGTGGGGAGGGCGATGATCCTCTGGCCAACACACACGTTAATCCTGCAGAGAGGGGACAAGAGGAGCCTGGGTAGCAAACAAGGAGCCTGGCAAATAGAAACTGACAGCACAAATTTAAGCTCACGGGAAGGGATGCAGCTGAATTTTTCCTGGCTAGAATTCACAAATGGAAAGAGAAAAAAAATATTGAACCATTAAGGTATTTTCTATTGTACTAGATCCTCAAATAGCCTTAACATCTGCATTTTCTTATGGAAAATTTCTTAAAAGCAATGTACTTACTAAAATTTAATGTTGATCACACCTGCACTTTTAAAACCATTTCAGACCTTTTTCAAATTCTTATAAATTTCAAGTTTAATTTCAGGGACAAAAAATAAATGTATATTCAATGAATTAATAGAATAGACTATTTCAGTTTAAAGGTACCTGCAACAATCATCCAGTCCAACTACCTGACCAAAGCTTAAAGCATCTTATTAAGGGCATTGTGCAAATAACCTCTTAAATACTGGAAGGCTTGGGATATCAACCACCTCTCTAGGAAGCTTGTTCCAGGATTTGACCACCCTCTCCAGAAAGAAATGTTCAGTCTAAACCTCTGTGGCATAGCTTTAAACCATTCCCACATGTGAAAGAAATTAAGAATTAAGAATGCATGAATTAATCAAAGCAGTAACTCAGAGATCTGCTTACCTGTTGACTGCAGAATCTGTGCGGATCGTTGCAATAGGAGACCTCATGTTTTTCAAATCCCAGACTTTTACTGTACGGTCATCGCTACCAGAAACAACATTGTCTCCCACAGTGAAAACTGCAGATGTCACAGTGCTAAACAATCAGGAGTAAAGACAAAGATGTCAAACTCTAAACTTCTTTATTAAACTAGCATCTGATTTAAAGTTTTACTTTCTGTTCCTGTGCTTCCTCTCACATATGTAGCTTTTCTTTATTTTTTTTTTTTAAGCAGAGTAACCTGAAATTCTAAAATTCCAAGCAGTAATTTTTGAATTAAAAAATATTCTTACAAGAAGCTATGACACTTAAGGTGAACAGAGCTTTACTGGCCCAAGTGCTAAGACAAGCAGCCCAACAGTAGAGACTCACTCTGGAGGTATCTTTCATATTCCACTGATTCTGACATGAGTCAAACAGGCCCAGTCTTGAAACCTGAATTCACTTCTGAAGTTCTGCACTAATGTCCAGCAGGTTTATCACATAACCCTGAATAAATTACTAGCATAGAGTGTAAATCTTCTAAAGTGATTTAGGATCAGTAACCAAGCTTTTCTTTCCATCCAAAGATTTCAGAACTATCCCAGACATGTATTCATTTGCTGCACAGATACTGAGGAGGTCCCAATCACCTGAGATGTAGCTAAAGCTCTTCTATGCAGACACATGAACATGCTGCAATCCATGCACAGTCTCCAGTATAGCTCCACTACCAATAGCAATCAGCAATCTAACAATCTCTAACTGTGATTTCTAGTCCTGTTTTACAAGCAGCTAAAGTCTGAGCATCAGATAAAAAATGGCAAGTAGTAGTAAGAAGCACAACCATACAGTTCTTCAAATTTTATCTACTATGCCTTGAAATGTACAAAGACAGAGAAAGACTCATGAGAATATTTCTACAAATTGCAAGTGCACATATTACTTCCAGAAGCCATTTTATAAATAATTTTATTTTAGAATTTTATGATCTTTGTACTTCACAGCTTCAGATAACAGTATACTATCAATATAATGGTCTCAAACAAACAATTTTCATTATGATTCTATGATTATTTTAAAATATTTTACCCTTATTTCATACCAACCAATTAAAAGCTTTTGTACTACAATTTTCATTGTAATTGTGGGAATTCCCAACTCGAAGCAAGTTATTTTCTGTCCACATAATGTACTAACAAAGCATTTTTGTCTCTTCTTATAATCATCAGGGAAGGCTTCTCAATTCTGTTTCTACAGATTTGATTTAATGACCTATCTTGTAACTTGGGTCATGCACATCAATTTCTTAGAATTTAGTAATTTTAATTTAAGTTGTCAGTTGTTACTGTCACTTTAGTTGTTCTGCAGAAATTTGAATTCATGTCCTATCCAAGCTGCTGATTAAGATTAGCACAAGCCAGGTCACAATGGACCAGTTTATGCAAGCCTCTTAATTTAAATTGACACCAAATTAAGATTTAATTAGGATGAAGGCCCACTTTATTCATGATACCAAGTTTCCTAACACATTATTAAAGTGCAGCTAGGCCACCAGGGAGATGATTACAGAAAGAACCAAGAGGTCTTCGACTAATCTTCTGGACTTTATGAACAAAAAGTCAGAAAGTTAAAACATACACGAAGGCCACAAGTGCTGGTCTATTCCATCAGGCACCTTCCTGTTTGGGAAGAAAACTCACCCATGCAATCAGGCTGCTGCACAATACAGCTGGCATGTTCTTACCACCAAACTTGTCTCCTAACAGCCCAAACTCCTTTAAATTTACCAGCATCGGTACTTCTCACTAGCTCTTTATACAAGCTGCAAAATAGCTTAGAAAACTATTTCGGACTAATCTGAAATATTAAACTAATATTAACTAATCTCTATACTGCCACAACACATTTGAAACAATATTCATAAGTTTAAAATTCTCTATTCAATCCCCATAATTTCCACACACACTGGGAGACTTCCTTGCACATAACAGCATAAAGAATTCAAGTCATAGAAAATCTCCAGGTGACTGAATATATACTCCACTTTAGTATTCTGCTGTCAACAAACAAATTTGATCTGTTTTCCCATCATACATTTTATTCCAATTACAACTGGAATATGTTGTGAAACTGTCTTAAAATAACCCTCCACTTTTGGATATTTCTTATTTGAAACTTTAAAGAGCTTTCCAGCTTCTTTGATCTCATATTGGTTTTGCTTTATCATTTATCACTTTCAAACATGCTTAAGTTTCTTTGACCATATAAGGTTCTCTAATCCTTAGATTTATCATTTTTAAATGAAAACATTCAAAACTATTGCCAGGAAAACAGAACACCAACCCCAGGTTAGCTCAATCCTTCCTGCTCCTCCAAAGACTCTCAAAAGATAACAAAATCCTTTCCAGCTTAACTTACTCTTTTCAGCTTCACCGTTCAGATATTACTGGGTACACCAAGCAAAAGTTTGTAAAATAAAAATGCAATGAAATTCTGCTGTAGCTCCCCGGAAATAGGGCAAGTGACAGAAAGGCAAAGGGAAAGCTGCTGGCTTTAAATTTAATAATAAATACAAAAACATCTTTTACTCAACCCAGTGTTTATGACCAGGAATTTTGGTCTCAGTTCCAAAGCAAACAATATATGGATTCTGCATAACATTCCCTGTGCTTTTATAAAAATGAAGCATGGCTATTCTAAGGGAAACACTCAATTCAATTCTCAAAGACACCTAATTTTCAAAATAGGATTGCAAGGCTTGAAGTTTTAAGTAACTTAACAACAAGTTCAGAAAGGCCAAAACAGTGTCATTCTCACAAACCTGACAACTCTGGGGAGGGTTATCTGCACTTCATTCATCTGAGTGAAGACAAAGTGGGTTTTTTGGGTTTGTTTCTTTTTATTTTAAAGTGGAACATAACGAGTTCATATTTTAAAAAATCACATGCATCTAAATTCAAAATCATGCTCAACACTATAGACTTAAAACATGAGCAAGTGCTGTGCTCACAGATCTTATGCAGCACGAATCTGTCTCCTCTGATACTCCAACTGGGGCATCTCTTAATACGACAGATGCACCTTAGCAATTTTTTCTTGGTTTTGTGTTTATTTGGGCTTTTTTAATTAAAACAAAATAGTAACAAGAAGAGAGGCCACTTACTACTTATAAATCAAACCCCAACTAAAGGGGGCTGAAAGGTGAGAAAATAGAAAGCGACACAAAGTCCGTGGGACGAAAGAAGTTAACAGAAGCAGCCAATAAACAAATAACCTCTCAAAAGTGTTGCCTCCATAACCTCATCCATATCAAAAACCTTAAAATTACTTTTCCTCTATTTTTATGTGGCTAGATTTAATTTTTGTTTGTATTAGTCTTCAGTTTGTTCTAACCCAGATAAAGCTCTGGTTAACATCCCCTTGGATAAATTAATAAAATGTGTCAACAAAAGATCATCAGCCCCCATGTTAATTGAATGCTAGAAGATGTTAGATTTTTAATAACTCAAAAAGATGACAGCTTTTGTAGGACATTAAAGAAAAAATAAAAATGAAACAAGCAAAGAGGAAGCAGTCTTATGACACTTCAAACTGTGGGTCCCACGGGGAGTTTGGTGTGCTACAACTATTCTCAAAAAAAGCTTCAGCCTCTGCCAAACCCCAGCAAAACTCATTTATCTTGTCATAGGGAGCAGCCGAGCGTGTACTTCCAGCTGACAGCGTGGCACTTCCTCACCACACACCACTGCCTGGCCTCGCACATCCTGCTCCCTCCGTGGGTCTCAATCACCAGCAATGCTGCGGCGCTCGCACTCCTCATTAGGCCGAACAGCTGTCTCCCCAGTCACACTGAGACACAAAACTGCTTTGCATAACAATCTGCTGAAATCTCACACAGAGGGGAAGGGGGAAAGAAAAAACATTGAAAATGCTGGACCATGAAATGCTGATGCAGAGCTCTCACTGGCAATGCACCAAAAAAGAAGTTAACACTGCTCTTTCCATTTTGATTTGAAACCTAAACTGGGATTTACCATTGAACTGAGAGACAACACATTTTCAGGGCCTTGAATGGGCATCTACACACATAGCTCTGTGCGTGGGATGAAAATGGACTAAACCAGAGCTTTCAGGTAAATTTATTCAAGGCAACTTGAAAACATACAATTAACTACAGCTGTATGCAAGCAGCAAAATTTGAGGCCTCAAATATGCCTCTCATTTTAAGTAGTAAAATCGAGAAACAAAACCAAAAGAAAGCTCAATTTGGTATCACATTTTCTACACAAGTTTCTTTTGTTTTAAGGGAACAAAGCCTATCCCCACATCAAGCAGTCTGCGGCCTGAGGGGAAGCCAGGAACTGTGTTTAAAACCTCCAGATGTGGATAAAGCCACTGCCCATCTCAACAAGAGATGGCACTGGCCACAGGAGGTCCAGGTAAGTGGAGGCACCAGTACCTCCACATCTGAGTGCATTCAGATTTCAGAATTGCTAAAAGCTCTCAACTACAGGAAGACCTGCACACATAATTCCACAAGCCTGTCTGTGGTCTTATCTCCAAATATCAGCAGAGCTTTTTTCTCCAACTTAAGAAATGGTAAGAACAAACCATGAAGAAATACAGAATCACAGAATCATTTAGGCTGGAAAAGACATCTGAGGCCATAAAGTCCAACCTACAAAACACACTGTGTCAACCAGACCATGGCACCGAGTGCCACTCCACTCTTTCCTAAAACACCGCCAGGGACCATGACTCCACCACCTCTCTGGACAGCCCACTCCAATGTCTAATCACCCTTTCTGTGAAGAAATTCCTCCTAATGTCCAACCTAAACCGCCCCTAGCAGCTTGAGATATTTTCTCTTGTCCTGCCACTGGCTGCCAGGGAGACAAGACTGACCTGGCTACAACCTCCTGTCAGGGAGCTGCAGAGAGGGGCACTTTGATAACACCATGCCAGTATCAGGTTGGGGGAATGCCAGAAGAGAAAACTGGGAATTCAAGCTGTGCAAGAGAGCAAGGAGTGGCAACTTGGATGGGCTGAAGCCATGTAAAACATGCTAGCCCTAGTCTGTCCTGAAAGAGATCCATGAAGAAGCACTCAGCTTGGGAAGTGAGGCATATTCAAAGCTGGATCCCTGAGCTATCAGTTATTAAGGCTGCTAACAAGTCTAAGAAAACCACTGAATTCTTATCATGCTCTGTTACATCTACATAGTAAATGTAAACCAAAAGGTTTTGTTAAAATGTTCAGAAGCACTAGAAGCATTTCAAAAAAGCTAACCCTAGGGCTTTGAGCCCAGGCCATAATCTTCATTTAAAGAATATTCAACATGCAAATGTAGGATCAGAACAGTGTATGAAATCCAAGTTTGGAGTCTTTTTTCAATTAATGCAAGAGGAAAAAAATCCCTCAGCAGACAAAATAAGGTAGGAATATTAACAGCAATATTGGAACCATCTAGTTAATCGGTGAGGCTTGGCGAAAAAAATGAATGTTTCATCACAAAAATTCTGCATTTCTTACAGAAGTTAGATTGAGATATCCACACATGGGGAATGCCTAAGGCATTCTTTGATGAGAAACAACAGAAAAATGGTAGACAAAGCATCACTAAAATCATTAATAACTGAAGCAAGAACAGGACTATCTTGAAAAGAACAGATGTGTTAGACTGATCAAACACCACTGATAGCATCCAACTTGTTACATTTTGTTTGGCACAAAAGGTTTTGACTAAAAGTCCAAGCAGATATTTAGTCAAAGGTGCAAACCCTGCATTTTTAGGACTACATCCGCACATGCTTTAACTTCACCGAGAAAGTGCGGTAGAGCCTTGACCTTGTAATATTGGGCATATCTAGCATTAGACTGCTTCCCAACAGGGATGTCTAATGACATCACTGCCCAGAGAAAAGGCACTTCTCCCCCTGCCACGACTTGCTCTTTCAAGAACAATATAATCAAGATAGACACAAATAAGGTATAGGAATTAATTCTTGCAGGCCCAAGAATCTGAGAAAGCCAGCTGACCTTGGCAAACCCAAGTGTCCACAAAAATTAAAGCAATTACTAGTCTCTTGAAACAGAATGCCATTTTGACAATTCACTAAATGTCAGAATTCAGCCCAGCATCCTAATCAGCAGATGCTTAGTAATTTTTATATTTTTTAATGCAGATTCTTCCATAGGAGTTGGAAAACATAAAGTTGAAACAAGACATATTTGCAATTCTCTAATTTCAAAGTTCTCAGGATGAAGCACAACTCACCATTCAGCTGCACATTCAGAGACATACAGGCAGCAAATGAACAGGAACTTTCCCTTCTGGTCTCTTAGAGCCACACAAGCAGAGTGAAAGGAGATGGAATATGCTGCAGTCCAAAAGAGCTATAAGCTCTTTGTAAGAAATAACATAAGATCCATGATCAGCAATTTTTTTCCTGAGTTTGCCCAGAAAGTAACACACAGATACATACAGATTCCACAGCTAACACACATTCATGCTTGATGCACTGGCCCAATCTAGCCACAAAGATCAGTAAGTCTGAAAAGCAGTAAAAAAACTTTGTAATTTTTTTGGGCTAGGACCCACTTTATGGGGGGTTTTAAAGCAAAAAATGCATTTAATTGCCATGGCAAGGTGGTGCATAACTACATACTGAATAACCAAAAAGCATTAACAAAGGATATTTGCGGGAATGCTGGAATTGTTTGATAAGTTTTAGTGATAAGTTTTAGTGATAGTTATATTCGTTATTTTAGTGTAGTTTTTTCTAGTCTCTGTAAAGGGGGCCCCTTGCTTTAGGAAACATCTGGTCAGACTCCTGATAAGAGTTCCCAAAACAACCCTGGACTCTGCCCAGAGACCGTTTCCTATCAGTTTGCCCCGAGATAAGCTTCTGCCCACCCTAGCAATGTAGCTTCCTCCCTCGGTCCATCAATCATCTTCAAGGTCCAGTGCGGTCTAAGACTTTCAGAGGTTAATGGATCCCCCAGAGACCCCTCCCCAACCTACTTTAAGTTGTCTTATTGGTTTGTAATCTGTATCCACCCCACCCCCATCTCCCTTTGGATAAAAACCCCCTTGTAACCCAGGTTCGGGGTCTCTCTTGCCTGAGGCACCGGGCCTGGGGTCAGGGGCTTCCCCTGTAACTCCCGAATAAAACCTATGTTCCCGGATGTCTCTGAGAGTCCCCTCTTTGAAACCACAGCCGTGACAGCATAGGCAAAGGTGCTGCAGAGCCAAGTACCCACACACGATACTGTCAAGGCGTATGAGAGCTAGTGGGCGGTCAAGCCGAACGCCAGGCTGACCAGAGATACGCACGACGACAGATATTCACTTAAGGATACCAACCCAAAGCTGCTTCTGAAGACATCAGTCTATTCTTTGAAGGATCGTATTTGTAAGTACAGACTTGGAAGACCTACATATTTTTTTTCAAGGATTTCAAGAGAATGTCCCCAAACACTGTGTACCCCTGACAGTCACTAAAGAAAACAAAACCCTTTATTCTTTACCAAGTAACTTTTTAGCTGCATATAAGTATCAATATAGTTCGAATGTATAGCAAAAGCTGTAGTTTAAACACTGTATATGAATCCACTGGCTAATAAACATTCTGTTGCCCACAGGGGATTAATTTATTTGCTGTGTTACCGAACTGTCAGAACAAATGTATAAACTCTGTAAAGTATTGACTAGACCTGTATAGACTAATTTTTTTTTTTTTAAAGCTACAAATGGTAAACATTTCCAGCATTAACATTTTAGAAGGCTCCACTCATCAAGACACACACCCACCAGCACATGCAGAGTGCTTGAAGGGACAGAAAAATTCATCAAGCAGGTATTCAAGAGCATGCCAACACCAGAGTTACTCAACTAGGCCCTCACAGCTGGGACAAGATGGACTGTGCAGGTGTCAGCAAAGTGAAGTGGAATGAAAACTGCCACGTAGATGCCAGAACCATTTTGCTCCGCAGAACAAAATCTTAGTTCAGTTTGAAGAGCTCTAATCAATAACCTCTAAATTTAATAATTTCTCAATAGGAGAACAGCTGTTATTATCAATCGTGTATTTCAAAGCAATATCTGCTGGAAAAAAGATACTAGAATATGAATCACCAGCATGATTTTTGGAGACTTTAACTCAGGAAATCAATATAGTTAACAGGCTACAAGTTAGTGTCTGGATTATAACATAAATGTAATCTTTTCCAGGGCTCTGTTAAACTCTTCATATGGGGATGTGACTGGGGATTCACAGCACAGTAAGACAAATTCCTAGTGGTGCACACACAGAATCAGACAATAAAAAATATTTCTATTTAAGCAAACATCAGTCTTATTTCCACACCATTTCGTACTTTTTTACCAGTAAAGAATAAGTAAGTGAGATGAACCGGGGCATGGCAAATCTAAACCAGTAAGTGACAAGATACTTTTACTGCTATGCAAGCAGGGCACAGGCAAATAAGTCATTATCGTACTGAAACAGTCATATATATGCACACACATATAAATGAAAAACGTAAACAAGCAATGTTTACAGAACTGGAAACTTCTATGGGATGATACAACTTTGAAAAAGACCCCAGCTGAATGCAAGCTTGCAGGGCAAAAGTACTACCAATGTACTATACCTAGTCTATAAATGTCAAAATATACTTAAAAAAATACTTTGAGGCAAAATAGGTAACTTATCAATAAGAGCAGAAAATACAAGAAGAAAATAAAGGAAACTTCTATAATTAGCACAGGAAACAAAGCTCTTGAAGATAAAGAAACAAAAGATGAATCTGAAGCTAGACAGACTAGGCAGGCACAAAAATTTTAACAGGGAAGTTAATTAAACGCTGCAACAAGCAACATATAGAATTTGCCAAGAGAAATTGGAATCTTTACCATTGGAACAATCTAACATACAGCTGGCAATTCTAAAATTACCTCTTAATTCAAAACAGTTATCAATGCAAGCAGCTCAAGACAGACAGGTTGATCACGATTCCTTCTGGCCTTACTGGAAGAGAATTTATTTTCTTAAACTGTCTTAGCAGTAGATGATAAGAAACACTGTGCTTTTAATAAAGCTATGTTCAGGACACCAAAATGATAGGTGATTTCTTAGTCCACTTAAGATACAAATAATCTCTCACAGATGATGACATAGCATCACTTTGACAAACAGGACAACGCAACTCTTCGTTTTTTGACATCAATTAACTCCATAAAAGTTCGACATGCTCTGTTTATAGCAAGATTCTTTAGTCCCTCGACACATCAGCATCAGTTTCAGTTTGTAGAGGATAACGAGCCGTTTCGAGCACACCTCCGGCGCCGCTCACTAAGGCCAAGGAGAGGAGGCTGCTGCCACCTGCTGGTGAGCGGCGGGAGGCAGGGCGGGCGGGAGACCTGGCCGCGGGACGGACGAACACGGAACGCTGGCCCCGAGAGTGAGATGTTCGGCCTCTAATTGTACTGGCACAGCGCATTAGGAGTTCATCTGGTGAAAAACAGCTGCTCGGTGAGCGCCAGACTCATTAGGTACTATTCAGCTAGAGGGTGTTAAAACTTATGGTTGAGGACTTGAAATCATCAGTGTTAACAACTGTAACATCCAATTTACAGAACTGATGCCAAGGGCCTATCAAAATATTAAATACTTGGCAAATTATTCAAACAGACATTCAGAAAAGCAAAAAAAACAACTTTATTCTATGCTACTTAATGTGAAGAGATTGTTGCAGTATTGATTAAAGGGTAATTTTAAAATATTTTGCCAGTAGGCATTACAATAAAAGAACAAAAATAAAACTCCTCGAAGTATGTCTTAACTGCAAAAATATCAACCCTCCCATCTCTGTTCTGTCTGCACTTGTCACTGAGACACCTTCTGTAACAGAATTACCCCTTCCACAAATGAGAGACCTCAGCAGCCCTGGCCACTGCAAAGTAAAATCAGTTTTGAGACTGTCAAATTTAGGTGTATTTGGTGAAAAAGCCTATGTCAATACTAAAAACTCATACGTTCAAAGTACAAAACAGAGACAGTTGATACAGGAGACAAAAACAAATATGAAGATGAGAAAAAGCCAGAGTAAGAGTGACTGAAGAGGTTGCACAAGGTCTACTCCATTCCTAAAAAATAAACTCAGCTAGTTTATAGGTCTCAGCAATAGAAGCTAAAGCATCAGCTAATAGTTTTTACAGTATGCACCATCATCCAAGTTCAACATCATTTGGTATCAGCAATATATGTCAGTCTTGGTCTTTTCTGTAAAAAAAACATCCTGAGACAAAGCCTTTAATCAGCTTGGGAAAAAATGCAAGCACCAAGGGATACAAAACCTTCCAACTTTATATGACATTCCAGGAAAAGTGATAGAAGAATACAAAAATGATGAAACAATTCTAGGATATAGGCCACAAAATCAAGCTTACTGCTTTATCAAGAGAATATGGCCACTTACACAGGATGACTGTGAAGCACCAAGTAATTTATCAAGCTCAGGAGTCCAGGGCAGAGGGAGAAGGGGTTTTAGTTTATACATAGGTTAGTCAATAGCTGAGAAAATGAAAAAAAGAGGGTACTGAAACTCAGTCATAATGTAAATTACACATTTGAATTAAAAAACAGAAATGTGAGTAAATACTTGGAGTTTGTGTTTTGAGCTAGGATTAACAATCACCTTTTATTCTGAAGAAGAGAAGTGAAATTTTTTCTGAAACAGTCAAGCTCAAACATTCACAAGTCAAGAGAAGGTTTGCTTCCTTGGGTGAAGTATTTCCAAGTTAAACCTGCATTTGTCATGTATCAGAGCTTCAAAAACTAGAAAGTTAAGTAAACACCAGAACACAGATTCTCAGGACTACATTTGTTCAATAGTAGTCAGTATAATATTAAGCCTAAATTGGTAACTAAAAATGTTACATCAGAATCACTGTTTTGACAGAACATGGCAATCAGTGCCTGTACTTTTATTTCTTATTTTATTTAAAAATTAGAAGCTTTTAAGAGTAAAAATTAATCCCTTTTTATCCACTGGTTTCAAAGGAGTAACCTTTACTTCACAGTGAATATCAAGACAAGCAGAGGCAATCTGCTTGATCCACTGCATCACAGCAATAACCCCAAACTGCAAGCATAACCAACACCAAAAAGAACCTCATACCTTGAATCACCTTTAATTGTAATAATTTTTATCAAGACTTACCATATGAGCAATAGCACACCAAGAGCCCTGGTTGCTCTTTTTGGAAATTATGTACTGCTGTGCTACATTTGAAGGAGGACAGTTGGGGGTTTCTGTGAATAGCAGTCTCACAAAACAATGAAGTCAGTACCTCAAAAAGTGCACAGGAACAGTTCTGGGCACATTTGCAACTTTTTGAACTTGTGAAAACCTGTGAAGGAGTCATCACTTACTCTGTGTGGCCCTGAAAGACATTCACAGAATGGATAGAAGGATCTCTGAAATCCCACAGGCGGAAGGTGGTGTCACGGGACGATGTCACCACCAGACGCTGGGTGGGGTGTGTGCAACAATGCGTGAGCTCTTGGTCGTGCCCTACAATCACACATGAGAACACGTAAGGTAATGAAAATAAGACGTTTCATTTCCACAAACACTTGGAATGAAAGGCTGATGATTTCTTCTCTTTTTCCCAAACAGAAAGGAGTAACAATCATCCTGAACTTTAATCCTGTTACTGCTGTAAAAGTTTGGGAATGTATTTGAAGACAAAAACCACACTCCTTATTTCACATTCAATAGTGTAGGTTATTGCTGCTTAACATACCATGAACATGACACAACAAAAGCCTTTTGCAAGAACTAAAATTTGGGTACATTCAATTTAAACAACTATTTTTTCATAGGTTAAATCATAAGCTTAAAATAAGTCAAATTCACGCTCAGGAGCTTTAAAAGACAGCAATTTTAAAAACTATTACAACACTGAGCAGCAGATGGTACACACTCCATCCTGCTCCAGAGAAACAACTTACTTTTCTCAATGTTCTAGTATCTACAAATAATCCCTCACACAAAAACAAACCAGCAATTTAATTTCTTTGTGAGTGTACCTGTAAGAGAATGGACAAGTTCAGAAGTCTCTACATCATACAGATTTGCTGTCCTGTCCCACGATGCCGTCACAGCTTGCTTCCCCCCAACAAGCCAGTCGGCTGCTATGACCACTCCTTGATGGCTTTTCAGTGAAGTTAATGGAGCTCTGACAGTGGGGCAATCACTGGAACCATCTCCATCTCCATCGGGTTCATCTTTATCTGAGATTTCAACTTCATCTTCTCCAGACACTTGCTGTAAAAGGCAAGAAAAAAAAAAGGATGCAGAATAAAAAGGAAGAGATGTCTCTAAGTTACATTTTGCAATGTTAATGCTTCCCAATCCCCTAAATGTGAATGTGAGCAAATTAATTCTGCTGTGCCCAGCCTATTCCAGTACTCATTATCACAAACTTAATTGAAGGAATATAACCAGTAAGTTCAATGCAGTTTTAATAGCTCCTTTTAACAACTTGCTGATGTGCAGCTGAGAGAACTGGAGCTGCTCAGCCTGGAGAAAAGAAGGACCAGGGGAGACCTCATTGCTCTCTACAGCTCCCTGAAAAGATGTTGCACCAGGGGGTGTCAGTCTCTTCTCCCAAGGAACAAGTGATTGGACAAGAAGTGCCCTCAAGTCACACCAAGGGACGTTTAGACTGGACAGTAGGAAGAATTTCCTCACCGAAAAGGTTATCAAACCTTGTAACAGGCTACCCAAGGAAGAGGTGAAATCAACATCCCTGGAGGTATTTAAAAGATGTGTAGATGTCACCCTTAAGGACATGGTTTAGTGGAGGCTGTGACAGTGCTGGGTTAACAGCTGTACTTGATGATCTTAAGAGGTTTTTTCCAATATAAATTATTCTATGTTTCTACTTCATTTTAAAATCTCCTCCAAACTCTAGCTCTGAGTATCAGTCCCCTTTACTATCTGGAAAGTGTATTACCCTAGAGTTTCATTGCAGCACATTATCAAGGGACTTTTCTCCTTTCTCTTTTTAAAGGTAGGAAGAATCTAACAGGACACCAACTCTGCTAATCTTTGGGAAGACAATAATTTACAGACATATTTTTATCCATTAAAAATCAAATCATTACAGCAATATTTGTCTGTTGGTCAATACACAATCATCACGCAGCACTGATGTAAAATGGACGCAAAGTAAATTCTTTTGCTCATCATTAAACATCATTCTCTGAACTCCTTTTTCACTACACAAGACAAAAACATCTTTCTTTTATGTTACTTGGGGGCAGAAAAGATAACATTTGTATTTTCTTTCAAAATCGAAATGTCAAATCAAATAAACTGATTCAAACACTTGCCATTCAGAAATCTATCTCATATTATACAGTCAACTCTTGCCCCTGCTCACCCTACTGAGAAGCTCATGCTATAAAACTGTGTTTTTTTCACAATTTAGTATGGGTGCTTTTAAGTAAAATAAACATTTGACAGGCTAGAGTAAATACTGACTAAATAAAGGCCTGGGATCAACAAAATCAGACAGTGTGATGTGTGCTGGCAAGGGTTGATTAGAAATCAATAAAGACTCGATTAAATAAATGCCAAAATTACAATTCTTTACCATCAGTTTTCAACCACAGCAAATACAGCTAACACAGGTGCCTCAGTAAGTTACGCTACAAAAATATAACCAGTTTAAAAAGAACTTCTCATTTACATATTTACTGCCTTGAACAAAAAGTAAATTTATCTACTTGAAGCTGTAAATTCTATTCTGCACCAAATGCCTTTGAAAACATGAGGGGGGACTATTTTCAAAGAAAAGCTGAAATACAGCTGTTAAACTAAAACCTTAAAATCCCACCTTTGGCAGTCCTGAAATCATGTCATTTTTAAATTATGTGTAAATTTAACATTCAGTCATCATAAAACCTGTATCCGATGAAATTGCTGTGCAATTAGTTTAGTTGCAGCAAGCTGATTGCTTACATTGCAGTCTGCAGTTGGCTGAGGTGTAGGCAACTGTACTATGTATCTCCAGATGTGAGCTGTCTGGTCTCCAGATGCTGCACAGAGGAAGAGAAGCAAAAAAAAAGAGAGAGAGAGAATAAATAAGAGTATTTCCACATGCAATAAAAACAAGCTTTAATATTACGTTTAGCAATACTGTCTAAGTTGCATCTTTTCCTAACAGACACCATTATGAACTTTATGGTAAGCAAGTCTCAACATCTCAAACGTAACTCATTATGCAAGATGTAAGCAGCTACCAAATTAATCATCCTACAGTGAACCATGCACTTGAATACCACACATCAGAGCATGAGTCTTACTGCTGCTCAATATGTAACATTTGAAGGCATTTAATACATCACCAGATATTCATTTACTGTTTCTCAAAACACTAGGGTTCTTTAGTCAGTGATTTCCATTTAATGATCATTTATTCAATGATTTCCATTAAATGTTTCTACCATGGTTTTAACGAGAAACCCAAAATAGCAAATATGAAGCTATTCTCCTTCTGCCTTAAACAACTCGGCTTATTAACCAGTAGCAGCTCAGAAGGTGATTTTAACTCCGTTTTAAAACAGACTTATTCATTATTAACTAAGGACAAACTCAAGATTGTCCTTACTATGGTCAGAACAAACATGTTCTAATCCTGCAGGACTGCTCTCCAGTTACTCCTCTCCCAATCTATATTTCTGCTCAACATTACTCTGTTTTAGCTGCAGCATCCAGCATTGGAACTTGTTCAATTTCATCCCATTAATCATCACCCAGTGCTCTCACTTATTTGGATCCCTCTGAAAGGCCTCCTGTCCCTTATGAGAATCAGCAGCACCTCCCAGTTTGATATCACCAACAAACCTGCTAATGATGCATTCAACTCCTGCATCCAAGTCACTGATAAATCTATTGAATAGGGCTGGCCCTAGAATTGATTCCTGAGGAACACCACTGGTGATCCTTTGCCAGCCAGGCACAGCCCCACTTTCTACAACCTTTCAGCTCTATCCTTCAGCCAGCTGCCCACACAGCACACCATGAACCTGCTCATCCCACAGCTGGATGACTTGTCCAGAATGCCACTGTGAAGGACAGTACACATTCCTTACTAAAAACCAGAAAAACTTTATCTGCCACATTGCCTTCATCCACTAGGTAGGTGACCTTATCCTAGAAGGATGTCGAATTAATTAAACAGGACCTTCCCTTTGTGAACCCATGCTGACAGTGCCTGATGACTGCATTACTCTTTAAATGCCTTTCAGCAGTACCCAGTATAACCTCTACAATTTTTTCAGGAACAGATTTTGGATTAATAGGTCTGTACTTCCACGGGTCTTTCATCACACCCTTCTTGTAATATTGGAGTAACACTTGTCAGAAGGGACCTCTCCAGACTCCCAAGAACTTTGGTAGGTAATCAGGAAGAATCCTGCCATAACACCCACTAGTTCTTTGAGCACTCTGGGATGAATTTCAGAACATTCAGCTGATGTATGATTCTAAGTGTCTGGATTGGAGCAGACAAGCACAAATGACAACATGACATGAAAAACACAGATGGCAAGATCTAGCTCTGATTTGTTATGCCTTCAAATATAAAAATAATTCAATCAACAAGAATGCTGACAAAGCAATAAGGAGAGAGGCTACAACCAGAACAAATTAGCAAATTACACTTACTTTCCATCAAGATTAGCATATCTAACATACGAAAAAGCTTTACATACCTGTAAGAGCCACTTGCTCAGTGGGATGAAACTTTATGGAGTTTACTGTATGAAACAAAGTAAAAGTTTAAGTTAGTATACTAAAATAATTATTTCACAATATTTTATCATTAAAAGCATTGAAAAATCAATTCGTTTGAAGTTTTCAGCAATTTTTGGTAGTAATCTTTTAGGTGATGTGAAAGTGTAGTATCAAGAAAAGCAGCTACAATTGATTATACAACAACACATTTTCTAGCAAGTTATTTCCTGAAACTAATACAAGTGGTTCATGCTAGAGAGGATAAACAAACCACATTCAAATCATATGTAAGCTGACAGAGGATAACGCTCTGGATTTCCATAAAGAGAATTTAAGTATTCATAATTATTTCTAAAGTAATGAAAACTTACTACATGTTACTATCAAAATTGTGCTTATTACTTATTACATTGCAAGAACAAATGCCTGAAAACATGATGCAAGTAACACAAATCAGATTTCAGTCTTGCAACCATATGTAATTAAAACATGATGTCCTGCAAAATTTCCATCCACCAACAAAGCATTTCATTTCAGTGCACGAGCTTCAATTCAAGACAGAACTTAGAACTCATTTCCATCCATTGTACAAGTAAAATAGATGCATGTGTTGTTGGGAGAGCATATTGTAATGAGTCTAAAAAGATACTCCTTGAACTGAACTAACTCTATGGGGCACCAGCTGCTGGCACCCAAGACCTTTGCACCATTTCAAATCAACTGTCAAGCAAAAAAAAGAAAGGTTTTATTACATAAAAAAATACATTATTTCTATTATAATTTGTAGATGTATGTAGTTATATAAAATTTATATACAATATAATTTTGTTGTTGTTCAAACACAACTGTTTAAATACAGGTTAGAACTTCATATTTTCATGGTTATCCAAAGAATGATTTTAAAAGAAAATTACCAGCATGAAAGTTCAAGAGAGTGAAGTTTTCAAACATGACTTTATAGAAGCAGTAAACAATCTGAGATATCTAAATGAATTAACATGTTATCAGTTGTTTCTATGCATTTATCTTTGTGCTGTAGGAGCTGGAAGTCGTAGCAGGAAGAAAAAGTACAACTCACAGCTGAAGCAGTACTAGAGAACTTAATTCTATTTGTACCCTTGCCACAAAATTCGTGTGATGTCTGAGTTATTTAACCAAACAATCCTGTCAATAAGTGGGTTCCTCACTTCCCCAGGGTATGATCACTCAAAGTGCTCAGTTCACAACAGCAAGTTAAAGCTATGAAAAACCTCCACAGTTTTGGTCTATAAAATCCTCTATTCTAACTCATCAAGAGGCAGAAGGGGGTTAATCAAGTTCTTGTCAAATTTGACACCAAAAATTAAGTTTATCAAAAATACTCACTGCACTTCATCTCACCAACCAAAGAGAGGTTTAAAAAACAATTTCCACAATATCCATATTAGTATAAAGAAAGACAAACACCTATATTTAATTAACTATCTTAAAAACAAGATCTTCATATTATGCAGCAAATTATATATGGGATCTTAAACAAAGAAGTGCAAAAAGATATTCACCCGGCATCTGTAGTTTCTAACCCAAATATAACACAGATCCTGCAAGACAGATAATTTCTTATTACATAAGCTTTTGTTTTCCACATGCACAAGCTCACAATGAGATCTGACATTTAACTTCTAAGTGTCTTAACTGTGCCTGTAAATTTCTTTATATGGACTTGTTTATTCATTTAGCATTTGCAGAACTGTCTTAATGTGCCTCTCCAATAAAGAATCATATTACAAAACATTCTCTGTATGAAAATTAGTGAGACTTCACATTTGACTTGTTAATGATGCTGGCAATCCTGCAAGTGAAACCACAATAAACATTTCTGTAGCTGGCCAAAACACATTTCCCCCTTCCATGCTCTGTTCACAGTTTTCACAACATGTCCTTATCTTACCTGAGCCGACATGCCCTACATATTTGACAAGGCACTTCCCAGTTTCTATGCTCCACAGCAAAGCAGTGTGATCTACGAAGATTAAAAAGCATCTGTAAATAGTTATAAACATATGTTTTTCATTTTTACCTATTCAACAAACAAGTTATCTTCCACTGTAGCACATACCATGCAAAAAGATTTTAAATGTAGAACTCTTGACTGCCACCTTATATACAAAACATAACATTTTCTTATCATTGTATGCATCTCCCCCAAAAAGTAAAGTTGCTGTCCTAATCAGATTAATTTGCAGCAAGTATTGAAAAGCAAATTCTACTTCTGATATTTTTCCTAACTTGGTTATATGCTTCTGTATAATGCTACAGCTGTGTATCATGAAACTCAGAAAAAAATAGAGAAAGTATTCAGTGGTGAAAAAGGCAGTCACTACAAACAGGAATCCTATGGACAATCTATTTATTTCCTGCATGGAAATCCCAAATGCATACAGGTCACTGCAGAGCACTAAAAAAATTAATTTTAAAAGGAAATTACTCTAAATGCCACTCCTTTATCTTGCCACACCCAAAAATAAATAATTAAAGTATTTAAGTGGGTAGTACTTTGAAGCTGAATTGGAGAACAGATGTTTCAAGTTAAATCAGGACAAAGACAAGATGTTGCACACAAAGATAAAACGTGCCCCCTCAGCAGGCACATAAAAATTGTTACAGTTCAATTCAAGAAGCAGAGATTTCTGGTCTGTAAATATTAAAAGTCTAGTCAGTAGCTTCAGATTCTGTTCCAGCTTCAAAGGAAGGTCACTTCAAATTGATTGATTCTATCTGGTTGTGATTTATTTCACTAATAATTTTCCAAAACTACACAAGTTTCTACATTGATTTTTGGACTATAATAGATTTAGTGACTTGTTTATTAGTACTTGTACCCCTTCAAGTGGAAGGAATAAATCTAATAAAGTAAAAAGGACTGAAAATTAAGATTTTTTTGCTGCCCTTGTGTTCTGAGGCAAAAGACAGAATGCAAGAATACAAGAATATGCAAACTATGACTACATGTACAGCTTCTATAAAACAAAGACTAAACAATTCTAGGATAGAAAGCCTCCAGGGATCTCTGTACCCAGCTGTATGGAATTCTGTGCCAGAGGCCTCCCCAAGCAAGCAGCTCCCCATCCCACCCACCCACCCGCCAGAGCTGACTTAGGAGAGTGTGATCTGCCTGGAAGTGAACTGGCACATACTTTGGAAAGACCAACAAGTATGCTTGAACCTTCTAAGGGAAAGGAAATTCCAATTTTAAGAATTTTCAGCTACAGAACTTCTTTAAAAGGACTCTTTCAGTGTGGAGCTCAGTTTTCAAATATGCTTTGGATCTGTATTTGCTATAGCTTAGGGACTTAATCAGAATTTTCTAAATATTCAAGCAACACAAAAGTTTACCAGCAGATGCAGTTCCACACACCACTGGCTGCGTTTTCGCGACACTGACATCCCAAATACCATCCCTGTGGCCAACATATTCCTTCACCAGTTGACAGATTGCCCTTGATGTTGTAGTTTTAAAACTGGATACAATCTGAAATAGCAGAGACACCAACATTTTTTTCCACATCGATCCAAGATTAAGTAATTATTTCACAAAAAAGACAGATATTAACTTTTCCATGGTTCTTTAATGCTCTGACATATCAAAAATTCAACATTTGATGGTAGGAAAGTGAGTATGGATGCAAACATACCTCTCATTTCTTTATTTTTTTCTTTTTTAATAGCAGCCCTTTTACAGAATGCAAGACAAAATATTATGTAGTACAAAAATGCAGTCTTAGTGGAATAATGAGTTCTACAAGTGGAGAGTGCATTTCTCATTCAGTCTGGGTAAGGAATTTAATGGAAAAAAAAAAGAAGAAAAAGACAAAACCCAACAAAAGACCTTAAAACTTTCCTTGCCTATTCCCAAACAAGTACATCTTGTAACTCAAAGAATTCCCTTCTAGCCAGTGTAATGTCCTTGAAAAAAATGTACTTATTATATAATTCTAGCAAAACCCAGAAACATTCCAATTTAAAACACTCACTGTTGTTTTTCTTTAAAACTGTACAAAGCTAATCAAATTCGAACATCAACCTGAGAACATATGCCTGTTTATTTGTGTAATGAAGCTTTTAAAAAATATGTCAAACTCATCTAAACATTTGATAAGCATGCTCCCTCAAAGTGAAGCTATTAGGGGAAAAACAGAGAAGACTCATTAAATCCAAATTACTATGTGCATAAATAATATCAAACAAAAGGAAGGTAAGTCTAGTAAAACAGTACAACTACAAGTCACTACAGTGCAGGAATGCTAAAAACACTCAGCATCTACGGAAAGGAAGCAAATTGCAGAAATTCTACATAAAGAGGACTGTAATATTCAAAGAAAAAAGTTTCTCTTGCCAAACACTTCTTGAAACCAAGAGTCATGAAAGATGACTTTAAAAAGTTAAAGATCACCATTACAAATACCCTATTTTTACCCCATGAATCTTGATGCTCATAACTTTCTTTGAGAAGGACTACCTCAAAAGCTTTGTTAAACTGAAACAAAAAGACAACTTCAATTTATCAGTGTTTTCCTCAGCATGGAATTACAGGCAGGTATCTGACCAGTTAAATCAAAACCTTTAAATACTTCAACAGAAATCACATTAGACTTATCTCACAGCTTAGTAAAAGTTAGAAAGTTAATTAAGTCTACTTTTCAGATACAATAAACTAAGGTTAAAATCCCATTAGTTTCTGGTATTAAAATAGAAGGTCTTAAGTATGTCATTAAAGCAAATTACTTCAAAAAAGGTTTTTAAAGCTAAAAGAAAATCTGCAAGAGCATTCCAAATCCTGAGCATGTCAACTCTCCAATGATGAAATGATAATGCCCTATTTGAATTCCAAATTATCAGTGAATATGCATTTTGATTTCACAGCAGCAGAAGGAACAGTCATTACAGATGCACTGAAAAGAAAATGGGCTAATGGTAAAGATTATTAGTTCAACTACACTGCAGAATTTCCTAAATTTTGAACACAATCCTACAGATGCAACCGTCACATTGAATACAGACCTTAAATCCAATGGACTCGTATATGAGAAGTGGAACAGCTAAATTAAGTAACTAACAGGAAAGGAATAAAACAGCACTCAGCTAAAACTCTAAACTTGGTATTTTCCAACTCAGCCTGGCTTGCATTCTGTCTTTCTAATGTTGAGTCAAACCTCATGCAAAAGTTTTCCAGGAGAAACTATCCCCTATCCATCAACAAACAGAATTTCCAAAACTGCTGGACAGTGGCTTCACTGATCATTTAATGACAAGGATGTAAAACTCCTTTTGAGGTATTAGCAGTCTTAAATTAACAGACAGAAGAAAAGAGTTCAAGAACACTATCCCACAGTAAATATCCTGATACAGATATCAACACACACTTTTTCCACTCTTTTTTTTCCTTTCTTTTTTTTTCCTGCCCTTCACATACCAGTAATTGGATAAACTAGACAGGACCTGGACTACTTCCTGCCTTGCTAAATACACATAAACAATGTCCCAAGCCAGGAAAGGAAATATTTAAAGAACATGCAACTTGCTAAAGAGGTCTCTGTAGTGCAGAAAGTTTCTGAAGGAACTTCTGCAGATCAACATATGCAAATAAATGACCAACCACATCCTGAGTGTGTTTCCCCTTTGTCCATCCTCTTTCTTAAATTGATACAGTTTCATGTACTTACTTCTATAAAAAGTTTTGTTAATAGGGAAACAATTGTGTACTATGTAAACAAGTGAAAATTGAATACAAACTGAAACAATTGCATGGCAATCAGAGTGACACCCTGTTACAAAGTGTCTTATACAGACAGGGCACATTAGAAATAAGAAGAAAAGTTGATCGACTCAGGACCAGTCCAGCAGCACTCCCCTGTGCCTGATGAACAGTTGCTGTGAAGCAACTTTAAGCAGTGAGAGCAAAACTACATAGTCAAAAAAGTTTTATTCCTTTTAACTACTGGGTGAATAAATACATTCTTTTAAGAGTCCTTACCCTGATCTAGACAAAACAGAGATCCTGGAATTTAGTTGGGATGGAGCAAGTTACATCATTTCAGTTTATTTTAGGACTCTACATAAACAATTGATGTTTCCTTGATGTTGTAACAACTTTCATAAGCCAGGGATCATTAACAGCAGCCATTACATTTTGCTAATATCAAAACATGGATTTTATATAGCTATTCCTGCATCTAAACCAACTGCAGTTAAATTACAGAATCCTGTCCATTTTAAAAAATTTAATTTAAGAGTACCAAGTGTTAAATCTACTCTACCTCTTTAGGATTTGGACACTGGTGGATAACCCTTGCTGCTAAAACCATGCTTTTCTGAAATGAGTTTTGCTGACTTTATGCATAGCAAAGTGATGAAAAGTATTCCAGTATGGAAATTTCATATGAAGGGCTTGAATTAAGAATATACACTTCAGCATTTTCCTCAAGAGAATGAACAGACTCACTTAGTATTTTTTACCAACATTAAAGCAGTCAAGGGTCAGCCTTCTCATTAGATTAAGCAAATAGTGAAAGGTTGTTTCAAGAAAAAAATTAATTCTATATTCACCGCCAATATGAAAAATGTAATTGTGCACAATTACACAAAACAATTGGTTTGTAAAACTTAAGTCTCTTCTAATTTTCCACAGGCAAAAAACCCAACCAATCCAAAAAAACACACACTCAAGAAACCCCCTGTAGGGTAGTAGCATTAAGGAAGGGCTGAAGAGAAAATTTTTGATCTAATACCCCAGCAAGTTTGGAACACAACCATTTTGGGAAACAGCATTGTTCATTCAATGCTCATAGAAAGTACAGCCATAAGAATTTCAAAGCTGTCGAACTCAAAGAAATCTAAATGTGTTTTTTCTCAGACAGGGTACTGAGGAGCTACATCCAGTCACGGTACAGATGGGAAAATCATGATATGTTAGAAAGTTACACTCTTTCCTAACTCTTTGCTATAGTCTCTCTGTGGGTCAAGATACAAAAGGTTATAGCTTTGAACCTCTGGGTAGGAAGGAAGGAGAGGTCAAAATAAAGCACCTCGGTTAAGTGCATTAAAGTTTCAAAGAACACACTGGACAGAGATGCTCTCAGTGTTGTAATTTCCCTCAGCTCCTGTCTACTCCCCAGTAAATTCTGACTCAGAGTTGTGAAAAAAAATACATCAGTACATTCGGACATCTGTAGGCTACCAATTGATACAAGAGATGTGCCTAATGTTCAGGTGTTAAATTCTTCACGCTCCACTACTCATGGCTGCTTTGCTGTGCATGCATATCAGTTCACCAGGAGCCTCCACCTCATACTTTCCAGCTTCCCACACTGAAGCTGTGAGGTCTTCCTGTCTTGCCCAGGAAAAAATATGAGTGGCACATTGCAAGAAAGTAAAAGAAGACAAGGATTTAACACCTGCCTTAAACACCTCCCCCCCAAAAAAAGGAACCCCACCAAAAAAAAAAAAAAAAAAAAAAAAACAAAACCGAAAAACCCACAAAACACAACACTACACTAAGTGTACCAAAACTATACAGCCCCTATTAATATCATGTTGTCACTATTTAAGTAGTCTCATTAAAGAATTCACAAGCCATTAAGTCTTAAAATAGGCACCTTTATGCATCAAGTTGGCAAGAATAAAAGTTTGAAAAACAACAAAATAAAAAGGAGACCAAATAAACCACAGCAGTGTCAGTCTTTTTCACAACCCTATTCTTAGTCTCAAACTTTCATACTAAAGGTATTACCAAGACACCTTCACCACGTATCAGCCCACATCACAGGTCACCACAGCTGCCTGTTTCGCATACCAGATCCCACTGTGGTTTCCTCACATTTTATTTAACCTTAATAATGTATCATTAAATGACTCTGATATAGAGAAAAAAAAGCAGCAGGTAAACTCTGCAAAAATTGCAAAAGGGGAGAGAGGGAGGAAAACAAAAATACCAGGCTGATGCAGATATACAAAATGAAAAGCATCAGAAAGGTTAACTGTACCAAAACACCAAGCAAAAAAAGATCACTAGCTACTGATGAGCAAGGCTTGCAACACAAAGGAAACAAATTGTTCTAGTATCATAGCTAAAAATAAAAATAATGTTAAAAAATAAATTTGTAATAGTACAAAAATCTGTAATATTACAAAGATCCTATTTGTAATAGGCGCCTACTTAAATCCCCATTTCAACTGCAATACTCAAATCTGTATTCAGAAATCCACTAGCAAGTGCTTTATTTCCCTCATGAAACAGAATTATTTTTTTAGTTCTATTTACAAGACAACACTCCCACATACATGTGTGTACTCTCTCCCCTCCAACATCCCTTCTTTAAAAAAGGCGAGCAATTATTGTAACAATATCATATGGTATGGTTGAAGTAATGGGTCATTGATGAATCCAAGATAAATACACTGCTCCTTAGGAGACAGATTTATTTACAGTCCAGCTCTGCCCAACTTAAAGAAACCACAATTTACAACTTAAAATACAGTCACATTAGTCTCACAAGTACACATGGATGAGTAGAGATTTAATTTGTCTCATACCTTGCTAGTAGATGCCTTGTAAGTTGTCTTTAATTTCTGAGAAAGCTGACTGGTACTATGACTGGCTGTTGAGACAAATAAATTCAAAGGAAGATAGTTCAAATACAGCATTAGCTTGTTTGTATAAGTAACTGGTATTAATTCCCTTCAATAACATTCTAAGTTTTGGTCAACAAAGCACAAAAAAGTGAATTCAAATATACTGGTTTAGGACTCTTAGTGAATTTCTTACCTTTTGTTTTCAGTTGTCCTTTGCTCAGTTCAGCACCATCAATTGTTTGTCCTTCACCCGCTAAGCGCTCATTCAGCGTATCAATCTCCCTACGCACTAACAAATCCAGAAATTCACATTACTACCAAAAAACTGACTATCACTAATAACAGCATTAACACACTATTTAAGAACTGTTACAGTTGGTAAGTAAGTTATTTTATGCTAAGGAGAGGAAAGAAGATCAACTGGGATTTTACAAAAGCAGGTTTCACCAAGACATAAAGCAAGACTTATGCTGAATTTTCCAGAGATCAACCTTGACCCAAATTCCATGCAAAGTATTGGTGGCTTCTAATTACTCCTACTAATAAATGAGGCTAAGGTTAACAAAACCATTTCTGTGAAATATATGGCCTATCTCTATTGAATTAAATCCAGGAGAAGTCAGAAAACTTGCGGCATCATAAATATTTTGTCCACAGAATTAGCACATCCTTTCTTAACAAAGGTTTTATTAATCACAAAATAGCATTCTCCCTGAATACTTTTCTTACTACTAGAGTCTCACAGGAAAGGCAATGCTGTAAGTGACTATTTTTTATACTTTGGAATTTATTTTTTAAAAAACTCTGTGTACAGTAACTCCAGCACTAGTGTAGGAGTTAGACCAAGAACAAAAAAATACTAGACTGAGCATGAGATGAGAAAAATTTAGAAATTCTCAGGGGATGAAAAGAGATCACAACCATAACTAGAGCTGTGAGGTAAAGAAAGCAGATAAAGAAATGGAAATGAAGGAAAATAATCATATGCTGGAGAGGTACAAATCTACCACTTGTTTTCTGACAAGCATTTCTGAAGGCTCGGGAATGAAACTCTACTTTTCTTGCTACCAGCCAACTTCTCAGCAGGAGGACAAGAATTCAGTTGTGAAAATTGTCACTAAAAAATATGTACTTTTGATGACAGCCTTTAACCAACACAACTGCAGGTTTTAAGAGAATAAAAAACCCAGAACATTTCAAAAAAAGCAGGTAAGAATTTTTATTTTTTTTTCCCATAACGTGAGTGTCTGTTTTAACTGTGGGAACTGATTAGGTGTGGAAAAAAAAATTGACTTGGACCCAAATCACACAGATTCCACAATTCAGAAACCAAGGCAATGCAACAGAGCTTAAAATTCCAGCAAGGAAAATTGAGCAGAGGCTTTGCTGTATTACTGTACAGGCCTGTGTTACTCTGGAGCCTCTTACATCACCTTGGATCACTCACATTATCAGACAACTGCACAGTCATTAAACAAATATCTCTTCCAGATAACACCTGGGATTTTTATCTGAGTGCTTGACTTCAAAACTCCTGAACAGCTGCAGGTACTGGTTATGCAATGTGTAAGTCATTTGATCCAAAACCATCCCCTTTTACACTTCTTCGAGCAAGTTGCTTTTCCAATTTTATTTACTAACATTACATCATTAAAATTAAGCCTGTAAATATAAAACAAAGACAAAAACTTCAAAGCCTGGATGGAGTTTCTGGAAATTAACATAACCAGAGCCTACAATGATAAGGAGACAGACCCTTCACAAGCTTTGCCCAAGAGACAAAGGAGGGTGACAGACATCTGTTCTCACTGCCTGTGTCAAAGAGCTAAGAAAGTGATTTTTCTGAAGAGGTACTAACTCCATCTTTGGCTACAAGTTCAGAACAACTCCTAAACTGCTCACAGAAAAGCTACACTAATTACACTACAATATCCAATGCAAGTTTTTTAATTACTGTTACTATAACCTAAATACAAACAATTCATAAGTATCCAGAAAAAAATAGATACTCACATTCCAAATTTTCAATATACAGGTTTTCAAATTCCCGCTCTATTTGTCCAAAAAGTTCAAGGAGTGTATTCCGGACAGCAGATGGCAACTTAGAATCCTAGGAGGCAAAATATTGGCGGGTTATATTTTTCTTTACATATATTTGATAAAATTACTCTTCAGTCCTGAACTGATTTTAACAGTTATGTCAATGTCCCAGCAAGGAGGAAAATTAAAACTATTGCTAGTGTAGAACACAAAACAAATAGCGCTGTGCATCAAAAAGTTATTTATTTTATATATTGTTTCTCTTTCAAGGGATAGAATTCAAATCAGCTATGGTATTTGATTTGGTTTTCTTTACTAGAGAAAAATTATAAAATCAAGATACATGTACAATTCATTTAAAAAAATAGAACATGAGAAAAATTTCTTTTTAATATCAATATGTTTCCAGTCCAAGAAAAAAGAACACCTTTGTTTAAGTAATTCAAAAGTTGACTATGCAATGGGTTAGAAAGTTGTGAAAACAATGCATCTTATTACCAAAGCTTAAGACAAAATTTTAAATGTATTTTTAACATTTACCTACTTTTGTCACTAACCGTAACTAAGTGTGAAGAAAACTACAATTTCTAATCCTTCCCTACCCAGATATTACTCAAACATTCTATTCTTCAGTTGCTCACAGACCACAATATGTAAATTGGTTTACTACACTTGCTATTTACCTAGGTAGCCAGCTATTAACTTCTTCCAAAAAGAGTTTTCACTTAACTGAGCCACCTTCCACCACAGCCCCGGAACTGTCTGCAGGCACAGTGGGAAAGGCTGGCCATGACCCTGGCTGGGTAAGTTATTTCCCAAGTTTTAAAGAGAGAGCAAGAGAAACCACTCATAGCCATGACACGGATCATGCTTTGTGCACAGTTTTACACAGGTTCACAGCTGGTTTAAGCTGTGAAACTGTGCTGGAAGAAGTGGGACCATGCTCCTTAAGCCCCCCTACAGCATTCCTTTCTTCATCTGCCTCTCCCTTGATACTTTTGCTCAGGCATTCACAGACAACCAGAAGCAAAACAGATCCCAATTAAAACCAACTTGAAACAAAGTTGATTAAACAAAAATACAAAATACATTAAACACTATTAACACCAAAGTTAGAAGAATTATTTCTAATTACACAATAATTTCATACAGCAAGGTTATAGAAGAAACTAACTTATCCTACAACTTTCGCAAAGTAAAAAGGAGATGTGGAAAAGTTTTTCAAACCACTTCTCAAAGCCTGAAAGTATAAACAAATCTAAACTTGTAATGAAGCAACCGACATAGAAAAATGCATTCACTTCCGTTCCTCTCTTTAAAGTTGGCATTATTTAAAGTAGCTTACTAAAACAGCTTGTAATGTTATCTCTTTATCTGCAAAAGTCCTTAGCTAGATCTCATGAGGTTCACAGCTCCACTGAGAAGGGGCATTAATACTCTCTACTTGATACAATCTGCCACCTGGCTGCTCAATGTCAACAAAATCAAACAAGATGATAGATAAAACATTTTAAACATCTATGTATTACAGCATAATACACTTAGAGTTTGCTAAGAAATAGTAAAACAGCTTAACATTCTGGTTTACTATGCAGGGGTGACAGCATGTCTTGACCTCTCTGCTGCCCTTCACGACTCTCCTGAAATACGGCTGCAGTAGTTCCAAATGCAGGAAGAGTTTTCTATCCAAGTACTTGCATTCTCCGACTTCTAGATGACTAGAAGCAACAACCTAGGATCTGTTAATTCCCAGAAAACTAATGCTATGATTTACTGAAAAATCGATTCAATTAAAAAATAACAGTCACAACACTGAGAAAACACCAGGTTTTGCCTTCAGCATATCAGCAGACTTCAGCGTGAGGTTTCCCACGGTCAAACTCCATTTGTAGTTCAAACCAACTGTCTCATAAAAATCAAGTTTTGCATCATCTTTGCCAGTCCCACACTAACACTGTGTAGTCAATTTGACAACAAATACTTTTTAAACTGGTATTTGCTTTTTTTTTGCCAGAACTGCTTCTGACAGAAGCCTTACCTACGGTAATCTCAGAATTTTTAGGTGCAACACTCCAAGTCCAGACTGCACGCACTACACTGATGAGTTAAGAAAGCTACAGAAGCAGTGGCTGTTGTTCTTTCCCTTAAGTTTAATTGCAGAAGGGCACACCTTCATTTATGCCAAACAAAAAAAAAAAAAAAAACAAAACCACACACAAAAATCTGAGTTACCTCACACTTCTGTCAGGCAGGCAGTTATCTGTTTGTTCTATGAAAAGGAATGTAGAACAGTGTTCCAACTAATATTTTCCCTATCAGAGTTATCATAAGAAGTATTTGGTTTATTCTTATTTCTGGGTTGCTACTATTCCAAATGCAAACTTTTGAAAGCAACAATCAATCTTGAACTTTATCTCTTGCAGGTGGGGGGGCAGAGGTTGCAGTGAATAAACAGGCTGGGGTTTACTGGGGTTTACACTGTTTTATGGCTTTATCATTCATTTAAGAATACACAGAAGCTGATAAACTCCACAGGTCTCAATACAACCTGAAACACTATCAACTTTCACATCAATGATCTCCAAAGGCAGCACTTACAAGCAACAAAATCTATTGTTCCTGCAGCTTTACTGGACATATTTCAATATTTAAGTTTGTTTAGCTTCTGCCCATAGAAAACACATAAAAAAAGTGATGCAAGCTGCCAATCATCACCTTACCTGCCCTTCCAGCATGTCTCTCTGCAGTCCTGCCCGTTCCTGCTCGGAACTGTTGGTTCTTCGAATGGAAAGGCTGTGTGATTTACGTTTCTGCTTGGTTTGGCGAGCAGATGCACAGCTTCCACTTTCTATTGGCATTACTTCAAAAAAACAGCTTCACAGAGGCTCCTATGATAAACTAAGGACAAGCATTACACATTACAAATTGCTTTGCCAAATGAGCCACAATTTAAATATTTTTCTCAAAATGGAAGTATTTAGTTCTACTAAACTTTGGAGTTGTTTGGGTTGTCATTAAAAAGAGATCACTCTTACTTACAGCTGTTCTTCAAACAACATTAAGTTCAAAACCATATGCATATATGTAAATAGAATGGAATAGCTTCTGCATTACTTATTCATTAGCTAACAAACCTCCACAAAAGGAAAATAAATTCCACTTCCTTGCTCATTTTGGAGAACACCAGCAGAGACAGCCCCAAAATGCTTCCCGGAAAAAACTATTATGCATACTATAGTTCACTGAAATGCATGCAAAATTAAAACCCAGCTGGAAAATGAAAGCAAACATGGTAATTTAGGGACACTGTCAGGTTAAAAATGCATTATTCAACTTTAAGCATTACTGTACAAAATTTAGCAGCCATTCTTGTTCAGACATAGGCAGAAATTAATTTTCATGACAAGTTCCGAAAACTACCTTCCACCATTTTTAGCAGCTCATGGTTTCACTTCCCTTAATAATGAACTTATGAGAATAGTGAAAGTGCACCTGACTTAACAGGCTGCAGGTGATGTGGTTCATTTCTGTCACCTTGATAAAGCCAAATATATGCATTTCAATATGCCTAAAAACACTTGACAGTATCGCCAAAGAGTATTACCATGTATGAGCTACTGCTTCCCCTGTTTAAGAAAAATCAGATTATGTCTGATTTATTGC
Organism: Sitta carolinensis; assembly: GCA_032173965.1. Classification (NCBI taxonomy): domain Eukaryota; kingdom Metazoa; phylum Chordata; class Aves; order Passeriformes; family Sittidae; genus Sitta; species Sitta carolinensis. The sequence continues at coordinate 10,442,907 of CM063284.1, read as the reverse complement.
ATAAATGTGGAGAATATATATGAAAAATCAAATTATGCTTGATTGCATAAATATGGAGAATACATTCTTTACTGTCAAAATCTTATTTTTACAAACAGTTAATTACAGGATTTTTTAAATTCAAACCTGACATTCAACAGAAATTATTTTTTTTTTCATGGGGTACCAGTTGTCAAACATTTCAAATGTTTCAGGATTGATTACTCAAAATTTTTCATGCACAATGAGAACAAAATAAAAATTCATTCTCCAGCATAAATCATTTCTGAAACAACAATTAAAACTTAAAATAGATACAATAGTCTGCAGAGAAATAGGAGAGCAGAGTTGGCAAAGCTAACCAGGCAACTGAGCTTCCTTTTAAATAAGTTGATCAGAGAAAATTTAAACCAAACCCAGGGCCACTTCCAATTTAAGATCCGCCAACACACTGGATCTCACGCTAGGAATGAGCACCATCGCTATTAACAAGATCAGGCATTAACCAGTTCAGGGGTTTGACAAGGTGTTTTCAGCTTTTTAACAGATCATAAAGCCAAGGAAAAGCATACCTTATTAAAAACACAGTATGCACTGTGAATAACAAGAGCTTGCAATCTCCTTTGGGTTTTAGTTCACAAAATGAAAATGTATAAAGATACAGAAATTTGTATCAAAAATGAGACTAGATTTAGTTAAGATTTTAATGCTCATCCATCCTTATTAAAAAACTTGGTATTGTAATTAGCTTTTGGAACAACCAACTTCCAGTAACCTGACACCAATTCCACAGTGAATCTAAAATAAAATTTAGTTTGCACCAGTGACCTGTACTGTACTAAAAATTATTTTCCATATCCTCCAGATTCCAGAGTCGTCCCCTGCACCTAATCCCATCAGAGCTTTTAATGTGTGATTAATCAGCAGTAACTAAATAGCTATATTCACAAATTAAAGAAGATACTAGAAAAAGCTACCATTGGGTAGTTCCTTATTTGCCTAAATTCTGCTATTTACTGTGGTTAGATTCCTCTACAAAATTTTTTTAAAGTCCATCCTATAAACAGTTATTGCCAATTTTCTGGGCTTCACTAAATATCTTCCTGTTCATGGACATATGGTCAAGAATGAGGAACAGGTTTTCTGTGCTCATCACATTTCTATTTCTTTTCAAAAGAGGATCAGATCACAAGCACACATATATATTCTCCCCTCTTCCACCCTGCTTCCTATCTCCCTTGGGAACCACTCTTTCAATGGCTTTCAGCTACCATATTCTGCAGTTTGGGATTACATTTTAAGGCCAGAAGCATCAGCGTGCACACAGGCAGATTTGTTAAGACAGTTTTATTCATACACATAGCTACATATAATCCCATAAATCCATTAACACCATTTCACTTAAGATCTGGGCAGAGTGGGTGTAAAAAAACAGAGAAGGCAATTTCTAATCCCTGCCAGATGTGGCTCCTGAACTGTTAGACTCAAAGATGCTAATGTGGCTTACACCTTACCAGCCTTGTTTTAACTATGTTAGTTTCCCCTTGCCCCTTCTGCCAAGCTACTTCATTTTGGAGGACATTCCAGAGCAATATCCTTTTTCTGAGTGCTTAATAAAATCATAGAATGATTTGCATTGGAAGGGACTTTTAAAGGTCATCTAGTCACACTCCTCTGCAATGGGCAGGAACATCTTTATCCGTATCAGGTTGCTCAGAGCCCTGTCCAATCTGACCTTGAATGTTTGCACGGGTGGGGAATCCATTGCCTCTCTGGCCAACCCGTGCCCATGTTTCACCACCCTCACTGTAAAAACTTCTTCCTTCTATTTAATCTCAATCTAACCTCTTTTTAAATCATTTAAATCATTTAGTCAAATTTTTAAAATCATTATCCCTTGTCATATCACTACAGTCTAAAAAGTCTTTCTTTCTCTGAAGTTCTCTTTAAATATTCAAAGACCTGGATAAGGTTTCCCCAGAGAATCCTCTTGGGCTAAACCCCCAACTCTCTCAGCTTTTTTTTCACAGAAGAGGTCTGCAGCACTGTGATAACTTTTGTGTCCCTCCTCTGGACCAACTCTAACAGGTCCACATCTTCTTGTGCCATTGCCTGTCACTGGCTGCATGCACACATTTCTGCCTCACATCTGGTTTTTCATGCCCCAGTAGCCCTAGGTCCCTCTCTGCTGGACTGCTCTCAATCCATCCACCCTCCAGCCTGCACTGATACCAGGGACTGCTCCAACCAAGGTACAGGACCCTGCAGGGGGCCCTGGTGAACTTCATGAGGTTTGCATGGGCCCACTCCTGACGCCTGTCATGGTCCCTCTGGGTGCTCTCCCTTCCCTCAATGAATCAACTGCAGCACAGATTTGGCAGCTATACACCCTAGCACGTAGAATTTAAAGGGACACAGTCATATACATGACATTACATCTTTACAGAGTGAAATTCTCACATTCACTACGTAAAAGTTTCTCCTTTGGCAGCTCGTGAGCAAACGGAGCAGACTGGGTAGGAAGCAGGGCCGTTCCTGTCTCTGTTTGGTAGCAGCACTTCCCCTGCAGCCAGTGGCACTGCCAGGGACTGCCCTCTCCTCATGCAGCAGCATGACACACCACCCATGCACGTTCTGGAGAGGGCAAACATGCAGCTGTTCCCAGGCTCGGCAGGAGGGTGCACACAGCCACAGCAAAGCTGAAACCAGAGGCCACAAGCAGGCATGTGCATACAGAGGATGGGAAGGAGAAGCTAAGGGGAATAGCTTCACTGCCTTTAATATTATTGTTCTGAATCCCACCAAACTGCCTAACGAACTTTGAGTAATGGAGCAATAATCAAAGAGTATTTTTAGAACAAGGATTTAAATTCAGTTTTTAAATAGTGACAGTGTCCCTTTAAATATTAACTTCACTTTGACAATTTCAGAACTCTTCTGATTCTAATTGCAGCAGTAAGAAGCTATAGGTTTTTCAAGAGTAGATTTCATGAAACAGATCCTTGGCAATATGATGCTAAAAAAATAAGGTGCTCATTTCTAGCAGTTACCTGATTCCCCTTATTATGTAAGGTTTTCAAACAATGAAAATTACCTGTCCAGAATATCAGTGTCATGTTACATATCCTATGAAAACCATATTAAATATTGATTAGTGAAACAGTCAGTAGTACACAAACCAGTCAAAGTCTTTCATATTTTTGAAACTTTTGTAGTTAGAACACACCAGACAACAGGAAAGGGGGGATGAGGGAAACATAAACACAAGTCAAGGCTAGGCACCAAA